>CM067299.1:59703783-60447737 GCA_034231615.1 Meghimatium bilineatum | reverse complement strand
TAAGCAGTCTATAATTTTCTTTCATTTAGGAAACAACATTTGCAAATAGTTATGAACAGATCAGGATGGTGACAAATGTATTAATAAGGCCAGGTTTGCTTTCAACACTCTTCGCCGTATGGAATTACGTAGCATTGTCTCAGCGAAACAAAGTTAGGTTGTTTAAATGTGAAGTCAGTATTGAATGACATGAAACCCCGAAAATCACATCAAAACTGCAGATATAGCTCGTCTCACTGCTTTGCCCTCAAACAAATCTAATTATCTGAGTAACAGCGCAATGTATTAATGCCATTTTTTGCACAAGATGTTATTTTTGGTTAGAGCCATAAAAAATGTATACTTTATATTTGTGCATCATGTTCGGTTTTTGTGCCCGAATGAAATCCTTTGAGATTTGTCGGCATACTAATTATTGTGTCTCGAGAAATAAGTTTTACTACTTCAAAATTACACCGGATACAACCTTAATCACCGTCTGTCTTGTGTTCGAAAGTACAAAATAGTCATATTTCACGTGTAAATAATGTCAAATATATGATAAATAAATCATGTGTAAATGACGTCATATAATTGATTGTTAACACCTTAATTTGTGTACATTGTGACTAGACTTTTAATCTAGATCGTAAATAAGCAAAAATTTAAACTAATGAATGCAATTTAATGAAATAATTAATGAAATATTAATTCATAGGGTCTACATCATAACTATTTAGATACAACGATTACAACAGATGAAGGAAGTTAGACAAAAATAAGAAGGAGAATAGAACAGGCAAAAACAACATTCAGAAAATGAAAAATATACTGTGTAATAAGACCTTGTTATTAGAGTTGAGGAAGAGAGTTCACAGTGCTATATAACTCCTATACTAACATATGGATGCGAGTCTTGGACAATAAACAAACATGAAAGTGGAAAATTAGAGGCAATAGAGACGTGGTACTACAGAAGACTGCTGAGAATACCATGAAAAACGAATGTGGAGGTGTTAAAAGAGTCAAATGTGAAATTAACCTTAATCAATAATATAAGAATAGACAATCTTCATTTTTTTGGCCACTTCATGAGACAGGAAGGTTGAAGAACATAGTCACAACATGCAAGGACATGCAAGGTTGAAGGCAACAGAGACAGAGGGCGACAACATCAGAAAATATTAGACAGTTTGGCAACTTGGCACGGCAAGGAAACAACAACAATCCTGATATATAATGCTGGAGATAGAGAGCTGTGGAGAGCCATGATCGCCTACACCAGCCGGCATGGCACCTAATGATGATGACATTTTCAATTCACACACATTTTCATTAAATGCGTTATATATTTGCTGAAATACATGACTTTAAAGTTGGCACAGCTGGTGAAACGTGCTATAATATGTATCTCTGTCTATATATGTATATGTATCTACTTCGCATAGATGGTCAGGGTTGATATCACACGATGAGTTGATGAAAGGAACACACCAGTGCCTGCTGGAAGTAGAGATAAAATATAGAAAGTGAATGACACTCTCAGAAAGAAGCATTACTGCATAATTAGACAGGGCCTGGACTGGAACCCACAGGGATATAGAGAGTTGAAAAATCGAGGAACACCTGGAGAAGAACAGAAGAAATGTCCAAATCAACAGTGAACGCATGGGTACAAATGAAGGGAACAGTGCAGTATAGATATCCTTGAGAAGCGAAAGAGGCAGCCCTATGTTCCACAGAGAACTGATAAAAAATTAGACTTTTTTAATAATTTTCTTCTGGTTATCTCCCTAGCGTAGAGGTTAAGCTGTTCGCCTTGTGTTCACGGGTCATGAGTTCGAATACAGCTCGTGTGGATTTTTTCGGAGTGGTACTCATGCTATGAGTGGTATTCTCGGCAGGTGGCGTGCCGCTTCGTTGAGAGTGGCGGAGTACATATGTGAAACATACAGTGAAGTCTTTTGAACCATTTAGATCATTTTCTTCCAATAGAGTCTTCATTGGTGGATGATGGATCAGGCTAGAGGGCTATAACGAGTACTTGTGGTGGACTTATTGTCAAGCGTAATGTTCTGTTCATAATAAAGACCTTTTAGTAAAACCGTCAAAGTGTGTGTTGCTTTTAGTTATTCTTAATCAAATGTTTTCACTTTTTTCCGACTGGATCTGGGTTTTACCGCAGATATGTTAAAGTGTATAGTAAAAGTATTTCACAAAGGTTTTCAAACCTGCGCACGTTTTTTGTGTATTACCTCACCGGAATTTGCACCGACTGGACTTGTATTCATACTTTGTAGTGTTCAAACAACATTGCTAAAGAATAATATAGTTTAATGTGATTAATAAAAATAGTCTGCATATTTGTTTTATTTGTTTAAAAAAATTGATGTTAACATTTTTGTATTATTGATATATGCCTATTTTTTTCATTTTCCCCTCATGGTTGACAGTTTTACTACATCCCCCTTTAATTTTCATCAAAAACAATATTACAAAGCATGTTCTCTTATTGCAATAAAGCGAGGTGACGGTTTCTATTTGCTACCTTCTGACAAAAGCTGGGATGTTTGCAACTTTCGACCAAGCACCAACCATTCAGTTATATATGAACTTAGCAGAGATTGTGTAAGCTTGAATATAGGAACATTAATTTTAACACGTTTTCTAGTTCAAGTAGAAAGAGAAGAAAACTAACATAACCCAATGAAACGATAAAGCAGATTCCATTTAATGTGTAAATTGTGTGGATGGTTTTAAGAGATCAGTTCTGCTGAAAGGCGTGCCTGGCAACCGTTAAACATCTCCCTCTCTTTTTCTTTCATACTCCTCCCTTTCCTCACCAACTTCCCAAAGTAATACCACTAATGTACCCCATCGATTTTTTGTTGGATAGTTCAACAAAGAGCAAGGAAATCGACGCTCAGGCGGCTACTGATATTTTATTTCTTTCAACCTAATTTTTCAGCTGTAAACACCTTTGCATTCAAAGTGCAGAAATATAGAGGCATGTCTAGACAGAACATGAAGATACATTTACAATCCTGAAAATCTTCTGTTGCTGGGGTTCAAATGGAAAAGAAGATTAGCAACACTGTGACCTGCTACGCATGTCGTAAGAAACGACTAAGGAGATTTGAGGGTGAAGTTGGCTCTCATCCCATCCAATTTTATGAGTCACACATAAAGGCGCAGATATCACAGCCCAACTGTACATAATTAAGACACAAAACATCTATTCAGTTCTCCGGAATACATCCTCCTAACAAGAGGGAGTTCGACAACGAATGTAAAATAACAATGTAAAATAACACTCTTAGATCAACAAGATAACTGGATATTGTCGAGAACAACTAATGGAAGAAGAAGAAGAAATGGTATAATACAGAAGTACATTTCAATGATAAATAGAAGCTAATATATGAGATTATCTGGTGCGTATTAAATACCGTACAATGCATGATTATATTGGACGTATAAGTAAGATAGAATGCATGACTATCTTGGACATATAAAGCACGGTACAGTACATGATTATCTTGGAAGGATAAAGCACGGTACAGTACATGATTATCATGGAAGGATAAAGCACGGTACAGTACATGATTATCATAGAAGGATAAAGCTCGGTACAGTACATGATTATCATGGAAGGATAAAGCACGGTACAGTACATGATTATCATGGAAGGATAAAGCACGGTACAGTACATGATTATCATGGAAGGATAAAGCACGGTACAGTACATGATTATCATAGAAGGATAAAGCTCGGTACAGTACATGATTATCATGGAAGGATAAAGCACAATATAGTACATTATTGTCTTGGAAGATTATGAGAGGTGCAGACAAGGTTCAATACATGATTATCTTGAATGAATGAAAGATAAGGTCATACGCTACCGACCTATCTTGGACGGAAAATAAAAAAGATTATAACTGGTACAACACGCCCGTGTGTTGCCGGGGCCCGAAAGGGTAGCAAAGAATAGCACCACTGTTTACCTTCCACGCATGTCGTAAAAGGCGAACAAGGAGGTTATGGGATGGAGTTGGTTGCCCCATCCCATATAGGGTCAGTGGCCCAAAGTCATGCTGAAGTCGGTTGTGTCAAGCCGAAATGCGCAGATATCGCAGCCATGCTGTAAACCAAGACACAACACATTCCCTTCTCCGGACTAAATCCTGCTAATCTGCAGGAGTTTGAGAACGAACGCAGAAGAAGAAGAAGACTGGTACAACAGAATGATATCATTAGGAGTGGGAGGGAAAGCCCACACAAATTCACATCATTCCAAGTTGAAATATCCGTGTTTTTTTTTTTTTTAAATGATGTTGCTATCAGGTCAAAGTATATTTTCGTAACACTGTTGGTAGAAACGCTACTTACAATACTTTATGTTTGTTTGTTTGCTTCGGTCTTCAAGAATTACCAGTCATAAATCTATTGTTTTCAAATGTGTGTAATATGTTATAACGCTGATGATGATGTAATGACACGATTATTAAGCATGGCATAACATTTTTGCCAGGTTATAATAACAATATGTGGGGTTACTTGATTCTTGATATGAGAACCAGCATCACGGAACCGATGGCATTTTCACAAATTCGCTGCTTGCCATTCTTTCAGCCATCTATCTAAGGTTTTATATTACAGTATTCCAAAGAAGTTACGACAGTCCATCACTAACCAAAGGGAAATGATCACGACAGATTGATTGATGAGACGATGGCAAACTCCCATTAAGTTATAATTATTCTTAGCAGACAAAGCAGATTATTGCAATCCAAAAGCGGCTTTCGACAAGAATAAACTTATGGCTGATAACGCCGGGACGTTTCTGTCATTGTATTTAATGGATCTCTCTATCGCTTTGAAAACGATATTTGTGATTTTGTCGAGAGTATCTGTGCATATAGAACTACTCCTAATATAAGGATGAATGTTTAAGCCCGCGACTTCAGCTCTCCACTGGCTCCCGGGGAATCCATTTACTAAGGCAGTTATCTTATTCTAAATCCCACTTCAAGTCTATCCGTGTTAATATCAATGGATGGCATCAACAGCTGCTTATCACATGAGTGTGTGAGATGTGATAAGTTAAACCAGCATCACTGCATTAGCAGGTGAGGAAGCATACACAAACTGATATTTCCTGTAACATTTTGCTTGTACACTCTCAATATTCCTATGAATCTATCCCTCATGGTCTCTCCACGCACAATTTATAATTCGAGTAATCCTAGATCCTCTATAAATAGACAACGAATCGATCACATGAGCCCTTCAAGTCCGTCTATCAGCTCTCTCATTACCTGTACCCATAATGTACAGATTCTTGACTGGTTCCGAATCTGAACTCCAGGAACTCACCTAAATGGTTGGAAGACGTTAGTTGGAAATATGGCATGGCAGTTAGCATTGATAAAAGCAAGATATTATATTGGTGACCAGTGATACCAAGTAAGATCCCACGAATATCTGGACAAACAATAACAAACTGGAAGTTACCACCTTCAAATATCTGAGTCGGAAATATGTGATTATGGTGAGACGAGAAATGAGCACGGCGGTTCAGTACCAATGAGGTAACTAAGAACATGATAATTTTGATACAATATAAGTCTATGTGGAAACATACAGGTGTAGTGATAAAACCCAATGTGTAAACTGAACGATAGAATAAAAATGTTTAGAATTTTGCAAACAAATAGGAAAGAAAATTAAAGTAATTTCAATTGTTATGCACACCAGCGCTCATTTCTATAACATAACTATAGAAGATACAGCGAGAAAGGGAGAAATACTGGAAATGAGAGCAATGTTAAACTGCGCAAAGTTGAATGATAAAATAGAGATAATGACAATACACAAGTATATAATAATTATAGAATGAAGCTATTACAGATTTGATTTTATCTCGAGTATACATGTATACTCGAGATATATATAATAGCATATAATAGCTTTGAACAGACAGAATTGGAGAGATATGACCTCTGCCCTATGCGCTTAACTTCTGCGCTAAAGGAATATGAATACACATTTATACATATAAGTAGACCTATGCCAAGGTTTATCAATATACAATATTCAAATTCAGCCGCAGGCAGCTGTACATTCGGACAGTTCAGAGTATAATAGCAACATACTGAACATAATATATTGCATATTATTCACTACAGCCAACAACTTGCTGACTTGATCCTACGTTTTAAATAAGATACACAACTATTTTTAATATGTATTTAAACCAGTGTGTTGCCAGGAATGAAAGGGGAACAAAGAATGACAACACAGGGGAACAAAGAATGACAACACAGTGTAACTTCCATACATGTCGCAAGGGGCGACTAAGGACCTTTTTGGGTGGTGTTGGATGTCCCATCCTATATATGGATGTCTGACCCAGAAGTAATATTGAAGTCGGACTTGACTTACTTTCTACAATTATTTTGCAATGAACTGTCGGTGGTTGAAAGAGAGGAGAGCAGAGAAAATCCTGGATTGATAACATTAAGGAATGATGTTGGTGTCATTTTTCTACATTTCTCCGAATGTCTGACACATCCGACTTCAGCATGGCTTCTAAGTTACTTTGGCCCTCTGTGGGATGGGATAAAAATTTCACCCCAAAACCCTCTTAGACGCTTCTTACGACGTGAATGTCAAGTAACGGTATTACTATTCGATGCATCTCTTTCGGGCCCTGACAACACAATATTTCATCTTCAATGTCTTCTGGTTATTACAACGATATACTACCAAAGTCGTGCAAGCGTTCGGGGTCATAGAAGGAGCAGACAGACTTGAATCCAATTAATCTATCATTGGTTAATTCATGACCGATAATGGAGACATTCTGAAGTTTCCTGGCTTGCGTTTGCTGAAGCGAGACCATCAGCAGTATACTGAAGTCCGATCATGGCTGAAGTTGGACAACTACGATAGATAACGGACGCATTACCTCTGGGGTTGAAAGAATTCAGTATTGAGTTGGCACGCTTAGAAATGGACATCTGCGGTAAAGAAGAGGCAATGCGTTTAATCAGTCTGCAACGCGAACGATCAACATGCATAACCAAGACCGCAGATAAGGGGGTGGGGAGGTTCAAACCCTATCTTTGAAAATCAGAACATGACTACTGGGAGCTTAGTAGAAAATATGGGTAACCCCACCCCTTCCTCTTTAACGATCTTCTGCAAATAGGTTATCAAAATCAAATTTAATGCAAATAAAAAGATAATTGCAATGAAACTGGGCAAATGACCTTATTATGTCTTTAGATAACCACAACTCCCCCCCCCCCTTACTGAAGACGTATTTACGGCCCTGTGCATAATTATTAATATATTTTGGAGATGGCGTACAAAGAGTCTCGCATTGTTCTCGTGTGGACCCAGGGTTATCACATAAGTTCAAATCCCAGACGTGTTTGGCGAAGGAGCACCTCGTCTAGGAAGATTTATCAACCCTGAGTCTAATTCGACTTTCGCCGTCGCCCAACACGGCTCATACAAAACAAATGTGGTCTGGGACCTAGTCACACGAAGGGTGGTAATGGATTGGTCTTCCTACACGAGGAATAATTCGCTGGCTGCGAAGCTTCTCGTCGAAGGAAATTCACACAATCAGTGCCCCAGGCAAAACTATCAGCTCGTCTAGTGACATATCTGAGTATAATACTCCTTCACTATGCATTGCACTAAGCCGAAAGCTGAAGACTCCTGGGTAGGATCGAAAGCTCCGAGAAACAACCCCACTGCATATAGAAAGTAAGAGTTAATCGCTCGCAATTCCTGGATATAGCAACCAACCTACCATCTTCTGTGGATACTGAGAACACGTATATATGTCTAGATGCAATAACGTCGGTTCATAATCACCAGTCAATAAAAAATATGATCAGAACTGAATGTCATTAAATGCATGCTGTGTTTTATATTGCGCAAATAATCAGTCGATATTGATGTTTTATTTCCCACGTAATGCGGGTTCACTTCGGTACATATGTGATTCATGCAAGAAGGTCAAGATCATGTGCCTGATTTAGGAGAGCTAGTCAAGTTCATCGTCAATGCACACTCAACAAGACAGGTAAGAAAGCTACGTTAAGTTAATGAAGATCAATTGGTCGAAATGCCAAGATGTCATAATAAAAACAGTTTTAAAAATTGAGCAACGTCTCCACTTTTTACAAGTACGATTACAAAGATTCAAACATTAGAAACCCCTTTTTTGAAAGATTGGAACAGTATTTTTCTGAAAGTGTGATTATTTTTCATCGCAGTCATCATTATGTGCACAGATAAACAATAACATCGGCCCCGTTATTTCATCATGTCGAGAAAGAAATCAAAGGGTTTCTAACTTTCGCTCTAACTTTCCTTAGTCGCCTCCTACAACATGCCTGGAAAGAAGACAGTGTCGCTGATTATTTACGACCTGAACTAGAAATTCAGGACTCGGTTACCACACGGGCGAAAATGTATGTGTGGACTATGGAAATCCCAAAAGATAATCATCCCGAAGAAGGGAGGATTTTGAATTTTTGTTAAGTATAAGTTCTCATTGTATACCCCCATACATAATGACGTTTGTTTTCCGAGTCATATGAATTGCCCACAAGTCGTCGCCAGTATGCGGTTGATAAGGGCGGTAGAAGAACGTTGCCAATGAGTACCGTCCTTGGACACGAATATATCTGGAAAATGTGCGAGTCTCGTGTATACTAAGCCTTTCTCCAGAATAATTTGGTGTTAATCTCACGCAGCGTCACGTATCTTTGCTCATCCGACTTTTCCCATGCTTTTCATCAGCCTTGCTTTGGGCTGGTGACAATGTTATAGCAAAGTGGCGAATAATTCAGTAGTATCAACTAATTAATGCGGTGTGTCAGATCAGAGCTATTCTGTAAACGGACTTGGTATTTACACTAAGGGAGATCCCAGCTACTTGTTTGTACCGACCAACTCTTTCTTTGACGCCCTAGCATCACTTTATACGCCTAGATGACGGTGGTTTATATATCTGTGGAAGTTTGCAATGTCCAACTTCACAATTAAGCTGTGCTTCCGCTCACGTTAAAATGTGCATTGAACGAAATGTAAATCTCAACACATACAAATGAAACTGCGAACTTAAGATATGCATTAAAAAGATCATCACATACCAATTCAGGTACGATTTGCACACACGTTTTTTGTAGCTGCCCAAACCACTGTCTAATCCGTGCTGCAAAAGTTTTCAAGGAACATAGATCAAATCTACAACATTTGAAATCTATTTTTTTAATAATATTGTGACTGTTATCACATGGCATATCACATTATCAGCATGTGTCATCCACTAAATTATCCAAGTTTAGAGTAATTAGCATTCTCGTGTAGAGCTACATGAGCTACAGTGGCGGGCACATTTGTTTTAGCTTGCAGTAAACATTGATATGAACACTATTTTGTCTCATGGGAGCAAGCCCGCACAATAACGGCGAGGGTGTTCAAATTACCCATCCTTCCCTAGGAAATCAGAACACTACACTTATTGCTAATCAGAAGGCAGGAAACTGTATTTGAACCAGTCTATTCAGCTGGACCGTATACAATTAGTACAATGAGAAGCAAACTAAAAAGCGGGTAAACCCTCCCCCATGACCGTTTTCATAAAAAAGATCACGAAATTGAGGAAACTAACCTTGAAAACAAGAAAATTGCCTTTTTTTTAGGTAACCTCCTCACCCCCGTGACAAAGCCATATCTACGGCCCTGTACAGAAATATAAGATAGAAGGTACATAAATCATATATATATATATATATGTATATCATTATCATCATCATCAGGTGCCATGCCGGCTGACGTAGGCGGTCATGGCTCTCCACAGCTCTCTGTCCACAGTATTATGTATCAAGTGGTCGTTGTTTCCTTGCCGTGCCAGGCTGTCAAACTATCTAATATTTTCTCACGTTGTCGCCCTCTGTCTCTGTTGTCTTCAATTTTGCCTGTTGTGACTTTCTCTAAACTTGCCTGTCTCATGAAGTGGCGGAAAAAAAAGATTGTCTTTTCCTTATATTGTTGATTAAGGCCCGTTTATATATATATATATATATATATATATATATATATATATATATATATATATATATTATATATATATATATATATATATATATATATATATATATATATATATATATATATATATATATATGCGCATGATTCCCGAGTTGTCTCCTTGTGAGACTCAAAGCTTAAAGAAGCAGTCAGCCAATAATAATGTAAAATACAAATAGGACGAAGCAGGTTTGGTAAAAAAAAAAAAAGGTTGCAGGAATGTTGATCCAGATTAGTTTATGTATATATATATATATATAATTAGTCAAAGCAACTCTAACATGATAAAGCTGGCATTATTATGGCTCCGTTCATTCTACCTGCTTCGAATTTGAAGGCGGTGTAAAACAATTATCTAGCTCTGTTTTGTGATAACATTTCAAAATGCGGCTATATTTAATTTTAATTGTATGCTTGTTTTGCTTGTTATCTTTGCCTTTAACTAAAATTTGCTTGCACCGAACATGGCATTTATGTAGCTGCTTACATCACGGCAGCAATAAATGTGAATTTCAGCACGACATATTTGTTATCACCAGCGAACAAGAGACCACGCCCGTATCTCGTCAGGGTTCGAAAGTAGAGTAAATAATAACCACTGTTATGTCATGTACGTCGCAACAGGCGACTATTGAGATTTTGGAAGTGGAACTTGCCTATCAAATCTCTAGTGGATCAAAGGGACTACGGAGGCATGCTGAAGTCGAATGTGTCAGACCGAATTGAGCAGATATCACAGCACAGCTGTAAACCGTGACACACATTCCGCGTTCTGTGCGAAGGAGACTTCACTCCTATGGCTTGCAAAATAAAAGTCCTAACAAAATCCTTACCAGACGTAATGCACAGAACAACAGACTGGTTTGGGCCCAACAAAATATTGATCGTCCAAGGGCGAAGTGGAAATCGACGATGTTCTCTGATGAAAATCAGTTTAATGTCTCATCTGCTGATATGAGAAATCGTGTCTGGCGTCTTTCTGGATAAATATATGCTGATGTGTGTATAGTACATTATAATTGATATGGTGAAGTAAGCGTACATGTTTGAGGTGGATTCTTTTATGAGCACCGTCCTCCACTTCCTGTTTTCACGGCTCTCGTAACCGCTGCTGTCTTCGTTAATCAAGTACAGCGACATATCGGTGTCCATTTCTTCCACAATAAAGAAGATGTGTAAATCTTTAAGCACAACAGCGCTAGCCCCTTAGCTGCGGAGGTATTCTTAATGATATGATGAAAAGTCACTGTCATTTTGCGGAGATCCTCTTTTTCTTAGCTTCTCAGGGGAAAAAAACTGTCTGGATGCTTATATAATAAAGCGTCCAGACGAATTGTTTCCCAGGAAAACTAAGTAGAAGATCTCTGCAAAATGTCGGCAACCCCTCATCGTATCCTTAAGGATACCTCAGCAGCTAAGGGGCTAGGCCTTACACTGCTAATGTAACCGGGAATTTCTAGCCCATCAACCTTTTCTGGTACTGGGTTGGCCGGCAAACTCTCCTGACATGAATCCGATTTAACACGCTTGGGTGAACTGAAGAGTCAGGCAGCATGACATCAACAATGTGAATGATCTCAAGTGAGATACTCATTGCTGAATTTAAAAAAAAAGGTTGCAGGAATGTTGATCCAGATTAGTTTATGTGTGTGTGTATATATATCACTATTCCCGTGATTTTCATTGGCCACTATGAATATACTTTGTATGTATATAATCAAATGTAATAGTTTAAAAGGCTTGATTTCCTACTAGTCAATAGGTCTTATATATATATATATATATATACAAACATTATTCCAGACATTCTGCAATAGCAACAGACATCGATGCTAAGCTTATATTGCTGATTCTTGGTGACACGCACTATTACTATTAGTGATCGGTGTGATTTAATGGCAGTGAGCGAGAAAAAAACTCCGGTTCTAAGTTCTTGTTTGGAATGAATGCGTGCCTACCAGCTTATTTTGGGGATAACTAATCTAAATATTATATCAACAATTAATCAATAATTAATTTAAATATTAATTATTTTAGGGCTAGAGAGTTAGAGCTTGGAGAGTTATGTTTTACATAAGTATTCCTAACCCTAAATAAATTTACATTTAAATTAATAAATGATAAACATAAACTAATAAACATAGCCAAGGGAAATAATCAAATAGGTAGGCACGCATTCTAAATTTAAAAAACCCGGTTCTGGATTGCTTAATTAGATTAAATACTGCAGATTTGATTCAACAAATGGTTCATGGATGTGAAGGGGAAAAAATCGTTTCGGTTAATTTGAATTCGGCACGCACGGTGGTTCATGTGAAAACATGATGATGCGTTTTTAATGGTTGCTAGTACATAATGATTGATGATGATGATGCTAGGTCACCACGGGAGTACGAGTTTGTCATTCGTTTCCTATGCCAGATGGTGTTTTACTTACACCTCCCGATTGATGCTTTCTTTTATCTTTAAGATGTGGATGTTTTCCAGAGCGTTTGCAAGTCCTAGATGACTACTTTACTATACAGTCTTCTACTTCAGATGTGGCCTTACTATGCTTTTCTTGCAATCTCGAGACACTCTGCAGATTAAAGAGTGAATTCCCTCTCGGGAGTTCATGCATATGTCTTCAATAGGCTTCATTACATCGGATATCTTCGGGTGAGGGTAGTTAACCATACATTACGCATTCATGTATTAATTCACATATTTAACTTCGGCATTGCACATCGGGCAGACCCATAAGGGCTAAGTCTGAAACTGTTGTCATCGTCGGCGATGGATGGCTATTATTCACAGATTTTATTATTATTATTATTATCATTATTATTATCATTATTATTAGCTTCAAGACTAGTATTTGACAATACTGTTATCTGTAATTTGTAAACGCTAATGGTAATCATATGATACGTAATTTAATATGGATAAAAGTTTCAGTGTCAGGTAACGACCCTAATCAGGAAATGGGTGACTAAGGTAATACAGTGCAAATATCAAAATGTCTCTATGTCAGATTTGTTTACTGTTGTCTTTTGCTTGTCCTGATGAAGGCTTTTTAGTCGACACGTCGTCTGTCACGGTCTCGTTGTTAGGTTGTCTTATCGACTTATTTAGGTAACACTTATACCTATTTTTGTTCATTTTGATATTTAATAGGGAGCATTAGAAACCTCTATGATCATGACAGTCTAAAATATAAGTCCTGCTGGCCAATAGGAAATCAAGTCTTCTTAATGACTTATTTGATTATTCCCGTGATTTTCATTGGCCACTATTGAATATACTTTGTATGTATATAATCAAATGTAATAGTTTAAAAGGCTTGATTTCATACTAGTCAATAGGTCTTATATATATATATATATATATTAATGCTCTGGACTAAATCATATCATTACAATGTCAACAATGTGTGTTGAAAAAAGACCCAAAAAGGGAGAAAAGAATAATAACGGTTACCTTCCGTGCATGCTGTAGAGGACGATAACGAAGTCTTGTAAATGGAGTTGCCTACAGTATCACATAGAAGATACGTGACCCAAACAATGCCATCTAAAGTAGGATGTGTCAAGTAGAAATTATCCTAGTCAAATATTACATTTTCTGAACTAGATCATGTTATTTGACACAAACTCAAAAGAAGATTATGAAATAATGTCGCAAGCTCTCATTCATCGCCTTATATACGAGTTAAAGATAACCACATACTGTAGCTAACATCACGTTAACGGTAGCTCGTCACGATAATAAGTCTGAATTGCCCCCTTATTCATAAAGTCTGACACATATATCTACTTTTTCTTCTTCTGCGTTCGTTCTAAAACTCCTGCAGATCAGCAGGATGCAGTTCATTATCATGGTTTACAGCTGCGATATCTGCACATTTCGACCTGCCACTTCCGACTTCAGCCTGGCTTCTGGGTCAATTTGACCCATATGGGATGGAACAGCGAACTCCACTCCAAAACTTTCCTAGTCGCTTCTTACGATATATGTATCAGGTAATAGTGTCGCTACTCTTTGCTGTCCTTTCGCACCCAACAACACACGCGTCGTGCCCATATGATGCTGGGTAGTGTAGGAAGGCATTTGTATAGAGTTATACACCACCGTACGCCTGTGTTTGAATTCTGCGCACTTGTTATATTAATGTCTTAATGTGTGTGTTATGTGACGTATTCTCTCCAGAACGTTGTCTTTCCAATGAACTCATGAACGCTTTTCTGTCTTGTACGATGCGGCTTGCCTTTTCCAACGACGTATTCATGTTGTCTTTAATGTCGTCAGTCCATCGTCTTCTTGGTCTGCCTTTCCTCCTCCGCCCAGATGCTCTGCCCTCCATTATTTATCTTTCTAAACAGTTTATCTCTTTATATGACCAAACAGGTAACAGGTGTAGTTTTCTTTTTTGATACTGTGTTTATTAACCAACACTCTGGATCTTCAATGTGTTTATAATATCTGAGTTTCTCTTTTTTTCCCCCTTCTATGGTATTCTAAGTATCCTTCTGTAGCATTTCATCTCAAAGGCGTTCATCTTCTTTGCCACTGTATTACTTAGGGTCCATGTTTCACAGCCATATGTTGCAATCGCAAAAATAAAAGTGCGTATCATTAGCAGTTTCGTTTCTATTTTGTTGTTTTCCATATGTTTTTCAACCATGTTATTTTACAATATGTCATTTCCAATCTCTTCCTTATCTCTGCCATGCAGTCTCCTGCACCGTTGATGTTTGCTCCTAAGTATTCGAATTTATCCACACATTCTATCTCGGTATTGTTTGGTTGTTGTGTTGTTATATCTGTTGACATGATTTGTGTTTTTTGTGCGTTTAAATATAAGTTTTGTGATTCACTGTATTATTTTGTGTTTTTGATTAGTTGTTCCAATTCCTTTATATCATTTGAAAGAAGCACAGTGTCGTCTGCGTAGTGTAGTGCATGGATTTTGAATCCACCGATGTTTAAAGCGTGGTATTCAGCGTTGTGTATGTCTTCTTTCATACTCCTCATTATATTTTATGCGTAGATGTTGAAAAGATATGGGGAGGGTGTACATTCCTGCTTTACTCCACTCTGTACCTCAAACCACTCTGAGAGATCGCCCTCTAACTTCACTGCAGCCATTTAATCATGTTTAAGTTCTTCTATTTGATGGATCAGATGTCTTGGGAAACCCATGCTGTTCATTATTTCCTATAGTTTTTGGTGTTGGACGCAGTCGAACACTTTTGAGTAAGCTATGAAGCACATGTGCAGGTCAGTTGAGAATTCCCTACACTTTTCTATTATAAGCCTCATGTTAAGGATGTGAATTGGAAATTTCTAAGCACAATATTCCCATAGGTTGGCATTACTTTCGGGAAGGAACAACCGCTAATCGAACACCGTGAAATATTTTTCTTACCATTATTACGTTGTGTCGCACTGTTAAGATTGCTGAGATATCTGCGTCGTTCAGGCAGCACATCATCTTTCAACACATTTTTTGGAGGAATCCAGTTTTCTTTCTCTGTTTCATCACTATTCACTTCATTAGACTACAATAAAGCAACATATTTCTATGATCGGTACCTGGTAATGGAAGAACTTAATGCAAGAGTTTCCGCAACGTACAATAGTCAACGGTCATACTGTCTCCATTCATGAACAACTTTACAGCATTGTTGGTAGACTAGTGCTTACTGCTACCTTAATCACAGTCATTAATTTGGAAGTTGGAAAGCAAACAAAAAATACTGTACTAATCAGTTTTGGTCAAGCTCGTAGATAAAGGAGGGGTGTGTCCCCCCCCCCCTATTTTCCAGTAAATCAGAAAATGACATTTAGTACAAGAAATTCAGCTACCGACAGGGTAACCCCCCACGATTTTTTACAGATAACTTTCGTAGCAAAAAGCGTGAGTTACACACTAAAACGAGCAGCAATTTCACACGCGAGAATGTCCCTTTCTTTTAGGTAAAACCTCCTCCTTAGTGAAAATTGGTCCTAATTTTGGTTATCTAATACTGATTTCTGAATAATGAAATTTAAAAATGAATATTTAATGCACACACAAGGCGTAGACTCTACTTCATTTGATTTGAGTTCCCAGTGTGTACTCCGTTCCTCTCACCAAAGCAGCACGGCTCATCACTCAGATCACGTAACTTCGTAGCTAGAAACGAAAATCTCCTGAGAACTCCACACACAAAAAAATATTTTAAAATGCATAAGCCAACAATATAAGAATATTGGCTAATGGAAAATAAGACTTTGTAAAATGACTCGTTGACTATTCCCTTTATTTTCATTGGCTGTCACGCAAAGTATATTCATAGTGATCAATGAAAATCACAAGAATAATGAAATGAGTCATTAAGTAGGCTTGATTTCCAATCAGGCAGAAGGTTTAATATTGTCTACGCACACGTGTTAATAAAACAATCCAGTATAAAATCCATGACCTCGTTAAGTACATGGCAAATAACGTAACCAATAGGTCGTGACTATCCACAATAAAGGTCTAGGAAAAGACTCAAAAAAAAGCTTTCATACGTCATGTTTTCGATTATTACCGTACATTTCGTTGGTGGGTATTGGCAGGAGTCGCAGCGTATATTTTTAAAAAAAAGTAAAGTTTGTTTTGCGTTCGCTCCATTGTAACCATCACGGATATCCGTGCGATTTCCGCCGGGGGTGTGATTACGTTGTGCCACCGTTATGCGGCTTGTAGGCCTAGCACATCCGATTTCGGCATGATTTATAATAACAATACTTAATAGGACCCATAGGTCCTAGCACATCCGATTTCGGCATGCCTTGACAATTCGGGTGGGCTACCCTTAGCCTGTGACAGCTTCTATATCTGTCTCCGGGCACGCGTAGTGGCGACTCTTCGCCCAGACGATTTTTGCTCTCGTCTGACTCGCACGAGGTGTTCCACTGTCTATGAACTTGCCTCGTGTAATTGGACGTGCTGTGCCTGTGCCCATTGGGTACTGAACCGTTTCTCATCCATGACCCTGGTTCCTTAAGGGGAAGAACTCAACAGAGGAGTTGGACCCTGGCTCTTTCGCCCTCTTAGCCGAGGTGTCATTCACCGACATCGTGTACCCCTTGTCCAAGTTCGAGTCTCACACCACGCGTTTGAGAGCAAGGCGGTCTCGAGCTGAGCGTCATTGTCCCAATAGCGCCTGAGCCCATCAGGTACTGAACCCTTTCTCTCTTCAAGTGTATTTCCGGTGTAGGAAACATGACAGTAGAGTTGGGCCAGGACTACCATCGTTGTCCCTTTCTTGCCTAAGCCCATCGGGTACAGAACCCTTTCTCTTCGCGAGCATATTTCCGGTTTAGGAAGGCTCGACATTAGAGTTGGATTAGGTCTTCTTGCTTTACCAAACGCCAATGAATGGGTCTGGGTCTCTGCCTGTAAGGAACACAGGTAACTAGAAGCTCGTCTCGAGCTGACGGAGCTTGTAGTTCCCCTTTCCTAGGGACTTTTCACTTTCTATTTGCAGTTCGCGCTGCCCTCTAGCGCTGTTCTGCCCTTTCATTGTACTCGGTATGAAATATATTTGTCTCTCGCCATGCATCTACCTTTACGTGCATTTTACATTGGCCGCGCCTCCAATGTTCGGACTGGACTGACTAGCTTCACTGTATGTCGACAGTGTCGCTATATGTGGTGATGCTGGTGGTGTCGGAGATATTGTCTGTCTCTTGTGCAGTCAAATCTCTTTCCATCTGCTACCTCCACATTCTCGGACACGATCCACAAATGATTTGGCCAGAATCAGCTCGAGCTGCTGTACTTCTGTTTCCAGGGTGCACCGCGTGGAGGTACATTTGGGATCTTGGTTATCTGCTAACCCTGGGTCCGCCTAGAGCAATGCGTTCCCTTTGCACCCCAAAGTAAAGTAAAGTAACCCATAGCATTTATTAATGCCGTAGGGGTGTGAGATGTTAGTGATCTCACATTTTAGAGGCTCTGCAAATGAGGGCGGTAGCCATCTCCTCTCCCTCGCAGTCTTTACTTCCCGGATTAGTCCGGTACCCATTTAAGGCTGGGTCGACCCCGGAGCCGTTGCGATCTGAAAACATTTCCGCCGAAACTGGGGAATGAACCGTGCATTTCGTCGGTCAGTATTGGCAGGCGTCACAACGTATATACGACCAATGAATTGGTAGGATAGGTATATGACCAATGAAAATCACATAAATAATAAAAATCATCACGTATGATGTTTTTTTTTAAATTCTGCTCGTATGCCTCTACTGTCGAAAGCCACGAAAATCTCTTTTTAATGAACTCGGCCCCATCCAAAAACCCTGCACTAAAAGACTTGTTATAGTTATACTATAGCTCTGACGAATTCGCTTGGATTGTTCAATCTGGAATGGTTCGTAATATATCATAGGGCAAATAGAAAACAAAAGGTTCCCTGTGTTTACAGCCAGACACAATCAGATTGGAAAGTGTTTCTTTTGTCATTTGTCACGCTTATTGATTGGGAAGTTCTATTCAACACATCATGACAGGTGTTGGTCACAGGTTTCTGTTTTAATTTAATATTCCGAAGTCCTATTCACTTGCTCACAGATTACATCACACAGGGCAGTAGACACGACTTTGGTGGCGCGGGGGGAAGGTTTTCTCCTACGGAAAAAAAATACTAATGAGTTCTTTTTAGAACTGTAATTATTTGTTAGCAGGGTGGGACATCCGGGAAATGATATTGTACTCTCTCTCTCTCTCTCTCTCTCTCTCTCTCGTGTGTGTTGTTTCTTAGAACATAATACATGTAATATTTTATTTTTTTTAAGTGGGAGGGGGGGGAATGAACTCTCAAAACCACCCATCCATCCATCCATATTAGGGTTTGACTAACACATATTCAGAGTGTGGGAAGGAAGTAATCCATTAATCCATTGGACTTGTTAGCCACATTTACACTCATCGTCTTCGTCGCCATCACCCACGTTTATTCAGACCAACCACCACGCAGCACCAGTAAACCCCTAGTGGATGACATGAAGATAGAGTAAGGCTGTCATTCTGTGAAAGCACTTCATCTTTACAATTACGTTTTACCCCCTGAGTACGAGGACTATTCTCACAGCTGATAGTTGGAATTATCTGGGTCTAAAATAAAGCTCTGATGAAGCATCTACATTGTAATAAAGGATACATGAGTTATATTGCTCGTAATTCCTGGGAATTCAACAGATCATATTGTCACTTTGGACATGTCCATAGGCGCTCTGATCTCCTATTCCTTTATATCCTTCAGCATTTCCAGCTATGTTGGTTGAACTCTTCCTTTGATTTCTACATGCCATTCATTTCATGCAATTTCACACATCACTCCCATATCCTGTATTCTGGTCATAAAAACAAGAAATTCATCATATATATTTTTAACTGATCTAACTCCTTGAATGTATTCAAATAGCATGGTCCATTGAACTACCAGTTGTCACTGTGGCGATGCTAACATGTATGTCTGCTCTTTAATTTCCCCTTAATACTCGCGTGTTCAGACAAGAAAATTAAAGTACCTCTCTTCAGAACAGACCTAGTCAACGACTCCACCCACTGTCGGCGTTCTAATCCTACTAATAGAATATCAAGAAATAGGCATGTTCACACTGCGTCTCCTGCTAATTCATTGCCCTAGTCACCGCCATCACCTCCTTCGTCATAATACTACTAGTAGTGGTTGTACTGACAGAACCACTACGGGAATCAAACAAATAAACCCACGTTCAGACTCTCGCACCGTCAATATCAACGGACGAACAACATATAATAGCAGACGAATTGTATTGTTGTTTGCTCTACTCGACTTGTTTTACCCTGGTCCATGCTAATATTAAACCTTGTGCTTTTGACCCCCCTCAACATTTGAACAGTGCTGCTTGACTCAATATGACTGTAGTGCAATGGTACCTGCACACTTCTACAGCGGAATGAAATTGCATGAGACAGTTTTCGACTCCTGTAGCAATTATGGTTCTCCAAGATATGAGCAGTATATTTCAGAAAGTGGTCAGTACCGACGCCAGATGTCTTATAAGTAGTTCAAAGTGATAATTATAAATATTTTCCTTACTCAAAATGATTCAAAAACTAGTGCATCAATTGTCAGATGAGTACACTGGAGAATTTACCATACAATGATTTAAACCAACATATGTTTAGTAAATGAACTCAGCGTACAACCATAATGATACGTAATATATTTATTATTATTATTAAAGTTAGAATTAACACAGAACTGTGTGGCATGGCCCGCGAAAGTGAAAGCAAAGACCTCTGTCTAAACAAAAAGAACATAAAAGTAATGGATGTTTGAAAGAGACATACCACCAAGGCATCCTTTTAACATCAGATGACAGTTGCTACACAGAAAATGGTAGGATATCATAAGCCAAATGAACGTTCCAAAAACTATTTAAAAAATAAGTAACATTATGTGCAATTGAGCTCTTGTCAATGCATATACGAATTTTGAGTGCTAGGGTATTATATTTAATTGATAATTTTATATGACGTCTATGTATATGTTGATAGCGACGCAAGTCAGCAGTTAAAAGGCCAAGCAATTGTGACCGCTGTAGATTTGAGCCTGGTGATCAGCATGTAAGAACCAGTTTTTTCTTACCGCTGGCTTACTAAGGGTATGTTGGCTAGATGGTTACAGGCGGATACCGTTCAGAGGTAAAAACACTAAACGTATTAGTTATCAACGCAGAATTTGGATGTGTCGTGCCATTGGCGCAACAAAAAAAAACGGAGATTCGACGCATTAAGTTATCTGAATTACATCCTCTTGGAAATCTAGTAGGACCATTGTCCTGCTATATGAGAGATCCGGTGAGATTTAGAAAATAAACATACAAAATACTTTTCTATGAATGTGAAGCAAGAACGGTCAGCAAAGACATTCACCGTGTACAAAGACATAAAGGATTGACTTTATCGTAGTCTGGTTATTCCATATGTATTCCTTCCCTCTCAACGAAGTGGCGCGCCGCCTGCCGAGAATACAACCCACAGCACACAACTCAATAACTTCAATCGACAATCCCCAGAATCTTCAAAAACAATCCATTTTGTAAACATGACATCCTGAGTGTGATTAAAACCCGTGACCTCTTGGGCACTAAGCAAACAACTTAACCACTACTCCAGGGATATCTTCCAGTGTACTGTAGGTTACATAGAAGTAGTTTTTCAGAAGAATTATAAACATACCATGGACAGCTAAGAAAAACATATAGAGCTCCTCAAAGGTGTTGGTGTAAATAAAAATTAGAGTCCGACAATCACGATTCATATGACATGTGATGACAACAGCAAAAGTTGGAACATATAGTAACCATCTTAGTGACAGTGATCTCGACTGATCGATCACAGGAAGCTTCTAGTTTGGACGATATAGAAAAAAAAATGTCCCGGCCTTATTGTCACTACATGAGAGAAATGCCCTTAGTAAGCTTATTACTAACACAATAGATGTTGTGGGGGATCATAATCGTCTACGCTATTCGGCATTGTACTTGGTTGAATTGATTGACACAGTCAAATTTACTGCCAAATACCTCTGTTTGTTATTGATCTTCACAACATTCTCACTGGCCCAACATGGCTTGGCTTGCCGACGCATATAATAAATGAATCGTACTCCACTAAGTTTTTCTTCATCATTGTATTCCAGTTACAGCTCCAAAGCTTCAATGAGCTGTGTAATTCGCGGTATACATGGAACCACTACGGTTTGAAAGTAGTGCAATCTCAGTCGGTCATATTTTCTCCATCTCTTCATAGTAGACTTGACATGCATGAAGAATGTGTTCTTGGATATCTTAACTCAATCCACAGTCACAGTTACACACAGCTGTCTCAGTCGCAATTTTGAGCTTTCTGAACATATGAGTTCTCAGTCTGTTGTGGCCAATTCGTAGTTTGAAAATAATGGTTTGTTTTTTTGCGTGAATTTGATGGTAGGTGTCATTTGGTTCTGCAGTTGGATGCATCTGCTTCTATTATAGTTTTAAATTAATATTACGTAATATAACTTTATATGAGTTCTAGTGACTCCCTTCCCTTCTAGGAGATCATCGTTTTCATTTCCAAGAATGCCACAGTGGCCAGAAATCCACTGCAGTACTGTTTCTTTGGTGGTAATTCTGAGGTATAGTCATCAGAACATGTGTTCTTTCATGCTCGTATTCATTATATCTATCAGTGTCCGCAACACTAAACTCCAGTGTTACATGGAAGAAAGGGAGACAAAGAATAATGACAACATGACATACCAAGAATGTCTTTTGATGCAAATAAAGAAGTTTGGAAGTGCTGTTATTTACCCAATTCACATAAAATAAACTCCAATTGCTGAAAACGACTAAAAGTAAACTTTCTTTTGACACGTGAAATGAGTAATGAGAATACTAGAATATATCTGCAACAAAAATACTGTAAGAACAATGTGGTTATCATAGCTCCTGCAGCATTTACTTTCCTAGAAGTTTCAGAAAAAAATAAGTATACTATTATGAAAATCGAACCCTGATCCATGGGACTAGAAAGCCAGTGTAATAAGCACTAGAACCACTAGTGAGGAAATTAGATGATATGAACTGAAATTCACATTACGCAAATTTATTGTAAACATTCAGCATAATGTCAGGATGAAATGATTGAACAAATCACAATCTAGCATGCCCACAAGAGTATACATTTGTAAACTTCTGTATAGTCTCTACCCAACCTAAGTTCCAGATCAAGCATTGCTTCTGTAACAAATGTTGGCTGCAATAGATCTCTTACAAGTTATGTTAATCAGGTGTCATTTTTAGAGTTAGATTTTTTGTACGGTTCATTTTCAAACTACCACTGGATCTCTTATGTAACAGTACAAAGGATGTACTAGATTTGCAACAGAATGTAATCAAGAGAACAGAAATATGTAGTATCACAGTTTTATTTGAGCCAATGGTCAAACACATCTGACTGCAGAACTGGAATACTTAAGTTGAAGATATACCATAATTAATATTCAGTATTTTCTGTACTTCTACCATCATGATAATACAACCACTGTGACTTGTTCATTTCTTTCCTCCCCAAATGGTCACTTGTATTGACTTGCTTCAACAATTACTTATGATATGGATTCAACAAGAACCATATCATTGTACTTTTTCTCTTTTACAACACATAAAGTTTGGCTATTTTTTTATATAAAATAACAACTCTCTTGAAATTATATCCTGTTACTTCCAGCCAATTAAACCATTAGTTTCAGACATGTACATGTAACATAAATGATAATCAAATAGATAAATGTGTGATCCCTAAAAGCCAAAGACATAAATTTAAAAAATCAGTCTTTATCAACCTGACAACTATTATCCTAGCTAAAGAAAACTTTGCAGACAACCAATAGATAATCAATATTTTTACCACATTAAACAACATAAATATTTGAAACATATCATATATAGATAGATATAGGACATTGCCATTTCAATAGTTTTTGAATTTATATGTGCCACTAATACATATAGGTTTTCACAACACTGAACACTAATAAAAATCAAACAAATAAAGTATTTTGGACATATTAAAAGACATGACACCTTGTTAAAGACCTTACTTGAGAACAGAGTTGAGGGAAGGCAAGTAAGAGGTGGGCAGAGATACAAGTGGGGAGGAAACATCACAATATGGACAGGTTACACTCTAGAAGAGTGTACCACCAAAACGAGAGAATGTTGGGAGATCTATTGCTGCCAAGCTTCATTGTAGAGATGGCACTTGATAATGATGAATACATGCAATCACATCACCAGTACAATACATCTTTCAAACAACAAGCAAGTTCCACAGAGTTGTATTTATAAGACACAAAGCTCTATGGGCAACTGTATGAACTACAAAAGACAGTGAGGTTTATTAAGGAGACAGAATTACAGATATAGACATGTTTCAAGTGAAAGAAAGAAGAAATAAGACACAATGGTGCATTGCAACACTATGCATATTAAAGAAGATGGCTAGGGAGAGAGGTTCACTTCTGTAGCATCTGATACACAATACTGAACTAAAATTGAATGTGTCGGATTGAAAGACACAAATGTCACAGCTAAACTGTAAACCATGACTCAACTCATTCTGTTCTCATCCAGATTGCATTCATTTTATCTGTAGGAGTGTTGAGACGAGAATAATGCAGAAGAATAAATCACAGTATCTGAAGAAAATATCTTTGAGCAGTCTTGCTGATGCAAAACATTATGAAAATAACAAAACCAACTTATTTATCAAAATAATAAATGTGATCAGATTCCAAAAACGTAAAACTTTAACAACTGAGAAATTTAATCGTGAAAGGGTATCAACATGTTTATATGAACAAAATCCTCTTCAGAAATTTGTTATACACTAAGTATAGTGTTTTTCAATATGTATTGGGGAAATTAGCAGCAATAATGGTTGCAATAATAATATTTGACTTTACTGGTTGTTCAAAAACATAAATATCCTCTGCCATGAACAAGCAGGTTTCAGAAAAGTCAGCTGTACCGAAGTCAAACTATTTAAGTTGTCCAAAAAACAATCCATGCTGATTTCAGAACAAACACACTGTAGCAACCTTCTTTGATTTACAACAGGCTTATGACTGAATATCCTTGTACCTCCTGAAGACCATATTTGATACCTTTCCATCACAGTCCAAAACATTGTCCCCTTTACAGACTCAATCTCCACTCTTCAAGCTCTAGAATGTGTTAGACAATGTAAGCCTGAACTAGTTTATATCTATCACATCCCTTTGAGTAGAAAACTTATTCTCAAACAATTATATACTGCTGCAAGTTAGTCTTCTGGAACCACCCAATTAGGTATGTTGATTATTCTCTTTGCACACCGAACATTTTTCCATAGATGCTCAGATTTCCACTTAAGTAAATCTTTCAGTGTATGGTGGCTGATGATTCCAGTTCAATGTTAGTTCAGTGTTTCTTTTTGCAACTTATGTTAGGCCATATCTGCATCTATCCTCACTCCCAATTCACGCATTCTCGATACTAACTGATGCTTCTAAAAATTCTCTGATCGTGCAAACTCCAGAAGAATATTGAGCATGTCTGCTCAGTTCATTCGATGACCATCTGTTATGTGGCGAGGCTGGCTAATTAGTGATCTCTTCGTTTCCCTCCGCACCAGCAAGTCCAGGGACAAAGATGATAGTGCTTTGCCTCAGGGATACCCACTTTTTAGCCCTCTCCAATTACTACACCCATCACCTGTTTTTGCCATTCTGAATCATGCTCATTGAGCCACTCAGTACATATGCGTGGGAACAGTCTTCGATTCCAGCCAGTTTTGAGCGTTACGGTAAAAACCTCCTTCGTATAACTGACCAGCTATACACACTGAAGACTATGCACAATATTAAATAAATGTTGAAATCTGTGAACAAAGAGACTTAACTGAATACATAAGTAATAGGAAATGCTGGCAGAGAAATATACAAATATCTATCTAGTCAAATCCCAAAGACATTAGCCTCCAGGAAAGAAAAGACCAGAGTACCATATTCCGATTCACACCCAACATGTACAGCTTAATAGTTACCTAAACAGATTATAACCATAAAACACTACAGGGTGCCAATTGTGCACTCATCCTTATGAAACTGTTGACCATCACCATTTTTAAATATCCAGCACTGGATATTAGGAAAATGCTTCTCCCTACAGACCAGGTAAATAGAACACACTATATGGAGCACACCAGCCAACAAATACAAATATATATAAATTTCATAATGGCATTGGGTCAAAGGGCATAAGCCAATGTGCTGTTATATCAGCAAGCAACCAATCAACAATATTTTTTCATTGTGGCGAGGCATCAATATATTTATATGAACTAAATCCTCTTTAAAAGTTTCATTAATTTGTTATACACTGACAATAGTGATGGATATAAAATATGGAAACAGAAAGAGGAGCAAGAAAGGATGCATTTTATCACTTATGTAGTATATTCTTCTTCTTCTTCTTTCATTCTCAAACTCCTGCAGATTAGCAGGATGTAGTCCAGAGAACGGAATGCGTTGTGTCATGGTTTACAGCATTGCTGCGATATCTGCGCCTTTCGGCCTGACACATCTGACTTCAGCATGGCTTTGGGTCGCTGACCCTATATGGGATGGGACAGCCAACTCCATCCCATAACCTCCTTAGTCGCTTTTTACAACATGCTTGGAAGGTAAACAGTGTTGCTATTCTTTGCTCCCCTTTCGGGCCCCGGCAACACACGGGCGATTGTAGTATATGATTGAAGCATATCCTTATAGGACATAGTCTTTAAACTATTATTGAAAGTTTCGTCACCACTAGTACAACCAATTGTAACATCAACATCAGCTTTCAAACCATGAGCAAGTTCAACAGAGCTGTGTTTGTGAGACAGATCCACTAACCACTCTACCATCGAGCCGAGCTGTGTAACTTATTCAGCATGGAAAGACCCACTATTATTCTTGTGTGAAGTCTACGGTAGGACCCTAAACCAAGATAATGGCTGGTTATATTTTGGCCACTGTACATATAATGATGATGACTGAGGCAGAACACAGGCTAAAAGGAGAATATGAATGACTAAAAGTACTTTTAATGAAATGAGAAAACTGCCAAAACAATTATTAGAATGATTGACACGTGTGTTATTGGGATGAAAAGGGGAGAAAAGAACAGCAACTGGTTACCTTCCATGCATGTCATAAGAGGTAACTAAGAATGTTCTGAGACGGAGTTGGCTGTCCAACCCATAAAGTGTCAAAATGATCCAGAAGCCATGTTGAAGTCTGATGTTTCAGGCCAAAATGTGCAAATATCACAGCTAAGCTGTAAACCATGACACATTCACTCCAAACTACATCATGCTAATCTGTAGGAGTTTTTTAATGAAAGAAGAAGAAAAACTATTAAATGTTGGATGTACACTATAATAATGTTTGGTTCAGAAAAACATGTAAAAAATTTCAGGATTTCAAAATCCTTTGATTGAGCCTTTTTATTAACCAGGAAAATGAAGTGTTTAAGTAGTAACTAGAAATTAAACAATTGTTGAAAATAATGTCCTGTACAGGTTATGCTTCAATTATTAATTGCTATAAGTCACAATACCCTATTAATAGTTGTATACAATATTTATTCTAGCCCAATGTTTAATTAATAGTTAGTAGTTATATCAATACTAAAAAGTTTTGTAAGCTGCAATTCTCTAATGTACCCCCTGAGTAGAAGGCTTCTCCAATAGGCATTGCACCAAGCCAAAATGTGAAATCTCCTGGGAATGAAACAAAGCACAGAAACTTCCCCATTGCACATAGGAAGTAAGAACTAATCGCTTATAATTCCTGGGGTTCTCAAACAAACAAACAATTCTCTAATAAAGTTTTGTTGAACTCTTCATATCCACTGAGCTGCAAATACTGTATCGATATTTTGGAGACCCATTATGCCAAAAAGTCACTGAAATCTACATTTTAATACGACATAACTATCATGACTTATAAACAAAACATCGCCCATAAACCATACAAACCATTCGTACTTGCAGTACTTCCTCTTTCAAGAATAGATCTTTCTTGACAAGACTGCATAATTCACAGACATTCATATTGATTTTGACCATGTTTTTATATAAACAGGTGTGTTTACATTTTGAGTCTGTGTAGCGTATTGCTACTTTTATTTGAAGAAATGGATTCTAGATGTCCTTGACATTTGACAGCTAGTCAGGCTTTGGAAATATTCCAAAATATGTTAAGTAATTAATAATTATGACATTAGCATTGATGATGACAGTGATGATGATGTAGAATTATTATGATCTGACTGATGAAAGTTCTGATTCAGAGTTGAGTGGTGATGAAGCTGAGGGGGTGTTTCCAATGCAATACATGTAGAGACCACCCTTATCTGCATCAAAAAATATGTTTTTGGAGTATCACTTACACGCAGATGTGAATACTTAGATCTGTATAAGAATATAATAACTTGTATAGGCCTATATATATATATACAAAATATATATATAAAAAATGTAGGCCTAAAGAATAGAACATTTTGTGAAAATTGTATATTTTGTATGTATTTGCTAATTTCAAGACAATGTGACTTTTATAAGTAATTCTGCATAGCCTATGTAAATGCATATTTGTATTACAAAATGGTTCAGGAGATATGCAGCTGTGTCTTATTTCAAAATAAATGGACTATAGGCCCCTAATTCAACATTCTCTGATACAAGCTTGGGTATGTTAATGTATACATTTTTTTTTCAATTAAATTTTCAATAACCAACACAATATTGTATGTAAGCACACTAAACTGATTCTTATTACCTGTCCATTTCTGAACATTATGATGTCAGAGTTGTTTATACATAGACAGAATAGTGAGGGAGAAATAAAATTACAAATACTAACAAAAATTACTAAATATATTCACGAATGTGCTCCAGCATGGCAAGAAAACCTTATGGAGACAAAGAGTTTTAATGCTTTTTGTGTGTGAAAATGGTGTTTAAGAATATTTGATGAACCTTTGAATGAGTCATTCTTATTCCTTAGACTCCACATGAATTTTGACTTCTTTTTTGGTGTCTAAGTCTCCACCTTTTTCATCTTACAGATGATTAAATGAACTTCACATCTAGTGTGCAATGCCACGAATTGGGCAACTCTTGCGGCAGGATGCAGATCATAAAGTGTTTATTATCTCCCTGAAGTCCCAGCACGTACTCCCAGCTGGAGAAAGCTTTACCACAGAGGAGTCAGAAGAATTTGTTGCATACATACAGTATAGTAAGCTGTATATAAACGCTCAAATTTGAGAAAAAATTGAGGATTTAGCCCCTAGCTTTCTATTATACTGTTATCTAAAACAGTGAAAAGGACAACGTGAGTGAATACAAACGTGCATCAGTTTGGAAACGAACTCATTCTCTTTAAAATTGTGTAGCAACCGCTCAAACATTGGACAGCGCAAGCGCTAATAATATTAATAAATAACCAGTCTAAATAAAACAAACAAAAAATTAGGTCCCGAAGTTATTATAACACAAAATAACTACTTTATACTGTATACATACCTTGTAAATGCCAAATATGGCTACAAAAATCCACGAATCACGACTTTTTGACATGCAATTTATTTGGTTTGCATCGAATGAAAAATTTATGATGTTCTGTTTCTGATGCTCGTCTTGCAGACGATGTGACCAGAAATATGGCGGCTTGTCAACTAGAAGAAAAGATTGTATAATTATGCAGCTCTTGGCGCTATTTTTGGAACCACAAATGTTAGTGGAGATATAGTAAATAAGACTGTGGCAACTTTTAATATTCGCACGCAGTCCAAACCATAAATTTGAGTCGTAATAGTAACAGTATTTATGTTTGAAAACATCGGCATACGGCACTGCTCCTTGGATGAAACCCTTGCTTGATCAGCCGTGTTGATAATAAAGTCACGTGATACTAATGTTATGTGACGCACTGATTCGGGATTCTCCATTTCTCAACTCTATATTTTTAACTTTACGATTGGTTAGTGCATCGGGGGAATCCCCATGCGACTGTCAAAATGAATATTGGCATACCTGCAGTGGTTATGACAAAGTTGCAAAGCATAAATGTATATATATATATATATAAAGTGGACATCTTATAATGGTGTTTGACAATGATATAAATCATGAGATAAAAGTAGCAGTGTCAGGTCTTCTTCTGCTTTATACCCAGTTATACCTCCAGCGTCAGGGGTAGAAGAGAGTTAGTTCTCTGGGGAGGCTTTTTTATGTACTTCATATGTATTTGCTTTCGTTGACTTTCATTTATGTAATCCATCGTTTGCAAGCTCTGCAAAGGAAGTAAGTGGATAAAGTAACCTATCAACGACACAGTGACGGACGATGTTTCGACTAAAATGTCTTATCATGACACAGACACACAACAGGTAATGAATATTATAAGCAAAAATTCACAATGTAAGAGAAGAACGAAAGAAGATGGTACGAGAGAATAGATGAGGAAGAGGTAAATACAAAAAAAACAGGAAAGAGAAAGGAAAAGCAGATATAATCAAACAATTATAATCAGATATAATCAAGCTTCCGTGTCTTGTGCTTGACGTTTTAGCTTTGTTCCCTACTACGACCTACCTTCTTTTTTCTTCGTCCACATTCCTATTCACTGCTGGCATCAGCATATCACAAGCCTGGTACGCTTTCATTCTATTTGACTTTCCATCCCATTTCATATTTCTTTCTTTACCACCTGGTCCAATTGTCACTTTCGTTTTGTCCATTCTGCCACTTTCGACCTTGAGTCGTGTACGTTTTTTACATTTGCCTCAAGTATCTCAGTTGGACAAGACGACCGACTAAGTTACATTTTTATTACTAATATGTAGCTTATCTAACCTGCCTGTATCATCACTGTATTTTCATATTATTGTTATTTGCTCCCATGACACGCAATTCTCCATTCTCTTATATTTTCCGCCTATTGTTGGAGCTTATCTGCTCTGTTGCTTTTCCTTTCTCTTTCCTGTTTTTCTAGTATTTGCCTCTTTCTCATCTGATCTCTAGTACAATCTTCTTTCGCTCCTCTCTTACACTGTGATTTTTGTGTGTATAATATTCATTGCCTGTTATTTGTCCGTGTCCTTATGAAGACTTTTTAGTCGAAACGAGAATGGAACTGCGTCGTGTCGCCGTTTTATTTGCACCAATGACCTAAAACATCCGTCTTCGGTGGAAACTAGTCATAAAACATTTTGTTGATGTCAAATTGTGCCAGTACCCCTTGCCTTACCTTGCATTTCACCATCTAACTGTTTCAGATCCCCTCCCTCATAATTGTTGACGTAATTTATGGATATCCCCTCCTTCCATAGTTTCTGATTATATATAAATATATGTATTAATACTTCATTTATTGATTATAAAGCCAGAGGCAAGCCCGTGTGTTATCGGAGCACGAAAGGGGAGCAAAGAATAGCAACACTGTTTACCTTCCATGCATGTCGTAAAAGGCGACTAAGGAGGTATGGGATGGAGTTGGTGTCCCATCTCATATAGGGTCATTGATCCAAAGTCATGCTGAAGTCGGATGTGTCAGGCCGAAACGCGCAGATACGCAGCAATGCTGTAAACCATGACACAACGCATTCCGTTCTCCGGACTGCATCCTGCTGATCTGAAGGAGTTTACGTACGCAGAAGAAGAAACCAGAGGCAGACCATGTAAAAGATTGATCACAGAAATCAAAGAGGCCACGGGGACAAAGCTTACAGCACACAAGAAGGCCGTCTCCAGAGAACTCTTCAACACCCTCGACGCCGCAAAACGGCAAACAAGGGCCACATCGTATAGATAGATAGCATGACAGTTATCAAGAGCATATAAAGTGTGCTCAGAAAGTCGAATGAGACTCAGAATTTTCCAATTGTCAAATCTAAGCTATAGTGCATGGTATATAATTTATATTGGAACTAACACTATTAGTTGTTGTACTCTGGTAAAGATATTAATTAGGATAAAATAGGAGAACTGATCCTCGATAAATTCAATAACATGTGAAGTAACAGGCAAACACAGGTGAATATACTGTAGAGTGTTCAAAACGAGGCCATGAGAGCTGTCCTAAGATGCATAAGAGATACACTTATCGCGGCAATAATGTTTCTCTAGACCTACCGATCATCAAAGCAAGACATAAAATAACTCAGGTTAAAGAATACTTCGAGGTCGTCAATAATTATCATCACCTCTTACACCAATATCTAGACAACACAAAAGGAAGGCGTATATAGAGAGGAAGGTCTTGGATAGCAGAAGCAGGAGAAACCCTACTCAGTGTTTGTGGGCTGGAGAAAGTGGGAAGAGGCTGTGAATGGGTGACATTTGGCAAAGATAGAACTATTGACTACAGTTGAGAAGAGAGTGCCGCGACTGGGCTGCCAACAGAACAGAGAGAATGATCCAAGAACTTACATTGCAGTACTCAAAGCCACATGATACAATAATTTACAGAAATGGCTCAGTAAAACAAGATACAAACGGGTGTGGTTTGGGGTTTCGTGGCCTATCAAAATGGCAAGACATTAGCTGAGAAGTCAGATGCGTACCCCACTACAACATCGAGTATGAGAATGGAAATAGAAGCGGTGACAGCAGCTTTCACTTGGCCGGCAACGCAACCATCACCAGATTCAGTGACTCTATCGGACTTTCAAAGTATGCTGCGCAAGACAGAAACATGTATGATCAGAACTGAATAGGTCACTCTTCTCAACAACGTGCAGATCATTACATAGATGTACTGTCCAGGTCATACTGGGGTCACGCCCGAAAGGGGAGCAAAGAATAGCAACACTGTTTACATTCCACGCATGTCGTAAAAGGCGACTAAGGAGGTTGTGGGATGGAGTTGGCTGTCCCATCCCATATAGGGTCAGCGACCCAAAGCCATGCTGAAGTCGGATGTGTCAGGACGAACGGCGCAGATATCGCAGCAATGCTGTAAACCATGACACAACGCATTCCGTTCTCCGAACTACATCCTGATAATCTGCAGGAGTTTGAGAACGAACGTAGAAGAAGAAGAAGAATACTGGGGTCAGGGGAAACGAAAGAGCCTATGTGTTGGCTGGTAAAGCCTTGGTGAACGGCACCAAGATAATAAGAGGCATGATTGAATTGATTAGAGCAGTCATGGATACCCTACGAGATGACGAGGAGGAAGTCGAATGAGACATTGTACATATTCAAAAATTGGTAGAAATGGGAGGCTCTAGAGGTGATGGGAGAAAGTGCTCCATCTCCGGAAAGATCAGAAGAACGTGTAATCAACAAATGATTGGACACTGAGCGTATACACTTTTTGATGGCTGACGGAACGGCAAGCAGAGCATATGTGGTAATGCCCCCAGTGCTGTGACCTTTGTTCCTAATCAATAATCAAATGGATGGTGGATTCTGAACGTCTAAGATCAGAACAATAACACCTGGTCTGACACAAGGATTTCCTCTGTCCCCGGTGTTGTTTAATGTGTATATGTTGAGAAATGTTCAATTGCAAATCCCAAGCAATTGTACAGTTCTAACATACGCTGATGATATCCTACTATAAAATATGGGCAGGAACAGAACAGATATCGCTGATAGTGTACAGAGTGAACTAGCTCAATTGTCGATATGGTGCAGAACATACAACGCTTTGATCAATCCTTCGAAAGCAAAGGTCGTCTGGTACTCCTTAAATAATAAGCTGGTCAATGACACACTGCCAGCTGTCAGCTGCATGGGCTCATTCATGAAAGAGAACAGGACCGTAAATATCTTGGAATAATCTTTGATAGAAGTCTCTCATTCAACATACACGTCACAAATATGATTCAGAAGGCTAAAAGAAGTATCAGTGTTATCAAGGTTATAGCGACCTTCGACATGCATCAATGGGTACTTTTTCTGATTCTGCAGTTGATGGTTCTATCTGTCATGGATTACGGTCTCGGCCTACTAACACTGTCACAGACACAAGTTGATAGATTGGGAAAAGTCCAAAATGAGGCAAGGAGAGCGGACTGGGGTGTACTAGAGATACATCCATCTCTGCCATGAGATTTCTGCTTGATCTCCCCAGCATTAGAGTGCGACATCAGCTAGCACAAGTTAGGTCGTACCTTAAAGTAACAGAATACAACCACCACCCATTACACCATCGTCTAAATGGGTCAAATGGAAAACGAATCAAGCGTGGCAGCCTATGGATGGTAGAGGATGAAGACACACTGCGAAGAGTATGTGAATTGGAAGAAATAGGAAAGGGCAGTGAATGTGTGGAGATAGACACTGAGAAGAAATCACTGACTAAAGTAATCATACCACTAGATAAAGCGTGTCGAAAATGGACATGTGTTATGCTCAGGCTACAGTGCATGACCTCGTCCAGCTACACTCGAAACCACAAGACATAAATATATACACAGATGGCTCCATTAACAGAAACACGAATAAAAGTGGTTGGGGTTTTGAAGTCTACAGAAACGGCGTGAAGTTGGTTGAGAAATCTTCAGCATATTCCACTGTCACATCGAGCATGAGGATGGAAATAGAGGGACTTACAGCAGTACTTAATTGGTTGATAACTGATACGTCAACACACTCGGCAATACTCACAGACTCTCAAAGCATGCTGCGCAAGATAGAAAAGTTCATGATGAGAAAATAATGGTGGGACTTATTTGAACAACTCAATTGTCCAGAGAATTACATGGATATACTGCCATGGTCACGCTGGAGTCAGAAGAAACGAGAGAGTCGACTTATTGGCAGGCAATGCGGCGATAGATGGCACATTGCTGAGAAGAGATAAAGCAGACTTATTGAAGGCAGTAATAAATTCAATTATATGTGAAGATGATGCCAATGGGGCTGAGAACGTGCAGATGATGTTAGAAATGGGAGTATCTAGAACTGAAAGAAGGAAAAGTATTTTTTTTTTGAAAGTCCCGAAGATCACACAATCAACACGTGACCGGGACTCTGAGTCTATGGTTGCTGAAACGCAGGGCGGAGCACTTATGGGAATGCCCCGCGTGTTGAGGAAGCCAGCTCCTAATCAAGAATCAAGAAGAATAAAATTAAATATAAAATTATTGTGCTGATTCACATCTTTTGTTGCGGATTTTACCTAAATTAAATTTATTTTCAAATGTGCTATTATGAATGTAAAAGACTATTTACGATACCATATGCATTCGCCATGTTTGCATTCACATGCCCGTGGTTAGATATAGGTCTAATGATGGCTTGAATTTTTCTTTTCTTACTCATCCTACTTCGCTTCTTACTTTCTTCTCTACATTCGCGCATCTTTTTCAACTAACGATAATTTCACTTGTTTTACCCTTTGCAAGTCTATGTCCGTAGCTTTTTTTTTCTGTCTCTATGACCTATCCACTTTGGTCTGCATGCTCCTTTATTCTCTGTACTCTTCTCTCCGCGCTCCATGTAGTTTCCCTTGACCTTTTTTGTGGGTGGGGGAGGAGGGACTTATTGGTAAATATATATACATAATTTTGGCAGTGGGCGTTGTCACTTCTTTTCCGGATCTTTCTGTCCATTTTTCTGTCGTCTGTGAGAATGCTCCCAAGATATTAACATTTCTGCACTTGTTTCAGCAGTTTATCATTTCTCTTTATGTTTATTGCATTCGGTTCGCTGCGAATAGATATTACTTCTGTTCATTCTGTATTGATATTTATGTTGTGATTGAGGCAGCTTCTGTTTGGTAGGTGTAATCAATCTTGCAGTTCTTCACTTTGACCGTTGAGTAGGCAATGATCGTCTGCAAATAATAGTTATAATAGGTCATTTTACTGGTCAGTTCCTGGCGGTGTTTCGACTGTTTTAATAATATTATTCATATAAATAAATAACGAAGATGTGGTTTTTAATAAGAATTATGAAAATTCCATGAACAGCCAAGAAAAATAATGTAGTTCTCACAGATGCTGGAGTATAACGACAAACTATAACGAAAATTAGAAACAAACAATCATCATTTTCAGGGCATGCCATAAGAAAAGTAAAACTTGAAAATTTAGTAACCACCTGAAAGATCAATGGGAGAAGAGACAGAGGAAGACAAAGATCGAAATTTCTGGATGTGTTGTCACTGTGGCACAAAAAGCAGTCACCAACTGAACTTATTAACAACACAAGAGACATAGAAGCATGATCGCCTACGCCACTCGGCATGGCACTTGATTAATTGAAATAAATAACAATATTGTTTATAGGACACTACCGTCTAATTCCTAATTTTAGTGAAAATCACTTTGTTAGTCATGCACTTGTTCTAACTGCACTTAAGCTACCTTGTTATATAGCTAGCTCTTACACTGCCTAGTCATAGTCCTTTTATTCAATAATTTTCAAGGATACTCCTGAGCTGTTCTATATTTATTCGGTCGAAAGCTTGATCTTAACCCATACAACAATAGTCATTTTGTTATTATTTGGACAATATATAACATATAAATTACAGTGAAATATGTCTTTTACCAACAAGCACACTTTGGTTTGCAAAAAAGGCCCAAGAACAACAATTCTTTTCAAGTCATGGAAACAAATCTCACCTGAAGGTAGATCAAAGACACATAAAGATGAGAATCACTAGAATCGAAAATTAAGTATGGGAAGACATGCTCTATCCAACCATTGACACAAGTTCACATTGTAAATGAAAGCAGGGCCGTAAACATGATTTCCTTAAGGATGGGTTTTACCTCTATAACAATTATTTTACCTCTATTACCGACCTTTTGGTTAAGTTCCAAGAAATAAGTCATATTCAGCTTTGCTAAGGAGGATATTGAACCTCCAACCCCTATTTACAGGCCTGTGTGAAAGTATTACCATTTGTAATAGGTGAGGTGGAAGTTGAGATAATCATATCACAATAAACCTATGAATATATAAGATAGGGCAGCAGACACAACTTTTACGTGGGAGAGAGGGTAGCTTAAAGAAAATCTTCAATGGTTTAGTTGTCTATTATCTTTACTAATGTTTAGTTGTACATGAAACAAAATAGGTTAAAAAAAGATGCGTAAATAAAATGTAAACATATTTTGATTAAACACAGAAGAGTGTTGTTATATATTGATACATACAATGTATGTGAACATATGTATATTTCCATTATTTGTCCCAATAATGTATATGTTTATTCTATCGATTTATTTCATGTTCAAATATTTAAAATCACTTGACCTTTTTTATCTCCTGCAAGCCATCAAAACATCTATTTAAGTAGAACCCTTTTGCCGTTAAGCACATAAAACTTTAATGTACATTTTTATATTTGCTTAATGTACATTTTTATATTTGCTTCTAAATACATTACGGCAGGGTAGGAAAAGCTTTCAGAGATAAAGAGGTTGTTTGATGCCTCTTTATTATAACTCTTTATAGTCCCTGTGTTACCGGAGCATGAAAGAAGAGCAATAAATATCGATACTATTATCTGCCAAGCACATTCTGAGCGACGACTTAGGAAATTTTGGGGATGAATTTGGCTGCCCATTTCATATAGAATCAAAGTTAACTAGAAGCCATGATGAAGTCGGATGTGGTAGGTCGAAAGTTGCAGATATGGCAGGAAATGTATAAATCATGACACACAATACATTCAGTTCTGCATTTTCCATCGCTGCATATGCTATATTCTTAGATATTCGAAAACATTTACTTTCTCATGTTTATATCTATTCATCATGATGTTGGTCTGTGCTTCTGTTGTTAACCAAGACCTTGCTCTATTCTGCGTTGATTTTCATTCTGGTATCTTTTTCCAACTTTGTTCATCATTATCACGTGACATACTCTTTCCAGAACGTTATCTTTGCGATTGATGTCCTGAACCTGACTATATCTTGTGTCAATCTTCCTGCCTCCTCCAATGATGTCTTCATGCTGTCTTTGATATCATCTGTCCAACTGCTTCTAGCTCTACCTCTGCTTCTACTTTCCGGAATTCTGCCCTCTAATGTGCGTCTTTCCATGCCACTGTATCTTTTTATGTGTCTGAAATATTTAAGTTTTAGGGCCTAGATGTAAAATTGTATTCACCAGCAATCCTTCCTCTATATTCAGCATACTAAAAAAAACCTCACTATTCCTTATCTTTTCGGTCCAGGAAATTATTAATATTGCACTATAACACTTCAGTTCGAAAGCCGATATTCTTTTTGCAGTTCTATTTATTGTCCAAGTCTTACTGCCGTAAGTTCACTTTGCTGTCAACTCTTGTAATTTTTGTTCAGACACAGCTATAAGATCAATATCATCAGCGAAGCTAAAATTGCAAATTAGGCGACCTCCAATCAATATAGACATGTCGTAGTTATGAAGGGTCTCCTGTATGATGTGCTCTATGTATATGTTGAAAAGTACTGGAGACATTATGCATCTTTGCCAAACTCCCACATTTGTTTTAAAGAACTCTCCAATTACATTGTTTGATAAGACAACACCATTTGCATTTTTTGAAGTGATTCAACAATGTCTATGAATGTGGTGCCAAAATTAAATTGTTTCAGTTTGTAGCAGAGATCATTATGCCAAAAAAAACCCCCAAAAAAACGGATAACGATTTTTGTAAAATCAACAACATTGTGGTGTAGATCACGTTGCTGCTGAATAGGTTTTTCTTCCAATAATCTGATGCTAAATATTTGTTCAACTCTTGTCTCTGTTTGTTCTGAAGCTAGCTTGTTCACTATAACTGATGATGAAATTCCTTCGTCGCAAGGTAAGATGAGAATGGCATGAAAAAACACTAAAATGTGGTGAAAACGTAGAAAAAAAACAAATCATATGTTGTCTAATTTGATTTAAGTTTGTGAGTTTGTAGATGCCCGATGTGTCAGATTCGTGCCAGAAAGGATCTATTTCATTGCATGCAGGAGTGCAAAGGGTCCCGAGTAGGAGAGATTTCATACTTTTCCATCCGCTTCCGTCTCTTGTAAATCTCTCGTAGTGTTCTTTTTTTCTTTCAAATTTAGTCATGCAAGCAGTGATCTGGGTGTGCCGCGTTGAGCGATCAAGTGCTTTAGTTTCCCCAGGAGCTAGGATTGATGTTGCAGTGCTTGAAGATTTTTTAAGTTATCATTGGAACCTTGTTCTACCCGCTACTTCAACGTTTACCATCGCACAGCTCGTCACAGAATAATCTCTTTGGAAGGAGCTTGTCTGGCATACGGACGATGCGGCAATTTCAGCGGAGTTGGAACCAAATCAACAGGGCATGGATACTTTGTATTCAAGACTTTTGAAAGATGTATGTGCCTGGTAATTGATCCTGCCAACGTACAGCTAATCATTACAACACTGCAAATACATAGCATCAGTCGTAAACATAAACAGTCATACATAAACAGTAGAATTGTTCACAATTAGTAGCCTAACTGTTCAGCAACACACACAAATGATGTAATACATATTAATAGCAGTCACGCCTTTTTTTATGTATTCGCGCATCCAAACATGACACACATATTATATACATAAACCTATGTTTCAAAGTCGGGTTTTATTTTCGAATTGCTTACCGGACACTCGAATATATGTTGTAAGGGATGTAATCGCAAATATGAACACGAAGTTTGTCCAAAAAAAAGTTATCTAATAATATATACAAACTACAGCTACACTGAAATCCAAAAGGCGATACTTAGAACAGGGTAATTACGTTCTGCTAGTTACTGGTAACACATAATAATACACACAAATCGATATTTATACTAAAAGGTCTTTACCAAGAACAAATCCACAACATAATACGCCGAGTAAGAACAAAACTGTTTACGTTCATGTTTACATCCTCGGGTCAAATGTAGATACAGCCAGGAAAAATAAAAGCTTGAAGGTCAGGCGTGAAACAACACAAACAGAAAATAGACAAAACACACCCAAATATCTATAAAGAACAGCAAACAGAAAAATTATGATATAATAAAATATCTACCGAAAGATTGATGGGCATTGCTGCCAGAGACCAATCATGCCAAAGTAATAGTTGTAATGGTTCTCAAGCGTGCGTCTTGTAAAGTCATATGAGAAGCACGACTTAATGTTCGTCACATGAATATCATAGGTACCCCCATAGCCCGTGACATTGAAGTGATCAGCAACAGAAGTGCCAGTTTGGTTTTTTATGCTGTGCAGATGTTCACAGAATCGGCCTGTGAGCTTCCTTCCAGTCTCGCATATGTGCGTCATGGTGCAACGCTTGCATAGATGACGTTGCGGGGGATACGCGTGTGAAGCTCTATTTATTGGTGAAGGTGGCTTTGGGTGATGTGACATGCCGTGCCTGTGTGACATATGTGCAGGTGTAGCATTTACTACGTCTGCAGCTGATTGTACAAAAATGATTAGAAACGTCGAAATGAAGAAGAAGCTGTTGGAAAAAGACATGACACACAGAATAGCCATGAAGGGTCGGGGGGGGGGGGTCGGGGGGGGGGCTGGAAGGTGATAAAAAGTTTGACCCTCTCTGTGTAGGAAGACTGGTTGTTATTTAGGGTGTCCCGGTAGGAGAGGCCGCATACTCGAAACAAGGCAGAACTGACAGCAGAAGAAATCCATTATATCATAGCCTCTCGAGAAAGTCCTCTTCCATACTACACAGACTCCGCAAGGGGAGAAGTTGAGAGAATGACAGAAAATCGTGACAGGCAGAGGGATGAGAGCAAATGTATGAATAAAGATATGGGTATCAGTCGGTTTGTAGTGTGCCTATGTGCTGAGACAGGAGAGTTGGATGGTGATGGGTATGTCAAGAAAGTCGCAAGGTGACAGTTATCAATGGAGAGTATAAAGCGTAAAGATCAGTCTCAGATATGTCCGTGAGCCAATCAAATCATCGATGTACATATGGAACACCACAGGAAAGGCCAACCATAGGATTCCCATACTTGGTGCTCAAGATGACCTATAAATAAGCAGACATAGATGGGTTCCTTCTTGGTGCTTATGGCGACACCACTGATTTAGTCAAAGAAGTGCCCGTCAAACTCATAGGAGATGAAAGCCAGGCTCAACTCTACTGTCCAGTTTTTCCTATACCGGAATCATGCTCGCAGATGAGAAATGGTTCAGTACCCGATGAGTACATGGTCAATACGTCTAATTACACAAGACAAGTTCACTGGCAGAGGAACACATCGTGCGAGATAAACATAGTCGACTCAATTCTAAATCCCTGATAACCGCCTCCTCGGAGACAGACACCTATGAACATGTTTTAGCCTGTAAAATCCAAGGGCACTGTAGATGATAAACCGTCATAGAGTCGCCTACACATCCGTCGCCTGGCGACAGATAGGAAGGCTTCGACTGCTTAGGGAAGCCCACCCGAATAAAAGGCATGCCGCAATCATATGTGCTGGGACGGAAAGTGCAAAATAACGAAGCTTTGCTGTGAAGCTGGAAGCATAACGTACTTCACGCTCCCCGACGGAAATAACAGGAACTTTCATGCTGGCTATTAGAGAGCGAACGCAGAAGAAAGATGTCTACGGCCGCAAGAGCTCCTCCTAGCATTGTACATTTACTTATGAATATTAAAGTGTATTAATATAGTGTTTAAATTAATTTTTTTAGACCGGGTCCTGGTCTTGTAGACTGTAATTATTTATTTTTTTAAAACCAGCAACTCACAAATGCTGGGTTGCACTGCGAAGTCGATACAAAGTAGCAGCTTATATATGCATCACGCTGTTTTGAACATGAAGTCTCTTCTATTGTCGTCGTCGACCACATTGATTAAAAACGGTAATAGTAATACAAATAGTAAACTGTATAAAAATTTTCATTAACACGCTCAGATTGAATGTGAGGGAAGTGATGTTGATCTTCGCTTTTGCGTCTCTAAGCGACCAGAGAGCTGGTCAGTTTAAATATTACAAATAACCACGAAGCACACAAATTACAGTATCCCTTGAGGCCGATTTTCGACCAGCAGAGACGAGAGTAGTATATACATAACAAATCAGTGTTTTAATGGTACATGTGTTTTTCGTCGGTTGCGTGTATTCTGACATTTCTTTCAGGCCCCACTCGAAGGATTTAATGCCTCGGCGTAGTGCTCTATTCCACTACGACTTTTTAAAACAAGTATTACAGACGTTTGTTAAGAATTAGTTATATATAAGGCATATATATTCTTCCGTTTGCAAAAAAATACACTTGCAGGTTATCAAGAACCACTTTTTGCAGTGGTGAAACGGGTTAAACGTGTTTAATTTTGTATGTAGCGAGATATGAATCACTTTCTAAATTATTTTTCGAGGAACAGTTCAGGCTGCAAGGAGAAGGGATGGTAAAGAAAATAATGGATTGATAACAAGTTAAGTGTTTGGGCGTTTAGTGCTGATGTCTCCAGTGTGGCACCCTCTGAACCCCAAATGGTTAGGACCTATGGGTCCTATTGAGTATTGTTATTATAAATGAAAATTTACCACATATTTGTTGACTGATATTTATTTCAAGTGTTACATAACTTATTTCATTTCTCCAGTTAGTAGGCTATTCATTGTTAAAGTCGAATCAACGGCAGTTTAATGCCACTAGCCACTCACGTAAGACAACAGCAAGTCAGTAAACACATTTTTCAGTCAGCCACAATCAACACAAGGAACTAAATCTGTTAGTTTGGACTGAACTTGCGCAAAATAGATCCAGGAGAAGGAAGTGTAAATAATAACAAAGACGTAGATAAGATAGTTTTTATCTAGTTTCACATTTATCAACGTGCAGTAAAGAGATAGTCTGCAAAATATAGGCCCTACATTCAAAATATGCATTCTTCATAATAATATATAGTAGTATACTATATAGCGCATATTTTACACAAAACTGTAGTAACATAAGACGAATTATTTCAATATAATTGAATAAATGAATTATATTAAATTTTATTAATTTTGAAATTATTTGACCACATTTATTTGTACTGAATACTCAGTCTACTGTGTAGTGTAATTGGTCAACATAGACGGGTTTGTCCCGCTTGTGTTATTCAATAAATAATATTTATTAACCTTACACTGTCGATAGCAACGAATACTCACCGAGAATCATTTATTGACGTACAATATAATATTATCAATACGTGGACATATAGACCTATTGCTATTTAGGCTCAGCATATACATGATGATATGGCATACTTACTCAGATAGTGATCATCATACTGCACGCAATATTATTCAATATCTGTCCACAATTAACGTGCACTGATGAGTCCGCGACTTATTATAAACGCTCATTGTTCCCGACTCTCTGAATCCAGGACTGCACAACTATGTTAATGAAATTCAAATGTAATTATGAATGCTGTCATACAGCACAATACATGATCTATTCAAACATCAGCAGATGAAAGTCAGCAAGAGTGTGGATGAAAATATGCTTTTAATTATTGTGTTACTGTGTTAGGCCTATTTTAATTTAGTAAGTAAATAATTCAGGAAACATTTGATTTTGCTAATTTTAAATTACATTCTTGAATCACTGGAATGTAAGCCTAATGTAATTCGGCATAACCATATGACTGACTTACTTAGGTCAAACAAACTAACAACATTGGACGTTGTTTAACTTTATGCATCTAAGAGAGGGGCCTATCTTAAAGTTAAAGGTTCGTACAGAGCAGTGAGCGATATATATTTGCATATTTTTGCTGTGTGATTATATCTATATGTTATCTAATCTAGCCTACTTATTGCTGTCCACTTTTTGAGTTATCCTGTTCATATATGTGAAGGCTATATTGATTAGCTTACACATTCTGAATGAATAAAAATGAAGATATAGACTTAGGTCCATAGTGTTGATATTATGGTAGATAGGCCTAAGACTATAACATTGACTGGTAAAACTATGGATCAATTCTTCACTATTTACATTTTTAAGTAGTTGATGTCATGGGTTTCCTATCTCATCTAATACTGTCTACTACTGCGCATGCCCAGTCATATCTCGGCCCAGACTAGATGTAGTAATGTATATAAAAACAATTTAATTCTAATCCTATATACTATTGTGTATAAAAATAATTTAATTTTAATCCTAACCATGATCATAATTAATTCTAAATACTAATTCTAATCCTAACCCAAATTTCTAAATACTAAATTCTAATTGTAACCCTAATTTCTAAATATTAACTCTAATCCAAGCTAATGCGCATGCCCAATAACATTGTAACGGTTAGATAATACTGCAAAACTAGAACAAAGGTCACAGTGAAGAACTGATCCGTAGTTGCGCCCACTGATTTTCCATCAGAAAATAACCAGTCTAATGGAAAAGAGAATATAGAAATAGACATAGGGCCTATTAAAAATTTGATCAAATAACTAGTTTTATAACTTTCCCAGAATGTACCTTTGTCAGTTTAAAAAAAAAACTAAGTAAACTTTAATTTATACATGCCACACAGGAATGTAAATCACTTGGAAAACATTTTATAGGGAAAACAAAATAAATAAAAATATTCAGAAATAGCAGCCTGAGATTGAGCTACTGGTCAGTCTGAATGGTGGTTGGGAATTAGATTAAAAAAATTCCATTGCTATGAAATACATGCTGAAAGTGGCATTAGTCAAGAAGTTTCTGACCTACTGCCTAGGCAGCAGAGAAAGTATGGATGAAGCTGTGAGCTACGATGCTGATTCATGTTTAATGATTCAAACTGTCTTTACTATTAGGCTATAGATGAAGTATAAACTGGGTAGTGTCCATCAAAAAAACAAGGAAATAGTAATCACTGTTTTTTCTTCATTAGAAATTAGCATCTCATAACACTAAGGGCATTCCGATAAGTTCTCTGCTCTCTGTTTCGTAAGCCACTCAAAGTCTCTGTAAAATGTAGATTATGTGATCTTTATATCTTTCTAAAGAAACTTTTCACCCCTCAACATTATTCATTCAGATTTCTATCATTCATATGTGGTATTACCTCCATTCTCATCTTCTTCATTCTGAAGCAGATCTATGACTGCATTAATTAACTCTCTTTTCTCAGTAATGTGACATCCACCAATTTTTTTGGCCAGTGAGTCAGCTCTTTCTTTGACCCCTGCATGACTAGGGAGGTGTATCAATGTAATACTTCGGACACATTATTATTGGGGATGGCGGCACAATCAGTCATGATTCCATTTTCTTGAAGTTTAATGTTGTTTCAACCACTGAAAATGTTGCTTCAATATGCTAATTTGGTGTCTGAAATTAAATGCTTAACTAAAAAGACAGATCAATGGAAGTGAAATTGAAGTTCATTGGTAACCCAAACAGGAACTGGTTTGGAATTAGTGTCTATGTGATTATTTCCCTTGGCTATGTTTATCAGTTTATGTTTATCATTTATAAATTTAAATATATTTAGGATTATAATTAATTCTGTAAAACATAACTAACCCTAAAAAATGAACATTCAAATTAATTATTGACTAATTATTCATATAATATTTAGATTAATTAACCGTAATATATGTAAATAGGCACTAACTACAAACAAGAACCCCCAAACATAACATTGCAAACAAGATGATAAAATGGGAATAATTGTGTGAACTTATGTGATCAATAAAGCTGAATGCGTTTGGTGGATTATAATTATGGCTGTTTTGTGTGAGCTTTTTTTCAGCAAGAAGTATCAACATTTTATGTATACAAACCCATTGAACTTCCCTTTATCTACAGGCTTGTGCTCCACAGCGGACATTGACTTTATGAGCAGTAAGCTCAAATGTCAATACCACAGAAGATGCATGCATTGTGGTGGATTTTGCTAAAGGAGGGCTGGAAAGAGACAGTTAAAAACAGACAGAATTTTATCTAAGAATATTAACAAATTCTTCTGTAGTGTTTGACAGAGAGTCCCCTTTTGAGGAGATGGGGAAGGGGATGCATTGTCTGAGTTTGAAAATGCTTTGTCTTTCACTGTTGCCAACTGGATGGATTTAAGTTTGATATTTAATTTGCTATATGGGTGCCAGTCTTGGAAAATAAACAAACTGGAAAGTGGGAAATTAGAGGCAACAGAGATGTGGTTCTACAGAAGAATGCTGAGAATACCATGGATTGCCAGAAAAACTAATGTAGAGGTGTTGAAAGAGTCAAATGCGAAACAGACTTTAATCAACAATATAAGAAAAAGGCAATCTTCTTTTTCTGACCACTTCATGAGACAGGCAGGTTTAGAGAACATAGTCACAACAGGCAAAATTTAAGGCAACAGAGACAGAGGGCGACAACGTGAGAAAATATTAGACAGTTTGACAACCTGGCACGGCAAGGAAACAACAACGACTTTGATACATAATGCTGTGGACAGAGAGCTGTGGAGAGCCATGACCACCTACACCAACCAGCATGGCACCTGATGATTTCATTTGCTACTCACATTTTATTTTTGCTCTGGTCTTTCTGTGTAAAGTGGTTATCTCAAGACATTGCCCATGTTGCAACCTGAACCTAGACTTCTAGTTCATGGTGCAAAGAATATGACCACTGTCTTCTTTCCAAGCATGTTGTGGGAGACGACTAAGGACAGTTGTGGGATAGGTTTCAATCAATCACGTGCCATGCCAAATGGCATAGGCGATCATGTTTCTCCATGACTCTCTATCTCGTGTGTTGTGAGCTGTAAGCTCGGTTGGTGAGCTTCTACCGTGCCACAATACAAGTCCATCAAGTAACTTTTCACTTTGTTGTCCCCTATCTCTTCTCCATTTTGTTGTCCTTGATCTTTCCAGTGGTTATTAAGTGTTCAAGCTGTGTTCTTCTGTTAAAATATAAAGTTATCTGTGAAAAAAGTATTATTGTCACAGCATGTCTTTATTTTTCTGTCAAATGGCCCCTGTGAATGATGAAGAAATGCAGGTCAGCAGACATTGCACCTTTGTGGCAGACTCCTAGATGGATAATAAATATGCCATCACTTTAGATGGGTCAACAGATCTGACAGAAGAATGATGTACTAGTTGGCTCAGAAGTATATACAACCCTTCTGGCAGGAGGAAATGATCCAGGGATAGTGCCACATTGGAATGCCTCCCTTCTGGGACTAACCATGCATCCATAAATCCTTGAACACAACCATGTCTTTGAGGCAATAAATCTTATATCAGTTTGGGTGTCACATTGGATTCTGAATTGTACTTTTTGCAGAAAGATTATGGGCTGTCAGGAGCTACCAGCTCACAGCTAAAGGGATTACTTCCTATCATCATCTAAAGACATCATCTGTTAGTGCATGCCTGGATGGTATATCTAGTAATGTTTGATTATTAAAACTGTATATTCCCTATATGTATATATATTATTATATATATATTCCCTCACTGCTTTCATAGACCAACTGAAAATGCGTCAAGGATTTCGACCTCTACTGGTGCCTCCACTCCACCGGCGAGCTACTACTGTAACAAAGCAGCCAATTCTATGCTTGACCCTGACCTTTGCTGCAGCTCTTCTTGTGATTGCCATATTTGGGTTATCTGCTTGGAATGTCTATCAACATCGATTTGGGAGTAACAAGCACACCTTTCACAGTGGGGAGGAAGTGGCAGTGAGCGAAGTGGCCAGTGACTTTTCTGACACATTCTGTGATGGTTATAAGGTGAGTACATTGTATTTCACTTTGTATGTTTGTTCTTTCTTTCTGTGTCTCTAGATCATATATACAGTATGGCCATATGATAATATATTTTAATAATGTAAGATAATATATCAGACTTATATCTGCCATCTGATTATGACCTATTCACAGTGTCTGTCCTTGTATCCACTCTGTTGGTAAGCAAACCTCACAACCCACCAATAATCTGTTGTTGTATGAGATGGTCACTATGGATTGCAAACCGGGATCCCTGCTTTAGAAAAAACTGGGATACTGGACTAAAAATGGATGTTGCAAAATACTGGAATTGGATATATGAAAACCAGAAATTTTCTAAATCTTTGATATATTATTTTCCTGAAATATAAATTGCTTTTCTTAGTTTCCAATGGTAACTTTCCACCCCGTATTTAAAGTAAAACATGCCAATAATTTTGGTGATGTGCGAACCCTCACACCATGTGTCTCTTTTTGAGACACGACCAATGTACTAGATCTGTGTTTAATTTGTAAAGAAGCATGCGTTGTGATTAGTTCTGTTTTTATATTGTGAATGTGTAGTGTGTAAGGGGAGACTGACATGAGTTGTGATGTGAATGTACAGGATTGGTAAGTAAATGTTTTCATATTATGACAAATAATTAATTGGTATAGTCGAATTAAGATTAAATTTTGACGTACATTGACAGTTTGTATGTAGCATGAATTAAATGGAAATAACACTGGAATCACAAGGTAAACTTTTTATAATAACAATGTTTGATTGCTTGATTTCATTTATTTATGCCAAAGTACTTACATATTGCAAACTATGATTAAATCTCTATATTTGATAATAAAATCCCTTAAGTTTAAGACACAGAAAATTACCGGTATGTTACTTCTATTTTGTGATTTAAAATATTAATATCACTTCATAATTGATTTTCTTTTTTGAGATATAATAATACTTGAGATATTTTTTACTAGCTGAATGGCCCAGTGTTTCTGTATCATACCTAGGCAAACGTTTAACTGAAAATGTAAACATTTTTTAAAAGTTGTACAATTTAAATAAATAAACTACATATATCACACAATGGCATTGGGTCAAAGGGCATGAGCCCAAGGACCTAATATCAATCAGCAACAAAATAAATAAATAAAATATATTTTTGTTAATTGATATTTATTGAATAATTTACTTTTCCTCCTGGTTGATAGAAATAAATGGGGGACCTTGAAAAAAAAAGATAAACCTAAATGTGGAGTCTGAGTAGGTATTCTTGTCATCAGGTTACTTTTGCAACCATTTGCGCTCACAATTTAGCGATCAAACATTAGACAGATTGTCATTTTTACAATCCCATTATTTAAATTTGACCAAAGATTAAGAATAATACAAAATTATTTTATTATTTAATTAATCAAACTACCGGTATTTAAATTAAGTTAAGAATATTAGTTTTGTTAGTTTGATTAAAGTCTGAAGTTAGACACTTGTGTTATTGTTAAAAGTTTATTAACATTAAAATTTGATTTCTTTCAGAATGTTTTTATTTCATTGATAAATTGTCACCTCTAATCTTGACAAAAGATTATTTAAATATTTAACAAATTGTGATTCTGGTACTTGTAAACTTCAATATAAAAAATACAGATTTTGGTAAAATGACCAGTATTGCGATTCTTAATGCTCACTTCATGGACCATCTTTCCTCTTTGTGTCAATTAATAATTGGGAAACTGCAGTAAAACTGTTTACTGTAAAACCATTTGCTGGTGATGATGATCCAATCCCTTTAGCTGTGAGCAGATAACCCTTGACAGCCCATAACCTTTCTGACAATAAGGTTCATTGTATTAAAGACAAGATTACTGGGGTATGTTAGGAAATTTGTGGATGCATTTTTCATCCCCAAAGAGAGGCATTCCAGTGTGACATCCCAGGATCATCACATTCTGCCAGTGTGTAGCATATACTTCTGAGTCAGCTAGTTGATCATTCTTTCTGAATGCGCATGCGGTTGTGTCTGTGGGTCTCACCAATGGCTCACTAGACAAACCAACCATGCAACAGAAAACCTTAGTAGATGTCATGCCTTTATATTGAGATTATCTTCTTATACAAGCTTCTTGGCACGTCATCTAATACAATCCCGTAGTTGTAACCTTTGATAATAATTACCATGTTGTTCCAACAGGCCGACGTTGTGCTTGAACTGGTTACGGGCACAGCGTGGGTGTGTGGAACAACAAAGAAACCTGTCGCAAGGGCCAGAGTTGTGCCCTGATGTCGACATCTGTTTCGGCGGCTTTAGACTCGAGGCGTCATCGAGTTGAATGGCTGCTGGAACAGAGGGCGAAGCACTTATGGGAATGCCCCACGTGCTGTGAGGCCAGTTTTCTAATCAAGAATTCTGAATACATCTGGCATTCCCCGTCACCTAGGAGGAGTCTGTCACAGGACAAAGGTGCAATATTTCCTGACCTGTATCGATTCATCATCCATGGGTATTATGTGATTTGAGACAAGACATAAATTTAACTCATGAGTGGTGGTAAACTGGACATACAACATTAAGAATGTATAGTTATAAAGGTAAATGTTGGAGTGATTTTCACATGAAGATTCACTATATAGTCATATCATCTACTAGAAGTATAATGTTGCATGGTAGTAACTTTGGTAGGTCACTGGTAAAAGGAGTAGTATTGATGAAAAACCCAAATTATGAGGTGTGTTAAATAAAACCTGTTCAATTTAGTTTATTACAAGATTAGGAAAGTTACATGAGCAGTTGTGTTATAATTAAGTAAAGCACTTATTAGGGAACATGTATATATCTGGAGTCATCAGAAGTCACCATAGTCATTTATGATGTTTCTACTGCATTCTGGCTGTGCTGCAAACCCTCTACATGGTAGTACTGCAAATGGTTCAAACTCATATCCAATTCATTCTTCCTTATGGTAATTTGGCAATAACCATGGTACCCACTGAGAAAACACCTTCTAATACTTCAGTTTTTCCGAACCATCATTTGAACTGTTTCCCATTGAGGCTAAATCTTTGAAGGGTAGATGGGGCTTGCTCCAGTCAACAGTAGCTTGAAACTAAGATTGTTTGGGCCATCTCCTATATTGAGCAGGTCCAAAGTCCTGCCCAAGCAAGCATAAGTGCTAAAGTCGACAATACAGTGCCAATAGGCGCATTTCCAACCATAATATCATGCAAAACACAACATGTTAAAAAATAGCAAACAAAAGAAAGAAAGAAACTGTCCCTAATGACATAGAGAGCTCATTAGTTACCTAACACAAACTCTGGTGATGGTCAACCAGCATTGCAGCATTCATCTTAGTAATGGCTTCTTTTATCACAACATGTACTTCACCCAGTCACGGAAAATCATTAATTATCTTCGCCTTTCCCGAAACATTCTTGCTCAGTCTTTCACTGCTGTCTCCGACACACATTTTTCACTATTTATACATAGCCTGTATTATTTGATGAATGTTGGTTGGTCGAAATCCTGGCTGTAAGAAACTGAATAAATTCCCATTGGTTCAATTTGGATGGATTCATTATCACACCGGCAATGTTGTCGGCTGCCTGCACCAAACACTAAGCATATGAAGAAAATGATAATGTAACCATTTGTTCATTGGTGTGTGTGCTTATTATATCAGTGATGATGTCTTCATGCTATTCCAGTGCTGGCATGTATTTTTTAGTGACCTTTCAATTCTGCTGCCACAGCATTCAGTGGTGATTTATATTCACACGAATGACGTGGAGATTAAACTATTCTTCTTCTTCTTCTTTCTGTCCTCATGTACCTTTCGGTGTTGAGGGGAGAGTGAGTGTATGGTCTTTTTCCCTTCTATTTGCCTCCTCTGCTGTTATATTTCCGAGTCTCTACTACACTATCTATCCACCTTTTACGAGGGTGTCCAATAGGTCTCCTGTTTTCGTATCGTTTGTTAAGTGTTTTTTGGATAATACTTTGCTCTTTCTGTCTGGTTATGTGGACGTACCATTTAACTTGTTGTTTCTGTATGTATTCTATTGTTGGCTTGATCCCTAATTGTTTCCTTAGTGCTTCATTCCTGATTTTGTCTCTCAAGCTAACTCCAATCATATGTCTCACACATTTCATTTCAGTGGTGTTAATCTTAGTTATTGTTCTAGAATCTAATGTCCAAGTTTGACACTGATAACACAATGTTGGTAAGAAAATGGTGTTGAAAAGCGCTTTCTTTGTTTCTAGTGTAATATCTTTGTTTCTTAGTAAAGGTGTTAATTGACCAATGATCTGACAGACCTTATTACATCTTGCGTTTATTTCTGCTTCTTGTTTGTTGTCATATCTCAATGTGCTGCCCAGATATTTGAATTCATCTACTTGTTTTAGTTGTTTAAACTATTGACTTTGAGATAAAACATTAAAGAAACACACCAATAAAGCATAGTAAATCATGAATGGTCGAAACAGAAGACATTTTGCTCAGAGTTTGTCAATTTTAAGAAGTTCAAATAGACTGGAATGAGTTGGACAGAAAGTCTGACTTATGTAGTAATGCACCTGTACAGAGGGTGTTGGAAATGGATTTCATAAAGACAGGGCTGTGATGCAAGAATTGTCCAGTTGCACTCAAAATGATAACACAATCAAATACAGTACTGACCAATTCCCATGTTAAAAGGGTTTCCAGAACACATCCTGCAGACATGTCTACGCTATGGCAGCCCAAAAACTAAAACTTGGTGCTAAGAGACAAAACTGGGAGTGAAGCTGTGGGGCATCTGCCAAGATCTTCTACTGATGACAGAATTCATGGAAGCAACCATCTACCAGTATATAGGTTTATAGGTGCATTTTTAGTCCAGAAAGGGAGGAATTCGAGTGTGGCAGTATCCCAAGTTTATCACATCTTGCCAGAAGCATAGCATACACCTCTGGGTCAAGCAGTTCAGCATTCTTCTGTCAGATCTGTTGACCCATCTGCAGTGATGGCACACCTAACATTTCCTACCACCTAGGACTCTGCCACAAAAGGACAAAAGTACAATGTCCAAATGCCTGCATTTCTTCATCATTCATTTTACAACAGACAAAAGTAAGCAATCAAGGCAAGTTATGCAGTGACAAGGATGAATTTTTTAATAGGTAGGTTGTCAGTTTATCCTCCAACTTTCCTCAGGCACCTTCTATGACTGAAAAGAAGACAGTGGCCCTATTCTTTGCTTCCTGATTAGAGGCTCCAGGTTGCCACATGGACATTCTTCTTCTTCTTTCGTTCACTTGAAACATGTCTATATCTGTAATTCTGTCTCCTTAATAAAACTCACTGTGTTTTGTAGTTCATACAGTGTCCCATAGAGTTTTGATTCCAGTGTTGTTTCCTCTGGCCAATATGTCTGCCTCAGCGTTTCATGCTCAGAACACTCTTGAAGTATATGTTTGGCACTCTGTGCTGCCTGTCCACATGTACACATGGCCGTGTTGCCAATCTTGAACTTTGTATACATGTGACTGCGGAGTCGGTTGTGTCCTGTTCTGAGACGTAGAATTATAACTTGTTCTGATCTGTTCATATTGTGATAGTCATCTTGTGTTGGTGTTTGTGGCTTTCTTATTGACTTTATCATCTGTTTTTTCTGATGGTAGGTGATTGGTATATCTGGTTGGTCTTCAGCAGCACCTTCCTTAGCCAGTTTGTCTGCTTTTTCATTTCCTGGTATTCCACAGTGAGAGGGTATCCACTGCATGGTTACCCTATACTGGTATGACAATTCGCTAAGTAGTTTTTTTAAGTCTGTTAGTTTTCCAGACTGGAGAGCTTGAAGCACTGACCTTGCATCTGTCAGGAATACCACAGGCTGTAGGTCAGAGTTGGAGTTCAGCAGTTTTTTAGCTGCCACACTAATTGCCTGGATTTCTGCATCATAATTATTGCAGAATTTTCCTGTCGGTGTTCTGATTGTATCTCTAGGCTTGTGTGGATATTCTATATATACACCTGCACCTCCATTCCTCACAGCATTCTGTGCTGACCCATCTGTGTACACTCTGACCCATATATCTTGTGGATATTCCTCATCCAGGAAACTGAGGGTGACTGTCATTCGCTGCACACTGTTCTGTTCGTCCTCGCTTAGTATTCCTTTCACATGGGTCTGAATGTATATTGGCATTCCATGGCTTTCACTCCACGGGGTTTGCTCTGGTACAGACCTTAAGGGGCTGTCAACTTCAGGTAGGTCTGTAAGTTGTCTACGGAGTCGTTTAGCTTGATGGATAAAGCTGCTCCTTTTCAGTCGTCCCATTGCTAGATTTTGGAATCTTTCCTTCATTGGATGGCTTGGCATACACTGAAACTTTTCTGCTTGAATTAGTACTTTTGTGTCTCTGCGTTCGCCAAGTGTTTGCATTCTTCCCATTTTCTGCATCTCTGCTATGGGTGTTGATTTCATTGCTCCCAACATTATTCTAAGTGCCTGGTTTTGCACTTTATCTAGATCTTGTAATGTGGTGTTTGATGCAGGACACCACGCAGCTGAACCGTATTCCAGGTGTGGTCTTATGCCTTGCTGGTAAACTTTACTGAGTATATTTCCACTGGCTCCCCATGTGGTTCCACTTAGTTTTCTCAGGATAGCTAGCTTCCTCCTGGCTTTTGTTGTTGCTTTGTTTATGTGCTGCTTCCATGTCAGCTTATCATCAAAAGTAACTCCGAGGTATGTGGGTTGTTTGTCTTCTTTCAAGAGCTATCCATCTATCTTGATATGACCAGCTTTTTGTTTTGGTGAGAGGGTAAAGAGTGTAGTGCTGCACTTATCTGTGTTAATGCTGACGCACCATCTATTAGCCCATAAGGTTAGGGCATCGATAGCTCTTTGTATTTGTTTAGTGGCCACTGTTGCATGTTCTTCCGTGCACCAGATCACCAGGTCGTCAGCATACATTGCCACTTTGATCCTGTGTGGTAGTTCAGCAACTAGGTCATTGATGTAAACCAAGAAAAGTGTGGGTGACAGGACTCCTCCCTGGGGGACTCCATGACGCAGTAGAACTTTCTTACTCTTGTGACCATCTAATTGTACCCTGGCTCTTCTATTATGCAGGTATGCTTTTACCCATTTGTACATTCTTGAGCTAACCCTGCAATTTCGCAATTTCTTTAGGAGCCCTTCTTTCCAGACCTTATCAAATGCTTTCCTGAGGTCTATCCATGCTGCTAGTACCAGTTTCTTTTCTTGGAAGGCATCCTCAATCTCTTGGGAGAGGTAGGTTGCCTGATCTTCAGTAGAGTAGCACTGTCTGAAACCTGCTTGCTGTGATACCAGAAGGTTTTCACTTTCAAGGTACCACTGCATCCTAAGATTGATAATGCATTCCATTGTTTTACATAGACAGCTTGTGAGGTTGATGGGCCTGTAGTTGGAGACTGTGTTGCCATCTTTTCCTGATTTGAGGAGTGGTATCATTATTGCTTCTCTCCACGCCTGTGGTACATTACCTGTGGACCAGCTTGTGTTAAAGATCTGCAGTAGCTTTGCTCTTGCTGCACTTCCCAGGTTTCTAATCATTTCATTGGACACTCCATCAGCTCCAGGGGACTTTTTCATTTTCAATTTGGATATTGCATGCTCCAGTTCTCTCATTGTGATTGGTGCCTCCATGACTTCAGGTATAGGTTCACCTTCTCCAATGTTTTGCTGGTTCTCTCGAACCTCCTGTTGTTTGTCTGGGCTGACTTTGACGTTATTGTCTTCTGCAAAGGAATCTGCAAAGTAATCAGCTGCATGTTTACCTGTTAAAATGTTACTATCTTTATAAAGTGTGATCCTGGTATTTCTCCCTGTACCTTCATCATTTAGTTGTTTTACAAGTTTCCATAATTTCCTAGTATCTCTTTCTAGGTTCAGCGACTCTGTTTTTTCTTTCCAGCTGCTCCGTCTGGCTTGTAACTTGGCTCTTTGAAATTTAGCCTTTGTTTGCTGATATTTGTTGTGATGTTCTTGGCTAGGTCTGTTCTCAGCCTGCTGTCTAGATGTTTCCATCTCATTTTGCAGCTTTTCCAGTTCATCATTCCAGTAGGGTTTGTAGTTTTTGCGTGCCCCCCTGGGTGTGGTTTTACTAGCAGCATGTAGTATACATCTATTAAATTCACTCACTGCTCTATTGATGTCTTTGTCCAAGTTCATGTCCTTAGCTAGAACACTGGTTAAATGCTGGTACATTTTCCAGTCTGCCCTCTTATAGTTCCACCTAGTGAGCGTGCTGCTGTCCTTGGTAAATTCATTGTGAATTTCCAGAAATACTGGTCTGTGGTCACTACCTCCAAGCTGCTTTCCAACAACACGTGTGATGTTCCATTCCAAGCCTGGTGAGTGGAATGCTAGGTCTGGTGTAGAGGTGGTGTGCCATGCTCTCGAGTAGAAGGTTGGCGAGTCTGCTGGCTGGTTAATAAGGATGAGATTATTTTCATCCTGCCAGCTCTCAAGTTCCTCACCTCTCTTGTCGATATGATCGTAGCCCCAGCTCTGAGAGTGGCTGTTGAAGTCACCACACACCATAAGTCTCTCTTTGTCTGGAATTGTGTCTAGTGGCAATGGTTTATCATTTGGGCAGTAGTAGTTCAGGAGATGGAATTCTGCACTGTCTGTTTTTAGTTGGAGCATCTGGTATTCTGCCCCTTCCATATATACTTCAAGCTGACATGCGCTGATATTGTTTTTAACAAGTGTCAGAATTCCACCCTTTCGCCTGTCCTTTCGGTCAGATCGGTAGCACTGGTAGCCTCTGATTTTGAAGGCTATGTCGCTGCTGAGGTGTGTTTCTTGGATACAGCATATGTTAACTTGTTCTTCACTGAGGACATTTTCAAGTTCCAATTTTTTGCTGTATCCATCTCTTTTACTGTTGACACCCTCAGCATTCCAGTGCATTATTTTTATTGGTCGTTTGTTTGTTTGGCCAGTAGCTCTATTCCCTTGCCTCCTGGCTCCTCGGGGCAATTGAGAAGGACTTCCAGTAACTGAGGTTGGGCCCTTTCGAGGTATAGGGCCCGGCACCGTCCCTGCCTGAACGTCCGCCACAGGGCAGGCACCATAACTATTTATAGATGTAGACATGTTTCCATTGTGTTTTGTGCGTGGCATCCTGATTATCTGTGCGCCTTTTGGCTGGATGCCTCCGTCTTCAGCACTCTGCTTACTAGGGCAGGACTATGGTCCTGCTCGAGTGGGACTGCCCGACCAGTCTTAGTTTCCAGCCCCTGATGGCTGAACTAAGCCCCATCACCTCTGCACGGTGCTGGTCTCGATGGAGCCACATGGACATAAACATTTTATATTACTTAGATACATAATTCAGTTGGACACTATATCTGTTTGCATCGTTTCCAACAGGTGTCATTTCAAGGAACTGGTCAAGCCTACCTTCTTCCGTTCCATGCTGGTGTCAATACAACTTTCTTTGATGATACATCAGTAGACTTACATCAGCTGCCTTATCGGGAGTTTAATGTCATATACATGTACCTTCTGAGGAGATCATCTGTGAACGTCACAGCATGTCGGAATAATGCACCAGTATCTCCCAATGCTGAAATTGTTTTCATTCAAGGTGAGAGTGGAATAATGTTTGGATGTATAGAAAATAATGGTGTCATGATGATAGAGTCCCCAAGGGAGTATGCTTTTCTCACTATTTTGTTACCCTATGCCAGGTTTAACTTTCAGCTCCAGATTTATGTTTCTCTGGCATTAATTTTTGATGGGGAATTTTTCCTGAGAATTTACATATCCTAGATAACATTTAATCAATTTCAATTTAGCTGTAAAGTGCGATGTCTGGGACAGTGTTAAATCAAGGGACTTTCTTGCAATCTTGAGGTATGCTGAAAATGAAAGGGTTAATTTTCTTGCAGAAGTTCTAGCATGGATCTAGCAGGTTTCATCACATCAGAGATCATGGGGCCAACCTCATGCCTTATTTTTCTCACCTTTTGCTGCATGCATGGCAGATGAAAGTGTTATTATTCTTTGCTCAACTTTCAGACCCAAGTAGCACATGAGTGGTTTTATGAAGAGAGAAAGGATGGTTTAGAAGAGCATGAGGAGTGAAAGAATGAGAGTAATAGGTAGAAAAAAGAGGATTAAAAGGAGGAAAAATGTGATTTAAGAGAAAGTGAAAGAATGATAAATTCAAGTTGGAGGATGATTAAGGGGAAAAGAGGTTTAAAAGGAAGGGGGAGATGGAGATTAACAAGAAATTTATGGTTAGGAAGGAATGTCAGATGAGATAAGAGAAAGATAGAGGAATAGAAGGAATTATATCGTTCCTATTATTTTGTTCATGTACCTGTCCCTTGAATCTTTCTAACATCATGCTACATAATATTTGTTCTGGCACTGAGTTATTCCTCACCAATTATTACAATCAGATAGATTACCTTTCTTGGGTAATTTTACTATGATTCAATCTTGTCAATGTTGAGGTGAATACTATGATAGTAAGTTGTAATTATTGTGTTTAGGTGATGTGAAGTCATCTTATTCTGTGTTTGTTCTCAAACTTCCCCTGATAAGCAGGGTGTAGTCCAGGGAACAGAATGCATTGTCATTGTTTATAGCTTAGCTTTGATATCCGCACCTTTAGACCTGACACATTCAACTTCAGCATAGCTTCTGGGTCACTTTGACCTTCTGGGTCACATTGACCTTCTGGGTCACATTGACCCTATATATGGTGGGACAGTCAACACCACCCCCAAAACATCCTTAGTTGCCTTATATGATGTGCATGGTAGTAATAGTGTCACTATTCTTTGCTCCCTTTTTGTCCCCTTCAACAACGAGCGATGTATATTTTATGACAAACTACTTTTATACCCCAATCATCTACAGGAAAATAGAAAACACCCGTATATCCAATTTTGTACAGTTAAGAAACAGATTTTTAAAAACTCTGTTAAATCAGAGATTGAATTTGGGAAATGGTTATGTATTTGAGGACATCAAACATTTTTTCAATAAATAAATTGTATGGAACACAAGCAACTCACAACCACATGAAAATACCACAACACAGTATCATTGAAGGGATATCCACAGTGGTTGATATTGAGCACATAACTGCCAATGTGTTGGGTGACCAAAGTGAGCAAAGAATAGCAACACTGTTTACCTTCCATGCATGTCGTAAGAGATGACTAAGAAGTTTTTGGATGGAGTTGACTGTCTCATCCCATATTGGGTGAACGTGACTCAAGAGCCATGCTGAAGTAGGATATGTTAGGTTGAAAGATGCAGATATCACAGCCAAGCTATAAATAATAATGCAGTGAATTGTGTTCTCGGACAACATCATCTGTTAATCTGCATGAGTTTGAGAATAAATGCAAAAGAAGAAGAGTTTTCTCCACACTCAAATAAGAACAAAGAGGCATGGTATTTGTATGTTGATGTTTCCAAAGTGGAAACCTTGAAGGGTTATGAGTTTTGATGATGATGACTTGAATTCCCCTTATGTAATCTATCCCTTTCAAGCTGCTCGCCAAGGGTGCTAATCATAGTACATAACTCCATGACCACAAGCGATAATCCCTGGAGACCTCCAAAAATTACACTTGTAAGGTGTTACTACATAGCATCAAACGCTTACCCTATGTACATGAAGCAAATACCTTAACCACGAAGAGTTCTTTTGTTATTGATAACATCTTTAAATTTTATAATTATAATTTATAATTTTAATTATATAAATCTTTATAATTATATAAATCTTGTATCTTCAGGTCATGATAACTTCAAGAAATGGCGGCAAAATAGTTTCTGCATTGACTGTGTTCTGAAGCGTACAAGGATTCCGGATCATGCTTTTTGTGACAGCACAAGCAGACCTCTACCAAGACTTTATCATGAAGTAGACGATGATAATACATATTTTCTGGTCATTTTTAATGGTCGACCAGGACCAAAACGGCATTTCATGTACAATGGGATTTTCTTGAGGGGTGTCGTCTCACGAACTCATTTTGATTTATCAAACGCTGAACAAATATGCCACATTGTAAATTCTTCAAGTTGCTTTTTTGACCTACCATGGATGTCTGCTAAAGATATTGTTGTCAAATTTGAAAGACCTTTCTCAGACAACAACCGCAATGCCCTCACCACACACTGCCAAGTGAGAGTAATTTTTTGGATAGGCCTATTTGGTATTTTGCCTCTTGTTTGTATTGTATTAACCATAGTGTTCCTTAGATGCTTTCTGCATAGAACTGCTAATAATGTCAAAATACGGAGAAATTATGTTGAAGAAAATAATGGAGAACGAACAAGACTGCTAGGAAATCAAGACGAACAATTAAGAAATCAATTCCATCAGAATAATGGAGATGAACAAATGGCAATTCAGTATGGATGATGGACATTAAAACTGAAGTTGATCATCTTCTGATTTTATTAGTAAATGGAACAGACAGGATAAATGGAACAGACAGGATTCTCTTCAATGCATAAAGTCTATAAATAAATATTATTCCATAATAAAAGGAACTGCAGTGAAACTTTGAAACAATGAATAAAAACTAAAGAACATGGAGTCATAACAACACAAGGATAATTAATTATATGTTATCGTTTATAAAATAATCAAATCAATAGGCACAGTGGAATCCCTTTATAACTAATTGATCCAGACAGACAAAATATTTATATAATAACCCACATCTGCAATTACACACAATACAGAATAAACTAATTGGGGATTTTGAAAAGTATCTTTAACAATATGGAATTTCATTACAAAAGTATGCACTATAAATGGATTCCACTGCATAAATTGTTATAAATATAAATATGATAAAGGATGTTTTTTATGTTGCTGTAAAAAAGGAATTTATCAAGAAACAGCAACAAATAGCTGTAAAAGAAATAGCTGAAACAGTTTCAATTTGTGCTGGGGCAGTTGGATATAAAATGGATTGGCTGTATAACTATACATCACATACCGGTACAATGTGATTGTAAGAATCAAATTCTTATATTCCCCTGACCACTTTCTCCGTTCTTGTTTTGGGTAAAATTTCCTATTTACCATTGCTGTCTTCACTGCAAATATTCCATAATCGTTGTAAGCCTATAGCTTATCAAAGAGAGTGACACTGCTGTAAACCTACTGATGACAATGATAGGGTTTTTGTTTACTAAATCTGCCGAAGTTGGAATTCTGATACCGACTCTACCAATAACACCCACATATAAGAATAACATCTTCTATTCTTCCAGTACACATCTCCACATTAAAAATACATCCTGAGTTGACTTCACATGTTGTGTAGACCTTTATTCCACACTTTATGCACTTTGATTTTATGTATTGTTTGAATGTAAGTCTGTTTTTAGAGGGAATCATTCCTTCATATAAACTCAAGAGTTGTCATGGTGAATATTAATGTTGAAACCTTGGAAACATTCAGTATGGGTCTTACTTTGTACAGCTTTTCTGTTTTACCAAGAGCAGAGTCCTCATGAACAAGGTGAAGAAATTCCATAAAGTAAAAAGAAAGGTATTATTCTATCAGTTGGAAAAACAGGAGTTTTGGAAAGGAAATTTGTTGATGAGCTGAACCAATAATCTTCACATTGTTGTTTACGCATGCTGCACTCCATTTTAAGGCATTTATATGTTTATTAATCATTAGTATTCTTGTGTGTTTCATATATATACTGCTGATTTGTATTCTACATACTGTATATGCCATAGAGAATGTACAAAATAAAATATTTTCAGGTTGACTTCATAGTTGAAGTAGTCTTATTATTATGTCTTATGTCTCTCCACTGTGCCTTGTTTAAAGTAGGGATTTTGTTCAAGGCAATATTTACATTAATTATGTTGCTACTGCTTTCTGAACAGCCCAAATGTATAACTGCAGTTGAAATTGCACCAGATACATTGACTGTCCGAGTCATGCTCTGGACCTCTAAACTGCAGATCCGAATTGGTGTTAAATCATCTCTCCGCTGTCTTCTGCATCAGGTTTGAGAATTCTGATACAATGAGTACAAATCATGTGATCACATATCTTCAATGAGTACAAATCATGTGATCACATATCTTCAATGAGTACAAATCATGTGATCACATATCTTCAATGAGTACAAATCATGTGATCACATATCTTCAATGAGTACAAATCATGTGATCACATATCTTCAATGAGTACAAATCATGTGATCACATATCTTCAATGTACAATCCTTGTTATCAGAGCACTGATGAAATTATCACCAAAAGAGCACTAATGAGGTGATCTCCATGGGGCACAGGATATCACCATGAAATTACTGATGAGATTATTATTATGTGCACTGTAGATAATGTTTTTGTTCTAGACTTTCTTCTGACTGTCATTTAAACTAAACTATGGTATGTTCATTCTTAAATATTGTCAGTATTTTTTCTTGTACACCATTTTTCTAATTATTTCACACAATTTGAGAATTAACTAATAAACTAAACAAGTTTGATGTAGCTGAGAAAAGTGATACTTTTATTTAAAATAATTAGTACAATTACAACAATGTGTGAGGTCTTGACATTAGGAGACATCTTGAATCATATGACATCATGTACTGTATAGAGACATATTGGTATTGCTAACATGCTCAATTCAAGTACTGAGACATTTATGGGATTGTTAACATACTCAAGTACCAATAAATATTTTACAAGATTGTTCGTATTTTTCAACAGGATGGAACAACATGTAACACTGACAATATATGAATTACTATATATATATCCTAGTTGGCCTAGGAGTACATGCTGCAGGACACATGGTCATGGAATGGCTATCTTCGGGTACTAAACATGCATCCATAAATCCCCTACCACAACCATGTCTGTGAAACAACAAACCTTATGTGATTTCAGATGTCATCTTGATTACTCAAACGAGTAGTTTTATCAAATAAATCTATGGGCTGCCAAGAACTACATGCTCACAACTAAAGGGATTACTTCATCATATATGTCCAATGACAAGAATATGAGCCACTATAAGCTCTACAGGAAATATCAGTTTCCCATGTGTTGCAGGGGCCCGAAAGAGGAGCAGAGTATATTGTGACCTGCCTTGTATGTCATAAGAGATGATCAAGGAGGGTTAGCTACCACATTTCCCAGAAAATCAAAACTAAATATGAATGTCACAAGTAAAAAAAGGCAGAAATACTGCAAATTTCCTATTCAAGCCACACATCGTACTTAACATTGAAATGATTTCCATTACAAAAAAGTCATCTAAGTAGTAATCATCACAAATGATGATGATGGCCATTTGTTTCATAAACTTTAAAAATTCAGTTACAAGTATGAGTCTTTTGTCAATGTATTCATAGATAAATCCAGTATGGACCCAAAAGTTAATTTGCTCAGGAAATGATCACTTTGGCTTGCTGCATTTGTCCATGTTACTCTGTACTGAATTAGCAATATTTCATGTGATATTGTGCCTCTTAGAATTGGCTGTGGCAGGTAAACTCGCCCAGAATCATGAAGAATTCAGAACATCCATAAGGACTACGTTCTGGAATGAATATGTCACCCAACGAGAGAATTGATGAGTACCAGGTAGCTCTGTTTCATGCATCTTCCCATGTATCATAGAGATAGGCAACCTCTCTCAGTCAGCTTGCAAGATTAAGATTTTCTTGTGTCAAAAAGCTTTTTATGTCACTTGGAATTTTGAAGGGGTGGGGGGGGGCCTTAAATAAAAAAAATACATTTAAAGAAGTCTGGGTGGCCAGTAAAATTGGCTTGGCAGGCTAGAATTTACCATATTTTGCCATACTCTGATTTATACCAAAGTCATTTCAGTGTTCCTTTTGGCCACTTTGAGAGTGTGTATGTCCTGCATCTCACCATGCCAATATGTCAATCTAATACAATGAAATCCCTCTAGAGCACATATGTTTATAACAAACTTCCTCATTTAACCCACTCAATCCCTTAGCGGCCACTTTATATTCATTAAAGACAAAGACCACAAAATAAGGAGAAGAAAATCATATCTAAATATGATTGAGAAACATAGAAATTGATTGAAAAAATAATGGGTGTACATTTGTTGAGGATCATCATAACAAAGAAGAAAGGAAACTCTGTTATCTACAATGAAAAAGACACAAAATGAGGAGAATAGAACCATATCTAAATATGATTGAGAAATATAGAATAAAATAATGGGTGTACATTTGTTGAAGATCATCTTTATGGGGCACTGAGGATAAAGATGGTGTGTGCTGTACTTTGGCCATTTAAGACATGCTCTGTACCTCTCGGCTCAGGACTATATCAAATATGTGGGATTTAGAAAATCATATACCATTAAAATTATTTGGTACTGCCTGTAGCAATATAACGTCACACAAAACATAAAATAATGCCAACATCACACAAAGTATAAAATAACATCACAGAAAGTATTTTTAAAAAAAGGTATTTTGCAGCTATATAATTATAGCTTGAGCATAGCCATATAACTCTTGATAATTGTATCCAGCGAAAGCATTTTTAAAAATAGGCCTATGTATCTATATAATTCAATGATGAAGCAAAAACACACAAAAAAAGTTAAAAATCACAAACATTTCAATAAGGGGGTTATGCATGTAGTAGGCCTACATACACAGGGGATGGATATGTCTACTATTATGTGAATGTGATGGACGGTGTTTGACACAATTAACTTCAAATGAGCTACAAATTAACTGTCAAACAAGCACTATCAGAAAATGTATGACTGGAGGTGACACTTATTCAACAGATCATACTCACTGCACAATGAGCCATTGCTTCTGTACCCTTGACTAATAATAATAATTCCGACCACCGGTTTGGGACTTCAAACTAAACATATTTGTTTCAAGGTTTTGCAGTTTGATTAATCTTTGTCATGTGCTATTACCCAGTATGTTCTAGTATATATGAAAATACTGTAAGTCTTTGATCATGTCTATATAGCTCAACTTTTAAATACTAAGAGCTACTTGGAAGTGGTTTCCAGTTATCCATATTTTACTGAACACCACCCAAAGTGGCTTGAAATAATAGTCTCGCAGAAGCAGGACATAAAAATGTAATTTTAGTCAATGTATTCTAAGAGACCTAATCTAATATAGACCAACTATTAGTGCTGGTGTTGATGTGGTCCAAAAGGGGAGCAAAGAGAAGTGACATGCTATGCAAGAGGTGATTAAGGAGACTGGAGGATTATTGCTTGGGTTACATGCTATAAGTGGTACTCTGCAGGTAGTGTGCTGCTTTGCTGAGAGAGACAGAGTACATATGGGGAAACCCAAGTACAATGACGTCAATCCTTTACACCTTTTGAACCCTTTGATTAAAGATGGAGAGTGTTCTTCAATAGAGAGTCAAAGTGACCCAGAAGTTATACTAAAGTCGGATGTGTTAGGCCAAAAGGAGCAGATATAACAGTTGAGCTGTAAACCATGACACAATATAGTCCGTTCTACAGACTGCATCCTGTTAATTTGCAGGAGTTTGATAACAAACACAGAAGAAGACTAGCTATTCTATAGGATTTGAGAAACTGCATGAAGAAATAGTTTGTCTTATTTTTGTAGGTACTAAATGGATGACGACCCCCCCCCCCCCCCCCCCCCCCTCCCGAAAATATTTGTAATCATTAAAGTTAATTTGGTGTTTTTTTAATGTGACCATAAACTCATTTTGAATGAAATAAAAACATTGCTATAACAAAACTGCTGGATGATGGTCTAAATTATCACTCCTTCACAATCGCCAAGAGAGTCTTCCTGTAGTCTCCACTAACATCTCCTTTGATGAAGCTGGCTAGAGATTTACTGTAAGCTTTGTGGAATTCTTGTTTGATGGCCACCATATCAACCTTCAAATAAAATAAACAGATCTTTATACAGAATCAAAATAAGAAATTATAGTATGGAAATTGGGGGGGGGGGGGGGGGGGTAAGGTGTATGTGCCCTTGATAGGTTGTCTCAAATCAGATTGTCTAACTCTAATGTCTATTGTATTGCCCTAAGTGGATGGTGACACTACTTGTTAAATGTAGGGGAAGAGGCTTTCATTTTCCTCGAGGCCAGATGTGTCATCTTTGATGTATTATATCCACATTTGTTAAAAATGTCTGATGTTATCTACCCATTTCTTTCTTAGTCCTTCTCTGGCTCTGTAACCTGATCATATTTTATTATATGCTCTTGTAAGGAGTTGGGCATAGTCCATTCTCATAAGATGTCCAAACCATTGTATTTGCTGCCTCTCAATATATTCAATGCATGATATATTTTATTTCTCAAATCAGATAGACTAAAACAAACACTTGTTACTGCATGTTTTCCTTTTAGGTATGCAGAGGATTTTATTTCATAGGATGTGTAACTAAATGGCACTTTGACATAAGAGTTGCCATGATGTAGACGGTGGTTTTTTTTACTTCAGAATAATAAAAATCCTAAAACTGATTACCAGAGCATACCTGTTGGATGGTACTGCTTGCAAAGTGGGTGCTCTATTGTATGTCAGTGAATTATGAACTCGTGTGCTGCCTGAGACACATACTTGGAATCTCCTGAAGTGTTAGGGTGACCAAGAATGCACAGAATCATGTTAGAATTCCTAGAATAGTCACTTCTCCAAGATGGCTAGGCAATGTACGGTATGCTGAATGGAGAAAGGGACACTCCTCAAAGGTTATACTCCACAGAGAATTGAACTCTGGAAACAGAACCAAAGTATAACCACTCCATTATAAAGACATCTGAAAAGAGGATCTAAACGTACTAGACATGAATACAATGGACTCGGGGAGGGGAGAGAGCATCAGTATGTAAAGCATATGTGCTTCATGCTTTTGTGAGAATCCACCTTGCAACACTTTCCATATCACAATTCATTCACTGTAATAATATGCCATATTGAGAGGTATGATCTTTGTGGCTCAGTGAAATGCCAGATGTTCCAGTCTCTTATCACAAATGGGAAATCTTGAGTCTCTTTTGAACTTGACATAACTTGTTAGGGCAGACAGTGGGACTGCCCGGCTTAGTTTTTCAGCCACTGGGGGCATACTTAAGCCTCATGACAAGGGGTTGGTTTTGCTGGCGTTAAGACTTAGTCCAAACCCTCTGCAATATACTGGAGAAGACTGTGAACCTATAGATCTGCCCAGAGTGACATAAATTTAGTTAAAAAGCCAGATAATGAACTATTTATTTATGTTTCTGTCTCATGTTCAATGAACTTTTCAACCTTCTTTTTTGATTTGCCTAAAATGTGCTTTCAGTGTTTTGTAACTCATACAGAGCTCCATAGCTTTTCTTCCACATAGCTTGGGCCACGGTGTGTGTGTGCCTCTGCATTTCATATTTTGGACACTCTAGAAGTTTAGGTATCTACTGTCTGAGGTGTCTATCCACATGTATGCATAGCTGTATTGTCAGTCTTTTACTTTGTATTCATGTGGCTGCAGGGTCGGTAGTGTTTGTTTTAGTTAATGTCTAATATCTTGAAATTTTTAATTGATAAAAAAAATGTGCAATTACCTCACTGCGAGAGACAACTACTCGGATTAGGGTATTATCCTTTGTTCCAGCACCTTTCATACTGTTGTAGAGCACCTCAGCAAAGTAGGAAGGAGGATACTTAGCAGCTTTCACTGAAAAGGAAATCAAATAACAATCATGAGTTAAGATAGCCTTCTATATTTGTTGTAAAGCTGCTGGGAAGGAATAAACCCTTATGTCTGCAGAATGTCTCTAGATTGAAAGAAATTCAATGATAAGTCATCACCAAAGTAGGATGTATCAGGTCATATGCACAAATAAAATGACAACACAGCGCATTCCCTGCACTAAATCCTATTGGGAATATTTTAAGATCATTGTTCTGCTGTAAGAAAGATCTGGTTGGAGTTTGAGAATGAATAAAAAAAAAACACAGAAAACTGAAAAGTTCCCTGAGAGTTTAAAAACTGTCCAGTTAGCTGTATTGCATCCTACAGCCACATTGAATCAGTCATCTTGCACAGTCTCTAGAAAACTTCATCAAAAGGAATGCAATGAGATACATAACAATGTGGGATGGCAACTGCTTCTACAGGTTGCACATATAAAATGGCCTTCACATATAAAGTGTAGTTGTGATATAAGCCAGATCTTCCCTGGATGAATAAGCAGTAACAGATGGGTTTGATATCCCCACTGAAGTACACGTCTCATGGCAGCAGCATCAAGCAAATATAAGTCTTCTACAAGCTAAAGTCACCAGCTGGGGGTCACTGACCCAGCTAGGCATTTCCACAAAGTCTGCAAGAATCTTAAGTGGTGCATGTTCTATATGTGTGGAAAAATTATACCCACCTGCGTGTGAACGTGATCCATATTCCCACAACTCTTTCAGGATGAAATTATTCCCGGAGTTTGGACGTACCGTAATTAACTTTAGGCTAAATTTTTTTACAACATAATTTAGGCGCAAGTTTCCTGAAGACAAAGTATTAGCTATGGAAGGTCATATTAGGTACAAAAAGAAAGATAATTCAATGTGGAATCTATACACAATATAAAAATATAAGAATTATAACAATAAAATACAAAAATTACACCACAAACTGAATTGAACAAATTTTTTTGGCACACATTTTTGGCTACTGAGCTTCAATTTCACTTGTCTTGAAATGTTGAAATTATCAATCCAATCTTACTAAAGTATATGTCTTGAACTGTTCATTTAATGATCATAATCTGTTTGAGGTAAATCTATCAATTGTTTGTGGCAACAACCTAGTGTATTGTGCCATTTTTGTGTGTTTCATATCAAATTTCAGAACTGAACAAAATATTGTGAAACAATATCCAGTCTATCTAAACAGAGATGACCCAATAAAACATTCTTTTGAACTTTATTCCACTCAATATTATCATTAGGTCTAATTCTATTTTTTGTATAATGTAGTGCAAGATTATCACACTAGGACTATCTGATTCTTTAGAAAACATAGCAGTAGGAACAGTTTGATAATTTTTTAGCTATTATTTTCCATTACCAATAATATTAGGTCTATTTATTTTCAGATTTTCAACAGGTCAGTAATACTGACAAGATCTAAAACACTTGTTTTCCAACACATCACTTAATATCTCCATCTCTATAAAACTCTAAAAGAATATAAAGCCAGATGTTTGCTAAATCTTTGAGCTCTCTTACTAGTAGAAGATGAAGCCATTTTGCTAATTTTAGCAAAGCTGAACCTATCTTGTTCGAATTTTCATTTAAAATAAATGTCATGCATCAAATCACACAGTACCACGAGAGTTTTGTTTCGTAAGCCAGATTTCTAAATTTTAAACAGACAAATAAGTTAATACTAATTCATTTGCAATCGAAACAAAGCAAATTTAGATGGCATATCTGCAAGAATGAATAATCGTGGATATGTCCGCAAAGGATTTCTACCTGCAATGATTAATCGTTTATTCAGGATGAAAGACTTAAGAACGTTCCCTGGTAGAACTAAGGTAAGAGAGTAAACCCTGTAAAAAATCTGTGTTGGTGGAGCATGAAAGTCTTGATTGAGAATCCATCCAAGAGATGGTAAATTTCATCCAAATCCTGGTAGAAAAGGCTCATTAGTTCTGAATGATAGCCTTACTAGGATAGAACATTGAATACAAAAAAGCTGAAATGCAGAACTGAAAACAAAGATGACAACTTATACTACTTTAGGGCTTTTAATCAATAAATCAATTTAAATCAGTAAATCACTCGTTTAATATAAAAACTGAATTTTTATGATGCAGTTTATGGCATGGCTGCAAAAAATGTACCTATGCTTTGTGGTTTAACGGTTTTTAATTATAACACGGTAGCCTAGTTGATAGTGAGCTTCCTTACAATAACCTGATTACGGTGTGTCAGGTTCAAAACTGAGCCTGGACACACAAAAATTGTCCGTCATGATTTCTCGCCTGACACGACAGCTCCTCCAGTCAACCTAGCTGTAAATGGGTACTTGATGCATGGGTTAGGTTAGGTAAAGACATCAAGGAAGGGAACTGGCCATTCCATTTAATAGTTTTGCGTTTTACTGTATGAAGAGTTATCTTCATCCTGATGGCAGGTTGCTACCATGGGATCAACCTTTACCTTAATTATAAAATTTGTTGGATATGATTTGTCATCACTTTTCAATCTCTACTCATTTAGTCAGACTTTGCCTTCCCTCTTCAATCCTTACTCACTTATCCAGGCTGGATTTGTCTTCCCTTTTAAATTCTTACTCAGCCAGACTGGTATAGGGGTAGGCAGAAATGTCTCTTATGACATCCACTTATGACTCACATGTCAAACCTAAAATATCTCACTTGCCCTTCATTAATCACACAAAATACTTCACCTATGTCAGAACTGTCTCACCTATAGCCAAAAGGCCGGTCTCAAGGTTTCCACTGGTTTCAGAAATTAGAGCTTTCTCAATATCTTTGCCACTGATTGCCTTGTACTGGTTGAATGTCTCCCGCAACTGGGCAGGGCTCCTCAAACACAGGATGCGGTTGAAGGTAGACTCATCAGTACCCAGTTGCTTCTCTCCTGCCTGAGAAATATTTATTTGAGTAATGAAATAGCACTAGTCAAATCCAATTATAACAACTAGGTATGAAGAGACCAAATATGTAATAACAGAATTCACTATATGCAGTATAAACAAAGAATAACAATTTCTTTAAGAACATAGAATCTTCACTCTGTCTTTATTCAAATGGGAATATGATGCGTTAAATCTGAGAGGTTGATGCAACAAATTTATGATCCCTTTGGATCTGCTATTAGTGTAAAGAAGGTTTCTCGCTTTGCGAAAACACAATCCATCAAAAGATGTTGAAAATCTACAAAGGAACATAACTGTTGACATTGCAATACACACTGATATTTGTTACAATCTTACATGTGTGATTTCATGTGATTGAAATTGGTTAAATGTGCAAAATTAGATATTTTAAATACAATATTGGAAGATACGGCAAAATGTTGAGCACAGACATACGGTAATTATAATAACATTCTACATAGCCAGATGCAACACAACCTCCTCTTTGTTCATTCTCAAGCTTCTGCAGATAAGTAGAATGTTGTCCATAGAACAGATTGCTTCGTGTCATGGTTTACAGCTTAGATGCGATATACATGCCTTTCAGCCTGACACATTTGACTTAAGCATGGCCTATGGGTCACTTTGATCCTCTAAGGGATGGGACAGCCAACCCCACCCACAAAACCTCCTTAGTCACCTTTTTTGACATGTTTGGCAGGTAACAGTATCACCATTCTTTTCTCCCCTTTTAGGCCCAGGTAACACACTGGCAGTGCAACACAATAATATTGCTTCTGTTTAAAGAAATATGAATATCCCGTTACTGCATGTGTGTGATCGTTCCACCTATATTTTGTGTATGGAGATTGGTTTGAAACATTTCCATACTTTAGAGAACCGATTGTAATAAAGTACTGGAAATTCAGTGGGATTTGTTATTTCTATATTAGGATTACCAATTGGCCTTTCATATCTTTCTTATACAAGACATTTAACTGTATTGTATCCATGCAATCATATAGGATGTGTCATCAAAAGTGACTAACATTGATGCTACCAAATGGTTGCATGCTTTCATGTGATTGGATTTTCTATATGCACACACAGATTAATGATGATCTTCTTTCACAAGCAAAGTTAAGTATGGCAATAAAATACACCAAGGGAAGGGAGAGATGTATATTGGGGGGGGGGGGAGGGAGAGGTTTATGGGGATGTCCGTTGTTCATGTTCTATTGCACCTTTGTGGTAATATAAAGCCATTAGATGACCCTGGCAGCACATCTTTTCATGTTGTAGCAGTCCACGTGTTTGTAACAAAAGTACAGCATCTTTATCTATAGCTGACAGGCTCAGTAAACAGATATCTCCTATTAAATTATCCATTTTGTTTTTGTGGCAACACAGTCTGCTTTAGTGATGTAGTTTTAGTGATGACACGAAAACTGTGCATACTATACCAAAGTTGTAATGGAATTGAGCATAATATTAAAAAATTGAAATGTAAACACTTCTTGTACTGTACCGAATAATAAAATAAACATGTTTAAAAGCTGTTGTGTCCCCATCGAGGCCAGCACCGTGCAGTGGTGATGGGGCTTAGTTCAGCCATCAGGGGCTGGAAACTAAGACTGGTCAGGCAGTCCCACAGTCCGGCCCAAGTAAGCAGAGTGCTGAAGACGGAGGCATCCAGCCAAAAGGCGCACAGATAATCAGGATGCCACGCACAAAACAGAAAGTTCAAGATTGGCAACATGGCCATGTGTACATGTGGACAGGCAGCACAGAGTGCCAAACATATACTTCAAGAGTGTTCTGAGCATGAAACGCTGAGGCAGACATATTGGCCAGAGGAAACAACACTGGAATCAAAGCTCTATGGGACACTGTATGAACTACAAAAGACAGTGAGTTTTATTAAGGAGACAGAATTACAGATATAGACATGTTTCAAGTGAACGAAAGAAGAAGAAGAAGGAGTAAAAAGCTGTTGCCACTAAAGTGAAAATATTTTTTTAAAATGTGTTGCCACTAAAATCAAAATCCATAACAATCAGTGTTTCAACTAAAATGAAAATAACTATAGAAATTCCCCATAAAATCTGTACTATTTTATAACAACAATCAATATAAGGTAATACTGCATGAAATGTAACAACAATAGTACTTACGTAAAACGCAGGTAAGTAATAACACATACCCCCTTTCTCCATGATGATCATCCTGTGTTTTACATAAGTACTATTTTTATATGGGGATATAGCGCTAAATCATTCACACACAAAAAATGAACATCTATGGTCAAGTACAGGAAGTTGATAACTATGCTGGAAGCACACAGGAACAGCACACAAATTGACATTTTAGTTAAAAGGTTCTTATCAAAAACAAAACAACACATGGCAAGTATAGCACAGCACTGCTTATGATCACAGCACAAATGAAACACCTGCAGTAAAACTATTATTTCATTGGTGAAAAGTTAAAACACATGTTTTCATTTGTACTGTGATGTGATCAAAGACAGTGCCGCCCGTTGCAACAATGTACTGGCTTTTTTAAATATAATAGCAAAACTAATGTGAGAAAATTTAGTTGTAAAACATGGTTAAACGTCTACTGATCAAGGACTGACCTGAAACAGCTCCTGTGCTTCTTTCTTTGCAAGCCCAACATCAGCAGCAGGCATTTCTTCTCTATTACCAGTTACCAATGAAGTCAGGAGCTTTTTCAAGTGCCCACTAGTGTCAGCCTGGATGTCCCTCTCTAGATCCCGCTTGTACACTAAGAAAAAGAATATGAAATTCTAAAGAACCTGTCATAGTAGTATAAAACTCATGTACTCTAAGAATCATACTATATAAAATTTCTGGTTAGTTAGCATCTAGACTATGATTTAGTGAACTCAGAATTAAGTGTGCCACAAGTTGGGCTGGGAACTTGTAGGGCAGAATACGCTCCATACCCGCTCCCCTCCGACCACCGTAAACATGGGGTACTAAACTGCCATTCACCACGATTGCCTTGCGAATAAATATGCTAATTTAGTGCTGACATGATTACCAGTAATGGTGGCCAGTGTATTTTTTCGTACATTTCTAACAGCTGTCATGTAGGAGCTGTGGGTTATCGAATATGACCTTCAAATTTCATCAAAACTTGGTAAGAATGGACCTACTTATGATTCAGATGATGTTGATAGGCAACACTTTAAATGAAATCTTAGAAAACATGAATGAATTAGACGAAGGGAAATTAGTGTAGTATTTATTGGTGAAAATAACAACCATCGTCAATATTTAGTGTAGGCCTAGAGATGGAGCGCTCCTCCCTGCTCACCAAAGACCTAGTAATGATTGAGAATAGTCAACACATCTGATCTATGTCAATATTGATAAACTCAAGAAATCTGGTCCTGCAAGTGCCTCATCCAGATTACTCTGATTATGACTAGGCCTATCTTTCACTATTTCTACGTGAGTCAATCTTTGAAGTAGACGCAAAACAAACCAATGTGTATGTGTATGCTAGTACTGTATCAAAATCTTTGGGAAAACAAGATCGATTTTGGAAACCCGTTTGACCAGATATATATGGCTATATTTATGTGAAAGTGCTTATATGTTTGGAGTAATTAAGTTATAGAATGATGTTGTCTACTACTGCTACACAAGCAAATGAAGCTGACAAGAAATTGGTGCTAATTTTTTTCCCTCTCCCGTGTTACATGACAAGTAAACTTGTCTTACATGACATTCACAAAGATATGTTCACAGATCAGTACCTCTTACATTTATTGGTTAAATGGACTTTTGAATCATAAAAATTGATTGCAAATTGTATTATATATTAATTTTCTTGCACAATCACTTCTGATTTTTGCAGAGTTATTCCCATTGGCACTAGGCCTGGAATTTGTCCTGAACTGCCGGGATTGAAAGAGTTAATATATGGTGGGGGAAACTGAGCACCAATGTGTTTTGCCTGGAGTGCAATGATATTAGTTCATAATCAAGAACTAATTATTAGCAGAATAAACAAGCATACTGAAGAAAAGCAGAATGAGAATAGGTGGGAATATGAACAAATGGATACAGGCCTTCATGACAAATAGAACCATAGCCACCAGCTAATGCTGGTACATTATCCCTGACAAGAACACTGGAGAAGGAACTGCCTCAAGCCTCTCTTCTAAGCTGCACACTTTTCCTTAGATGATGACCTGGCAAAACATCTTAATGTGTCAAAAGCAGTGTTTGTTAACCTTTAGGTCTCTATAGGCGCCAATTTGCGCCAATGAGTGTATACCCTATTGTGCCTATTGGCGCAAATCGGCTACATACGATATGGCCCGATTCCCGAGTACGGAACTTCACGAAGTAATGATCCTGTGAGGTATAAAACCGGCCAAACGAAGCTAGAAATACGTCACAGTTTAAAGGTCAAATTCCTTTATACATTACGATTGCAAGAAGGGAGAAAGCCGGCTGCTTTTGTCAACGAATTTCTAGAGCGACGTTGGCCATTTTCGGGCCGTATTTTACTATCAAATTGAGTACCGCGGTGCATGGCTAAGTGATCGTGACTACATGTTCTAATTGTTGTTTTTTGTGTGTTTCATAAGTTGTTATTTGATAAGAATGTTTGTGTAATCGTTCAAAAACACACAAATAATATGTATCAGGGGTGCCATGTGTGTGCATAGGCAATAATTACGATGTGTGTCTAGACCTAGTGTTGACCGGACGGATGCTATATGCGATTTCTTCATGTTTGATTAGTTTTTTTTTAGTTCATATTATATTAGTTTTGATATAAAACAATATATATACAATAAGTATAGGTATTTATGAGGATTTTACCAATGTTTCCACACATTGCTCAAGTATTAGGGTCGTCAAGACGTTATATTTGCGATTTTGGAAATGGCGTTTTGCAATTTCCCCCCGAATTTTCAACTTCACAACTTGCTCACAACTGTTATATCACACATACAACAACAACAAAAACACAATTATATTCACTCCTTTATTTAGATGTGCAAAAATTATTTTGATATCTTTTATATCAAAAACGTTATCACGTTTTCAAAACACCCACCATCAATAACGCAAATTTTCCAAAAAAGAATTCAGGCCCAAGGGGATGTTTCTTAATTTTTAATTCAGGGCTCTAAAGGTTAATGACTTGCCATCTGGATTACTGATAAATATCCCATCCTGACGATCAACAGAACTCTCCTCACAATCTCAGTATATTGTGAACCATGGAAACTAAAAACAATGCACAGAAAACTGCTTACACCATTTTCTCTAGAAGCCACAAAACAACAAAAAGATCTGCCAACATCACAATGAGTCACTATCGTGGAGTAAAAGTAGATGGAAAACTAACACTAAAAGACAACATTGAAAATCTCAGAGAAAAAGCAAGTGCCTAAGCCACATCAAGAGACTAGCTCATACAATCTGGGGAGCAGAAGAGCAGACTGTATTTCAACAATATAAGATCAGTAATGAATTATAACCTCCCTCTCCAGACCATTGGGAACAAGACTACCATCTTGTCTAAATTGAGTGCAGAACCAAACTCTGAGACTAATTTCTGGAGAGATGCAATCATGACTCACAGCAGTATGTAAGAGATGTAAATGGTTGTGGGGAACAGAGGAAGGGCCACTATTTAAAAAAAAACCATCCATGCTAGTATGGGATTTGTTTCTGGCACATTTTACCAAGAAAGTGAAAAAAATGATGCAGTGAGATGGGACTGTCTGTACCTGTAATTCCTGGGGATTTTGCCTCCCTCTGTCGCCACTAGATGTGTCCCGTAACAATTTAAGGACATGCTTCCAGCAAAATGGAATGAATGGATGACATCATCCGATTTGGTTGTGACGAAGGGTGGCAATGTTAAAAAAGCTGACATCATCACAATCACTAAGTGGATCAAAGAATTATGGTCGGATGTTTTGTTTGAAATGATTGTCCAATCGTTTAAAAAGTAATCCATCAGTAATGCAATGGATGAAAGTGAGGGGATGCTATTTTTAAGGATGATGCAGAAAATGACAATGTACTAGGAGACAATGAGATAGAGACTGACGATATCCACCTTGATGTTCCCATGACAGATGATGAAACTCATGAACTGCTTTGGAATTCAAATAATAATTGTGACTTTGAAAGTTTTTTTCTATTACCAGCATTTATTGGTATTCATTGTTATGGTTTTTGTTTTTCTATGGTATCAAACAAATTTTGTTTATTGTTCAAGTATATAAGCTGAATAAATGGCAAAAAAAATACAAAAATTCTTGGTTATATTCAGAAAAATATGGTACTGAGCAAGAGTTAGATATCTACAATAACAACATGCCTACAACTTACAGGCCTTGTATTGCTGACGAATTTGCGCAATCTCCTCATTGCTACGAGTGGCCAAAATCTCAATAAGAGTATCCTCATTTGTACCCAAACCCTAGAACAAATTAATGAAATAAAGTTATTTTTATGATTACTTCATGCATGTTTAATTAGAAAAAAGAAAGATGAGTCTTCAAATCATGATGTAAAGGTATTTTGAGCTGCACTCAATCCCTATTAATCATTTCTTATGACATGCTTGACAGATCCAACATGAAATTAAGTCATGTAACTATTCTTACTCTTATTCTATTCTTATTATTCTTTTTTTGAAATTTGGCAAAACACAGGTAAAGAGAACCGATTTTACATCCAGACTGCGACTGAGAGAAAAAAAATTAGTAGCATATACTATTCAGAATGTAGCCATCAACCCAGCATGGTTTGGCTGTAGTGATTTTCTAAGCAATATAAATACATTTTGTAGTTTGTCATTGCTTTCTGAATGTTCCTCATGCACAATTACTTGTGTCGGAACATGAACCTTAAGCCAGTACCTTGGATGTCACAGAGAGCTTTGTACCACACCACTAGAGAACCAGATTTAGAGGATTCAATATTAAATGTGGCACAAGTAGTACTGGCCACATGTAGAGAAGAACGAAGTGAGTCTCTAGTGAGTCACAAGAGCCATCAGCATGTTTACCCTTCTACATCTGCTGGACATTAACAGGTTTACCTGGAGTGCAATGATACTGGTTCATAACTGATAACTTTATAGAACAGTCCATGCTTCTTGTTTATCTTTCACCATAAAAAGACATGATTTTCTTTAAAAAAACAAAAACTATCCTATATAATGATCATTATGTGTCACCTCTGCATTGAAAGATGTCTGCAACGGACCTCCAACGTATTTTGTCTCTTATTTTATAGTGCACTCAGCTAAAATGTATCCTGTCAATCTCATTATGTTTTCTGCTTCTTGACTCTATCTTCAAGCAAGGTCTTCAACAACATCATTGTAAGAACCTCTTTGTTTTCTTAAAGAAAATCTTGTACTGACATCAAAGAATGGATGAGTAGTGATCTACACTCATCTGCATCGTTGAAGACATGACACATCCAATGCAGTAGGCCTACCCCTAAGATCCTAAAATATTAGTTTATGGATAAACAGTTTCATGGCATTCCCCTCTTTATTCTAATAATAACCAATCACCTTGATGGCATTGTTGCATTCCTTAGCATCATAGATTCTTGGGTGATCAAGAAGAGCTAATGCCACATCTTCAAAATGTCCGCTCAGCTCAGACTTCAGATCTTCCCTCAGGTCCTGTGAATATAAAACAACAGGAATGAATAATGACAGTTTTTATTAGTTATTAGAGAACATAAATAACTTTAAGCTTCAAGAAGACATAGCTTCACAGTCTCTTAATGAATATGATAAAATATAAAGTTCTAGTTTACCATCGAGAATATTGGAAATACAGTGTTAGGTCTGCATTTCTTCATGATCCACAACACACTTGAGATGATTAGTTCAGATTCATGTCAGCCACCTTTACTTATGGTACCCATTTCCTGCGGGTGGATTTACTTCATTATCATTTGTAGTAATAACAAAAATTCCATTACTTCAGAATTAATCTTAGGCCACCAAAATTATGAAGCCAGTACACATGACTGCTCATGATTTGGTGCTTCCTTGCATGGTTCATTACTTGCTGTCCCCTTGCATAGTTCATTACTTGCTACCCCCTTGCATGGTGCATTACTTGCTATCCCCTTGCAATGTTCATGACTTGATACCCCCTTGTATGATTCATTATTTGCTATCCCCTTGCATGGTTCATTACTTGCTATCCCCTTGCATGGTTCATTACTTGCTATCCCCTTGCATAGTTCATTACTTGCTATCCCCTTGCATAGTTCATTAATTGCTATCCCCTTGCATGGTTCATTACTTGCTATCCCCTTGCACAGTTCATGACTTGATACCCCCTTGCATGATACATGACTTCTCATGACTTGATACCATATTGCATGGTGTATGACTTTTGGTTGAGTAAACTGTACTTCTTATGATGAGGTACACTCTTATCAACTATGGTTGTTAGTCCAGTTTGGTTATCTCAGAGCTTTACAGCCTTCAGAATATAGTAACGGTCGCAGTTCTGGTAATCCAATCACCATGACCTTCAGAATTATCTATATATAGTAAATATAATGTGTGGTCTGGAGGAGAAGGACTTTATTTGGTCAAAAACTGAATCATAAACTTAAGTGGTAACAATACTGGATATTTCATTTTAGGAAACTAACATTGTAGGTCAAAGATACCCAAAAGCAATGCTGAAATAAGATCTGTCTGCTCAAAAATGTGCAGATAACACATCTAAGCTTTGAACAAAGACACAACAAATTCTGTTCTCTGGACTGCATCATACCAACCAGCAGGCGAACAAAGAAGAAGAAATACCATCATGAAAACTTATGATGCAAAGACTAATGAATAAGACAGATGAAAAAAACTATGGATGAAAATGTTCATATGAAAATGTTAGACCTACATGTGGATTTTACACACTTTCGTTTCTGCATGTTTTCCTGTGAAGGAGTGCGGGGTGGTTTTCTATGGACTGTAGAAATAAAGGGCAAGAAGAATTTTGACCTTGGACTACAATGGTCTGAGAACGGTTTTCTAACCACACCGCCATGCGCTCCATTTTTAAAATGAACAGAGTATAATAGTTCTGCTAGATTTCCAGCAGGATGTAGTCAAATGAATGGAAATGCGATGTAGAGTCGTTTTATTTGCGCCCGTTCAACTTCGGCAGCAACTGTCAATTAAGTATTAAAACTACTGGTTGTTCAAATTATGTTCACACATTAACAGGCGCACACACAATATCATGTTGATCTGTATTAGCATTATGATTAAAAAAAACAAGAAGTTCAAAAAATTTATCAAACAACCCTTACCATTCGCTATTTATTTATTTATATTTTTTCAACGATGAAATAATACAGAAAAACACAGAAACCTAGAGAGAAAATCAATAAGGTAAACATTATTTCATGTGCCTGCAAAGTGTAACAGCTCTAACATTATAAAAGTCAATTGTCTAAGATGACTTTGCTCACGATGAAATATTGTGCGAGTATGAAGTCATTCGGTATAGTTGAGTTTGATTGACTTAGCATTAGAATATACAATACACAACCACGGATCTCTAGATACATGGCTATGTTACGAGATTTTCCAAATCAAGGTGAAGGAGTTAGTTGAAAACAGAAAGCAGAGTTCCTTTACAGCAGGGTTTCTCAAGGCCCCCCCCCCCTACCTATGGACGGTGAGAGACTTCATGGGGTGATGTAGGATCAGGGGATGAGCGCGAAAGAGCGTTAGTGACCACTGAACAAATCAAATTAACACAAAACTATTGAAAGTACATATTTGGTTAAATTTACGCTAAGTCAAGAGGTGCAATATGTTGATATTAATTTTGAAACCTGTCCGAACTAGTGTTACTGAAACCAGGGACAAGCTTCTGAAAACGTCACGCTTTTAAACAATATTCAAATGAACACACTAGAACATATTTCTACAACAGCAAATGTTGGCTTACAGGTGCAGTTAAAACAGAAAATTCACTTTGCTAACTAAATGTAGTGTCCAACACAAGAAAGTGCTCTATCTTTTTTTATCATGTGTTTGTTATTGTATTGGGGGGGGGGGGGTAGAGAGAGAATTATATTTGGGTAACTATGCCTTATATTTAGTGAGTGTGACAGTCTGGCCGAGAGTTGTCGTAAATAGTGCTGTTGTTTGTATAATTTATATCCGTAACCGGGGTGCAAAGGGAACGCATTGCTCTCGGCGGACCCAGGGTTAGCAGATAACCAAGATCCCAAATGTACCTCCTGGCGGTGCACCCTGGAAACAGAAATACAGCAGCTCGAGCTGATTCTGGCCAAATCATTTGGGGATCGTGTCCGAGAATGTGGAGGTAGCAGATGGAAAGAGATGTGACTACACAAAAGACAGACAATATCTCCAACACCACCAGCAACACCACATACAGCGACACTGTCGACATACAGTGAAGCTTATTAGTCCAGTCCGAACATTGGAGGGGCGGCCAATGAAAAAAGCATGAAAAGGTGGATGCATGGCAAAAGACCGATAGATTTCATACTGAGTACTATGAAAAAAATGAAAGGGCAGAACAGCGCTAGAGGGCAGTGCCAACTGCTAATAGAAAGTGAAAACGATTACGGAAATGGGAACTACAAGCTCTGTTAGCTCGTGACGAGCTTCTAGTTACTTGATTTCCTTATTGGCAGTGACACATACCCAATAATGGGCGTCTAGCAAAGCAAAAAGACCTGGCCCAACTCTACTGTCAAGCTTTTATATAACGGAGATACACTTGCAGAGAGAAAGGGTTCCGTACCCGATGGGCTCAGGCACAAAAGAGACAACGATTTTAGCTCTGGCCCAACTCTACTGTCAGATTCTCCTATACCGGAAATACATTTGCAGAGAGAAAGGGATCAGTACCTGTTGGGCTCAGGCACTATTGGGACAAGGTCGCGCAGCTCGAGAACGCCTTGCTCACAATCGCGTTGTGTGAGACTCGAACTTCGGCACGATGTCTACGATGTCGGTGAATGACACCTCGGCTAAGAGGGCGAAAGAGCCAGGGTCCAACTCTTCTGTTGAGTTTTTCCTCTTAAGGAACCAGGCTCACGGATGAGAAACGGTTTAGTACTCGATGGGCACAGGCACAGTACGTCCAATTACACGAGGCAAGTTCATATACAGTGGAACACCTCGTGCGAGACAGAAGTGAGCAAAAAATCGTCTGGGCGAAGAGTCACAACACACACGCGTGTCTGGCGACTGATAGGGATGCTGTCAGTGGCTAGGGTAGCCCACCCGAATTGTCAAGGCATGCCGAAATCGGATGTGCTAGGCCTACGAGGCGCATAACGGTAGCACAATGTAAACACGCTCCCAGCGGAAATCGCACGGATATCCATGCAGATTACAATGGCGCGAACGCAAAACAAACAATAAACAAACATATCTGTAACCGTGCCAAAATAAACTCCCCAATAAGAATTATCGTCAGTGCTTTTTTTCATTAAAAAATGATTGCCATTGTGCTGATGGCTGAAAGTTGTTTTTCAATGAGCATATAAAGCCATCGAGATTACGTGACCATTATTATGGAAGATAGTACCACAAAACCCACAAAAACTAAGTAAAAAATAGGGCCCTAAATACATTTTTGGTTTTAGACAATAGATCTACGTGCTACAACATATAGTTCAGATAATAATTTGAGTATTACCATAAGTCAGCAGTCAGAGATAAGATACAAGCAATCAAAAAAGGCATACATATCTGCTTCCATGAAGGATCCAATAGGAGAACTTCAGTACGCTGTTTTCAAGTTAAAGACTAGAGAGTCACCTGGCCCAGATCAAATCACCAACGAACTGTTAATAAATCTGAACTCGAGCCCCTACGTGCAAACTGCTAGAGATTTTCAACGTCAGCTGAGGAAAAACAACAGTGCCCCAAATATGGTGAGAGGCCATCACAAATCCCATCTCAAAGAAAGGAAAATGCTAGACCAAAACATCCAGCTACCAACAGATCTGTCTTACAAGTCGTGCTGGGAAGATTACGGAGAGAATAGTCGATCGCAGATTGAAGTGATATCTGGAAAGTGAATAAATCCCAGTGAAGAGCAAGCTGAGTTTAGAAGATCAAGTCACCTACCTGTCCTAAGCTATTGAAAATAACTTTCTTTCAGGAGAAGAAAAAAAGCTCTAACAATATGGTGCGGCTTTAAGCAGGCCCTCGACAAGGTTTGAAAGGATGGACTTGATAAACTCATGAGAAGCGGAATACAGACCAATATATTAAGATAAATTCAACCATACGTACATAACAGGTGAGATTTGCAGATTTACAAAGTATAAATGTGTTACTATGTCGTGGGATTCTCGAGTGGGTAATATCTTCAACACTCTTCCTTGTTTACATAAATATCCTTGGAAAAATAATTCCCAACTGGAGTGAAAGCCACATTATATTCTGATGACCTGATACTATGGTTCCACTGATACTCATTCCCTAAAAACGATGTCTCGTCTCATACTCAGCCTTTTGCCTTCCACGAGTCAAGGCGTACGTACGTAAACTATTCACCGTTTTCCCAATACACTACTTCTAAGATATTCACGGCAATTTACAACATAAGTCGTATGTGTCGGGTCATTGCAACAAATACAACGATGACACAATGTATCTCCTCCGTTTTCTGCACTACATCATGTTGGAAATCGAGTGTATTACCAATGTTGCTACAAGAGAGATCCAAAGGGAGTTTGAGAGAACGAATAAAAAAATAAAAAAATTCATGGCAATCCAACCATTGAGTCATAAACATTTTCTTGGTAATTTACATTTTCAATAAAAGTTAGCGACATCATATTATTTATCTCGGTATCGTGACTAATTTTCTATTGAGAAACTAACAAATTACTACATCTTTCAGTAACTGTCTTATCACGCAGGCAATATAGAAATAAGGTTAACGACGACACGCAATGAAAATGTTTTAATACTATAAGAATACTCAGCAAGGACAAACATTGTGGCAACAAAACAGCGAAAGGTTGGTAACTTGAAACACGCACATTGACAAGGAGACAAATCAGGTAGTGTGGAATAAAAAAGTAGGCTATTCTCCATACACGTTCGAATCGCAGCGATAGGGTTGTTCTATCTGACAGTCTCAGCGGCAGACGAGTTCATAATCTTTACAGAATCTACCCATTTTCCTGAGATAAAACTCTGGTGTTGGAATATAACCGATACTGGTAAAGCGTGGTCTGGGGTAACATAAGGGAAGTATAAAGATGAACAGAAATAGGTATATGTGTTGCAAATATTTATAAACAAAACATATTAACAACGAGACAGCGACATACATTTCGATTAAAAAGCCTTTATCATGACGACAAACAGACAGCGTATAGTGCGGACCACTGAAGCGTCCAATGTAATGTTAACTGAATGAATACCCCTAATTGGTGTGCAACTTGTGATATACAACAATGAACTCTGACATACCATTTAAAATACATGAATAATGTGTGATCAAGAATTCGTTATATGGGATTTGTTGGTTTTTTTTTTTTTTTTTTTTTTACCGATTGTGAACAACTACTAAAATAGAGCTGATGTATAGGCTTATTTGTGTACATTTGGGGGGGGGGGGAGAGGGTGTTCACAACTTTATTTCATACGCAGAAGACTGCTAGTCTCACAGTGTGCTATGCTTTGAGATTACTCCTACTAAGAAGGATTATGTTTTGGGGCTTCTCCACTAGGGAGCCGCGTTAGCGCAGTGGTTAGCGCACTGGCTTCGCATATGAGTGGTCCTGGGTTCATTCAGGTCGACCCAGCCTTAAATGGGTACCGGATTAATCCGGGAAGTAAAGACTGCGAGGGAGAGGAGATGGCTACCGCCCTCATTTGCAGAGCCTGTGAAATGTGAGATCGCTAACATCTCACACCCCTACGGCATTAATAAATGCTATGGGTTACTTTACTTTTTTTTTACTAGAGAAGAAACCTCACTATTTAGACATAAAATCTAAGAGTTTGCTGTTAAGTGGTGGTTGATCTGCTGGGCCACTGATAAAACCTTCATACGGTTTGTGTAATAGAAACACAAGTGTGTTTACCATATTTTATAAAAAAAATTGAGTTGTACTAAATGACATACCGGTACTATATTTTCCTAAACGGATACGGGAGGTTAAACTCTTCAACAACACTCTGCCCCCAATTGACTCTCCCATTGTTACCTAACAAATACAAACGTAACACAATGTTCCCAGTACACCGTGATTTGGTGACAAGACACTGTATTTACAATACTTCACACATTACCGTGAAATATTAGTCTTACTCAGAAAAAATATTTCCTTCTGCATGTTTTTGTTAAGAGTAAATGTTTGAACAATTTAATGTCATAGTGAACGAATTGTAAACGTGCTAAGCAATTCGTCCTGTTTTAAAACCACTTTAGAAAAGGTTAATTCGTATTGTGAATAAAGGAGTATTTGTGGAGGTGGGAGGGGAAGGAGAGAAACTTGGTTTGTGTGACCAACCGTCTTATGGAAGACCTGTTCGCTAAATTAAGTTGGACCTCATTCACTACGTTTTTGATTATTGTGTTGCTTTCAGTTGATTACTATTTATATATTTGAGATCTCCTGCCCAAAATAGCCAGGGCGATTTCAAGTATATAAATAGTAACCAATTGAAAGCCAAACAATAATTTAAAAAACGTAACGAATGGGGTCCAACTTAATTTAGCGAACATGTCTTCTATATGACGACGGTCTCGGTTTGTGTATGAGGCCTGAAGCGTAATGAACAGCAAAGCCGTTGAAACCTTCGACGGTACAGAAGACCTGGTCGCAGAATTAATTAGACCTTGATTACTTACGTTGTTGATTATTCTTGTGATTTACGTTGGTCACTATTCATATACTTGGAGTCGTCTTGGATATTTTTGGCACGCGACTCTAAGTATATCAATAGCGATCAACATAATACACAAGAATAATTTTTTTTAAAGTAACGAATGAAGTCTTAATTAATTCTGTGCAAAGGTCTCTTATTGCAGATCGTCATGGCAAAGCGCTACAACTGACGTGTACACGCTTGGCCTTTCTTCTAATGTGTTAGTTCTCAAATAATAAGCACGACTTATCATGTGATTTCAGCCGGAGTACGTGAAGTACGCTGTGTTTCTAATTTTACATCACTGCTGCGTTATTTGCTTCTTTATGCCTAGAACATGATTTCGGCATAAATTTAATTTTGGGTAAGATGTCCTAGTATATGACAACCTTACTATCTGTTGCCAGGCAGTGAGTGGGTGTTAGCTCTACGCCGTGACCCATTGTACCCTGTGACTGTGCATGCCAAAACATGTTACTGGGTGGTAGTTTCAGAGGAGGCATACATTAATCAGGGAATATGACTTCGGCAGTATGTCAAGCATTTAAGAAATAACGTCATTGCACTCCAGGCAGACACATATGTGCCCAGTGTGCCAGAGAGATGGGTGGAGGAGGTACCTCAAAGACATTAGAACTTTCATAGGCCGTTGAAGACACTAGGAACGAAGTGAGAACCCTCACTGCAATGTTCGCAAGAAGGACAGACAGAAAGCCATTCACTAATGAAATAGCGACACAAATTGCCATATGTTACCCGTGTTAAGCGCTTCTTCTCCTCATAGCATTGTCTCGACTGCTCACCTACCCAATTGTCCTCTCCGTCTGTGCCATCCAAGACATCATTTTTTTTTTTAAATAAAAAAATTCTCCTCTCCTGGAATCCGGTAATATTCCTGTGTAGTGGGTGCCCATTATCAGATGTAACACGCATATAGGGGGGTCGCCTCGACCATCATATACCTGGAAATTTACGACCAAAGTCCGAGCATGTATCTGATAGTTGAGATGGGAGGTATCCCTAGTGCAGCCCATAACAATTCGCATTTTTTCGTTCTGGATAAGTTCCAACCGCTCGCATCGTGTCTTCAACAATGTCAGTATGCCTAGACCGAGACTCTCGACTGTAGAAGACCTCCGAATATAATTAATTAGGATCACATTCGTTACGTTCTTTTTAATTACTGTTAACACTTTTGGTCGGTCACTATTTATATACTTGGAGTCGCATGCCAAAGTAACCAAGGTGACTCCAAGTCTATAAATTGTGATCAACCAAATTCGCGACAATAATAAAATACGTAACGAATCGGGTCCTAATTAATTATGTATATAGGTCTTTTAAGAACTGTAGACGAACATGTATAGATAATAATCAATCACTGCGAGTACTAACTGATTGTACAGGAGTATGAGTAGCCGCTATTCCATATGTGTAGATGCTATTCTTTTGAGAGACGTGAGTCCTCTAACATAGTATGGTTTGCTCGACATAAAACCCATATGACAGGCTTCCATCACATAGTATCCCGAGTACTTCCGCCTGTCGTGTCTGTCAATATTACACCCATTGATGCATGGCTATCGACAGTACTACCTATACCGCCTATGGATCACGATTGATCCATCTTTCATTATGTTGTTATTGAATTAGCACCACGTGACACTGGCCTTACTTGTCCTAACTGAATTCATCACAACACTGTGAAATGTTTCGCAGAATTTCTTGTATATCCCTGACAATTTTCTGCTTATTTTATCTATTTATGTATGTGACGATACTATCTGCGAATTTATATATGTTGGCCACTTTTGCTGTGTAGATACTGAACAGCACAGGTGACAATGGAGAACTAAATGACAATCCTGGACATATAAGTACCGTGTCTGATGTCCATGATACAGGCAGAATGCTACAGTTATCTCCATCAAAACAGTTCATATATGCAGTTCACGAGTCATGGGTCGATTCCAGTTCATATGACATCATTGTCATGAAGTCCACTGTTATAAACGTATTTTCAGGACTACCGCAAGTGTTTGGCCTGGAAACTCTCATATACTTCTCATGCGAATGTCCCAGCGTCCCCCTCCCCCTTGCTCTCACCGTGTCTCCCTCTCTCGCCGGCAGCTGCCGGTGTATCAGGGCGTAGATTAGCAATCTCAAAATGAGACATTACACGCCGTGCTACAATCTCCCCAAGCAGCTTTCCATAATTCATTTTGTTAAATCAATTTGAATTAATCAATATATTATCGATTGTTCACGATACAACCAAATGTGACTAGAATATACAATTGAAAAGGCATGTCTAAAAATGAGATTTCAATGCAATGAAATGCCTCATTTCTAATAATGTTTCTGACCACCCTATGATCTGATGAATATTTACGAGTACTACAGCCGATCCGATTCTGGGAACATAAAGTTGTCGAAGTCCATGCTCATCTGCGACAGCAGACATGCACCTACATGGGAAATCAATGTTCTGAATGGGTTTAGGGGGATTTGCGTACTAATAAATTATAATTTTTGGTTAGAATATTGTTGATTGTAGATTATGCATTTTGTAAAATAGCGACAAATGTTCAAATTGTCGGTGATCATTGCCGGAAACACACACACTACGCTTTGTTTGAATACTGGTTAAAGATGGCGTACTGTGACCCACATCTAATCAAACTAATCCGAATAAGATAGTACGGCCCAAACTTTAGTTATTATTTCATGTTTTAAAAAAACCCTTCATTTATTCGAGGGTTGTTCACCTAAGGGTGAGGCACATGTTGTTAATGACTCATGGTAGTGATAACAGTACAGTGCTATCAGGGTTGCCACGCTGTCTTAATTTATGCCTAATTCTAGAAATTTGGCTATTTCAAAGTTTATATGGTGTCAGATATAATTTACACCCTTTTTTTCCTTGATGATTTCAAGTTGCACAAAGATATTTATATATAGGTGATGAATTCATGTAGACACAACGACGCTTTTGCAAACACAACTAACTAAAATTGGCTTTCCATAACTTGCAGGTAATTATTGCCGTCAAAATTAATGTACAATCAGTCTAATAGCAATAAACGTAGTAGTAGAGTTTGCAAACAGGACTTCCATCGACAATGGACGTTGCAGGTGCCTGTGCTAAAAATATATAACAATATGAAAAATCAGAAAGGTACCCCTGAAAACTACCTAAACTACAAGAACAATTCAATGTGAGACCTAGATAAAATAATAATTAAGTAAAAGTAGTAAAACTTAATTATAAATTGGGCCTATATATTTTAATGTGATGATGGGACGAAAAATGGTGGTCAATTTTGTTTGGCTTTTACTCTGGATTTTCAAATAGTGTTTGGCTTTAAAGGACAACATTTATTTGGCAACTCTGGGACATCTTACATTGTGCTATGAAATAGCTCGAATAAAGTGCATGTGCAAATACACGATCTGTCAACTGAAGCCTCGACTCTCGACCTTACTATGTATGTTTAGAGTAGTGGCAAGATTCTGCTAAGAAATGAATAATATTGCACTGTATTAAAATAAGCATTAAACATTTCGTGACTAATTAAGAAAAAATAAACTATTGTCTATCCCGAGGTGGATGATGGTGAGAATATTCACACTTGCCGTTAAGCGTAGTGGTGGTGACTGGGAGCTTTAGTGGTCTATCCAAACCAGATGTGTCGCTTTGGCTGACTTGAATCCATATTTGTTCAGTGTTGTCGTGATGTAATCTACTGTTCTATTGTTCCGGGCTGCCACGCCTCACTCTATTACAGCTCTAGGTCTTCCTCTGGCCTTGTTTCCGGATCTACTTATGTATATGCTCTTGCTGGTGGTTGGTTATGGTTCATTCTCATAAGGTGACCAAACCATTTGATTTGTTATTTCTCGATGTATTCTGTGCATGGTCATACCGATTCTTCTCCTGATTTTATCACTTTTTATTTCTAGTAAAAATAAACTATAAAATAAACTATGTATTACATTAAAATATTTCTTACGGTGTGTCTTTAGTTTATGTTTGATTTATATATTATTTCCTTTATTTGTATACGGTAACATACGACATAATAGTGAATACGATTTTTTTAAAGTTATTAATCTGGGAATGGGAAGCGCTGACCTTTTACGAAAGTAGTGCTGACTTTCCTATACCATATAGGCTTATGCTAAGGAGGCTATGGAAGAAAAAGTTCCGCTTACGGAAGATCTGAATGTCTCACCAGTGGTCCATCTTATCAACTACAGTCCAACAGTAAACACTACGTAGATGACATGCACATATAGATAAGAGTTCTAGTGTCGGGTAGCATCCCTAAACAGGAAATGAGTTGCTGGGGTAACACATGGCAAATATCAAAATGGACAAAAATATGTATAAGTGTTATCTTCTTCTTCTTCAGCGTTCATTCTCAAACTCCTGCCGGATCTCTATTGCAGTAGGACAATGGCCCTATTATATTTCCAGCAGGATATAGTCCAGAGAATTGAAATGCGTTGTGTCGCCGTTTTATTTGCGCCAATGGCCCGACACATCCGTCTTCGGCGGGTATAAGTGTTATCAAAATAAGTCGATAGAACAACAGAACAACGAGACACAGTGACAGACGACGTTTTGACTAAAAAGCCTTAATCAGAACAAACAAAAGACCACAGTAAACAAATCTTACGTAGAAACAAACATGGTTGTGATAGGAAGGAAAGAAAAGAGAGAAGGACAATAGCGAATGGAAGAGGAGAAAGCAAAGATATGGCAGCATGACAGGGAAGAAGAGGAGAAGATAGTGGTAGTAAGAGGAAAGTGCACAGAACAAAAATAAAAATAGATACGATATAATGCAAGTAAAATAAAATACATTTAAAATACTTATCTCGAAAGTAGTTGGCTTGAAAAAAGGAAGTATGAAACCGAGATAGTAAGGCTTCCTCTTATGGAAGTCCCGCAGCGCTTAACCTATACAATTATATTTTTATCTCCTCTCGATATGGGGTAACTTCTATAAATGTTGCACCACTGGGTGTTCAGGCAGTCTGGGTATGAAGCAAATCTCTGGAGGAATTGCACAAATAATCTAAGAGCTCTAATGCTCGTAATTGCTATGAATCCAAACAAACAAGGATACAAACATACGAACTGATGTATAGAACACGATATGCCCGATCTTATATATTTGATTCTAGTAGCCGCAACTGGAAAATACATGAGAAATCTCATTACTACATGTATCTTTAAACACCGCCAATGAGATTTGCACTAATCCTTTAAGTTGTGGTGGCAGGATTACCCGAATCGCGACTCCCATTAATTTTTATAGACACTCTGATATAACTAAATTGGTATCAAGTCAAGGGTTGAAGAGTGTTTCTCGCTAAAAAAAAAAGGTACATTTTAAAAATAATAATAATGAAAGTATTTGCGAATTGTCACGTTCTGAATATTTCCCAGTCTGGCAAAAACAATATGCTGTGTCCTATTTCTTGAAATGTTTAAATTCGTACAAGATGTATTTTATTTTCCGACAGAGGCATTCAACATGCTCATCACTCTTTCTACTGTTAACAATGTTTCTTTATTGTGCTCTATCTGCACAGACGACCTCCGAGTTTATTGTCGCTTTCAAATAGGTTTCAGTCACTCGACCGCAATTAATTACAGAGTTAAGTTAATTATGTCTACCCTATTCCGTTTGAAAGGCAATGTAAACCAAAAACGACATGTGGAATAATGTCGACTGAAAGGCCTGCAACGCTGCTAATCACGATCCAACGCATTTTGTCCCTAGGAACATGTTCTATTTATTTACTTATGTCGACCATCAGGAATTAGAGTAACAGCAGTAATTCTCCGTATTAATACAGAGAAAACAAAAGTCATGTTGCAACCAGCACCTGACAAAATCTGTCGCGAGCAATGCACAAAGGTTAATTGTGTCCACTAAAAATTGTGAATATATTAAAATACCTCTGTAGCACACTGTCATTAAAGGTCATTGTTGTTGATCAAATGTATACTAGTATCTTCAGGGCAAGCATCACTTTCGGCAGTAGATTGCGCGAAAATCGGTAGCATAAACATGGCTTTATCCTACAGACTAAGCTGAAAGTGTATAGAGCAGTGGTACATCCAATGCTGTTATACGCTGGTGAAACATGTACTGTGTATACACGACGTGTGAGGAAGTTCAATCCCTTTCACACAACTTGTCTCAGGAAAGTTAAGAACATCAGATAGCAAGACAAGAATCCAGATACAAGTCATTGACAGAGCTGGTATCTCTAGTATTGACACTATTTTGTGATGCAGGCACAGATTCGTTGGACAGGTTCTGTGGTACGTATGTCAGATCATCACCCAACAGAGATATTTCTCTTTGGTGTGCTGCAGAAGGACATACGTTCTCAAAATAATAAAAGAAGCACAACGATGAGTCGTAAAATTGACTCACTGAAAGTTTTGGAAATAACCCAAGATACATGGGAAGACTGCACGAAATAGAACTAACTACATGGCGGTCTACAGTAATAAAAGGTGCAGCTTCTTGAAAAGAGGAGAAATACAGCAGCTCAACAGCGGAGAGTAGCAAGATAGTTTAAAGTAGATCAAAAACCATCTACAATGGTCATCGCATTCCCGAACTGTCCAAGGGCAGTTGCGGCCAGAAAATGGTTTATTATCCATCTACAAACTGATATTCAAGGACTAACTGAAATTCATAAAGTGGATATAACAAATGGTCACCATCACGTGATGGACGAACAACAAAGAACAATAGAGAACTTATATTCAGCAATGTGCAAATGCTTTGAGAAGATACTTTTAACTCTTGAGTTGATAGAAACATAATTGTACAGCTGGTTTAATGTGGAGCTCATGTAAGCAGGTCATCTACCAGTGATTTGCTCTTGCACGATTTTTGTTCTCCTGGTCCACCAGTTTAGACCTTTCACAGAGAACAGGAGTTAAGTAATATTGGTCAGCACTATAAGTGCATTATAGTTATTTGCATTTGCACATTGCTGAATGTTCTGGGTATGAAATAAAGTTTCACTTGTGTGTTACCATGATGCAAAAAGGGACCAAAAACTATTGATACTGTAACCTGCCAAGCATACCGTAAGAGGCGACCAAGGAAATTTTTGGGGGTGAGTTGGCTGTCCTATGTCATATATAGTCAGTGTGACTGAGAGGTCATGCTTAATTCGAATATCTCAGATCGAAAATCGCATATATTGCAACTTAAGTCTCTGGACTACATCCTGTTGATCTGCAGGAGTTTGAGAAGGAATGCAGAAGAAGAAGGATAAACAAAGGAGAAAATTCCCCATTGCACAAAATGATATAAGTTCTCTATTGTTCTTCCATCACGTGATGGTGACCATTTGTTATATCCACTTTATAAATTTCAGTTAGTCCTTGAATATGAGTTTGTAGATGGCCAATAATTACCAAGTAAGAGATCGATGATGGAAGAGAGATCAACTTCCGCAAAATAATACAATGAAAAACATGTGTCGGGTCGAAAGGAACAGATATCAGATCACAGCTTACCGGTAGCTGTAATTTGTGGAGCTAGAACGTAAAATATCTACATCCAGAGTCGAAATGCTTGACTCGTCGAACGGGATCAATTCATCATCAGATTGATTTACAATTACACCAGTGATCAGAATTGTATACTATTAATCTTTAGATACAAGCGTGCAGATGCGCCGCCTAACCTTTGTGTAGTTTTAAGATGGTGGATTTCTAGGATTTGTCAATCTTTATAAAGGATGTGGTATTGTGGGTTGTTGCTGCATGCTATATACCCTCATGTGTGTATTTATATTTTTTTCTTTGCTAGTATTTTTTTTTCAGTAGTGGTGCTCTGATGTTGCTTTTTTTTCTTCCATCGGTAATCTGTCAGTTGCCTCATTTCCTGCAATTCCGCAACATGCAGGGGAGTATTCACCACAATAATACGATTGTCGATAGACAACTGATGAAAATATTTTAAGGTCGTTCATCTCATTAAGACTTTAGCTTCATTTTGGATAGTCTGAACATCTGGCATTGATTTAATTTAATACCTCTAGATTACAATGTGCTATGAAGCCATTAAACACACAATGACTTACAACAGACTTCAAAAATCATATTTACTTATCATTTCTGTAGCTGATTTAACATAAAATTTAGCTGTTCTTTCAGACACCACTCTTAATCTGTTTATTTCCGAGAGGCCTTTTGCGTCTTGCAAACGGTCATTTAGAAATAAGAAGAAGCAATCGGCTGAATATTTTCTCAGAAATGTGACTTTTCAAGCGATCATATCACAGCAACGGAATGTTTTTTTTTTTGTTGCTTCTTTCTCTTTTTTCTTCCATATCTGTAAACATTACTTCTAAACAATGCTGCTCCCGCACGCAGGTTCTACCTCCAGATATCCATAGTTTCAGCCGTGTTTTCCGTTTCCTAGTAGTGTCTCACTATATCAACAGCCTGCTCATCGATTGTTATGGCAGCATCAATCAACCAGCCGTCATTTCAAATACGCTAAGCTTATAACTGGTTGTTGGAATGTGGGCTAAAGTAGACAGTCTGCCCAGTTATACTATACTAAGTATAACTGTGGAAATTTTGAACTACACACTGACAATCTTTGAACATACGATGTAGTATATTTAAACAGTGAGGTACATCAATCATCCTTACTTGAGGTCATAGGAATTCTAGGATCTTATGACAAAATTATCTGATTAACCTCTCATATTTTTTTAATGGTTACATGCCCTGACATAACCAAGTTGGACTCACATTAGTGGTTGAAAGAACATGTCTTGTCCATAAAAAAGGACTTAATTCCCTTATCCATAATACTTCTTCTGCGTTCAGCATCTACGGTCATGTTATATTGTCAGATCAGTTGTCAGAGCGAATTCCACTGTGTTCTCCAGGTCAGATCAGCTGCACCATAGCTATTGCCTCAGATCCATCGTCTCTGCTCTTTGTATATTGGGCAGTTTTGAAGTATGTGTTCATGATCCACAAGGACATTCACGAGATCTTCAGTCGGTAAAGGTGATCCAACAGTCTGCAGTAACTGTTCTAATACGAAATAGTGTGGTCTGTGGTATCTTTGGAAGTGGTGTATTGCATCGGGTTTGTCTTCCACTTCCATTTGCTTCCCCCACAACACTGATATTACCAATGTGGATGCATGTCTGGATGAAAGCTGTGTGTATATCTTTCAAAATATATTTTAACACGCCCCCTACATTTCGCCACGCACATATAGCACATCTGAATCTATAATTAAACTCGGTTACTTCGACCGAACACATGTTTTTAATGATAATATCCATTATACATGGCCCTCGAGAATTATACAGTCCAAAGAACTCACTGGATTCAGCATCTGTAGAGTTTTTCCTTTATTTTCATAGGCTATCGGCACACACTGACCAATTAAAATCACAAGAAAAGTTAAATAACGTCACTTTATAAGGATGATTGCTCATGAGTTCACAAGGTTGTATAATTGACTAGAGATATACCCCATATAACCTTTAGTTAAAATGGCATGTCTTGATTTAACATACTTTCACACCCACGCCAACCTCATTTGTGATGGTCACAATTACTTTTGATTGCTGTGGGAGTATAAGCTTTTGGTGGTATGTCTCAAATGCTTGGCTCGCCCGTGTGTTGCCGGGAGCCGAGAGGAAAGCAAAGAATAGCAAAACTGTTTACCTTCCATGTATGTCGTAAGAGGTGACTAAGGAGGTTATGGGATGGAGTTGGCTGTCCCATTCCATATAGGGTCAGTAACCCAAAGCCATGCTGAAGTCGGATGTATCAGGCCTAAAGGCGCAGATATCGCAACAATTATGTAAACTATGACACAACGCAATCCGTTCTCTGGACTACATTCTGCTAATCTGCAAGAGTTTGAGAACGAACGCAGAAGCAGGGCTTGGTTATAAAGTTAATTCACTAATCTCTTACACATACAAGACCACCACAATCTGCGCTTTCAAAACTTACTATTTACCGTTTTTATTATTTTTTAAAACGCATATATCTTCTGCGACGCAGATCAACATACTGCCATGGAGGTTTAATTAACACTAAGCACCACCCTTTAAATCGTTGTCTACATCTTTTAAGGAACTTTATATCATTTCTGCAGTTTCCCAATATCCCAACGTTTGTATGAAAATACTAGTCACACACCATCTCATGTCGCTCATTATCAGAAGTAACAGGCTCCTGTTCTCATCGAGGAAGAAACATATGATGTTTCAGGTCCAAAAAGGAGTCAGGCAGGGATTACTCATCACATATGTTCAAAATAGACACAGAAAACATGCTAAATGTACGAGAAGACTCACATTATAAATAGACTTTTTAATATCGGAGGACATGAGATTCCAGAAATTGGGTATGCAGATGACACCACCTTATGGTGGTCCACAGGTTTTGAACACACGATAATGTGTCAAATATCATAGCGAGGCACAACAACTTTTCCTCAATTGAAAGAATGCAACAATAATGCACATCAACAGAAATGAACTCAGAAACTTTGAATATCTCAGGCCAACCATCAACACCACAAGAGATTGCTCAGCATAGTTCAGAAAGATATTTATGGCCCTTTAAAAACATCACATATGAAAAATGTATGGCACTGTCAAACAGAAAAACAAAGTTACAACAATTAAGAAGCTATATTTTTCCAGTGACACCATATGGTTGTGAGAAGTGGGCGATAACATACGTAACGGAAAATAAAATATCGACGTTTAAAATGAAGTGTTATAGAAAGGTCTTAATTATATAATTAACAGAAAGACGAACCAATGCAGGCGTCCGGAAAGATATGAACATTGAACAAGACTGGCTTCTCAAAACTATTACACAAACAACGTAAGCTAGCATATTTTGGACATATAGAACCTGCGATTGCATGAGCACACGGCGAACGACATAACAACTCTACCATCTAACTATATTAGAAAAATGATGGAAGGCATGCTGATCAACGTTTAAGTAGGTGAGGTAAAATTCAACAATAAAAGTGACACGAAACTAAAAGTACACAACTGCGCAGAATCATAATGTCATTGTAACTAGACACGCCGCTCAAAACGTTCCACTGGGATTTCCGAACTGGATACCTAAGGTCAAAAATGGCGGTTTAGAAAAATAAACACTAACAAATATTCCACTGGTCTGATAACGAATTTGAATTATTCAGTTTGCATAGAGTGAGCATTTGAAGACAATAGTTGAGGAGTATCTTTAACACGAAGATAAACACAGGAAAAAACAACGAGATAATGTTAATCTCAAAAGCAGAAACTTTTCTCATCCATGACCAACAACTTAAACAGGTTATTAACTTATATTAACTTATTTTAGCAGCATCGTATCATCAAATGAAAAAAAAAACATCACGAAATCTAACATAGATGCAACATAGCATATTAGATCTTGGGGCAGATGCTATTTTCAAAAACAAATATGTGAACAATCAACATGAACACCAAAATTGCACTTATAGAATAAAACGATCATTATACTATCACTATGCTACCAATGTTAAACGTGGACATTAAACAGAATCAAAAGAAATCTTGCTACAACAGAAATGGCTAGTCTACGCAGAATCCTCGATGTAAGATTAAGAGATAAAATCAGAAACGAAAATATGTGAAGACTAACAAACACAATGTCAATCCTGGATTACATCAGAAGACAACAGATTAGGTGGGTTTCACAAGCTTCCAGACTACCATCAGACAGTGGCCCTCAAAAAGCATTACTATACAGGCACGATGGTTACAAAGGCAGGGGCAGACCATGCAAATGATGGATTATAGGAATAAAAGAATCAACGCAAACAAACATATATACAGCATACAAAAAAACCATCTACAGAGAACTCTTCCACCACTGGCGCGGCAAGACACAAATGGATATAAAGCGAAAAGAAGTAAAAGAGTTGACAAGATATGCAATTGGAAATAGATCTACCAATTTATGGGAGCATCTCTACATGGTTACTATTTTTCTTCCTATTCTGCATTCATTTTAAAACCCGCGGAGATTTGCAGAATGTAGTCCGGGAAACGGATTGCGTAGTGTTGTACTTTACTGCTGAGATATACTTGCGATTTCGGCGTGACACATCTGCCTTCAGGATGGCTTTTGGGTCAATTTTACCTATGGGCTTGGACAGCTAACTCCTCCCCTAACTTTCTTAATCACCTCTTACGACATGTATTATAGGTCACAGTGTTGATATTCTTTACTTCCATTTGGGGCCGTGGAAACAGTTGCGGGTTTCTATTCTTAGTGTAATTTAAAACAGACAAAACGAAGTATTGAGTTTTACAGAATTACAAAATAAACATCACGCAAAAATACAGCTAATAGTACAAAAAACAGACAGAATGTTTTGGTTTTTTTTACTAAAAGGCCTTTATTTCGGGGGGAAAAAACCCTTAGAGAACAAACAAAAACACTAATAATTAAATAATATTACAAATGGACTGGGCACTATACATTTAATAGAAAAAGACCACATCGCATATAAGCTATAATGTATGATGGTGATATAACTTATACTTAATGAATGAGAAATAAATTAAAAAAAACTAGAACTGAAAATAAATATGACTGAACCACAAATCTAGATATAGGAATGGATTGTATTGAGATCATACGGTTTAAACATATTATATTACAATATATAATGATTCTCAAGGGTATAACGAGACCTTTTGCTAGTAGAGCAAGATTGAATTGTAATGACTCAGATGTCATGGACAACAATATGACCAGAGCCATTTATGTGTATAGGAACATGATTAAGCGATGTGTTGTTAATATTACATTATGAATACCTTTACAGAATGCTAGTTACCAAGTATTTGAAATTTCCGTCTATATATGTTATGTTACAGTATTTACAAATGATAAGCGTAAATAGCGTCAGATTAAACTTGTCTTGACTCTTCACTTTCATAGATCTACTGTACACAGTATTTGTTTCCATATTTTCCCTTCTCCAATTAAAAGCTCAAACTCGTACTATGTCGGAACATCATAGCTGTTATTGATCTTTCCTTATACATCAAAAATGATCGGCAATGCTTCGTTTTGACTTCTATCTCGGCTATAACTCTTCCTTTGTATTTTACTTACGCTTTCAGTTTTGTTTTGGTGAGTATTCCAGTTCTTACAATTTTCAATACCACACACACACACACGCAAATCCCTGGCATAATAAAAACAAAATTAGCTGTCTGAAGTAAGCAGCAGTCATCACAGTTACTGTACTGCTGTTATATCTTTCCTAACCCTCATAATGATGAGTTTAGCATCAACCTTAGCTTCCAATCTTACATAGAATACACATCCAGATATTTCAAAACATTCATTCATGTTGGTGTCTCCAAGAATAGTCAATTTTTTTTTACTACTGTATAGTTGTATTTCTAATATGGTTACCGTAAGAACCATGTCACGAAGACCCCCCCAGAAAGAATACAAGGTTTGTCTAATGATGCCTAATCGCTTGCCTAAGGATGCTTAATCTATCCAATTCGCTATATCCTCTCACACAAAGATCTTTCTATGTGATCGCTGTCAATACACCAGGATATTGTCTACACACTAATCTATTTCCACCTACTGTAAATGCATTCATGTCATTTGCAACACGTAAACATCAAACATCACCAGCCACAAATCATATGTGACCCCTCGTTCGTGAGTTGCCGGGCCCCGAGAGAGGAGCAAAGAATAGCAACACTATTTATCTTCCATGCATTTCGTAAGAGGCGGATAAGGAGGTTAGGCCTATGAGATGGAGTTGGCTGTCCCATTCCCATATAGGGTCAGTGACCCAAAGCAATGCTGAAGTCGGATGTGTCAGGACGAAAGGCTCAGATATTGCAGCGATACTGTAAAGCATAACACAATGCATTCTGTTCTCCGGACTACATCCTGCTAATCTGTAGGAGTTTGAGAACGAACGCAGAAGAAGAAGAATATGTGACCCCTGCAGTTAAACACTGGTTAACAGTACAGCGAAAATTGAAAACACTGTGATGGAGGGTGGAGTTATGAAATTTTGCTAATTATAGGAAACATGCATAAATGTTTCTAGTGACTTGCAATATTGCACTTCCCATGTTTTCAAATTCCGCTTGTTGGTTTTGCTGCAATTATAAGCCTAATCTAATTTTAATCAATCAATCAATCAATAAACCCATAACCCTTCAGGGTCGTAGGGGTACCACATTGGATGCTTCAGCACACAGAGTCCTCCAGCGAATTCTATCGTCAGCGATGCGGATGAGTGTGGAAATATCTAGCCCTGTCCATTCCTTGATGTTGTCTGTCCATGTCTTTATTTGTCCTCCTCTGCTTCTTCCACCCTCGACAGTTCCCTGCAGTATTTTTTTTGACAAGGAATCGTGCCTGCATACATGTCCGAACCATGCTAGTTTTCGTCGTTTCACTATTGAAAGCAATGGCTCCTGGACACCTGCACACATCTCTACTTTATTTCTTACGTACACATTGGTCTTATGTTCCCTATAGGAAATTCGTAGAATTCTTCTGTAGCATTTATACTCGAAAGCCTGTAATCTTCTCTCCATTTCCGCAGTGAGTGTCCAACTCTCACAACCATACAACACAACAGAAAGCACCAGCGACCTATACAGTTTGATTTTCACTCCAACACTGATGTTGCTTTTCCAAATCACAGTTAGCCTTGACAATGACGCTAAAGCCATCTCCAGCCTTATTTTTAGTTCTGCTTTGCATTTACCATCGCTGCATATACTGGATCCGAGGTATTTGAAGGTATTCACCTCTTCAAGCTTGTGTCCATTCATCATGATATTAGTCTGGTTTTCTGTGTCTCTGCTGTTTACCAAAATTTTGCTCTTATCTGAATTGATTTCCATTCCGTACTTGCTGGTAACTTTTTCTAACTTTGATGTTAATTCTTGCAATGATTGTTCTGACCCAGCTATAAGATCAATATCATCAGCGAAACGCAAGTTGCAAATAGGGCGACCTCCGATCGATATAGACGTGTTGTAGTCATGCAATGTTTCTTGTATGATGTGCTCTAAGTATATGTTAAAAAGTACTGGGGACATTACGCATCCCTGTCGAACTCCCACAGTTGTTTTGAAGAACTCTCCAATTGTATTGTGTGACAAGACAGCACTATTTGCATTTTCGTACAGAGCTTCAATAATGTCTATAATTGTGGTGTCAAAATAAAATTTCCTTAGTATGTGCCACAGACCATCATGCCAAACACGATCAAAGGCCTTTGTAAAGTCAATGAAGTTGTGGTATAAATCACGTTGGTGTTGAATATGTTTTTCGATTAGTGTTCGGATGTTAAATATTTGTTCAACGGTGCTTCTGTTTGCTCTGAAGCCAGCTTGTTCTTCTGCAATTATTTCTTCCGACTTGTGTTTTATTCTGTTAAGTAGTATTTTGAGCATCACTTTACTGGGGTGTGTTATAAGGCTAATTGTTCTGTAATTTGTACACACTTTCAAATTTCCTTTCTTGGGAATTGGTATTATTAGTGATTTTGTCCACTCAGTGGGCCATTGTTTTGTGTTCCATATATTTTGGTCATAATATTTACCACATTAATGCCCCCGTATTTCAACAATTCTGCTGGAATGTTGTCTATACCAGGTGACTTCCCTCCTTTCAATGTTCGTATGGCCTCTTTTATTTCATCTACTAGAATTTCTGCATTTCCTATTTCTCTGTTGTTTTGTTCAGAATTCTGTAATATCGTGTAGTCAGGATTACACTTGCAGTTATACAGCTCCTTGCAATACTCTGTCCATCTTTTCACTATATCTGTTGTTTCATTGAGTATCTTTCCGTGTTTGTCTTGTATTGTAGATATCGTTGGTCTATTTGGCTGTGTTATCTTTCTTAGAGTGTCGTATGCTACCTTACTGATTCCGCGCTTAATACCTTCATTGATGGTTTCGCATTTTTCCTCTAGCCACACTTCTTGTGCTTGTTTCATTTTCCTTCTGATGTTTTTGTTTATTTTGCTATATTGCCCTGACATTTCAGGGGCCTCTTTCTTAATCTTTTTCATTTCTCTCCGTTCGTCACACAATTTTAGGATGTCATCTGTTACCCAAGGTTTGTGTGTTATTCTTCTTGTCCCTAGTATGTTCTGTATTCTCTGTGTGTGATTATCCATTGTAGTATATCAGTGGGCAAAAGGTTTAGCTAGTGGTGCCCATCTCCTCTCCAGCTGTCCTTTTAATGTGGTTATATGGATGTGTTTTCTCTCTCCATCTCCATTGCACTTTTCTGATGTTGACGCTACATCACATTTGAACTTCGCGCTGAGCGCATCGCTACCATTTCACTAGGTCACAACCTTACTTCGTACGCATCCACATTAATACTTCTAAACTTGATAATACCTTCACTATGTTGTTATCTTTTAATCCATTAACAAGTAACCTTCAAGATATTATCCCGAACTGACATATTTTCCACTGAACACTAATTCAATGAATATAATACATATCCCTGCTTCACAGAATGAAAACACAACGCCATATTGTCGTGATGACGTCACATAATTTTAATATAAATGTCTGGCTCTGCGGCGGAAAATATAACCTAGAAAATAATTACAGGCAAAAAAAAAAGCTGGGTTGATCGCTAAATCCTAAATTGGCTATGTTGTCCATCTCTAATATGGTTAATGATTACTGGTTTGGATGACCAAGATCAGCTGTTATTGGAATCAGAGCAGCAGAAATACAGAACAATACACAATTTTAAAGAAAGTTTATTTTTCTAAAGCACACGTAAATCCAGTACGATCATATGTAATTACCAAGGAAGTTATGGGGTAGAGTTGGCGGTCCCATCCCATATAGGGTAGATGACACACTGAAGTTGGATGTGTCTTGCCAAAACATGCAGATATCACAACAAAGATGTAATCCATAACACAACACACTCTGTTCTCAGGTTTACAACCTGTGAATCTATAGGAATTTGAGAACAAATGCAGATGAAGAATACATTTTTCTCATTCATTGTACCCAATACATGTAATGGAAAGCCCTTCTTCAGAATAATCCTGTTTGCTGATCACAAACAGCATTATATGTCTTGGCGGCCGATCTAACTTTCCATGCTTTTCCGTGGTTGGTGACATAAAGTATATATAAAGTGACCAATGATCAGTAGCGTCAGACAAGATAAGTAATGATGTTTGAGATCAGACTGCATGACAATTATGAAAAAACATTTTGATTTCATGAGTTCCTCACTTGTATACCATTTCAAATCCTCACTGGTTACTATGGTATTCACCAGACATCAGTTTATGAAAAGTCTGTAGTTTTCAATAACATACAGTGTACAGATAATGAAATATAAATAATGACAGTACAAACTGTATGAATAATAAATATGACAGTATATTAATCAGGCCCATAGGGTGTTCATCATTTGGTGAATAGACTATGGTCAAGGATTTTCCATGACTCTATTCTGGAATATGTGATTGCCATTTCTGGCAAACCCATATTAGTCTCTCTTCTCCATGTGTTTTTAGGTCTTGCTTGTTTATATTTTTTTTTCATGCGAGTTCCACGTTATTGATGTTCTAGCTATACCTTTTACTGGTTTTCTGATTCTGAGCATGTGCTCAATCAATCTGCACTTTCCCTCCTTAATCTGAATGTCCACCAGATCTTGGCCTATTCAAGTTTATCTCTGCATTTCTTATCTTGTCCTGCCACCTAATGTTTAGTATAGCATTTATCAACATCGTGCGATAGTTCCATGATGGTAAAATAGAGTGTCATAAACAGCCTTTCCTGTCATAAATGGGGTCAAACAAGGATGCAGTCTTGCTCTAATGCTGTTCAGTCTGATGTTTTATACTGCCATGCTAACAGACGAATTTCAATCAAGTGATGTAACAGGCATGTAAACAAAATATAGAGCAGACGGCAAACTTTTCAATCTTCAGCGTTTGCAAGTCAAAAGTAAAGTGCAAGACATGATGGTCATGGACCTTCTCTATGATAATAACTATGCAATGTGTGCTGATTCTGCAGACAGTATGCAGGTCACCATAAATAAATTTACTGATGCCTGCGATAACTTGACATTCAACACAAAGAAATCAGAGATCATGTTTCAACCTGCACTAAACAATCAACTTTCAATCCCCATATAAAAATCCTAGAACTTCACAGTCAATAATTTCACCTATCTGGGCAACAATCTCTCACAAGTTGTAAACACAGCCACTGATGTAAACAACAGAATAGTTAAAGCTAGTGCCAAATTTAAAGACTGCAAAATGTATGGGGCAGAAGGAGAATAACAACCACCACCAAACTCATAGTTTACCAAGCAGCAGTAATATCAACACTTCTTTATGACTGTGAAACATGGACAGCACGAGTTAGACACACTAGAAGACTCAACTATTTTAACCAAAGCTGCCTTCGTAAGATACTCAACATCCATTGTTGGAATGATGATAATGAAATAATTCTTTTAGCAGTGAGCAGGTAGTTCTCAACAGCGTATAGCCTTTTCTGACACAAACACAAGTTTTGTTGTGTAACTGAGGCGACACCCAGACTCATAAAAGGTCTGAAAGGCAAGAATGTGTAGGGGAGGTGGGGAAGAGATTTATGTATGCATGTTTAGTCCCCAAAGAGAGGTATTTCAGTGTGTCAGTAACCCAGGATTACCAAGTCCTTCAAGAGCAACAGCATTCACATCTGGGCCAACTATCTCATTGTTCTTCTATCAAATTTGTTGACAAATCTAGCATTCTGTATCACTAAAGGAGTATGCCACAAAAGGACAAAGGTACAATGTTCACTGGCCTACATCTCTTCGTCATCTATAGAGGTTATTTGATAGAAAATAAAAGTAAGAAATTGTGACTAGATGTGCAAAGGATGTTTTTTTCACAGGTGACAGGTTGTCAGTTTATCCCCCCAACTTTTTTTATTTGCCTCCTACAACATGCTGGGAAAGAAGTTCCCCTATTCTTTGCACACTGAAATTGAGGTCCAGACCCATGTTGCAACACAGGTGACCATTAGTTTGATACTGACAATGAGGTACTGGTGAAATCTAAATCTATAAGCATATGAACAAATGTGGATGAAGGTGCAGATACACTGAGCAGGTCACTTGGTTCGCATAAGAGATATTCATGTGTTAAAATAGCCACTATATGGAGAACTCGGACTGACTCCTATAAAGCTGGAGGACAGACAAAGCATTTTAAAGACACTCTTAAGACATCACTGATTCACTTCAACATAGACACAAATTCATGGGAGAGTCTTGCACAAGGCATATCTAGCTGGTGTCAAAAAATGAAAAGATGCAACAGCTACAGAACCTCAGACAATGCTGTGCAACAAATGTGCTAGAAAAACGGCAAGAGCTGCACAATTTCCCAGACTCCTCTCACAAATGTTCAGAGTGCAGCAGAAAACTTCAGAAATTAGTAGAACCATTGTCCTGTTACAAGAGAGATCCAGTGGGAGTTTTAGCAGGAACAAAGAAAAATCTTATAAGACACCTTTACAAGTCTAGCAATATGCTTATAGACATATATATATATATAGCTGACATACCCTCCCGTACATTTGCTTGTATCTCTTCTCAATTTCTTGTCGCTGCGCATTACAGTGTGATGTAATTATATTAATAACTGCATCCTCATTGGTCCCTGAAAGAAGAGGTCATAGGTCATTGAGGCAACAGCCACTGCTTATTCAACAAATATTTCTATTTCTTTCTTGTTAGAAGAGTGACAGGTTTGATCTATTAAACTAAGTATACTTATTATAGTCCATACTGTGACACATTGATCATTATATCTATTCACATTCTTGTCTCATGCACTGAAAATTTATTCTATTTAGTTTGAACATTCCGCTTTACTTTTTTGTTTGTATATGCATATTTATGTTATATTGCTCAGAAAACTTCAAAATAACAAAGGCACTAGAGAGAAATTAAATTCATTTGAAAATAAGACTTTAAATAAAATTTGGCTGGGAATAATTCAAATAAATTACCCATATGCACTCCTTCCCTTTCCAAGAAGTGGCATGCCGCTTGCCGTGAGTACCACTCATTGCATGTAACTTAGAAGCTTCATAATCCACATGGATATAAAAAAAATAAATCCACTAAACTATTGTTTAGCATGGGGCTTGGGGTTATTATGTTTTAAATATTGCAATATCTATTTAATAAATTATTACGGGGATATCTGTTTCCACAAAAATATCAAATTTTATGGAACTATTTCATTTGTGTGTGCTGCTAAATAATTAAATGGATTCCGGAATATCAAATTCAATAAAATATGTGTTTAGAATTTGGCCTATCTCAACTGATTCTATTCAACAAAACTGCAATTACATACATTTTATAGTATTTTTTGGTGCACATTTTTACAATTACACAATTTTTAAACTATTATATTTTTTTTAACTTGGGTGTATTAGAGAGAACCTTCACTAAAAAGCAAATTGAACTATAAACTTTTTACTAGCAATAAAGAATTTGCCATTTTTAAGATTGCGATACATTAAAAATACCCATAGGATACTACGGTCAGCTCCTTACAGAGGAGATGAGGATGAAGTGTACCACAGTGGCGTCACTAGCACAGGAAGGGGGTAGGGGGTTCAGGCAGCACCGGATGAGACCATTACATTAGGTGACACCAATATGCAAAATATTACTGTCTATGATTCTATGTCACTCTTGAAGTTATTCTTATGCTTTGTTTTAGCCCCACGACATGAATTTATTATTGAAATATCTCCGTTGTGTTAGTTATAAACACAAAAACGTGTTATAGTTTTGCATGTAAATAACTCCTCCAGAAGATAACAATAAAAGAACAAACCTAATGATTAAGTTTGTTTGCTTTTTTGTACTAACTTGTGATGTTGCAATGAAATAACTATCAAATTTAAAATATTTGCAACAAATCACAGATTAATTCAACAAAAAACCAACTTTACAGATTGAGTGCAATTTCGCAGTTAGCTAGTTGACATCTAACATACAATACTGTTTGTTTTGCTTTGCTTCTGTAAAGTAAATTTGATTATAATTATTATCTACAGGAGTGTAGTAGTGGTGCCACTTTACCTTTTTTTAGTGCCATGGCACTGCCCCGACAGTTTTTCCTAGCGATCTGTTTTAAGACAAATTGAATTTTACTGTCTCTGTAATTTTTGTGGAGACCCCTTTTTTTTAGAAGACGAACCTCCCTGCCACTTTTTATGAGGGGAGTGACACCATGTTTCACCACACCGGGTGACACCAACCCTAGTGACGCCACTGGTACACCACCAGTGGAAGATAACAAGTCCTGCCAGGTCTTCCTGCATATGAGTAAAACCAGTTTGTCCTAGCAAAAATAGGTACTGATGGAGGAGGTAACCAGCCAAGAGGCACTTCATAGCAATCAGGATACCACACACGAACGTAATTGGAAGGTTAATGAAAGAAAAAAATATTAAACAAGTAAACTTAAGTAGGAAGCCAGAGGACAATTTTTTTTAATTCTTGAGACTAACGGGAATTGAACCAGTCCGTTCAACGGCACCAAATCGCCTAGCAACTATTGAACACGCGTTCTTCCGTACTTGACTAACCGCATCAGAATTTTGATGCGGTTAGTCAAGTACGGAAGAACACGTGTTCAATAGTTGCTAGGCGATTTGGTGCCGTTGAACGGACTGGTTCAATTCCCATTAGTCTCTCGAAAAAAATATTAGTTTAGCCAACTCTTGAACTTACCAAGACCTTTCATAGCCTTGCGGAGACCCTCAGCTGCTTTCTCAGGGTCAAAGGGGTGTGCTGGTTGAACAGTGCCCTAATAGAAGAATAAAACACAAGAAATATAATCATAGAAGGTGAATTAATTATGACAATAGTATTGTAGTAATATGCTCAACAAATTGAACAAAAAAAGAACAAACTATGATAATTCTATTGAGAACGGGATACTGCCAACAAAAAGCCCACGTGCACCGAATCAGTTATCAGTGATTTGTGGATTGCATCTATGGAGGAACAACACTGACAGAACGTTTATTACAGAACTGTCCTAGCTTCACTGCTCACAAAGTGACAGTTTGCAAACCAAATTGTTGTTACCCAATATTTGTGAAAATACGTAAAGGCCTAAAGCAAACTAATATATCACAATCTTGGAATGGATGTAGAGTGATTGATCATAGATGAAGCTGATATATAATTATGAAACTCTATATAGAATATTGTATTGTCATCTTGCTTCTGTGTGGCAGTGAGACATAGGGTAAATCCATGATAAACATACAATGTTCTATATAACAGTGAAGCATAGTTAGTGAGATGACATTTATAAATGTCATGTCATGTCCTACTCTCAGTCCATGCTTCAAAATATTTAAAACGGCCAATATATGGATGACAACAGAAGACAAAATTAATGCATAAGGAGATAAGGCTGATCACAAATAAGAAAAATCTATAAATGGGGGTGGCTGCATTAAAGATAAAAATGGTAAAATAATATTTGATAAAACAGAAGCACTCACAAGATGGGCAGATTATGTAACAGAACTGTTTGACGACCAACGGAACAAAAAACCAACAATACACAACAATGATGGACCAGCAATACTGAAATCAGAAGTAGAACATGCAATAAATTCAATAAAATGTGGAAAAGCTGCAGGCTCTGACAACATAACAGCAGACATAATAAAAACTCTAAATGAATTTGGTGTAGATACTATCACAGATATTTGCAATGACATATACGAAACAGGCCATATACCTAAAGACCTAACATCATCAATATTCATACCACTACCTAAGAAGCCCAGGGCTGTGGACTGTACAGAATATAGAACAATAAGTCTAATGAGCCATCTAACTAAAATACTTCTCAAGATAATACATGAAAGAATTAAGAACAAGATAGACATGGAGGTCGGTAAAGAACACTTCGGTTTTAGGAAAAACAAAGGAACCAGAGAAGCTATACTGAGTATCTGGCTAGTGATAGATAAATATATATAAGTCCAAAAAAGTATCTATATTTGCTTCATAGACTACAGCAAGGCCTTTGACAGAGTCCAACATGAAAAATTAATCAAATGTCTTCAAGAAATAGGCATAGATGGAAAAGACATCAGGCTGATTAGAAATATATATTGGGAACAAACTGCATCAATAAGGTGTGAAAACAGCTACTCACTATACATAGAAATAAGAAGAGGGGTAAAACAAGGATGCATTTTATCACCAAGCCTATTTAGTATCTACACAGAGAATATCTTTAAAAATATAGAAGAAATACCAGGACTCAAGATCAATGGGAAAATAATAAACAACATTAGATATGCAGATGACACTGTTCTTTTAGCAGAAAGTGAACATGAACTACAAAGACTAATAGATCAAGTCAATAAATCAAGTAATAAATATGGACTGGATATAAACATTAAAAAAACAAAAACCATGATAATCAGCAAAAACACAGAAGAACAGGAGGTAAACATAAACATACAGGGAGAGAAACTACAACAAGTAAAACAGTATCAATATCTTGGACACATAGTCACAAATGATGGCAGATGTGAAACAGAAGTTAAAAGGAGAATAGGAATGGCTAAAAGTACCTTCAATGACACGAGGAACATAGTAACAACTAAACAAATTACAAACAAGTTAAAATGAGAATTATAAAGTGCTACATCTATTCCATATTAATGAATGGCTCAGAAACATGGACACTAAATAAACAATTAGAAGACAAAATTGATGCCTTTGAGATGTGGGTATATAGAAGAATAGGGAGAACATCATGGAAAGAGAAGAAAACAAATAAAGAGGTGCTAAAGACACTTAATATGAAGAAAGAACTACTAAGAGAAATAAAGATCAGGCAAATAAAATACTTTGGACACATTAAAAGACATGACACCCTATTGAAGACCTTACTTGAGGGTAAAGTCAAAGGGAAGCGAGCAAGAGGTAGGCAGAGATACAAGTGGGAGAGTAACATTACACGATGGACAGGTTACAGTCTAGCAGAGTGCACCACCAAGACAAGAGACAGGAGATGTTGGAGATATGTTTCAGCCAACCTTCGTTGCGGAGACGGCACTTGATGATGATGAATATATGGATGGCATCTATAGGTATTTTCAACCTACTAGGTATCATATAGATCTATCGGAGACAGTGATGTTTGTAGCAATGATAGAGCCAATAAGATTACATGAAGGCACGGATAGTCTGTAAATCAACAATTGAACTTGAGGACATTCCTACATTTTTGTACCTCTCCACAACAGATCAGCATGTAATATAATAAATAAGAATCTAAATAAAAATAATAATGACAATTATTTTAATTAAAAAATTACATTGTTTAACTATGTAAGTAAACTATGTACCGTAACTATGACAGCTAGAAGGTCTGTGATGTTAGTTTAGCTAATGACTAATCATTATTCTGTTTAAAATTCACATCTGTTTGTTAAAAACAAACACCTGATACATGAATTCAGACAGTACCTAAAAAAAAGATAAAGGCTCAAAAGGCATAGAGGATTGAATTCATTCTACTTGAGTCACTCAATATGTTCTCTCAATGAAGCGGCTAGCTGCATGCCCAGTAGCAAGCACATATACCATAGCTTCAAGTTATAATGACTGGAGATCTCTGAAAAATATTCTCTTTATAAATAAAACAACATGAGCCAGATTCAAATAAGCGACCACTTGAGCACAAAGTGAATGGCTTAACCACTATGCTAGGGAAATCCCCAGTAGCTAAACAATACCTATAGAAGTTAAACAATACCTATACATTATCTATTGTTGTCCTTCAATGTAAACACACTGTTGAATCATGAGAAAACTGATGCTCTGCCCAGAGCTAGTGACAAAATGTAACAATTCAGTCATCCATTATCTCTCTGAAGAAAAAAAAAACAATCCACAACACATACACTTTAAAGTGGATGAAGTAAATGAAGATTGAAGACAAACCAGATGCAATCCATAACCAGTAAGTGTATCAGTAGACCACACTAATGTGCTTCAGAACAGTCCACTACAGAATGATGTACAATCTCTACCAAACAGGACCTTGTACTTAACCAAATTCACCAGTAGAATTAACATCTAGACTACTGAGCTTATACTTCAGAACTGCCAAACATATAATTAACAAAGACAGAAGCTTTGATGAGACAATACAGAACTGATGGAAAACTATGTGAGTCACCCTTTTCTAGAAAAAAAACAGAGAACTGACAGAGTTGATTATCTACAATAACCCAAGCCTTAAAGTTGTAGAAGAACTTTTTTGTTTTAGACCTGATGTACAAACTGAGTTCAGTTTGCAATTTTTAATAAAAATTTCATTGGTGTAATTTTAATATTGACAAAATGCTGTGTAAAATGTATAGAAAATGATAATGAAATAATCCCTTTAACTTTGACCTCTTGGCTGCCTATAGCTTTTCTTATAAAAGCACAGGTTCTTTTCAGTTGTGTAACTGTGGCAACACCTGGACTCATATAAGGTCTCAAAACATGGATGTGTAAGGGATTTGCATGTTATGGATGCACATAAAATGTATAGATAGCTTCTATTTGCATAGGGGCGAACAGTGGCCTTACTACTGCATGAATAAGGTATCTACAATGAAGTATTAATGATATTGATACGCCATGAGAATGGACTTTTACAAAGAGTTACAAATGGAAGGATAACCCTCACTGTCACCACAGAGAAAATGGAAATATTCTTATATATTGACACACCAGAAGGACAAAGAAGCAAAAAAGATGACCAGAAACAACATAGATGATGATGGGCTTTAGACACAACTTTGCTATGGGTGCTATATTTCACAGTATTTCTGTGGGTATCAGATTTACTATTCCCTATGCCAGGTGATTCTTCTTGATTAGAAGCTGGCCTCACAGTACGTGGGGCATTCCCATAAGTGCTCCGCCCTCTGTTCCAGCATCCATCCGACTCGATGGTATTTCAAGTCTAATGCCGCTGAAACAGACGTCGACATCAGAGCACAACTCTGGCCCTTGCGGCAGGTTTCTTTGTTGTTCCGCCCACCCATGCCGCGCCCATAACTAGTTCAAGCACAACGTCAGCCTGTCGGAACAACATGGTAACTGTTATCGAAGGTTACGACTACGGGATTGTATGGATGATGTGCCATGAAGCATGAAGCTTTTATAAGAAGATAACCTCAATATAAAGGCATGTCATCTACTAAAGTTTTCTGTTGCATGATTGGTTTGTCTAGTGAGCCATTGGCGAAACCCACAGATACAACCGCATGCCCAAATGCCAGGTGGTGAAGTTCTACTTTCAGATTCTATTTGATAGGGAAGTTATCTAGTTTCTGCAAGTCTGACATGATTGTTTTATTAAATGTGATATTCAATGTGATTGTAGGGTGCAATGTCAACCACTGAGGAATACTTTATTGTGCCTTTCTTACAATCTAGATACATGCTATAAATTAAATTGTGCTGTGATTAACCTCTCAGCCTCTCACCTTTAGGTCAACATGGCATGATGCTGCATATTTCTAATCCTAATGTGTAGGTAATTCATTTTTCTAAATGGGCACTCATTTGTCTTGACAGAAATTGTTGCCAAAGGCAGAGGATATAAATATGAATGTCCCCCATATGGATGTGGAAGGCAATGGAAAACCATCACATTATTTTCTCAAGAAGAAAGTCACGGTGACACAAGATTATATATACACTTAAGAATGTTACTATGTGGAACGTGGAATGTAAGATTATTAGTTCAAAATGGAAAATTTGGAACTTGTTTACAATAAGTGCCTATCCTATATTTCTGATATTTCATCTAGAAGTGGAATGTGTACGAACTAAGATATAAGCACTAGTTCATTACAAGTGTGTTACAGTGTGCACAGTTTTTGGGTGGTCAATGACTTTAGGTCATTTGCAGAAATTATCTTGCATTCGCTATAAATTTTTTTAAATGATTAATGTTAGAGGAGGTTCAAGTGTTCCACGATGTAATGCTGAACCTTAGTAGGTGAGATTATCCTAGAGTTTAGGAGGGTTGGGTTAGAACTGATTCTAGATCTTAGCATTCACATCCCCCCCCCCCCTAAACTCTACAAAACTATGTCTACAGGGGAGACAAATACATGTCTGAGGAAGTTCAATTGTACCACCATGTAAAGCTGCACCTTAGTAGGCTGCATTATCCTAGAGTTTAGGGGAGGGGGAGTGTCGCTAGGTGTTGGGTTAGAACTTATTATAATCCTATCTAACACCCCCCCCCCTAAACTCTAATGCATATTTTTCAGTTGTAGGCAAATTCAACATTGATACGGCAACCATTTCAATGATGGAATATGAACCAGTAGAGTGACATCACAAAGTACCAAACAATTGCATTCATTGATGATGACATAAAATACTTTTTAAAAAACAATGGGACAATTATTTAAAAACTATGATCATTGTAAACATTGGTATGCATTAATTGCAAACACCTTACAAAAATGTCAATACTTCATAGGTGTAAATTTATTTTTTAATAAATTCATATTTTTAACAATTTATTTCTGCATTTCAATAAAAACATCAATATTTAGCACCCCCCTCCACCAAACCCCACTAAATTTCCTTTTTTAAAATTTCTATATTTTTTTGCCCCTCCCCCCAATATGAGAGCACAAGATAAAAACGTCTGCATTAGTAATAATTACTAAGAAATTTAACACCAAGTAATCTAAAAAAATGTTTTCTAATTTAAACAAACAAGAAAACACATTTCAGGGTTTTTTGGGGGGAGGGTGCGGGGCACTCGAAATCCGTATTAATACGGAAAATCCGTACTAGTTGACACCTATGATACTTACTGGTACACATATATTTCTCAGTGAAATCCTAGTTGAATTTATCTCCAGGAAAACAATACTTTTTGCACATTTTAAAACCATCACAACAGACATAACATTACGCTAATCCTTGTTAATAGGTCCACAAGAATCATTACTTTCAATTAGTGAAACAATGAAGACTTGAGATTTAAACAGTAGAACTATATGAAAAACAAATAATAGGAAATAACAATTGTGTGTGCTGCTGCTCCTCATTATGAATATCTCTGTAACTTTAAGATGTATGCAAACAGATGAAAGATAGACTAAGATATCATGGCATGATCATGCTGTGTAAGGGAGACTGCATTGCAGGTTTTCACTTGATTGTTTTGTTAATAAGTACTTATGTCTTACATGGCAATCACAAATATATGTTCACAGATCTGTACCTCTCTCATTTATCTGTAAATTGGACTGTGAATCATAAAAAATTTATTGCAAATTGTATTTGCTATTTATTTTCTTGCATAATCATTTCTCATTTTTGCAGAGTTATTCCCTTTACCCTGAGAATTAAGCCCTGAGTTTTCTCTGATCGGCCAGCACCGAAAGGGTTAACAGTGCTTATAACAAATTATAAGTGCCGTAGCATCAATAGATATCAAAATGCTAGATGTTTATCCCATGATTAAACAATTAAAATAACGAACACAAATTTATAATTATTTACTATAATCGTTAATAAATATGTAAATATATAAAAAATAAAAATATTTAACTAATTTAAAACAAAACAGTAATAAGAAATGACACTGCAAGGCATACATGACTATAAAGTGAAAGGAAAGAAGAAAGAAAGACTACAATCATTACAGAAAAATAATCCCAATTTTATTCTTTTTTTTTTAAGTTATGTCCTTGACTACAAAAAATTATAGTGTATGCATGACCCTCTGCTGTATACAATGTTTCCATTTGAAGCTGCAACTTTCATTTCCTGAAGAAGACCTGACCATTGAGCTTTTAATTGTGATTTAAGCACTCTATCAGATGCTGGCTTCAGACTAATCATATGCTTAGAAATATTTATGATATATTTCTCAGAACGTAAAACGGAATTCCCCTTTCTGTTAGAATATTTTACCTGTGCATTAGCTATTAGTTGTTTTTTGTATAAAGTATATGAGAGTAAATGTAAAGATTACAGCAAATAATTCCCTCAGAATAGGGGCATATATTGAAGTTTAATAAAACAGTACCCATTCTTTGATAGCAATCTACTAGAAAATGAACTTCATAACCTTTATGCAGGTGAGACAAAGCATTTACCTCCTAAAGACTCCTGACATATTTTGTCGTAAAAATGGCCTAGACTTCAACTATCATGCAGTAACACAACTACTCTGTTTAGTGCTGACTATACCTAGCACTACAGTCAGCAGTGACAGGAGTATGAGCACCCTGAAGAGAATGAAAACTTATCTCAGAAATTTTAAGAACAACAATCATTTGTCATGTTTGAATTCCTTGGTGATTGAGAATAAACTATTAAGTGCCCTTCATCAGAATAAACATTTATGGAGAGGCAGAGGTTCAAAACTCCTCCTTGGCAAATGTGAACATCTTTTAGTACTAGGGACTTAGCCAAAAGGTATGTTGGTTAAAAAAAAAATTTTTTTTAAAAAACACACACCTTATTAAGAATTTTACATAAAGATCTTCAAATATCCCGTATTATAGTGAATTGTACACATGAAAACGAACAAATGACTTTTTTAAGTAACCCCCCCCCCCTTTTTAAGGTTATCATATCTACGGCCCTGAACATCTTCACAGAAAAGAAGAACAGGCGCCTGGAACAGCATTACAAGATTAGGCCTATGGCGCGTCTTTCTTACTGGCGTTCACTGTGAAAAGTTTTACCTAATTTCGTGGTATTTCCTAACCTTTGCAGCGTGATCAGTTATAAATGAAATAATACTTAGTGGACGCCAGAAAGAAAGATTTACAGACTATATGTTATACGAGTTTCTGGTAGGAAAACAGGGGGGGGGGGGGCGGTTTACCTACCTACTTTAAAAAAAAGCCTAAAGGGTCATCTAGGCATCCCCACTCCAAACATTCACGCTACGCCACTGCGAATTACAATAACAATATAAACTTATTTATCTTGATTCATTTGTCAAATACTTCAAATGTTTTATTTTCCCAATTTTTTCAAATATATGTTGTTCGATTAAGACCTGTAACTATAACTATAGTATAGTTAGTAACTATTAACTATACTATAATAGTAGTAGATGGAATAGGCATAGATGGAAAAGACATCAGGCTGATTAGAAATATATATTGGGAACAAACTGCATCAATAAGGTGTGAAAACAGCTACTCACCGTACATAGAAATAAGAAGAGGGGTAAGACAAGGATGCATTTTATCACCAAGCCTATTTAATATCTACACAGAGAATATCTTTAAAAATATAGAAGAAATACCAGGACTCAAGATCAATGGGAAAATAATAAACAACATTAGATATGCAGATGACACTGTTCTTTTAGCAGAAAGTGAACATGAACTACAAAGACTAATAGATCAAGTCAATAAATCAAGTAATGAATATGGACTGGATATAAACATTCAAAAAACAAAAACCATGATAATCAGCAAAAACACAGAAGAACAGGAGGTAAACATAAACATACAGGGAGAGAAACTACAACAAGTAAAACAGTATCAATATCTTGGACACATAGTCACAAATGATGGCAGATGTGAAACAGAAGTTAAAAGGAGAATAGGAATGGCTAAAAGTACCTTCAATGACATGAGGAAATTATTAATATCTAAACAAATTACAAACAAGTTAAAAATGAGAATTATAAAATGCTACATCTATTCCATATTAATGTATGGCTCAGAAACATGGACACTAAATAAACAATTAGAAGACAAAATTGATGCATTTGAGATGTGGGTATATAGAAGAATAGGGAGAACATCATGGAAAGAGAAGAAAACAAATAAAGAGGTGCTAAAAACACTTAATATGAAGAAAGAACTACTAAGAGAAATAAAGATCAGGCAAATAAAATACTTTGGACACATTAAAAGACATGACACCCTATTGAAGACCTTACTTGAGGGTAAAGTCAAAGGGAAGCGAGCAAGAGGTAGGCAGAGATACAAGTGGGAGAGTAACATTACACGATGGACAGGTTACAGTCTAGCAGAGTGCACCACCAAGACAAGAGACAGGAGATGTTGGAGATACGTTGCAGCCAACCTTCGTTGCGGAGACGGCACTTGATGATGATGATGAATAGTAGTAAGTAGGCATAGGCGTTGCCGTAAGTAACGGTTATACTGCCCGGATTAGCAACGCAAACGAACTTAAAAGTGTTTAAGGAAGATGGGATTAAAAGTTATTTACAAGTAAATATGAGGATACTTACCCATTGTATTGGATAGACTGGCTCAGGTACCGCCATTATGAATATAATAAAGTAGGTTACAGAGAAGGTAAGTTTGAAAAAGCGTAGGTAACAGAATGATTATTTCCTCATTAATATCCGTATGTCTGAAACCTGTAGCTTGTAGTCGTGTGCTGATCTGCTCAGAATCTGTAAACTAATATAATTCATATTCAGCTGATAGTTACCACTCAATATTCTGAATAAAGCCAATTTAGAAGTAAAAATAAAAGCCAAGTAAAAGCCAAGCTCTTATGTACGTACGTATGTGCGATGTGCTCAATACTAGCCATGTTTTCAAGAAGCTCTTGCATTTTTACATTGGTTTCAATTCTTTTCATAAATTATTGAGTCATTCTAAGAAACAATGATGAACATATGTAGTGGTTAAACTATGGAAATTTTACGAATGTCAAACGATTAAAATAGCGCATAGTTCAAGCGACTCGTGACGAAATTCGTTACTGGCTGTCAGCAATGTCAACGAACATCATTGTACTCTCTGCAGATCAATAGACGATGTCTTCCCCAACAGATTTTGAACATATGCACACATAATTCCCCTAATCATTGCCTAGAAGTTTAATCGATCACTGTGTCCATTTCCGGCATGCACTCATGAAGCAGCTTCAGCACGTCTTCTTTATCCATTGTTAACCCCCGTTTATAGATACAAACGAGCAAAAACGTTTCTGCTAACAGAAGGGCGGAAATAAAATCAAACAAGTAAAGTATTTTTGACATATTAAATGACACTTTGTTGAAGACCTTACTTGAGAGTAGAGTTGAAGAGAATGCGAGCTAAACGTAAGTTGATATAATATTTGGGTGGAGGAGGGTGTCACGAGTGAATAGATTACAGTCTAGCAGAGCGCACAGCCATAACAGAAGAAATAAAATGTTGGGGGTCCATTGCAGCCAATTTTTTGTGTTAAGACGTCACTTGTTGATGATAGAAGCAAGAAAGTTTGCTTTGTCGTAACCACCTATTCGTGTTATCCATGAAGTTCAAGTTAGTTATAAATTGCATATTTCATATCAATGCCGTCTATTTTTTGATAATTCAAAGCATGGACACAATATCCGCAGTTAACAATATAACCATTCTGACACAATAACTGCTTTAGTAAATATAGATCCAGATGCCATTTCAGTGCAGTTTTAGCGAGCTTACACTCTGCGTAGTTGGCTTGTGTGCTAAGCTAGGCTTGTGAAATAATTATTAACAACTCATTAAACATTGTTCAACCAACGTACTTGGGTGCAAATGGTACCACATTGCTGACCCTTTGCGGATCCAGGGTTAGCAGATAACCAAGAACCTAAAATTACCTTCCTGAGGTGCACCCTGTAAACATTTCGCTCTTGCTGTCGTTCTGGCCAACACTTTTAGACTTGTGTACGTGGGTGTGGAGGCTGTAGATGGAGTGAAAATTGCTTGCATAGAGACAAGCAATATCTCCGAGACATCTATCCCAACACACACAGGAGCACTGTAGGCGCACAGTGACGAAAGGCATCTGTGAATTGCGTCTCGTGCAGCAGAAAATTCAGAAACATTGGAGGGGCGACAGATGTCAATGTCTTATATGGGTAGATTCCGTTAAAACACAGTGATTCCATGAGTACACATTTAATCTGTAAAAGGCAAAACGCACTAAAGGGCAGCGTTGTGTATGTGAATTGATATAGTAGCAACAAAGCTACAATTATCCAGCACGAAACCGACTGGCGGAGGTGGTGTTCACGCTCGAGAACACACAGAAGCCACACGTCCCACCACAATAGACCTCATTCAAAGTAGGAGTCATGACTCGACTATTGGATACACCAACTGGAACATAAATGCCTAGGTATGAAAGAAAGCTTTGAATATAGCACCCCATTGCTCACGGGAAAAGCATTTAATAAATGTCGGGGACCGCTTTTTTCAGGACTACTGTTCAAAGTAGTGTTGAGACTCGGACTCTGGCCGCTGTGGACAACGTAGATGGGAGGCAAGTACATGTCTTTAGACATTGCAACCTAGTCCAACTCGACTGTCACCGTTACCCAACACGACTCATACAGAATAAATTTGGTCTGGCACCTAGGATGGTAATAGAATGGTGTTCCTACACTACAGCTCGCTGGCTGCGAAGCGCCTCATTAGAGGAAAGACAAACAATGGTTGACGCAAGCAAACTATCAGCTCCTCTCGTAACATGTACCCCCCTCTGAGCAGAAAGCTCATCAAATAGACATTGTGCCACGTCGAAATCTGAAGTCTCCTGGGTGGGTATAAAATAAAGCTCGGATAATCCCCCCTCCCCAACAAAAAAAAAATTGCACATAAGAAACAAGAGCCAATCGCTCGTAATTCATGGGGTGGAAAACAAACAGACAAACGTTCTCATCGGGGCAGTGGATTTGTCTTCAGTAAAGGAAATCCCTCGTTTTCATTAGATTTTGTATGCCTTTTTCATGGCACGGCAAACTATTGAACGTATTTATATTGCCTAGAAAATCACCACAGCCAACAAATGCTGGGTTGATAGATAAGTCCTGTAAAGGATATGCTACCAATTAATTTTTTTCATTTTTGCAGAAAATCATTAAAAGGATGTGGTAAAATATCTGCCTATTGGCTAAATTTAAAATAAAAAAAGAACATATGCCAAAAATCCCCGATTCTTGGAATATAACCAAAGATCCTCAGATCTGATCGAAAACTCCCAGATCCAGATCTTAGGAAAGAAGCCAAGGAGTGGCTATGGCTTTGCGCTGTCTGCCCGGAACATTCGCACTCGCCGTGTTTGACAGCGGCTGCGTATCGTGTGTGTCGGTTTATTAAACTGTTGCCACTCATTGGCTTTCCCCCCTATCTTTTTCGATTTAATTTTGGGAGCATGAATATCTTGCCAAGAATCGTGACTGTTTTGTTAATTATTGTTTAAATAAAAATGTCAGTTAGTTAAAGCATAGAAAATTATTATTAATTGTTTCACAATAAACTTGTTGGAGTATTTGTCATTTGTTTAATTATGTAATACGGTATCTGAACGTGAATAATGAACAAAAAAGTGGAGACGCTTTGGAGAAGACCATACAGGAGAATGGGGCACATATCATAGACAGACAAACAAATAGATATACATGTCTTGATTTAATTGGTGATGATTATTTCTTCTTTACCGTCATCACTGTTGTTAGGTATCATCACTATTGTTTGAAATAAAATGAAGACAAATTACAGGCCTATGCTTTATATTTATGGTGACATAAAAGGCCATTGATAGTTTGTGAAAACCCAACTAAAGGCGGAGATGAGAGCATGCATACGGTAGAAAGACAAAAATATAAGTTGATCAAGTCTGGATACAGAAAGTTTATCTGAGTCTACCATTAATTAAGTGACAGGAAAGATTAGCGATCAATTGCATCTAACTATTATATATCAGCATAATTTAAGCCTTGTCAAGCAACAAATCAATAAATAAGTGACAATCCGAGTGATGAAGACGATGAAGCTTCTCCACAATTCCCTGCCTCTTGTTAATAAGTTTAGTCGGTGACATTCTCCCATGCCTTCATGATAACCCATGTAACAAGTTCTCTGTTCGTCTCTTTCCCTATCACATTTTTCTTGATCTTTCCAGTAGCTACTGAATGTTCTTTATAATCATATGTCCTATACATCGTTACTGTCTGCCTCTAATGTTTGCTATAATTTGTTTGTATTTTTTCCTCTAGAATTTCTGAGAACATTCACATTGTTTTTAGTTAGTTCTCTTAGCTGTACATTATATTTTCATCCTTCTTCTAAAAACCACGTCTTAGTAGTTTCTTGTGCATTTTGAACATTGTAAACAGTTTGTCTCACATCTGTAAAAAAAAAAGAATTAGTCCGATATAATATTATATTATTATAACATGTATATGCAAAGATAGTGCTCCATTCAACTTGATGTTTCCAATTTTTGAAATGTGAATTTAACTTGTGCTATCCGGTTCTTTATTTTAATTGAACACATGCCATCTGATGTTAAAATGGGTGCCAAAATACTTGATTATTTGCTTGATGTAATTACCGTCAATGATCTTTATGATGCATCTTGATGGTGTATATTTATGTGATAGAACGATTACTTCTGTTTTCTTCTTGTTTAGCCTGCGATCTTTTAACAAATACATTAAATAATGATACATAACTATTTTATGTTAGGCTAAAAAATGAAGATTTCAAGGATTTGATGCAGTTTCACAATATAAGCCCTATGGCTTAAATATGAGAATGATTCATCTAAGGTAAAATTACAATAAACAACTAGAGATATCGATGGTGGTAGATGTAAAAATAAAATGTAAATACCTAGGATTGTAAAATCTTTTATACAATGAAAACTGGTTTCTCCAGTAACTTTATCCATTAAAAAAAAACAACATTTATGTACGTAATCTAAAAATAAAATGTGGCATGCGCCATTTATCACACAAGCCACTCAAAACCTTCCTTCAAATATCTAAAGGGAACAATGCGGTATGGACAGTTTAAAAAAAATATAAAGAATAAAACATTTTCTGGTGATATTATGGCTTTTGATGATGAGGAGTCTTTGTTGTGTGATTTATCATTTCACTTCCAATGGGGCATTTGGTTTTAAAATTTCGAGAATTAGAATCCGATAGTGAACTTGATAATTTGCATAATAAATGGAAATTTCGGCTAAATTCAAAGGTGTTTCTTGGAAACATGGCTATTGTTAAAATCTTGATCTCGACACTTTCTAGTTGCGACCAATAAAGGATGGAAATGGTAGTTTAAAATTCAGATAGCTTTCAGCATTTATGTGTTGTGTAATGGCTTTGCTACATTTAATGTGAGGAAATCATATTTTATTAAATATGCATATATATATGGTAAAAATAGCACAAGCTAAACGATTGTGTGATGTTTCAGTTTTAAAAAAAAAAATTTTTAGGGTAACACTTCTACCTATTTTTGTTTTTATTTATATTTGCACTGTGTTACTCCAGTCACCTACTTCATGTTTAGGGTTGTTACGCTACACTGGAACATTTATCTATATATTTAAAACGCTGGCCATATCAATAATGTTCCGTCATTAAATGTAACATCAATATGTGCCCCAGTAAGCAAATGATCATAACCTGGTGGTTTTTAGCAAAAAAATATACGATAAGAAAATTAACAATTTAAAAGGGTTGAGTGGTAACCTTTTTTTCTGATATTTGCGAGTTCGTAGGCTTCTGTCGAGTATTTATTGATTTTTTTTTATCTGTCATGTGTTCTCATTTGTCGTTTTCAAAGATTAAACAGCATACATGAAGTAGGCCTATAGGCTATACTGTATAGCACATTGCTCTTCAACAAATGTTGAATTTGTAAACATTATTAATGGATCATCAGCAAGTGCCGTCTCCGCATCATCGAAGGTTGGTCACAACAGACCTCCAACATCCCGTCTCTTTTCTTGTTAAAATAAAATCAAGTAGGAAGCATGAAGATATATGAAAATAATTCTTACAGTTAACGGGAATTGAACCAGGTCCGTTCCAGCAGCACCGATTCCCTTTGCAACACAAATAAATAGGTTTTCCGTACCCGACCAACCACCCCAAAAACAGAAAGATGTGATCTCGTCAAGACACTCAACCTGTGTACTCATGTCACTGAGAACGGACCAATCGAAACAAGGACTATTACAACACCAACGAACATCCTGTATAAGTATTAAAGTATCCTCAGGAACACAAACATTCTATGGTATTTATGTTTACAAGAAGGCCTTTAGGTCCTTGTGTACGAATATGAATGTCTGTGTTCCTGAGGATACTTTAATACTTAAAATTTAATACTTTAAAACATAAATACCATAGAATGTTTGTGTTCCTGAGGATACTTTAATACTTGTACGAGATGTTCGTTTATGTTGTAATAGTCCTTGTTTAGATTGGTCCGTTCTCAGTGACATGAGTACACAGGTTGAGTGTCTTGACGAGATCACATCTTTCTTTTTTTGGGGTGGTTGATCGGATACGGAAAGCTTGTTCATTTGTGTTGCAAAGCGATTCGGTGCTGCTGGAACGGACCTGGTTCAATTACAGTCAGCTGTAAGAATTAGTCTCTTGTCGTGATGGTGCACTCTGCTGGTCTGTAACATGTCTATCTCGTGATGCTCCTCTCCCACTTGTATCTCTCCCTACATCTTGCTTGCCTTCCTTGGACTAAGGTCTTCAACAAGGTGTCATGTCTTTTAATATGTCCAAATTATTTTATTTGCTTGATCTTTATTTCCTTTACTAGTTCTTACCTCATACCAAGTGTTGGTAGAACTTCTTTGTTTTTCTTCTCTTTACACGGTGTTCTCTTTATTCTTCTATATAGCCATATCTCAAAGGCATCAATTCTGTCTTCTAATTGTTTGTTTATTGTCCATGTTTCTGAGACATACATTAATTTAGAATAGATGTCGAATTTTATCATTCTAATTGTAAAGTTTGTATGTTGATTTGTTTAAATGTTCATATTTTCCTCATGTTATTACAAGTACTTTTAGCCACCCATATTCTCCTGTTAACTTCTGTTTCACATCTGCCATAATTTGTGAATAGGCCTATGTGTCCAAGATATTGATAGTTATACTTGTAGTTTTCATGTATTTTTATGGTCAGCACCTGTTCCTCTGTGACTGCTGATTATCATGATTTTTTTTTTTTGGGTGGATGTTTAGATCTAGTCCATATTCTTTACTTGATTTATCGATTTCATCTATTAGTCTTTGTAGTTCCTGTTCACTTTCTGCTAAAAGAACAATGTCATCTGCATATCCCAGGTTGTTTTTAATTTCTCGCAGATCTTGAGTCCTGGCATTACTTCTATATGTTTAAAGATATTCTCTGTGTATATATTAAATAGACTGCGTGATAAAATACAGCATTGTTTTACCCCTCCTTTTATTTTTATGTATGGCGAGTATCTGTTTTCACATCTTCTCGATGCAGTTTGTTCCTAATATATTTTTCTAATCATTCTGATGTCTTTTCATCTGTCTATTTCTTGAAGCATTAAATTATTATTAATCAAGCCAGTACAAAAAGGGATGTTGACTGATTTAAATTCCAATCCCTTTTAAAATGAAAAAAAAACAACCCCTTAATGGTTCCCACCAAAAAAGATAATACACAATCCAGCGAAAAGGAGGTGATTAGGCTAATTTTTTAAAGATAAATTCCACGCCTTCCTTTAACACAGCCGTATCTACGGTCCCGACATTATATATTAAATCATACAGCAAGTACAATGTGGATGGTCTATTCTCGAACAAAGGGAGCAATAATCAAAGTTAGGCCAAGTTTAGTTCGTAAGACGGACCGACCCAATACCACAAGTCGACACTAAATAGTATAATCGATACATATTAGCTAAATTCAGTATTAAAATCTGTCAGCACGAGTAAATAATATTGCTAAAAGTAAAGCTGAGCTATAAAACATTGTCACGGCACAGGGTTTGCGCATAAGTTCTTCGTTATCTGGTCAGGGGTTGACTAACGTCGCCTACCGAATTAACTTAGTAACGAATTGGGTATTCCTGGACCTTCTCAGAGCATGGGTCCTGCCATACTTCCGTGTGGCTGGGTGAGCCACGGGGGTACTTTTTATTTTGAATTTAAAAGGAGAGAAATCGAAGCCCCTGGTCAGAGGGAGTGTAAATGATCAATATTACTATTTATTAGTTGGACTAAGACAATTAAACCTTTCGCTCGCCTGTGTTCTCACGATCCGAAAGAGAAGCAAAGAATATCGACACTGTTCCTGCTATGGCGGTTGTAAGAGATGAGAAAATAAAATTTGGGAATGGGGTTGGCTGTCAGGTCCCATAGAGTATCACAGTGACCCAGAAGCCAAAGTTGGCGTAGATATCTCGGAGATATTGCTTGTCTCTATGCAAGCAATTCTCACTCCATCTACAGCCTCCACACCCACGGACACGAGTCTGAAAGTGTTGTCCAGAACGACAGCAAGAACGAGCTTTAAACTACAACACGACCAGTTCATTCTTTGGACTACTTCCTGCTAAATGGCAAGAGTTTGAGAACGAAGAAAACATTTCATCAACTGAAATACTGTAAAGAACTATGTGTGTTGATTCATGCAAGACAGTTGTAACCGAAAATTTGTTTATGCCTGTGGAAAACGTGTGCGCCTGGCGATAGATTGGAAGGCCATCACAAGCAGACGAGGCGAGTAGTGAGTACGTGAGAAATGCACAGGTCAAATTCCAAACACCCGACATGTTTGACGAAACAGCACCTCGCCTTGAGTCTAATTCGACTGTCGCCTTTGACCAGCACGGCTCACACAGAAGAAATTACGTATGGGCCCAAGACGGTATAGAGTATAGACTATAGAAGACTTGTTCGCAGAATTAATTAGACCTTCATTCGTTGCCTTTCTTGAGTATTCTCATGTTCTGTTGTCTGTTGGTCACCATTCGTATACTTGGAATCGCATGCCAAAAATAGCCAAGGTGATTCCAAATATATAAATAGTGACGCTGCCACGGAAAAAAGAGGTTGATAAAGTATTATTAAACTTCGGGGCGTAACAGCCATGCGGATTTCCTCAAAATCCACGATATTCACTCGATTAACACTATCAGCATGTGTGTGATTTCTCTCAGCACAGTGAGTTCGCATGTGAAAGAGTGTGATTGTGTGACACAACTATCAGTTGAGGCAGTGGCGTAGCGAGAGGGGGGCGGAGGTGCGGACCGCCCCGGGCGGTATCATTAAGAGGGCGGCAAATTTATTTTCGTCCAGGCTTTCACAATCACTGCCATGTGTTTTTAATGTCACATGGACGGAAAATTATGATTCTGCCCTGGGCGCCATTGACCCACGCTACGCCTCTGAGTTGAGACATACATTATGTAAGAATAAACGACTTTCATTCTCATTTATCAGGGACTTGTGTTACGATTCTATATGTATCCAACCAGAGTTCGCCCAGTGAGCCAGTAAGCAGTTTAACTCATTGGTGACCGATCGCTACTATACGGCTTTATAGTATGTGTCTACATGACCTTTCGCCTCTCTAACGGCTTTGATTTTTAGATCGATCATATATTGATCCGTTATATTTCGTTTTGCCCAGTTCAAGTTTATATGTTAAACTCTGAACATCCGGGAAATTTCACTTCCTTTAGAAAACTCAAGACGACTCGCGTGGCTGTAAAAGAAACCATTTCTTTGACCGCCATACGCTGTGTTTGTTATTTCTGAAATTCTGAAAAAAATGGCAACGCCCACTTCTTTTAGATACAGTGCAGAACAAGCTATGGTTATGTTTCCGAGCTTGCTAAATAGTGAATCGGATAATGATGATTCCGATAACAAACTGGTGTAGGTTTTATTAAACATCTAGCACCTGATTGCATCAGATCAAGGACTGTTAGTTCCTCTGAAAAGCATCTAATAGTAGTGATGAATCTACTGATTCAGAGGATTTAGCTGGTACTTCTAGGCCTACTAATGCTACAAGTAGGCCTATGCATCAAACTTCCACAAATCAACAAGGTAGGACTGATGCTATGTGGCGTGAAGCCCCGGAAGGAGAGTTTTTAGGAGCGTCTCCCTTCAGACAGATACATTCTGGCAGCAAACTTGGCCTTCCTGACAATGCCTCACCTATCCAGTATTTGCTATATTTGATGACAGAACCAATAATTGACAATCTAATAGCCAATGTAAATTCTTATGCCCAGCAGAAATTGAAAATGAATACACCTCGAAGGAAATATTCTACTTATTCGAAATGGATTCCGCTCGATCGAAATATTTTTATGAAGTTTCTCGCCACCCTGAAAAACATGGGTTTGGACCCGAAACATTCTATAAAGGATTTTTGGTCCACAAAAACACACAGAAGTAGCCACTGGTTTGGATCAATTTTCAGCAGGACCAAATTCTTATTGATTTACCAATCAATGCTTCATGCGGCTGGAGCTGATGCACGGGGTAAATGTAAAATAGAGCCGTTCATAAATGAATTAGTTGCGAGCTTTCAGAATGCATTCTATCCTTCTGAAAATATATGTATAGATGAGATGGTTATAGGTCACAAGGGAAGATTTTGGCACAAGCAATATAATGCAAGCAAGCCAAAATAAAAAAATACCATATAAAGTCATACAGACTCTGCGACTCCATCACCGGATGTATTTTCAACCTGCTGGTATATTTTGGTGCGGACACAACATACAAGCTGGAAACTGACACAAAGTCTACCCATGCTGTCAAAATGGAAGCGAAGTATGGACAGTAAACAAACGTACCCAAGATATGCTGGAGGCAACTGATATGTGGTTTTTAAGACGAATGATGAATATTCAATGAACAGACAAGAAAACAAATGTAGAAGTTCTCAGAGATGCTGGAGTAAAACGACAAATTATAGCGAAAATTAGAAACAGACAATAAAGATTTTAAGGGTCCGTGACGAGAAAAGTAAAACTTAAACATTTAGTAACCACAGGAAAGATCAAGGTGAGAAGAGACTGAGGAACACAAAGAGAGAAATTTCTGGATGGGTTGCTACTGTGGCACAAAAAGAAGTCACCAACTGAACTTTTTAACAATACAAGAGACATGGTTGTGGAGAAGCATCATCACCTACGCCACTTATCATGACACTTGATTGATTGAATATTATCACGATCATTGATATTCTCAAGCTATACTCTCATATTATACTCTAGCCGCCATCAGCAGGTAGCATGATGAGGTAGCATGTCAAAATGTACATCACAGCCTTTAAAAACTCCTGCCCATCTTTCTGTCATTGTGATTTCATGCCTTTTTTTCTAATTTCTCGGACACGATATTCATTACGGTTTTTTTGTCTAGACTGTCATGTGTAGTATGGCGATAATATTGTAGTTTTCTGAAATGAACATTAATTTCTCTCTGGATGCTACTATTGATTGGGTTTTATGTTCCATTGTATTAACATAGAACAACCGTATGAGCAGTGAAGGGTGGTTTCAACGGACTTCCAAATTCATCTGCCTCTTTATTTTGGTGGTCCGCTCTGCTAGACTGTAACCTCTTCATCTCGTGGTGTTTCTCTCCCAGTTGTATCGCTGCCTACCTCTTCATCATTTCTTTGAAGTGGTCATAATCTCATTGTAGTGCCTCTTTTGTTGTTGTTTTTTCCGTTACCGTATTGCTCCATCTTTTGCCAGCGTATCTGCCTTTTCATTTCATGGTATGTCAAAGTGCGATGATATCCATTGTACTAATCTTCTTTGAATGCACACTTCTCGTATTGCTGTCAAGGGCTTGTATTACAGACATCGCACCAGTAAGACACATCACCTGTTGACATTGGCTTGTTATGTTATTATTTTTTTCCACAGCAATTTTTAGGAACTGTACATCTGCAGAGTAGCTGGAGCAGAAGATTCCAGTTGGTAAACATATGGTTTTATTGTCTTTTTCTTGATATTTTATATACACTCCAGCATCTCCATTCTTCACTGCGCTAGTTGCTGATCCATCGGTATATACTTGTATCTGGTGAACAGTCTTCTCTGTGAACTTACACATTGTGAGACAGAGAACACGCATTGTGAGACAGAGAATACACATTGTGAGACAGAGAATACACATTGTGAGAGAGAACACGCATTGTTACACAGAGAATACACATTGTGAGAGAGAACACGCATTGTTACACAGAGAATACACATTGTGAGAGAGAACACGCATTGTTACACAGAGAATACACATTGTGAGAGAGAACACGCATTGTTACACAGAGAATACACATTGTGAGACAGAAAATACGCATGCCTCTTTTTCTTCTCGTTCAAAGTTTGACATGTCTACACAGCAAGACCTGTTTTCTCAATAAATGCTGCTGTATTTGTAAGCTCCTCAGTGCTCCCATACATCTTTCTGTGTATATCCATCTCTGTGGACCAGTGTTCTTCCCTTAACTGGTTTAGTGTCAACTATTCGGGTTGCATGATACCATGGTTGCTGGTGCGCCTCTCGGCCTGGCATCTCTGACTTCAGCACCTGTGCTTGCTTGGGCAGGATTGTGACCCTGCTCGATATTGGGTTGGCCTGACCAATCTTAGTTTCCAGCCTCTGTTGGCTGGACTACGCCCCATCTCAACGTCAAGGAGTTGGCCTCGATGGGGCATGCCTCTTGGCATCAATGTTTCAAATAAAAGCACAGGTTCCATTCAGTTGTGTAACTGAAGTAGCATGTAAGGTTGTCTCATAGGCATGTCTAAGTGTAACTGAAGTAACATGTACGGTTGTCTCATAGGCATGTTTGTGTGTAACTGAAGTAACATGTAAGGTTGTCTCATAGGCATGTGTGTGTGTAACTGAAGTAACATGTAAGGTTGTCTCATAGGCATGTTTGTGTGTAACTGAAGTAACATGTAAGGTTGTCTCATAGGCATGTCTGTGTGTAACTGAAGTAACATGTAAGGTTGTCTTCTTTTTCTGCGTTCGTTCTCAAACTCTTGCAGATCAGCACGACGTAGTCTGGAGAACGGTATGCGTTGTGTCATGGTTTACAACATTGCTGCAATATCTGCGCCTTTCGGCCTGACACATCCGACTTCTGAATGCTTTGGGTCACTGACCCTATATGGGATGGGACAGCCAACTCCATCTCATAACCTCCTTAGTCGCCTCGTACGACATGCATGGAAGGTAAACAGTGTAGCTATTCTTTGTTCCCCTTTCGGGCCTCGACAACACACGGGCGTAAGGTTGTCTCTTAGGCATGTTTGTGTATAACTGAAATAACATGTACGGTTGTCTCATAGGCATGTAAGGTTGTCTCATAGGCATGTTTGTGTGTAACTGAAATAAGATGTAAGGTTGTCTCATAGGCATGTTTGTGTGTAAGTGAGGTTTAAGGAAGCATGTTTTGTCACCAAAGGAATGTATTCCGGTTCGCCAGTATCCCATGATTACCATGTCCTGCAAGGAGCATAGCACACACTTCTGGGCCAAAAGCTTTATAATTCTTCAGTCAGATTTGACTCATCCGCAGTGATGACAGATCTAACATTCCCCATGACCTAGAAAATCAACCACAAAAGGACAAAGATGCAATATACCCTGGCCCGCATCTCTTCGTCATCCGTTGGGATTATTTAATAGAAAATAAAAGTCAGAAATGTAGACAAGATGTGACAATGACCCCCCAAATTGTATCAGTCGTCTTGTACGACTATAAAGAAGAGTCTCTATTTTATTTGCTCACTGAGCTAAAGTACAAGGGAAATAAGCTCAAATATACAAACGGTTTCATGAGACTGGAAGGGATGCTTCCCTTTATGGCATTGCTCTTTTCGGCTTTTTATTGTGTGAATGTCCAGATACTACAGAAAGACATATGTGTATTTATTTGTGACATTTTTGAATGGGGAAGATAGTACGATGGGACAAGCTGTTCATCAGAACTTTTTTTTAAAGCAAAGAAATTCAGACATTCTGCTGTGTGGATATTTATGTACAGAGAATACATGTTAAACACTCTACTCAACACATCGGTGCATTAAACACTCTACTCAACACATCGGTGCATTAAACACTCTACTCAACACAGCGGTGCATTAAATGCTCTACTCAACACATCGGTGCAATAAAAACTCTACTCAACACAGCGGTGCATTAAACACTCTACTCAACACATCGGTGCAATAAAACTCTACTCAAAATAGAGAGGCATTAAACAATATGCTCAAGAGAAAAAAAAACATTAAACAATCTACTTAAGGCAATCAATCACTCAAATGTCATGCAGAGTGGCGTAGGTGATCATGTTTCTCCACGACTCTCTGCCTCGTCAATAAGCTCCGTTGGTGAACTTCTACCGTGTCACAATACTAGTCCATTTAGCAACTCTTCTCCCCTTGATCTTTTCAGTGGTTATTAAGTGTTCAAGCTGTGTTCTTCTCAGCACATGCTCTAGAAATCTTGACTGCCTGCCCCTAATGTTGATATGATTGAATCTTTTTATGCCAGCATCAGTGAGAACCTCTGCATTAGTTTTCTTAGCTGTCCACGGTATTTTCATCATTCTACTCAGAAATTCTGTAGTCTCTAATTCACTTTGAATTTTTTGTTTACAGTCCATGCTTCACATCCATAAAAAAGAATTGGTTCGATATAACATCTCAGCACTCGAATTGGGGTCTGCATTGATAGTCTTCTATTGCACAAAATGGTTCTCATTTTTTGGAATGCTGATTTGGCTTGTGCTGTTGGGTTCTTAATCTCACTTGAGCATCCACCTTCTGATGTTAACAGGGTGCCAAGAAATTTCACTTTTTCAACTTGTGTTAATTTTGTGTCGTTAATTATTATGTTGCATCTTGGTGGTGTATGTCTCTTTGAGACAACCATTATTTCTGTTTTATTCTTTTCTAAACTGAGGTCTTTGTTTTCACTTTCTTTCGCTATTTTATCTAACAGGGCTTGTTTGACTCAAGGCAGAGAGGCATTACACAAAATGCTGAAGACAAAGATTCAGTAAACACTTCACTCAAGACAGAAATGCAGTAAACAAAATACTCGACGGAGAGGCAATAAACACTCTACTCAACACAGAGATGCATTAAACACAATATTGAAAACAGAGATGCCTTAAAAATATACTCAAGAATACACTCAAATAATATATATATAATAATATACTCAAATAACATACTCAAGACAGTGATGCATTAAATAATCTACTCAGAGAACACACATTCTGAGAAAGGGAATACACAAAATTGACAGGAAACACACATTATGAGACAGAAAACACATATTGTGAGGCATAGAACACACATTGTGAGACAGAGAACACACATTGTAAGACAGATCACACACATTGTGAGGCATAGAACACGCATTGTGAGACAGAAAACACACATTCTGAAACAGGAAACACACAATGTTTGACAGTGAAAGCGAACACTATCTTTCTATATAAAGCGAACAGCGAATTAGGCAGAGAACACTATCTATCTATTATTTTTGCCACAAATGTCCTTAGGCGTCCTGGGGAATATAAGTTTTCTGTATCTGACTATCTCTATTGTACTTGCCATGGTCATGCCGTGGTTCTTAACAATCTCTCTGATTTAATCTTCCCATCGTAATCTTGGTTTTTCTCTTGCATTGACACTGTTCTGTTATTGTACACCTGGATGGCTGGTTGTAATGGTTCCATTCGCATGTGTCCGAACCAGTTGATCTGCTGTCTTTCTAGATATTGTTTGTATGATGTGGTCTTTACTATCTTTCTGATGTCTTCATTTCTCATTCAGTCTCTTCTGGTGACGTTGATGGCCTTTCTCAACCATTTCATCCCACATGTTGTAATCTTTCTGAAGAGTGTTTTTGTCAGGTGTCATGTCTGGCCCTGGTAACATAATGTTGGAATAAAGATGGTGTTTATTATCTGTCGTTTGCTCGTCATGTTGATCGCTATGTTTTTAAGAAGCGGTGACATTTGGTATTTTATAGCGTTTGCTTTTTGGCACCTCATCTCAATTTCTATATAAATGTTGCCGTCTTCTGTAAAAATACTTCCCTAATATTTAAAATCTGATGTTTGTTTTCGGTTTGTGCCGCTAACATATACATTTAGCTGTTATTTTTCTCTGCATAGTTTCTGTTTGTGATGTGTTTAAATATTGTATTATGTATTTTATTTAAATCTATCAATTGTATTTACATATTTTATATTGTATTCTTCGCACTCTGCCCGAAGTGAATTTGTATGTCGTTGTAGTTCGTTTTCAGTTGTTTTCATTTTCATGTTTTCAAAGATGTTTTCAAATATGTCAGTGTTAATGGCCTTGATCATCTGCGATCAAGCCTTGATCTTGCAGAGAGTTACATAGGACTCTTGATATTTCTGAGAGAGCACACATTGTGAGACAGGGAGCAAATATTGTGCTACAGAGAATACACACAGTGAGACAGAGAACTCACGTTGAGATAGAAAGTGAAAGTGACGCATTGTGAAACAGAGAACACACATTGTGAGACAGATAGCACACATTGTGAGACAGAGAACACACACAGTGAGACAGAGAACTCACGATGAGACAGAAAGTGAAAGTGACGCATTGTGAAACAGAGAACATACGTTTTGAGAAAGTGAACATACATTGTGAGACAGAGTACACGCACTGTGAACAGTTACCTCTTGACACCCATATTTCAGACACAAACCTTTCTGAATTTCCTCCTGCTAAATTCTTTTTAGGACTAACTCTAACTGACATCTGAGTTTCTTTTCCAGGGTACTGGAAAAGATAGGACAAAATCATTAACACTGAAATATGTTGCAGGAAAAAGTCATTAATATTGACATATGTAACTATCTACTCGTATTCCTCCATCGAGGTTTTAGAAGTCTATCTATCTATCTATACGCTAAACCCTTTATTGACTTTCAGTGTCAGGGGTAGAAGAGTTCTCTGGAGATGGCCCTCGTGTGTGCTGAGTATATTGTGGAATTTGTCGTCGCTTTTATTTCGGTTTTCCATCGTTTTCGAGGTCGGCCTCTAGGTCTGCCTTCACTGTTTCTGTGTAGCATAGCATGCTGTGGTATGCTGTCTGCTGTGTGCAAACCATTTGATCTGTTAGCTCTTAATATACTCCAAGATTTGGGCGATACCGGTTCTTTGTCTAATGTCCTCATTTCTCACTTTGTCTCCTAGCGATATTTCTAGGGGATTCTGCGTAAGTATGCCATTTCAGCTGTCGCTAGTTTACGTTTGTCTTGTTCTGTTGTTGTCCATGTTTGGCATTGGTAGCACAGTGTAGGCATAGTAATCGTTTTGAATAGTGTTATTTTGGTGTTTAAATCTACAATTTTGTTTCTGAAGATTGGTGTCATTTGCCCAAGGGCTTGGTATGCTTTACTACATATATTGTGTATTTCTTTACTGCTCACAATAGATGTAGTAAAGCATACCAAGTCCTAGGGCAAATGACACCAATCTTCAGAAACAAAAATGTAGATTTAAACACCAAAATAACACTTTTCAAAACGATTATTATGACTACGCCATGTTACAAAAGCCAAACATGGACAACGACAACACAAGATAAACGTAAACACCTGAAATGGCATGCTTACGCAGAATCCTAAGAATATCGCTAAGAGACAGAGTGAGAAATGAGGACATTAGACAAAGAACCGGTTTTAGAAGTATTTCATTGAAACTATCTACTCGCATTGCTCCATTGAGGTGGTAGAAGTACTTCATTGAAACTACTCGCATGGCTCCAGTCGGGTATTGAAAGTACTTCTTTGAAACTATTTACTCGCATTCCTCCAGTAGGGTAGTGAAAGTACTTCATTGAAACTATCTACTCGCATTGCTCCAGTCGGGTAGTGAAAGTACTTCATTGAAACTATCTACTCGCATTGCTCCATCGAGGTGATAACACAGGTAGACCACAGTATGAAGCCAGTAATGATCAAATTGAATGAACTTCATTGGAAGCATCTACATAATAGTCCTCCAGCGACTTATATTTATAACGATGAGGCTAGAGGAAATGGTGGCCGGTTCACTCTTCAATGTCCATGCTTTTCTTGTTTTCCTCCTCCCATTATTTAGTCCCTGCATTGTGTCTGACATGGAATCATGTCGGCTTGCTTAAATATTTATATCACACAAGCTATTCGTCGTTCTACTATTTAAAGTACTGAGTCTTATATGACTCTTGTTTCTTACCTACATAGCCTATACTATCTGTAGGGATTGTGCTAATTTTGTCTATTCGTATATAACACACGTATGCGAAGACATGTACTCATACATAACACTTGCTTTGAAGCAAGTATACTAACCACTTCCGCAGAAGACGGATGTGTCGGGCCATTGGCGCAAATAAAACGGCGACACAACGCATTTCCATTTTCTGGACTGGATCCTGCGGGAGATCTAGTAGTACTGCTACAGGAGAGATCCAGCAGGAGTTTGAGAATGAACGCTGAAGAAGAAGAAGAACTAACCACTGCACTACTCACCCCTCTCTACCCTCATTTTTGTTTACTTACTTATTCAAATGTATCACTTGTATTCCAAGTCATGTACTCGTATATAACACTTGTATTCGCAGGCCTATATTAGTTTTTTTGCGTCTGTAGTAAGTTCCCAACATATGGGTGCGAGTCTTGGACAATAAACAGACTTGAAAGTGGGAGATTGGAGGCAACAGAGATGTGGTTCTACAGAAGAATGCTGAGAATACCATGGACTGCCAGAAAAACTAATGTAGAGGCGTTGAAAGAGTTAAATGCGAAACGGACCTTAATCAACAATATAAGAAAACGGCAATCTTCTTTTTTGGCCACTTCATGAGACAGGCAGGTTTAGAGAACATAATCACAACAGGCAAGATTGAAGGCACCAGAGACAGAGGGCGACAACATGAGAAAATATTGGACAGTTTGACAACCTGGCACGGCAAAGAAACAACAACGACTTTGATACATAATACTGTGGACAGAGAGCTGTGGAGAGCCATGACCGCCTATGCCACCCGGCATGGCACCTGATGATGAGTAAGTTCCCAGCTCCGAGCTCTCACAACCACACACCATAATTTAATTTAAAAAACAGAACCAATGATATATCATAATGCTACCTATTTAAGTTTATGAACCAGGTTACCAATCTACTACCAAACAAGTTTCTACAAGTGTAAGCTAAAACATTATGGACCTGGCCAAGTGTTTGAGTACAACCTGGACATGCATCAAACAAAACATCAGCAATGGCATAACTTACAAATGTGTTATTTCAGTCTGTCTTACACATGAAAAATTTCTGTGTCTGAAACTAATTCTTCTCCTGACTCTCCATTGCATGTGATGTTGTATCTCAAAATCTGTTTTGTCATGGTAGAACGTTAAATCCGACCAGCTCGACACCATGGTTACAATTACTTCTGACATCCTAGTGACTGTAGTTGCGATGGCGGTGGTTATGATTATGGTGCGAGTTATGGTGATGAGTGTCATGGTTATCCTCAGGGGTATCTAGATTGACAGATTTAATTCCTAACCAACTCTTCATCGATTGAACAGTCTTCCACTTTTGAACGGCTAGTCAGACATTACTGTTGTCATCGCTAATTTGGTTTGCGTGCCTGAAGAGTGGCTTGTTTCTGTAATGGTTCCACAGCTGCAGGATCAGCTCTGAAACGAGAACATCATTTGCGTTCTTACCAACCAGTCAGAGCACAAAGATACCGTCCTGTCTAGGTACTGCTCGCAAAATTTCACGGCCATCTTTTTGTCTGATTTGTAGCAGTCATTGATTCGAAGAAATTTCTTGAGGTAGCGGAGGCGATGCTGCCTAAAGATCATTGTGTAAAGCCAGATGAGGAAGTTGAAAGCGCTGAGTCTGGCTACAAAGACCAACCAGAACCAGATGAAAATGAATATCTTTTCTTTAAAAAGATTGATTGGCAATACACATTGGACAGTGTAGTTGTGCACGTTGGTCATTTGATGGATTTTAAAGAAACAATGCGTGATTCTTGGGAATCAGGGACTTTCTGCCCAGCTCTCACAGTGAGCTAAATGGTCCATAACCTCAAATCCATACACGTTAAACTTAGTACCCAAAAATTCATTTAGTATAAAAAGTTGACCAATAGCATTGGCTAGGTAGTTTGATGAACATGTAGAGTGTGACCAGGTAGTTGCCGTAAAGTTTTCTCCAAACGATACAGCAATATTTGGATACTTGTTGCTGTAATCGGATAAAACTGCCAGAATGGTACTCCCTGACGTTTTCTATCCACCTGTCCATATACCGGACTATGTGTTTGATGGTTCTGTCTCTATCATCTGGGGCCACATACGCTGTTTCCGCTGGTAGTGTCACTATCTTGTCCAAATTCACACCAGCAGACGCTGTCGAGATTCGCCATAATATACACGGCACCTAGAATGAAAGTAAAAGATACCGATTATTATTAAATCATTTCAAATTTAAGAGTAACTGGCTATGTTACTTTAGAATAACGTTGAAGCAAACAGTAACAAGTAAATAAATTGTTCAAAAGTCTCAGTAGATAGACTTTATAGAGACCAGCACACCACAAACCAAGAGTACAATCACAACACACAACTTTGTAGTTTCATCTGTGAGCGCAAGGAACCAATGCCGTCTTAACCCATAGGCCCATTGGGCATTTGCCCGGGGGCCCACGAGCATAGGGGGCCCCATGCGAATATTTTGTAGGGTTATGGAAAACCCGTATAAAATTTAGTATTATTTTATAAAATTCTCATAATTTTGTGTTTATATGCGAACGGGCCCTTTAAGTTTATCAATCACTTCCAACCTTGAACCTGAACCAATGTTCAGGAATGTCATTTACCACATTCTGTAGATTGAGGTTCAATCCCTATAATTATTTTCCCTTCAAAGAAAAGCTTTATCGCAAGTTAAGGAAATTTTGGGTCCGAATAGCAATGCCTGTGGCTGACGGGTAAATTAAACCATGTTTTTCCTGTAAAGATACCATCTGCACAGCATTTATACTTCTGGAATCTCATTTGGGTGTTTTCATTGTGAGTTGCTGATCCTAATTCCCAAAGTCTGGACATTGGTAATTTAAACCAGCCACTGAGTAATAAATATGTCAGGTCTGAAACGCCTCCTATAGAGAACTGTGGGAACAAGAAAATAATTGTCCTCATTCCAAAAATAATTATTTTCTCCCAACTGAAGAGTCCCTTTATGGATTAAACTGATCCACCTAGAAAGACGTCTCATTCAAACAAAACTTGCGTCCACGTACGTCGACTACATGAGTAAATGCGATTTTCTATATTATATATGTGTGTCTACTAAAAAATGTGACCCAGTACTCTTTTATTTATCATCATCAAGTGCCGTCTCCGCAACGTAGGTTGGCTGCAACAGATCTCCAACATCCCGTCACTTGTTTCGGTGGTACACTCTGCTAGACTGTAACCTGTCCTTCTTTCGATGTTACTCTCCTACTTGTATCTCTGTCTACCTCTTGCTCGCTTCCCTTTTACTTGACCCTCAAGTAAGATCTTCAATAAAGTGTCATGTCTTTTAATGTATCCAAAATATTGTATTTGTCTGATCTTTATTTCTCTTAGTAATCCTTTCTTCATATTAAGTGTTTTTAGCACCTCTTTATTTGTTTTCTTCTCTTTCCATGATGTTCTTATTCTCCTATATACTCACATCTTAATTCTGCCTTATAATTGTTTATTTACTGTCCATGTTTCTGATCTATACATTAATATAGAATAGATGTAGCATTTTATAATTCCCATTTTTAACTTGTTTGTAATTTGTTTAGATGTTACTTTTTTCCTCATGTCATTGAAAGTCCTTTTGACCATTCCTATTCTCCTTTTAACTTCTGTTTCACATCTGCCATCATTTGTGACTATGTGTCCAAGATATTGATAATGTTTCACGTGTTGTAGTTTCTCTCCATGTATGTTTATGTTTAGCTCTTGTTCTTTTGTGTCCTTGCTGATTATCATGGTTTTTGTTTTTTGGATATTTATATCAAGTTCATATTGATTACTTGATTTATTGACTTGATTTATTATTCTTTGTAGTTCATGTTCACTTTCTGCTAAAAGAACAGTGCCATCTGCATATCTCAGGTTGTTTATTATTTTCCCATTGATCTTGAGTCCTGGTATTTCTTCTATATTTTTAAAGATATTCTCTGTGTAGATATTAAATAGGCTTGGTGATAAAATGCATCTTTGTCATACCCCTCTTCTTATTTCTATGTATGGTGAGTAGCTGTTTTCACACCTTATTGGTGCAGTCTGTTCCCAGTATATATTTCTAATTAGTCTGATGTCTTTTCCATCTATGCGTATTTCTTGAAGACATTTTAATATTTTTTCATGGACTCTGTCAAAGGTCTGGTTGTAGTCTATGAAGCAAATGTAGACTGTAGATGCTTTTTTTGGACTTCTATATATTTATCTATCGCTAGTCGGTACTAAGTATAGCTTCTCTGATTCCTTTGTTTTTCCTAAAACCGAATTATTCTTCACCGACCTCCATGTCTATCTTGTTTTTAATCATTTCATGTATTATCTTGAGCAGTATTTTAGTTAAATGATACATTGGATGTATTGTTCTATATTCAGTACAGTTGACAGCTTTAGGCTTCTTAGGTAAAGGTATGAATATTGATGATGCTAGGTCTTTAGGTATATGGCCTGTTTCATATATGTCATTGCAAAGTCTGTGATAATATCCACACCAAATTCATTTAGATTTTTTAATTATGTCTGCTGTTACGTTGTTGGAACATGCAGCCTTTCCGCATTTTAATGATTTTATTGTATTTTCATGGACACTAACAAATTAAAAGAGAGAAAGCTTGCTACTTATAGATTGAGATGCACAAGAAAAGCTGGAAACCGAACAAGAAGAGACCATGCGAGGAAAGAAATTACAAATACTGTTACCCAAGACTTAGCCAAAATGCAGAATGGTGGCAGCTGGAGGACCTTTTTAAAAAATGCTCCTCCTTGTTGGTCATGACCCTCGATATTCTTTATGGTTTTTATTGTCAAACGCCTTATTGAAACATGCTGGAGTGCAAGGTACGAAGCCATAGCGATCATGAAAATCTTCCAGAGGTTTGCCATTTCGTGGCGAAAATCAGATTATTGGATCAGCAAATAATGGTAACTATTTAGGTATACTAGAGCTACTGAGTGAATTTGATCCTTTCCTGGAGGAACATCTCAAAATATATGGAAATCCTGGAAGAGGAAATACGTCATATTTATCTGCCAATATTTGTGAGGAATTTCTTGATTTAATATGACAACAGGTTCTTGGTACTATTCTTGAAGAAGTAAAAGAGTCAAAGTATTATTCAATGAGTGTAGATTCTACTCCAGACATCTCACACATAGATCAATTGACATTTACTGCACGATACATTAATTAAAGGATGCGAACCTGTGGAACGTTTCTTGATGTTCATCCCCATCTTTTCTCATGGGTCAAAGGATTTAACAGACACTGTTGTCGATTTTCTTAAAGAGAACAAAATTCCACTATCAAACTGCCGTGGCCAATCATACGATAATGCGTCAAATATGTCTGGACGATACACTGGATTGCAGGCACGTATTAATGAACTGAATGAGTTTGCCATCTATGTCCCCTGTGCAGGACACAGCCTGAATTTGGTGGGAGTAAAATCTGCAGAGTGTTATCTACAGTCTATAAAATTCTTTGACTTTGTTCAGCATCTGTATACATTTTTTGCTGGTTCTACTCATCGCTGGAATGTATTGACATCATATTTAGAAAAAGATGTTGTGGTCAAGCGTCTGTCTGACACGTTGGTCAGCACATTTTGATGCTGTTCATGCTTTGTGTAGGGGTTTCGATAAAATAAAACGTGCACTGGATTCTATATCAGGTGACAATGAACAGCAAGTGACAACAAGGCGAGAGGCAGACGGTTTGAGCAAAAAAATGGACCACCTTGAAACAATATTTCTTACAATTCTTTGGAAGGGCATTCTAGAAAGGATGAATACTTTCTTCTTCTTCTGCGATCAGTTTCCTATGCTCATAAGTCTATACAGGAAGGTGGGCCGCCTCCATGAATTCAGTCGTCAGCAGGAGGTCCTCACGGTTGCCCCACAGCTTCACCTTCAGATCTGTCTCTTGAGGCCATATTTTGGTTCTCACGTCATCAAAGAGTGGGCATGTCTGCAGAATATGTTCTGGAGTCTGGGGACCCTTTTGACATGGGCATTGGTCAGTTTGGGCAGCCTTAATTTTGTGGAGATGTGCTTGTAGTCTGCAGTGTCCTGTGCGAAGTCTAAAAATTGTGGTTTGTTGTGACCTGTTTAGCTTTAGAATAGGGTCCTGTGGAAAGTTACTGCCTGTTCTCTGACTCCATGTATGTTTGTATATTCCTTTGATGAGGGTTTTTGCTTCAGTCAGTGATATTCTGTGGTGGAATTGTTCCTTTTTTGCACCTGCTTTTGCCAGTCTGTCAGCTCCTTCATTTCCTGCTATTCCACAGTGTGCAGGGATCCACTGCAGCACAACTTTATTGTTGGCAGATAGTTGATTTAGAAGTTCTACAGTTGTTTTTGTTAGGAGATCTTTAGGTTCCTTTTGGATGGTTTGGAGTACTGACATGCAGTCACACAAGAAGACTATGTTAGCTCCTTTGAGCCTCCGTTCCTCTAGAGCCTTTGATGCTTCCAAGATTGCTTGTAGCTCTGCCCTGTAATTTGTTGATAATTTGCCAGTAGCAATTGAGAGTTCTAGTTTTGGGGTGTTTGGTATGAGTATTAGTATCCCAGCTCCTCCTTTCTTTACTGCACCCTCTGATGATCCATCTGTGAAGACATGAATCCACTGTGAGGTAGGGTATTGGGTGTCTAGGTGATCAAGTGTTTTTGCCTTAAGGGCAGTAGGGGTTTCCATAGTTTTGCTCTCAATGCCTGGTATTGTAAGTTTTGCTGTATATATGGGTGAAGTGTTTGTGATGTTGCAATATGCTTCTAGCTGTTCCCATTCATCCGGATTGTTGCTGGTTACTTCTTTATTGGCTTTCATAAGTTTTTTTGATAGGTGATTGAAGCTTGGTCTTTTCAGTCTGTTTTTTGTTAGTTCTTTTGTTTTTTCATGCATAGGGTGATGTTTCAGACGTCTAAATTTTTCTGTCATTATTGTGATTTTCTCATCCCTGCGGTCTGTTAGGTTTTGTAATCCTGCTGTTGCTTCCATTGATGTTATAGGTGTGCTCCTTAGTCCTCCTGTTATGATTCGGAGACCTGCATTTTGAATTTTGTCCAGCTTTTGAAGATTGGTGTTTGCTGCTGTTGCATATGTGGTCAATCCATATTCCAGAGTTGGACGAATGTGACCTACATAGACTTGTCTTATGGTTTTTATGTTGGCTCCCCAATCTGTCCCAGATAGTTTTTTCATTATTTGTAGTCTGCGTGTGGCTTTATTTTCTGTCTCTTCAATGTGTGATCCCCAAGTAAGTCTTTTGTCAAATTTTAGCCCCAGGTAGACTGGGGTGTTTTCTTTTGGGAGTGGGGTATTGTCTAGAGTGAGAGTATAATTTTCAGGTTTTGTGGAGAGGGTGAAAAGTGTAGTGACGGTCTTACTTTTGTTTATTTGAACACCCCAGGTTTTTGCCCACTCTTCAACTTTGTTTATTGCCTCCTGCATTCTAACTTTTGCAACTCCAATGTATTCTGATTGGGTCCAGATAGCAAGATCGTCTGCATGGAGAGCTCTATGTACATATGGTGTGAATAGTTTTGGCAGATCGTCTATAAAAACTATAAAGAGTGTGGGGGACAGAATTCCTCCCTGTGGGACACCTTCTGTTATGTTGACCATTTTACTTTTCATTCCCTGGAGTTTGACTCTTGCATGTCTGCCTCGTAGGAAGCTTTTTATCCACTGAAACATTTTGCCTCTGATTCCTTTCTGGGCAAGTTTTAGCAATAGCCCCTCTTTCCAGACTTTGTCAAAGGCCTTTGTGAGGTCAAAGAAGGTGGCTAGGAGTTTTGATTTTTTCTGGAAAGCATCTTCTATTTCCTGGGCAAGGTATGTTGTTTGGTCCTCAGTGCATCTGTGTTTTCTGAAGCCTGATTGGCAGTCATCTAGAAGATTGTTTTCCTCCAGGTAGTTTAAGAGTCTGTTATTCACCATTTTTTCCATGACCTTTCCTAAGCAACTAAGTAGACTGATAGGGCGGTAACTTGTTTTGTTGGTTTTTGGTTTTCCTTTCTTGGCAATTGGAATTATTTCTGCCTCTTTCCATTCTTCTGGGAAGATCCCTTGCGCCCATGATTCATTAAAAAGGTCTAGGATTCTGCTTCTACCCACAGGACCTAGGTGTTGGAGCATTTCATTTGTGATTCCATCGGGTCCAGGGGCTTTCTTCTTTTTTAGATTTTGAATTGCCATGTTAAGTTCTGATTTGTGAAAAGGTGAGGTCATTGTGCCTGGGCAAGGTTGATGTTTATTTACAAGGTTTTTTGTCTCTCGTCTTACTTCAGCAGTTCTTGTTCTAGTTATCTTAATTTTGCTTTCTTCAGCATAGGAGTCTGCTAGAATATTTGCAGCTTGTGTGCCAGTGTAGGACTTCCCCTTGTCTTCTATGATGATACTACTTTGTGGGTTGTTTTCTTCATTGAGACACTTGATAAGTTTCCACATTTTTGTTGAGTCTTTTTCCATGTTGAGTGTTGCTGTTTTTTCTTTCCAGCTGGATCTAATGCTGTTTAGCTTTTCTCTCCTGAAGATTGCTTGCAGTCTATTGTGTTCAATGATATTGATTTCTGTTGGTCTAGTTTCCATCTTGGATCTTGCAGCAGAGGCTTCATCATGCATAGCCTGGAGTTTTTTGTTCCAGAAGGGTTTGTAGTTTTGTCTTCTTCCTCTAGGTATACTGTTGTTGGCAGCTTCCAGGATTATTCCTGTTATTAATTTTGCATCTTTCCGTATATTTCTTGCTGTAAGATGTGTTAGTAGTTTTTCCTCTGTAAGGCGTTGGTAAGTGTCCCAGTTAGCCTTTTTGTAGTTCCAGCTAGCGATTTTGTGTTGTTGCTTTTCTGTCTTGTGGTTCCCTTTTATTGTTAATATTACGGGCTTGTGGTCACTCCCACCAAGCTGTTGTGCCACTACTCTTTCTGTCACACGTTGGATGTCCTCTGTTGCAATGGCCAGATCTGGAGTGCTCTGAGATTTCCATCGTCTGGAGTAAAAGGTTGGCTCTGATAGATGTTCATTTATAAGGATTAGTCTATTTTCTATCATCCAGTCTTCTATTTCTTCTCCTCTCAAGTCCATAGTTGGGTAACCCCAGCTTGGGGAATGACTGTTGAAATCTCCAACTATAATATGATTTGATGATGTGAGAGGTATTGTCCTGAGGTGTAATTTTTTGTTGTTTGGGCAGTAGAAATTTGTGATAATCAGTGGTTCTGGGGTTGTATGTAATTTGATGGTGAGATGTTCTGAGTCCTCTGGGTTACGTGCGATTTCTGTAGTAGGTATGTTATTTCGTACCATTGTGATGATCCCTCCTTTGTGGCCTAATCTATCTAATCTGAAGCATTCAAAGCCTCTGATGGAGAATCTGTTGCTGTCATTAAGATGTGTCTCCTGAATGCACAAGACATCAATCTTTTGCTTTTGAAGGAAATTCTGCAGTTCGAATTTCTTCTTAGCCACACCCTCACTGTTCCACTGCATAATTTTGATTGTGTTTTTGTTGTCATGATTGGTTTGGCCGGTTGCTCTACTCTGTTTAATCCCGGGTCCCCGATACACAGAGTCATCATCAGTAGCTTTTGGTGGACCCATTCGAGGCTGGGGGTCCGGAGCTCCTCCTGCCTGGCGATGAACCACAGGGGCAGCCCCACTTCGTGTAATAAATCCGAGCATAGTCATTAACTGTATATTGCGTACATGTCCCATTTCCATTGCTGGGTACCCACGCCTATTCAGGCTGACATGTTCCGTCTTCGGTGAGGGAAGTTATGGAGTCTTCCTATCCATGTTCTTGGACATCCTAGCACTGCCCGCAAGACATCGGAGGTTTGTGGAGTGGCCTTCTCCTATTTTACTGTCAGGGTTGTCTCCCATAGCCTTTCCATCTCCCGATGGTGACTGCAAGGCAGCAATTTTTTTTGGGGGAAAAAAAAAAAAAAAAAAAAAAACCCAACGCGCTCCTGACATGGAGTTGATTACTCCACGCCAGCAGCGTGAGCTTATAGCGGCTCATACTCGCTTGAAGCTGCCCGTCACTGGACACATGGGGTATTTCAGTGGGGATATCAGCACCGACTGATATCCCGCCCCGTCCTGGTAGGCAACAGCACCGGTTTGGTCCGCGGCTGCTTAATTGCAGCAAACACTCCATATATGGACATTTATGGAGTGCCCTCCACCATCCGCCACCTGTGGACGCGCCTGGTAGGGGTCGGTAGCCCCCCCAGGGGATGAATACAACAAGCAAAGTTTTACAATCAAAGGATGTGAACATCTTAGTTGCCACAAATCTTCTTGTGTCGCTGAAAAGCTATCTTCAGGAAACTAGAGACAAATTCACTGAATATGAATTCAAAGCCAGAAGTATGTGTCCAGATGCCGATTACAGTGATGGAAAAAAAACGGGAACGAACCCGAAGTGTGCGTTTTAGTAGATATGATAGGCCAGGAGAAGAGTTACTTCTAAATAAGTCCGAAAAGTTCAAGGTAGAAACTTTTCTCCCTATTCTAGACACTTTAATCATTGAACTAACAAGACGTGCAGAGGTGTATTCACAAATTGGAAATCTGTTTTCTTTCTTGGGTGAATTAAAAACCATTACTTCTGATGCACTAAAGAAAAAATGCGAACATCTTGCCAATACGTACCACAAGGACTTGAGTTATGACGACCTTTTAAATGAATGTGAGCATCTCAAGCATTACATGGTTTTGATGAAAATTGCGAGACTCTACCTGCACTGTACAGAAAAATAATTTCGGACAATTTAAAATCTGTTTTTCCGAACATTGAAATTGCACTCAGAGTGTTCATGTGCATGATGGTGAGCAACTGTACAGGAGAACGTTCTTTTTCAAGACTTAAACTTATAAAAAATCAGCTTCGTAGTACAATGGGACAGCATCGTTTGAACTGGCTTTCACTCATAAGCATAGAAAATGACATCCTGAAGACCATTGACTTCAAGCCGATAATAAAACAATTTTCTGAAAAGAAATGTCGCAAACGCTTGTTATAATAAAGTACCGTACTGAAATTTGTCTAATTTAAGAATTTTTTTTCTATTACGAATTTTAATACCTTTGTTTGACCTTGTGTAATAGATGTTATATGTTATGGCGCTTATTATTTAAAAAACATATGTAAATATCTGTTTTTGTGTGTAAATTTTTTTGTTTTTGCAAATATCATATGTAATACTATAAAACATGTAAATAAAACCTCTTTTCTCTGTTTTTCATGTTTAATGTTGATTATAGTTGCAGCTGTCTATATATCTATCTATCTATCTATACGCTGTGTCCCTTGTTTGCCTTGCAGCGTCAGGGGTGGAAGAGTTCTCTGGAGATGGCCTTCTTGTGTGCTGTTTGTAAGCTTGTTCCTGTGGCTTCTTTGATTTCTGTGATCCATCTTTTACATGGTCTGCCTCTGGTTTTATAACCGTTATGTCTATGTGTCATGGCCATTTGTGGCATGCTATATGTCGGTAGTCTGGAAGCGTGTGAAAACCACTTGATCTGCTGTCTTTTGATGTGTTCCAATACTGGTATTGTTTTGGTTATCTGTCTGATGTTATCGTTTCTAATTCTATCTCTTAATGACACTCCGAGTATTCTTCGTAGACATGTCATTTCTGTTGTCACTATTTTTCTTTTGTCTTGTGCTGTCAGTGTCCAGGTTTGGCACTGGTAGCATAGTGATGCAGCTGTACAGCATGTTTTAACAATTTGGTTGAAATGAGTATAGTGACAATAAAATAAATAATACATTATTTTTAATATTATCAACCATTTATTTTTTTTATTCCTGCGGGAGGGGGGGGGCACTCTTTCTTTGCCGAGGGGCCCAACACTATTTCTTTGCCCGGGGGCCCTAAATGGTGTAAAGACGGCTCTGCAAGGAACACGAGTTAACTGCTACTAAAGGGAAGTACACTTAAGAAAGGGGTTAGATGTACCAAGACGTAACCAAAAAAATCACCCCTCAATCCTTACCAAAATAAGTTACATTTTCATAAATCTTATAGTAACTATTTTCTTACACAGCTTACATTTTGTGTTTATCGGCGAAGGTTTTTGTGTTACAGAAACCTAAACTTGAAATTGTGGTATCAGTAGAAATAACTGTTAGTATAGTCTTAATTTTTTCATGTGCCATTTCCGTCAAAAAAATGATATGTTTGATTTTATACATCATATCTTCCAGATTTTGTAAGATAATCCCATTAATCTGCTAATCTTAATATGTTGTATAGTTGAAACCTGACCCATTTTTACTGTGCTTATGTTTAATTAAAAACGTTGAGGCAGACATATTGGCCAGAGGAAACAACACTGGAATCAAAACTCTATGGGACACTGTATGAACTACAAAAGACAGTGAATTTTATTAAGGAGACAGATTTACAGATATAGACATGTTTCAAGTGAACGAAAGAAGAAGAATATTTAATGAAAACAATTAATAACACTATGCATTTGCAGAAATCTATACATTTTTGGTACACTCAGCATACTTTTTGAGGAAAGCTTACTACATACAATTTTGTCCAAGGTTCAAGATATCCATATAAGGGAGATATAAACCTAATTACTTGATTTTGAAACTATACACTTAAAATTGATTAATTCAGAATGTAAGTACCAGCATTATCAATCATATTCAGAAATTTACAATTGTCTTAATTACATAATTCATTATTTGAGCTAAATAGTCCATGATTTTTCAATCAGCAATAATATATATCAAATACCCAGTATATATTCTACTATGAGGCAAAGTTTTATTTGAATCTATGCAGAATTGACTGTTTTACAAAAATAAACATAGTAACCCCTCCGCTGGTTAGGTCTAGCCCTTATATTAAAGTCTGTCTTCAAAGTCATGCCATCAATCTGTGAATGTATGCATGTAGTCTTAGATGACAGATGACGAAGAATAATGAAATATATAATTGCATAAGTAATTTTAATTGAGGGGAAACCGCGAACTGGTGTGATGTTACAATATATTGTCCATAATACTACATTTCAAATCAGTTGTGTACAAATTAGTGTTGAAGGTGTAACATTAATGTGTACGACTAAATATTATTTACAAGTAAAATACTGCTTAGAAAATTAATTGTCTTTTGCAGAATGTTCATGGAATGCACGAACCTTATGTGTTTTATAGTTGAATTTATACACGAAATGTGTGTTTTATAGTTGAATTTATGCACAAAATATGTTTTATAGTTGAATTTATGCACAAAATGTGTTTTATAGTTGAATTTATGCACAAATCATGTGCTTTATAGATGAATTGATGCATGAAACCTGTTTTATAGTCAAATTTATGCACAAAATATGTGTTTTATAGATGAATGTATCTTCTTCCAGTTAGTTTTGTTCTACGCTGCTGAAGTCTAGAACAATCGACGTCAAGCGTGACTTTCGTTAAATGAAGCAGTTGTGTAGCGCCAATAGACACAAACATTCTCGTCGTCCCTTCCCATGATTAAACAGCTTAAATAGAGCACACAAATTTAGTTATTTAATATAAACATTACAGAAAGATAAATGCAGGATCATTCTTGTTTTCAAAGATATCTGTCCTTGATACCGAAACGATTCCGCGTGCAATTTCATTTACATCAGCAATTTTCATTGACTCCTGAGGATCTGGCCTTTTAATAACGATTCCCTCGTTCATTGAGACACTTGCTTCAAATCAATCATGTGCTTTGAAACAATTTATTATGATTATTTCTCAGAACTGAAAATTCCTTATATATTACAATGTGACGTGGATATGACAACATGGCACAGTGGTTTTTTTCTGCGGTGTAGGGAACTGATATTTAGTGACTAATAGTGCATTAGTGAGTAAGCCAATGCGTTGTGGATAATATCTAGAAGGTTTTCTGTGGACGGATTCAACGATAATCATCGCTAAGTACCGTCTCCGCAATGAAGATTGGCTACAGCAGACCACCAACATCCCATGTCTTGGTGGTACACTCTGTTAGGCTGCAATCTCGTGATCTCCTACTTGTTATCTCTGCATACCTCTTGATCGCCTCCTCTAAACTTTACACTCACGTAGGGTATTCAACCAAGTATTTCAATATTTTAAAAATACTTCATTTGTTTGATCTTTATTTCATTTAATAATTCTTTTTTTCATGTGAAGTGTTGTTAAAACCTCTTTGTTTGTTTTCTTCTCTTTCCATTAACTCCATATTCGTCTATATATCCATATCTCAAAGGCATCCATTATGTCTTCTAGTTTGTGTATTGTTTATGTTTATGCGCCATATATTAATATATAATAGATGTAGCAATTTATAACTCTCATTGTTGGCTTGTTTATAATTTGTTTAGATGTCAATTTTTCTTATTGCTGAAGTGCGATTAATCGCCAAATAAGACCTAACGGGAGAATGAAAACAAAGGAGAATCAACATTATTACGTGATGTTCTTATTTATTTCTGGTTTTTCATTGGTAATATGCTATGTGTCACTCTGGTGTCACTTGCTAACACCACCAACGAATTGCACGGAATAAATAAAAACATGTAAAATAAATGTAAAGTAACACCAGAGATATTCTCAGATCATTATCATTCACCATGTTTGATACTGTTTACAGACTTAAAATACACAATCGAAAGCTGTTTTTCTTAGAAGTATAGAACAACTAAGATCATTCATTCCTTGGTACCATGTCTTCCAGCGTAGGTGATCATGTCTCTCCACAGACCTCTGTTTGTTATACATTTAAATATATTTTCTGATGATTCTGAATCATGCCAGGCTTTCAAGCCATCCAAATAGGGTATCTTCACATTATGGGGTTAGATGTACCAAGACTTAACTAAAAATATCATGGACAGCTAAAAAGAGTAATGCTATAATTTTACAACTGGTAAACTCAAATGGAGAACTTACTATCTGTATTAGAAGATGCCTCTTACCTTCGATCTTCGCAGTTGTTACGATGTTCTCCAACCCACCTCTTCTCATGACATGATCCAGAAACTGTGATTTCGTCAATATTTTCAACATTTTTCTATAAAACCACATCTCTGTGGTCTCTAGATGTTTTCTTGCAATATTGTAAATTGTCCATGCTTCACCACCATATAGCAGTATGGGCTCTATATAACATTTTAGTATTCTTCTTGATTCTTGATTAGAAACTGGCTTCACAGCATGCGGGACATTCCCATAAGTGCTCCGCCCTCCGCTCCAGCAGCCATCCCAGTGTATGTAGACTCATAATTCCGGTCAGTTGTTGATTGTGTGATCTTCGGGACTTTCCAAAAAATGTACATTTCCTCCCCTCACCTCTGAATACTCCCATTTCTAACATTCTCTGCATGTGTACGTTCTCAACCTCATTGACATCATCTGCATCTTGAAATGAATTTATTACTGCCTTTATTAAATCTGCTTTATCTCTTCTCAGCAATGTGCCGTCTATCGCTGCATTGCCTGCCAGTAAGTCGGCTCTCTTGTTTCCTCTGACCCCAGCATGACCAGGGCAGTATATCCATGTAATGCTCTGGACAACTGAGTTGTTCAATAAGTCCCACCATTCTTTTCTTAGCATGAACTTTTCTATCTTGCGCAACATGCTTTGAGAGTATGTGAGTATTAACGCGTGTGTATGTTTATACATTTTAGTATGTTCATTCTTACTTCTATTTATTACAATTATTACAATTATTGCACAAGATGTTCCTCATCTTCTGGAATGCAGCTTTTGCCTGTGCTGTTCGACTTTTTATCTCAGTGACACATCCACCATCTGAAGTAATAATTATGCCCAAATTATCTAAGTTAAATTATCCAATACACAATTTACCAGTGCTTAGAATAATACAACGTTAAGGTTAAATTATCACACAAATAATTACTAAAACATTATTTATAATTAACATACTTATAATTATATAGTAATAGTTATATTATAATTATATAATCATAGAACATACTTATAATTACTAGAACATGCACAAAAGTTTATATCACTATTTGAAGTGAACAAGTATAAACAGGAACATAAAACATCAATACAATAACGTTCTAAAATGGCAACAGTCTTAAACATTAAAACAACATAATGGGTTAGGTGCCAGCACGATATGTATGAGCCAGCAAGTTTTTTTAACAATACCTACAGTGTTACAACATCATTCGTAACAGAAGAAGCAGTTATGTAGGTTTGAATTTATTTGCAGTATATATATTGTTGTTTTTCTATTCTTCCTATCTCATTACTGCTGTCTTTTCTATATTTATGTCTTTTCTGTATTCACAGTGCTTGATATTTTGACTCCATCAGGTCGATATCTTGATGGAATCTTTCTCCATGTTCATTGCTGACTTCACCAAGGTTGTCAGGGGAAAAAGTCAAGATGTGAATCGAGCATATGGATTTTGAGAGACATGTTACAACCTATAATTCTGTATGCATTAATACACTAATTTACAATATGTACATAGTCAACAGATTTATGATTTCCCAGAAAGTTAGCGACAATAGATTTGAACGCCATCCATGCGCCAAGTTCACAACAATTTCTAAAATTGTTTGTCTGCAATAATTTTCCTAATCTGAGATCCTACAAGGATACCTTCCTTTATCTGTGCATCGCTAACTTGAGAAAAATTTTCTCGAAGATAAATGAAAGCTTTGCTAATTTTATCAAACGCTTTTACAAAATTCTTAATGAGCCCCAACTTTATATGTAACGGTGGTAAAATAATGTTGTTAATTAATGGCTAGTGGATTACATTTTTATGCTCCAGCTGCACATGATCCCTCATATGCAACACCTTTCTTTAATAATGTTTCTGTCTATTGCAGCTGTCCCATTCACAGAGGAGGCAACAAAATTTAGTATACGAAGTCTGCATACCCGTGAGGATTGCAATGACATTTAGGTCTCCACAAATCTGCCATTGGTAGTAATTTTACTTTATTTTTGCTAAAAGTATAGCCATATTGTCATACGTTTCTTTCATATGAACAAAGTAGGTGACTGGAACTGAAGAAAATAAATTTCCATTATGCAATAACACAGAATTTGGACTAGTTTTGGAAGAGTCAATGAAATGTTGCCATTCGTTGACTATGTGCTCATGACTGAGGTGCACCATTAGACCTTTTACATCTTTGTAATAGCTCTTTGGTAAGAGTGAGATCACATATTAGATCTGAAAGTTCTGAATGGTTAATTAAGTGAACACTATCATTCACCGATATATAATTCGAGTCAGAGTTAGTTTCTAGCGCAGATGAACTATCACTTTCTGATGGTTCACTTACGTACGACCGATATTGTTCTGGTATGATGGGTATCGGACACATAATAGGATCATGAGGCACTGATTTCAAATCAGATTCAATATTTGAGTAAACCACAGACTTCATTGTTTTAAAAGTGAAACCATGTATATTTGTCAAGCGGAAGTAACAATCAGTAGCATGATCTTTAGGTTCACGTCATATAACTGGAACTCCAAATGGCATCGACTGAAAGTTAGGTGATTTTCGTAACCAACCAGCCAATATATTTGCACAAGTCGAACAAACTGCATTTGACTTCCAAGGTTTATTTGCATCATCAACTTTCAAATCAAAATAAAGTTCATATGCTAGTAATGGTGTAAAGTTTTTCTTGTGAACACGATCGGTAAAATATTCGCACAGGTAACAGAATAAATCAGCAGATATTCTTCAACATCTAGAAGCAATATTTCACTCAGAATATTTCAAAATACAGTAACTGTTGAAAAATAGCGCAACATATGTCAGACATATTTTAGCAGTATTAAAAAGTAGAATTATTTTGCATTATATAAATTTTTAAAAAGGTATACAGTATAAATTAAACGGAACATATAATGGTTTTCCCCAAAAAAATATAAATTCACAAATATGAAATTAGCACTAGAAACTTACCTAAAAACACTTATTCTTATATAAGAAAGTAAAATATTGTTGAACAGAATCACCAGAAGAGCAACTACAAAGACAAAAAGACATATTACATCAAACACGCCAAACGTTTAACATGAAGATAAATATAGAAAAGACAGAAGTAATGAGATAGGAAGAATAGAAAAAAAAACCAATATATATATTGGAAATAGCAGACTTAAACAAGTGACAGAATTCACATACCTAGAAATGATGACAAGAGCAGCAAAGTCATTTGTAAATGACACAATAGATGTAGTAAAGCACACAAAGCCCCAGGGCAAATGACACCAATCTTCAGAAACAAAAATGTAGATTTAAACACCAAAATAACACTATTAAAACAATAGCTATGCCAATGATGTGCTATCACAAAGCCAATCATGGACAACGACAGCACAAGACAAATGTAATCTTGTGACAGCTGAAATGGCATGCTTACACAGAATCCTAGGAATATCGCTAAGAGACTGAGGAATGAGGACAGTAGACAAAAAACTGGCACCACCCCAATCTTGGAATATATTCAACTGACCAAATGATTTGCACACATCAGCAGACTACCATCAGGCATCATACCACAGCAAGCTATGCTACACAGATACAGTGATGGTAAACCTAGAGGCCGACCAGAAAAACAATGTACCACCGAAATATAAGAGGCGACAAAATCCACAATATACTCAGCCACACAAGGGCCATCTCCAGAATACTTTTCTACCCCTGAACCTGAAAGGCAACAAAGGGTTTATCGAATATATAGATATATAGACTATCTTAGCTCAAACTTCGAACTCACTCTGATGAAAACAGGAAGAGGTGGTCCATATGCAAGCCCCACCCCTAGTTCTTCAAATGCTCCGAATATGACAATCAAAGCAATCATTGAATATTGGATGTCGTAATAACTGGCAAACGTTGCTTCACTGAAACGATATGAAAGGTATAATGTTAAATATACGCATATGTGGTTAATCATAAATAAGCACTAGCATGGATATGGATAATAGTGGATAAAACATTAGGTGCTGTTTGATGTTGGTCAGAAACTTGGATCCACACATCAACAGTAGTACATTCTCAGGAACTGAAAACTGGTGCCTTATGCCTCCAGCAGACAGTATACTGAATGTTTACTGAATGACAGCTCATGTTTACTGAAATTTTATCAAATAAAAATTACTCTTAAATTTATTCTTTTACTACTTGAGGAGAGCGGTGGTCTAGATAATAGAGAGCTTGCTTACTATCACTGAGTTACAGCGTGCAAGGTTCAAAACCACATCCAGACAAACAAACAAATTTTGGTTGTGATTTATCACATGACATGATCATTCTTCCAGTCAACCCAGCTGTAAATGAGTATATGACTTATGAGTTCCTTCATTTATTGGTACCATGCCTTCCAACGTAGGTGATCATGTCTCTCCACAGTCCTCTGTTATACATTTAAATATAGTTTCTGATGATTCTGCATCATGCCAGGCATTCAAGCCATCCAACATTTTCTCACGTTGTCTTCCTCTGTCTCTCTTACCCTCGATCTTTCTAGTTGTCACGATGTTCTCCAGCCCACCGCTTCTATAACATGACCCACAAACTGTGATTGTGGTCTTCTAATACAGTTAATAAGTTCCCTACTTGATTTTTCATATACTAGGAAGGGAATTGATCTCTCTATGTGACGCCTCCTTTACAGAACGTTGTCCTCGCTGCAACTATGTAAGCCTCTCGGTTCTGTGCAAGCTGCCCATCTACTTCCAGTGTCATTTTCAGAAGATCTTCAATGTCATGTGTCCATCATAGTCTTGGTCTGCCTCTTGTTCTCTTCCCTGGAACTTTCCATCATGAGTTTCTTGGCACAGATACGTCTCAGCAGTGTTTGCCATTTCTTTCTTAATCGGTACTGGTCGCTTATCAGTTACCATTCTTCGTGCACCCTCAGCCTAATATGGGGCCTTTCGAAATCCAACCTTCAAAACTGTTGTTGATAATACCATCTTCCACCATCTCTGCCAGCAGTTATGTGTATGGTAGGGGAGGATGTCCACTGGGAGAGTTGTTTCACGTAGTTCAGCCGACTATCCAAGGGAATTGGTCACTTCATCTAATAGTTGCTGCAGCTTTGCATATGAACATATGAAGAGCTATCTTCATCCTCAACGGCAGGTTGCTGACATGGGACCTACCTTTACCTTTACTGTACTGCCAAATTGCCAGATGAACTTTAAATCTGATATTATAAATTAAATTATGAATAACGCCTAAGTATTGGTCCACACCTGAAAGTGGAGCAAAGAATTGAAACACTGTTTTTTTTCTTCCAAGCATGTCATAAGAGGTGACTAAGGAGGTTATGTGGTAGAGTTGGCTATCCAATACAGGGTCAAAGTGAACCAGCAGTCATGTGGGATTGTAAGGTATCGTATAAAAGTTTTCAACCATAACACAACATATTACGTTCTCCAGACAACATCCTGCTAATCTGCAGACGATTTATTAATCAAAATTATTTGTCCCCCTCTAGCAAAACAGAACTTGCCACTTAGAGCTATCAAACATGTGAAAATTGTATATGCTCCCCCTCCCCAAGTATTTTAACAAATAAACAAAATATAATTAAGATAAAGGAAAAGTTGTTTTTAAAGAAACCCACCCCCAATCTCAGCAGTCATATCTACAACTTTGCCATCAGCGTATATGTAACAGTCGGACAACTTTGCCGTCAGTGTTTATGAAACAGTCAGACAACCTTGCCCTCAGTGTATATGAAACAGTCAGACAACCTTGCCATCAGTGTATATGAAACAGTCGGACAACCTTGCCATTAGTGTATATGAAACAGTCGGTCAACCTTGCCGTCAATGTATATGAAACAGTCGGACAACCTTGCCGTCAGTGTATATGAAACAGTCAGACAACCTTGCCGTCAGTGTATATGAAACAGTTGGCAAATGTTTCATGTTATTCTAAGAATTCAATCAGCTCAAATTCTAGTCTGTCTGTATATGTAACAATCACAGTAACTAGAAGTGTAACAATCACAGTAATCAGAAGTGTAACAATCACAGTAACCAGAAGTGTAACAATCACAGTAACCAGAAGTGTAACAATTATTGTAACCAGAAGCGTAATAATCACAGTAACCAGAAGTGTAACAATCACAGTAACCAGAAGTGTAACAATCACAGTAACCAGAAGTGTAACAATCACAGTAACACAAAGTGTAACAATCACTGTAACCAGAAGTGTAACTTTGGAAAATATGTTGACTCAAGTTGCGAGGTGGGTAGGCGTCATCTGAGTCATCCTGGTTCAAATTCTGTTTCCTACATTGTTATTTTTTTCAGTTGGATGCGCAGTTTAGTGAGCTGGTGCCAGCCCCTTAATGTATGGGCTTATTTAATGTATGTTCTATCCAACGCTAGCATTTTTTTTATTAAGTCCTGGATTCACAGTTGAATGCACATTTACTGAATTGGTGCCAGCCCCTTAATGTATGGATTTATTTAATGTAAGTTCTATCCAACCCAGCGTAATTTCTTACGTCCTAGATTCACAGTTGCTTGCGTAGTTCTTGCTATGAGTTCCTAATTCATCTGCATGTTTCCTGGGTCATAAGAGCACAGAAAAGTGACACTGTTATCTTCTTCTTCTTCAGCTTTCATTCTCAAACTCCCACTGGATCTCTCTTGTAGCAGGACAATGGTCCTACTAGATTTTCAGCAGGATGTAGTCCAGAGAATGGAAATGCGTTGTATCACCATTTTACTTTCAACAATAACCCAACACATCTGTCTTTGGTTGACACTGTTACCTGCCACACATGTCCTAAGAGACGATTAAAGAGGTTTTGGGATGGAGTTTTGTGTCCCATCCCAGAAGGGATCAAAGTGAACCATAAGCCGTGCTAAAGTCTGATGTGTCAGGCCAAAAATCACAGCTAACGCTGCCAAACTGTAAACCATGACACAGCACATTCTGTTCTCTGGACTGTTTCTCAAATACTACATGTTTCCCATTAAGGAAGTTGTGCAGCAGGGAGGTGCTATTTGTTCTCTAGACTGCATCCTGCTAATCTGTAGGAGTTTGAGAACAAAAGAAGTTCTTAATTTGAATAAAGTTAACACACTTTTAATCATTCTTTTAGCTATTATCTCCCTTTTACTTCTGCGTTCTACAAAAATAAATACAGTCATCCCTCAGTTATCGCTTTTAATAGGGACCAAAACCGCTTGCGATAAGTGAAAAACCGCAATGTCATCCTCTTATTTTTATCACACATACATTTTTTGTGTATGTATAATATCAATAAGTGTATATGAAACCAAATAAGTTCATATGTTATCATTAGAACATTATAAAATAGTTTCAAACATGTAAATAAAATATTAATAGTATAAATAACATACATAAAATAATGTATAAATAATATACGTGTGTGTGTAAAATATGTAGATGTAACTAAAGTGTACATACTTCTTCTTCTTCTTCAGCGTTTGCTCTCAAGTAACCACATCGAAATTATCGTGTGATTTCCGCTGGGGAGCGTGAAGTATGTTGTGCTGCAAGTTCCACAGTAGAACTGTGATTATTTGCACCCCGGTTGGCCACTTTGTGACCTGGACGTCCGAGGTCCAGCACATCCATTTTCGTCATTCCTTTATTTTGGGTTTGGTCCCTAAGTGTACATACTGTAAATATGTTTTTTAGAAATCCGTAATGTACTGAGGCTGCAATAAATGAACTGAGGCTGTGATAAATGTACTGAGGCTGCGATAAATGAACTGAGGCTGTGATAAATGAACCGCGAAGTAACGAGGGATGACAGCAAACAAACTTTGTGCTTACATTGAACATGTACTAAGAATAAATGAAGAATGTTGAAAGTGCAGCCAAAAGACTAAATGGAGATTTAAGAAGAATACATGAGTATTGTCAAACACGGAAACTGAAAATAAACTGTGAGAAAACTATCTATACCATCTTTACCAAGAGTCATAAATTAGCCAAAGAAAATATCAGTTTATTGTTGGACACAAAGAAATTGCCAAGAGAAGAACATCCCACATATCTTGGAATCACGCTTGATTGGCAGCTCACCATCAAGAAGTATGTCGAAAATATAAAAAATAAAGCACTTAAACGATTGCAACTACTGAAAAGACTCACGGGCACATCTTTGGGATCAGGCAAGGATACCCTTAGAGGATTATATCTTGGGTACATACACTCTGCTTTAGAATACAACAGTACACTCCTCACAACATGTTCCAAGACAAATGTAGAATCTCTAGACAGAGTGCAGAACAATGCCCTACGTCTTATTAGTGGAGCAATGAGATCTACACCAACGGCTGCATATGAAATACATACGAATGTAGAACCCCTTGAGATGCGGAGAGATATGGCTGCAATGGAAACTTGTGAAAGAAGCAAAAGAATGAACAAAGAACACTCAAATAAACAACTTGTAGAAAACTGGCAACCAAACTACAGATTAAAACAAAAGTCAGTCTTGAAACATGTCAATGAAATAAAAGACAGCTATAACTTCCCAGACAAGAGACAAGAACTGCAAAGAGTAGAAAAATATTTAGCACCACACGCAAGTTTTAAATTACCAGAAATCAAGACACAAGAGATAATTCAGCGAAAAGTTCCGACCCAGTAAGTCTTATGAAAGCAACACAGAAAACAATAAACACCTACCCAGAACAATGGATCCATGTCTATACAGATGGGTCTGCCTTTAAAGCCACTATCAAAGCAGGTTATGGTGTCTATAGAATATCCAGACAAAACATCTGATGAGTTGTTTGATGCTTGTGGGGAGATATGTTCTAACTATGAAGCTGAAATAGCACTAGATGTTGCCTTGTACCAACTGAAGACCATATTGGATACCTTCTTCTTCTTCTTCTCGTTCGGAGTTTGACATGTCTACACAGCAAGTCCTGTTTTCTTAATAAATGCTGCTGTATTTGAAAGCTCCTCAGTGCTCCCATACATCTTTCTGTGGAAATCCATCTCTGTGGGCCAGTATTCTTCCCTTAACTGGAGAGATACCTTTCCAACAAAAGTCCAAAACATTGTGGTTTTTACAGATTCTATGTCTGCTCTTCAGGCACTACAATGTGATGGAAATTGTAAACCTGAGCTAGTTGAAATATATCACCATGCAAACCAGCTTTTTACATTGTATTCTTACAGCTGACGGGAATTGAACCAGGTCTGTTCTAGCAGCACCAAATCGCTTTGCAACACAAGTAAACAGGTTTTCCGTACTTACATTGTATGAAGTCAGCATTGTTATGCAGTGGATTCCTGGCCACTCAAACACACCTGGCAATGACAAGGGAGCACAACAAGAACAGCCATATACACAAACAACCATGCACACAGTTAAAATGATGTTGAAATCTGTGAACAAAGAAAATTGGATGAACAGATGGGCCATGGGAAACACTGGGAGGGAAATCTATAAATATATGACCAGCCCAAATCCTAAAGACAACATAAACCTCCTGGGAAGGAAAGACCAGAGTATCATCTTCAGAATGCGCACACAACATGTACAACTTAACAATCACCTGAACAGAATACAACCACAACACACTCCAGGGTGCCAGATGTGCACTCATCCCTATGAAACTGTTGACCACCACCTTTTTGAATGCCCAGCGCTGGAGGACATCAGGAAAATGCTACTCCCTCCAGGGCCAGATAAATGAAACACATTATATGGAACAAAACAACAGCTAACAACAAATACATGCATATATCCCACGATGGCAGTGGGTCAAAGGGCATGAGCCCATGGACCGCTAGATAAGCAACCAACCAACCAAGAATTAATGAAAATAGACTGTCATTACAAACATTAACTGACTGAATTTTATTATTTATATTTAGTTATACAATGGAAATCCCTTTATACCAATTCTATTATAACAAATTTTCCTATATAACAATACTTTTCAAAATCCCCAATTATATTTATTCTATATTGTTTGTACTGTATATAAAGAATCTCTGTTATTACATACACATTTTGTTGGTCTGGACCACGTTGTTATAACAGGATTCCACTCTACAACCTTAGTGACAAACTTCATTGATCGTGAAAACTGTTGCTATATTTAAGAAATATCTTAAATATAGCAAACATAGTGATAATATTACCATGACTAACTCATCTAGAATAGCAAATTATTCTAAAATGGCTGCACCCACATAATACAGTCTGTTGACAACGTTTACAAGTATTATTCTTGAAATATTCAAAATTCTGAAAAATGAGCTTTTTTTGATATATGAAGAATTTCATTTTGCAGTATCTCTTACGCTTGTATTCAATGTGGGAAAACACTATTAACTAATCCTTACACTTAGAATCCTAAAATTACACCCAGCATTACAATAAGTAGAATTTCACTCTTGAAATAACTCTGGGACTTTCAAATTTATTTGGATAATGCAAACATTCATTATAACACATTGACAATTTCAAAGCTCTATGGCATGTGATAGATTTTATACACACTTTTAAAGATGATGATGTTAATATTTAAAAAATGTGCAAATGTCCTTGGTAATGGAAGATAAGTATATTTTGGAATGAAGATCAGTAAAGTGTTACAGTAAGTACAGCTATTACTCAACATGATCACGATCTGTTCCAACAGACTGGTCGTAACATGATTTAGTCATACGTTGAGTACGCTATGTGTACAGTTATGTGAAGTGATGTTATAAAAATATTTAAGTTAAATTATATCATAAATTTCTTGTATTATTGTTATAATTCATAAATTTTGATGTTCATTTTGTGCCATTTGTATCATCTCTACACCATTTTGTTTCTTATTTTTACATCACCAGGTTTACGAAAAACACTGCATAAACTGTACATGTAGTAAGCCCGCTGGGTAATGTTTGCGAAGTTCACATTTTCAAACTCTAAAGGGCTCTCCAATCAACAAGCTTTAGCCACGCTTGGGGAAGTCAATGAACCTATGGTTATTGAGTGTGACTGTGTTATTTCTTAGAAATTTATGATGCCAACTAGCAGCATACCATCATCATATCATCATGCCTCCCTTTCCTTAGTTAACGACTGCCTATGATTGCAGACAATGCCGTTAAACTGATAAATGAGGCAGAAATAAATCTGAAATTTAATACATGTATGGCTAGTAATTGTGGTCATAAAGTCAAATGGTCGTAAGTCAATTTCTCTCTGTATATCTTTCTAGGAGGTGAGCAAGAGGTAAGCAGAGATACAAATGGGAAAGAAACATCATAAGTTGGACATATTATAGTCTAACAGAGTTTACCACCATACAAGAGACGGGATGTTGGACGCCTGTTGCAGCCAATCTTCATTGAGGGAACAGAACTTAATGAATTAATGAATCTTTCTAGTAATTTTATCTTAAAAATAATTTCAATATTTTATAATTTTATTGCACAATTAAGACTGACAATTACTCCTACCACTGGATCCTGTTCAATAATTGTAATAATTGATGCCTTTGGGTTCTGCTGCTTCATCCAATAAGCAACAGATGAACCAATGACTCCTCCCCCCAATGATAAGAATATTTGTTTCTTTGGGTATTTCATATTCGGACACTGTTGCCTCAATATCTTGACATTTTTCTTTCTGAATCTTCCAAGGTGACTTGTACCTGTCTATTTTATAGGATAAATATAAAAATTAGCTGATGACGAGATACATATAAAAGACTAGCTGATGGTAAAATAAAGATAAAAGATTAGCTGATGGTGAGATATAGATAAAAGATTAGCTGATAGTGAGATACAGATAAAAGATTAGCTGATGGTGAGATACGATAAAAGATTATCTGATGGTGAGATACAGATAAAAGATTAGCTGATGGTAAAATACAGATAAAAGATTAGCTGATGGCGAGATACAGATAAAATATTAGCTGATGGCAAGATACAGATAAAAGATTATCTGATGGTGAGATACGATAAAAGATTAGCTGATGGTGAGATACGATAAAAGATTAGCTGATGGTGAGATACGATAAAAGATTATCTGATGGTGAGATACAGATAAAAGATTAGCTGATGGTAAAATACAGATAAAATATTAGCTGATGGCAAGATACAGATACATGAGATGGTTAATCATAATAAGACTTGCAACCCATCAGGGTCAGGGGGTGTCACATTGGAGGCTTCAGTACAAATAGCCATTGAATGACCCCTGTCCTCAGTTATTTGCATGAGTGTAGAAAAATCATTTCTGTGCCATTCTTTGATATTGCCAACCAAAGATTTACTGTTGCTGCCTCTTCTCCTTCCATCTCAACTCTTCCTTGCTAGAAGTCAGTAACTTCGTAAATGCTCTGTGTATAATCCTATAAGCGGAGGTGACCTAGTAAATTTCATCGCTTTTCAAAAATGGATATCGATATTCAACAGTATGCAAGCATATATTTCTAGCTGTGTCTTGAACAAAACTTCTGAAACTTTTAAAATGTTGCAACCAGTTTTCAGAAAATCCTGGCTAGGTCCATATATAAAAACTGGTGTTTCAAAAGTGGACTCACATCCTTTGAAGATGTGACCATCCACCTACCATACTGACAAGAACATGGCACATATGCAAGAAATCCTATGCTCTGATAGATGTTTGAACAGTACTGCAATGTGTCCTTGATGCTGCATGCAGACATTGCCATGAGAAGTATTACACAGGCAATTGGATCCATCATAATACCCTCGCACACAAGTCTATCACAACGAACATATTTTTGACACAACACAATATTTTATTGCTTCCGTAGCCTCCATACTTACCAGGTCGTGCTCCGTGTGACTTTTTTCTTGTTTACTCAACTGATGAGACAAATGAGGATTATTCCAAAATGTGCTACCAGAGATGCTTCCTTCAGTGGCAGGAGTGATGGAATAAGTGTATACATTCAGAAATGAACTACTTTGAAGGAGATGGAGCTAACTAGTCTGTAAGCTTAAATTTTCACATTAAAAAAAACATGTCCTGTAATTTAATCGATAATCCTCATACTATAATTGTTACCTTTTACTTTATATTAATATTATAACTAATAAACAACATCAATAATAATAATAATAACAACAACAACAACACAACCCATCAAGGTCGTAGGAGTCCAACAAGGAAGATATCAGCACAAAATGTCCTCTGAACACCATCGTCTTCAGACATTGGGACAAGTATTGAAAAATAATGTCAATACTATTCCTAGGTGTTGTCAATTCAGGATTTTCTTTGTAGGCCTTTTGTCCCTCAATATTTCCTTGCAAAATAGTTTGTGAAAGTGTTCCATGTCTCATTACATGAAGAAACCAAACAGGTTTACTTTGTTTCACCACTGCAAAAAGTGATTTTTTATAACTTGCAAGTTTGTTTATTTGCTGCCGGGCAAATATATTTGTCTTGTAATCTATATACCAGCAGCAAGGTACCAGCAGCATAGTCAAACTATGTATGATCAGAATATGCATATTTCCAGTTGCAATATACAGTTTTGAGGCATGGATAATAAATAAAACAATAGCAAAGAGAATCACTGCTTTAGAAATGAGATGCTACAGTAGAATTTTACATATACCATGAACATAAAAAGACAAATCAAGAAGTGTCAATGTCAATAAACATCAAAGAGGGCTGACTCCTTGAAAATATCTTAACAAGAAAGCTGTGTTTTTTTTTGGTCATATAAAGAGACATAACAGCATGGAAAGATTAATAGTTAATGGCAGAGTTAACGGCAACAGGGAAAGAGGGTATCCAAGACAACAATGATGCAGTGATATTCAGATTGCTTAATCATGTCTCAAACTGCGGTAAGTCAACTCACTTAGTCGATCACATGGCCGTTGCTATACATGTCTTTACGTGGTTCAGAATCGCTCCATTTCATTTCCCAAGGCCACTTTCTCCATTGATGAGGCCTTTACATGTGAGTTCCATAATGTTTTTTATGTGATCATATGTAAACACTGCGGCAAACAGTACATCGGGGAAACAGGCTTAAGATTGAGCAAATGCTTTTGTAACCATCTTCATGCCATCAAGCACAGAACACCCACTCCTGTGGCCACACACTTAAACAGCAATTCTCATCATGGTGCTTGTGATATTCAGGTCACAGTCATCAGATTTTGCACCACCAATGATAGATCTAGGTACGCTCTAGAAAATTGTCTCATTTTTTAATTGGGTACACTCAAGCCTTTTGGACTCAATTCTGACCACTCTTATGTCTAGTACTGGGTTGGTTTGGTATTTGTGTTTATTATTTTTGTTCCGTCATTTACTCATCTGTTTGTTTGTTTTGACATATATTTATGTTTTTTATGTATTTCCTGACCTTCCGGCATCTCATTTTCATATTTCCATTGGATACGTTTGTTTGTTGTGATAATTTTTCCATTCATCGTCTTTTGATGTTTTGTGTGTATCTTGATAATGACCTTTTGGTTGAAACGTTGAATATGATTTGTGTATTGTAATTTGTATGTTTTCTTGTGTGCACATCATTTCCCACTAGTTTTAATTATTGTATGTCATGTCTGATTGAAGCGATTATATAAACCAAAAATTTACCAGTGTTAGACGCATCATTCTCAGGACTGTTTTTCCAACCAGAATCTGTAGAATCATCATTTGTGGCAAATGATCGTGCAATATGTCTCCAAAGCATTGCTGATTTGTCCACATTTTGTCTCCAGGAAGGATTACTAACCATTGCACATTAATGAAGTGCCCTTGCATAGAATTCTTGGAATAAGCCAAACCATTTTCTGTAAAGGAATGATGTGTCTCTGTCAATGTGAGAAGATAATTTTCTTTGTCATAAAACAAAAACTATTTTTGTATCATGTACTCATTATGTATTATAGCAGATCTTCTGCATGTCTTGATTGTGAGCATACATATTCTAAATATAGAGTTGAAGCGATACGGATATATTCACATAAATATTTAATCTCACTATCTCTAACACTAACCCTGAGTAAACCCTAACTCTGTTTGTTTATGTTAGCTGACATACATTTTAGGTCGCGGTCATCAGAGAACAGAGCACACTATTTCTTTTATGACCTCAAATAAATATCCAAATTTTATAATAATGCTCATCTATGTGACATGTCCTTTGTAGAACATTGTCCACACTGTCACTCAGTAAGCCTCTCAGTTCTCTGCAAACTGCACTGCTTCTGCCAGTGTTATATTCAAAAGGTCTTCAATATCCTGTACCCATCAACGTCTTTGGTGGCATCTTGTTCTCCAACCTGGAAACTTTCTCTTCAAAATTAATCTTTCTAGCCTACTGTCTTTTCATGTGCCCGAAATATGTTAACTTGCATTTTTATGGTTTTGAGGAACCAATCGTCATCTTTGTTCAGGTCTTTGCAGACATCTGTGTTGAATCTTCTCTTTGCCTATATAATTCTTAGATCTTTTTATAACACTTCAATTCAAATGCAGATATTTTCATTTCCATTGCAGATGTCATTACCCACATCTCACAACCATAAGCCCCTATGCTAACACTGGAAATAATATAGCTTCTTAATAGTTGCAACTTTGGTCTCTGTTTGCCCCTTGCCATAGATTTTTTCCTTATACAGGCTATGTCTATTGTCTATCACAAGGTGGTGAAATTGTCGTAGCTTCTACACTTGCAATGGAGCATATGGGTTTGTGAAAGAGATGTAGTCTGCATTCCAGAGCCAGGTGTGTTGCTCTGGTTGAGGTGTATTCATGTTTGTTCAGGATGGTTTTGATGTTATCTGTCCATCTTTTCCTAAGTCTTCCCTTGGCTCTGTATCCTGATTCCATCTTGTTATAAGCTCTTACGGGAAGTTGATCGTTCATCCTCATAAGATGTCCAGACCATTTTATCTGTTGTTTCTCTATATATTTGATACATTCTGCATTATTATTCTGTAGCCTTGTATCATGGTGTGATCCTTGTCATGTTTGGGTAGTGGGACTGAATAGCCATGCAACCAGTCTACTTTTACTGTGCCCTAGGCTATTATTTAACAAGTCCACCAACTCTCCCAACTCCTCATCAATTCTCCAACTAATGTCATCATATCTAATGATATCTGGTCCTGGTGTTGTGTTTTTTGCACTTTACAGTGTTTTCAAATTTTTCTTATAATTTCGTCAACTGTGATTATCATGTTTTTCCATGCTCAAGTTCTTACACATGTCCATAATCTTTTTCCTGATTTCTTGATATGCCTCAACATTTCTCTGACAAATTTGTGCTGTCTAGTGTGTCAGCAATGCCGCACTTTTTGTTTCATCCATTTTCTGCCAGGCCATATCAGCACTGGAAATCGGCAATAGTCGTGCGTCTTATCAGACCCTTCATGGATTTGTGCAAGTTAGGCATCATGAAATAGGGTCTTATATGAGAAGAGATAGAAGCACCAACAAAGAAATAGGTAAAACTATGGATCAACTCTTCACAGTGCTATAAATAGCAGACCGTTTTACATTTGTAACTCATTGACATCACGGATTTCTGTGTAAAACCAATGAAATTAATGGCTGCCAGGACATCACATCCCGACAATCCCTTGAGTTCAAATCTAGACACAGACGAACTTATGCATAATCTGTTTCTTTTCAAATGTACATAATTTTTAAAATTCTCCACTGATTTGTACTGAGAGCTATACATGGAGTGAGGTGCGCGCGCACACATTAGAAATATTATTTCTATTCCTAACCTTACTCTAAGTACTTAACCTTAAGCTTGCCAAATCACACAACAAAGGTCAGGTAATACCTCAAAACTAGAGCAACGGTCAGTGAAGAGTTGATCCGTAGTTGCGCCAAGAAATAAAAGCTGTATCTACGTAGGCATCATCTGAGCAACATATTTAAGTAATTAAACATTTTGATTAATTCCTACATATAAAACACAGTCACCACGAAGACAGTGACAAAATTACAACTGTCTCCCTTGCAGAGGCTACTTTTTGTTCATGCACTCTGCTGGGACCTTTCCTTTTATACAGAAACCCATCGGGGCAAAACAAATGTATTTTAGCCATAAGTGTAATAATAACATGCAAAGTATTTACTTTTACTCAGCGAGATAACATCAATATAATATGTCACATGTTGGAAGTGTTATCTCAATTATTTAATGGCCTAATAATAATTATGGTTAGACTTCATTTAAATTTAATTTATTGTCATTAATGATTAATAATAGCCTCAACAGGCAAAATTGAAGGCAACAGAGACAGAGGGCGACAACGTGAGAAAATATTAGACACTTTTGACAACCTGGCACGGAAAGGAAAGAACAACGACTTTGATACATAATACTGTGGACAGAGAGCAGTGGAGAGCCATGACCGCCTACGCCAGCCGGCATGGTACCTGATGATGATGAATGATTAATAGTAATAGTGTAACACAGATCAATCATTAAACAAATTATTTGTAAACCAAATCTATTCTCCTTACTGTTATCTCCAGCATTGCATTACTTCTATGATGTTATGTTATGCATTCTAAATTAGGTGAAATAATAAATAAGTTTCATAATCATAATGGTAGCCTGATACGAATGATAATTCTTCCTTGTATTTTTGACTGCATTTTTTGCACGACTAAATGTTTACATGACCTTTGACAATGCCTGACACAAATTCAAAATTAACAGACTAAATATGATTTTACCTGTGTTTTGTGACCAAAGATACAATAGGACCATATCTCAATGTCTAGATTTTTTTTTTTAGCATGAAATTTAGAAATTTTTTATAATATACAAGAGAATAGCGAATAGGACTACTTCAAAGTTTCATGGAAGTAAAAACTTTGATAAAATAGCATGCAACTACAGTGCCGTTGCAGCCAACCTTCGTTGCGGAGACGGTACTTGATGATAATGACAGTGTAGAAAACTACGGGAAACTACAGGAAGACAACAGCAACAAATTAAGCAGCAATAAACAAGTCGAGGTTTTTCGACTGTGAACAGGACATTGCCGTCTAAATGCGCATTTACACCAAATCGATTCTCATCAACACTCTGCGACTTGCATCTGCCCAGGAATAACATTGGGGTCCTATAAGGGCATACACCATAACCAGGGTCATAGATACGTCTTCGATAATAGAGAGGGGAAAATGACCCGAATTAAAATGGTTATATCTTCGATCTCATGAGTCATTCCTTCATTTTCCTTGGGTTTTCTTTATATTTTTATTTTTAAACAACCAATTTTATTTTATTTCGGGGGGGGAGGGGGTGGGTCTACCCTTTTTGGCATTTTTTTCCTAGTACTAAGTGTCATGATCTGACTTCTGAAGCGAAAGAAACACCCACCGCCCACTTATCAACGGACTTACCCCAGACAAAACACTCTACGGTAGAAGACCTCTGTACGTAATTAATTAGGACTTCATTCGTTACGTTTTTTTAAATTATTGTCGTAATTTTCATTGACCATTATTTATATACTTGGCTTCGCATGCCAAAAATAGCCAGGCGACTCAAAGTATGTAAATGGTAGCCAGCGAACAGTACGGTAATATGACGCCTTGATTTAACCGACATGGACACCAGTCCTAGGTTGAAAGTGGCGGACCTCGACCAAATGAGGCCCTACTTAACAAACAAACAAAGCACGGTAATAATAAAACACGTAACGAATGACGTCCTAATTAGTTATGTAAAGAGGTCTTCTGTACCATATAAGGTCATTTCCCAGAGCACATACTAAAGAACTGTTTCGGCGCAAACTATTCACGAATTTCTGTATTTAATTAACAAAGTTACAACTTTTTTTCCCACCACAAGCACCAAAAATATGGAAACGATTGCGAAATATGGAAAATATGGAAACGATTGCGCGGAACCAATAATGAAAACGTCGGAATCGCTTGTAGTTGCAGCATCTTCATGTTCTACTAAGACGAATGAACAAGTGAAATATAGTTGGCCGTCCTGTTGGACAATGGAGCAAACGAATGATTTCTGGGAAAGAAATGTGTGGTTATAACAAAGGATGGGAAAATATGTTGCAGTGCTTGCAGCATAATTCAAACACTCGGAACAGAGGCTAAAATGGGATCTAAGATTTCAAAAGAATGAGCAAACAGTGAAGTAACTTATTTTATCAAAACTCGGGAACAACATCTTTACAAATACAAATATTGAAACAAAGCAAACGATGGCCACACACTTTTCATAACAATATTAGAAGACGCGAAGAAGTAGACACTTAAACGGTATCCCTAAAATTGCAATCACGCCAAAAAGAAACAACTACAAAGGTGTTTCACAAAGTCTATATAATTGCAGCAACAAAAATCAATCATTCAATACTTTTGAAATGGAAATTAATCTGCAAGAACTTAACGTCGTTGATATGGGACGGATACTTCGCTCTACAAATGATTGCGTTAATATTATACATCATATTAGCAAGGAGATGAAAACTAAATTGATCAATACAATTGTAAATATAAAATCAAGATTTTTATTAATCATCGAAGTGGCGATAACAATCAGTCAGAATATCTACATTATTTTGTACATTCGCGCAATAATTTCAGGTTGTGAAATGATCAGACTGGTTAATTTATTTATTGACTTAGCTGAACTAGAAGATGTACCATCCGTCGGAATCTCCGCTTTGATTAGATGTCTTCATTCTATTGGATTGACAGAAGAATGCCTGAATGAATGTTTACTTTATGTTGCTTGTGATGGTACAGCGGTAATGTTGGGTTCTCGTAGAAAAAAAATGTTATTAAAAGATAAATGTCCATCATTAATTGTTTGACACTGTGCTAGCATAATCTGGAATTATCTGTCCACGATGCTGGTAAGAATGTTTCTGGAATTAATAGATTCAAATAATTTATTGACAAGTGATACGTTTTTATCACGCATCGCCCAAAGAATAATTGCGAACTCCATGTATGTGCCAGTTCACTGGAAGCGAAGTTGTTGAAAATTCAACGAATATTAAGCATTCGTTGGGTAGAATCCAGCTTTCGCTCAGTATCTGCAGTTTAGTAGTATTATAAAGACTTAGTTTGTCATTTAAGAAATGCTAAAGATGATAATTCCAGAGAGAAAAAAAAGATAGATGCACATATGAGGGATTGATGAAGAAGATTACTATTGTTTAGTTTATTTTAGACTTAGGAGTGATGTGCGATACACTTCAAAAGCTCTCTGAACAGAGCCTGACATCGCAAAAACGAAACATAACTTTTAATTGTGCCAATAAAGCAATTAAACGCACTATACAGTTGTTTGTAGATATGCGATCATATCCCAGACAGTACTATAAGGAAACCGCCCAAGCTGCAAAGTCTCTAGTCCAAGAAATTCTTATTTACAAAATAGATAGAAAAGATAACCAACTAATATGCCCTGTTTCCTTTTATGATAACTTGGAGACTTCACTAAAACAACGACAGCTGGAATATAAAGAAGCTGATTTACTCAAGTGAGCCCTTTGTGCTTGACGAAAAACACTGGTCTGAAGAAACACACAATTTTGTAATATATGACGAAGAAGCAATTAGACATTTGTCAATGCGGTTTCGTTTGAAGACATAAATATAATACATAGAATCTTGGAATAAAAGGAGGAAAAATACTTTCAAACCTTCAATTCACAATCTTGACATCACTCCGATCTTCTCAAGTAAACTTGCAAGAGGTTTCTCACAGCTGAACATGATTGCAACACCTTTAAAATCGTCATTACTGATTAAGATTATATCAGCAGTTATGTTTATCAAGATAGTTGACTCCACTCTCTGTCAATTTGATCCTACAAAATGTGTTAAATACTGGCTGATTTTTGGGCACCACGCAGCAACAGATTACAAAAGCAAGGAAAGAAACAGAAATATTGAACTTTCTAAAGGCATCGATAAATTATGGCCATTATGATAAATCTGGCTACAGTAAGTTTTATATTAATGTATTTTTGTATGTATGTCTGTATGGGTGGAGGTTGTGAGGCCCATAAATATATGGAAAGGTTTGAGTGGTTCTTTTTGTTGCTCGTTCGCATACTCAACACTAACCTCAAACCTATTACGAGTAGTAGTCTCTTATGACATGCATGGCAGATCAAAGTGTTAATATTCTTCGCTCCTCCTTCTGAAACTGTCAAAACACGAAATGATTGAACCCTTCCTCTTTAGGTAACGCAACCTCATAATTAACGTTACGAAGAATACACAACAAACCACACCGCCGCCCGTTTTATATTATGACAGTAGAACTATAAGAAAATTATATGATTACTCAAAATATTTCATACATAAGCTTTTTTTTTTTTTTAAAGTTCCCAATATGCAAATTATTACGGCCAAATGGAGGGGGTAGGGGAATGGGTGGTGGCCATTCATTTTAAAGTATTGACCATCCACTTCTGTAAACGCCGTATACCCTTCTTTTTTCCTAGAAAAAAAAACACTTAATGTATGTATGTATGTATGTATATATATGGCGCTCTACAGTTAAAAAAAAGCGCATCATCTTGTGAAAAGAGGAGAAATGTTGCAGCCAAACAGCCGAGAGTAACTAGAAAGTCACGGATATATCAAAATCCGTCTACAGTGGTAATTCCATGTTCGTACTGTGCACGGATATTTACAGCTCGAATAGGGCTCATTAGCCATCTACGAACTATTAGACATGGTCATAATTCTAATTGAATTTTCAAATGTGAATGTAAAAATGGTCATCATACACACACGCACGCACGCATATATATATATATATATATATATATATATATATATATATATATATATATATATATATATATATATATATATATATATATATATATATATATATATATATATATGTGTGTGTGTGTGTGCGTGCGTGTGATCAAGGAATACTTTTGATCACAATATGTTTATGTAATAAACCTCTGTTTTGTCATCCTCATGTTTCGTTATTACCTAACTCTTGTTTGTACTACACACTATGTTATTATAATAATTAATTTTATTTAAAGTAACCTTATGGTGAGGCGCACTTCTTTCAAACGCGTACATGGTCCAATTTCTCTCCTCTTCTTCTGCGTTCGTTCTCAGACTCCTGAATATTAGTATTATGTAGTTCGGAGAACGAAATGCATTGTGTCATAGCTTATATCTTAGCTGCGATATCTGCGCTTTTCGGTCTGACACATCCTACTACTTTGACCTTTTTGGGGATGAAACAACCAACGCGAGCCCAAGATCTGCTTACTCACCTCTTACAACATAATTGGCAGGTAATAATGTTGCAATTCATTACCCCCCCCCCCACCCTTCTGTTCTCTGGCAACACACGGGCACCAATTTGGTTATATAATAGTTTTTTTTAAACCATAAAATAATAATAGAGCCACCCTTGGGTAATCCAGCCACCATGAATTCGAGAGTATGTATTTCAGGGAGTGCTGCAAAACCATAACCGCCGAGTTATATATTCAATACGTTTTTGTCATCACAATGTTAATATTGGAATCATGGTGACTGGATGATCTGAAACATAACCTTTTTTTTGTGGCTGAAAGGCGCATACCTCGCCATAAGATACTTTCTTTATTTTTTTAAAAGAAAAACTGAAGAATGGTGATTATTTAGGTAAACAGTGAATATATTATATATTCAGAAATATATTTATAACTTTCGTATTGTAGGAAGGTCAAAGAAACTAACAATATATATGATGTCCCTATAATCTACAGTTTACTCAATCTGTGTACTTTGAGTCGTAGGTGCTTAACATGACTAGCATACCACCTAAGGACAAAGATGGTGCCATAGACCTCACACTCTAACATCCACGCTTCCTTTTCTCACTTACTGTCTTTGGAATAAATGAAAGTGATAATTTGTCATGTGTATCACGTTACAGAAAACCCAAACGTATCATCCATTACTCAATAACTTACAGCGACCATGACTAACTCTTATACATAATAATACTAGATAACACACTGTTAAAATTATATTCCTTACAACTCTCCCACATGTGTACAATGATATTCCTTACAACTCTTCCACCTGTGTTAAAATGAATAAATGGTAGAAGTTTCTCTGGCAAAGAACGCCGCAATAAAAGCGAGCACAGGGTTCAAAAGAAACAATAGATTAATGCTTTTGAGATTGTTAAATAGTCCAATGTCAGATGAAACTTGTTTGTTTCTTCTAAATCCATAAATGTGATCCATAAATGTCTAGTTTGTTTGTTTGTTTGTTTTGCGTTCGCTCCATTGTAACCAGCACGGATATCCGTGCGATTTCCGCCGGGAGCGTGATTACGTTGTGCCACAGTTATGCACCGTGTAGGCCTAGCATATCCGATTTTGGCATGCCTTGACAATTCGGGTGGGCTACCCTAGCCTGTGACAGCCTCCATATCTGTCTCCAGGCACGCGTGCATGTGGTGACTCTTCGCCAAGACGATTTTTGCTCTCGTCTGACTCGTACGAGGTGTTCCACTGTCTATGAATTTGACTCGTGTAATTGGACGTATTGTGCCTGTGCCCATCGGGTACTGAACCGTTTATCATCCGTGAGCCTGGCTCCTTAAGGGGAAGAACTCAACAGAAGAGTTGGACCCTGGCTCTTTCGCCTTCTTAGCCGAGGTGTCATTCACCGACATCGTGTACCCCTTGTCCAAGTTCGAGTCTCACACCACGCGTTTGAGAGCAAGGCGTTCTCGAGCTGAGCGACCTTGTCCCAATATCGCCTGAGCCCATCAGGTACTGAGCCCTTTCTCTCTGCCAGTGTAGTTTTGGTGTAGGAAAACCTGATAGTAGAGTTGGGCCAGGGCTAAATCGTTACCTCTTTTGTGCCTGAGCTCATCGGGTACGGAACCATTTCTTTCTGCAAGTGTACTTCCGGTATAGGAAAACTTGACAGTAGAGTTGGGCCAGGACATCCATCGGTGTCCCTTTCTTGCCTAAGCCCATCGGGTACGGAACCCTTTCTCTTTGCGAGCATATTTCTGGTTTAGGAAGGCTCGACATTAGAGTTGGGTTAGGTCTTCTTGCTTTTCCGAACGCCAATTCTAACATCCATTCAAGAATGGGTCTGGGTCTCCGCCTGTAAGGAGCACAGGTAACTACAAGCTCGTCTCGAGCTGACGGAGCTTGTAGTTCCCCTTTTCTATAAACTTTTCACTTTCTATTTGCAGTTCACGCAGTTCTTTTCACTTTCTATTTGCAGTTCACGCAGTTCTTTTCACTTTCTATTTGCAGTTCGGGCTGGACTGACTAGCTTCACTGTATGTCGACAGTGCCGCTGTATGTGGTGATGCTGGTGGTGTCGGAGATAGTGTCTGTCTCTTATGCAGTCAAATCTCTTTCCATCTGCTGCCTCCACATTCTCGGACACGATCCCCAAATGATTTGGCCAGAATCAGCTCGAGCTGCTGTATTTCTGTTTCCAGGGTGCACCGCGAGGAGGTACATTTGAGATCTTGGTTATCTGCTAACCCTGGGTCCGCCTAGTGCAATGCGTTCTCTTTGCACCCCAAATGTCTAGTGAATCCAAGGTGGAGAAAGTGAACAATGTAAAACCCAAGTATGTAATTATTGAGCACTCTGAACATTCTGCAGTTATGTTGAATGGTGTACAGGATTTTTGATGTATTTAAGATCAAAACTTGCAAAATGAAATGTCTGAAGAAGGTCATTGGAATCACCAGACTCAACAAAATGCGCAATGAGAACATCAGAAAGATAATAGATATAACACCATGCATAGAATATATATATAAACAACAGATAAAATAGTTTGGACAATGGAGGGAGGGGGTTTAAATTTCAGTAATTATTACTAATGCGGACGTTTTTATAAGAATTGTCTATTGTCGTAACGTCCACACTTGCCGCTGAGGGTAGAGGTTTGTATAGAAGATGTAGTCTATGTTCCAGAGCCAGGTATGTTGCTATGGTTGTAGTGTAGTCATGTTTATTCAGGATGGTCTTGATGTTGTGTATCTTTTCCTTGGTTTGCCCTTGGCTTTTTATCATTAGTTAAATCTTGTTATACGCTCTAATGGGACCGTTCATCCTCATAAGACGTCCAAACAATTTTATCGGTTGTTTCTCTATATACTTGATGCACTATGTTATACTTAGTATCCGTCTGATGTTCTAATTGCGCACCTTGTCGAATCTGGTGACTCAAATAGTCTTACTTAGACATTTTGCATGTTTCGATCTTTCTCTTATGTATAGGTGTTAGTTACCAAGTCTGACATTGGTAGCATAGTGTTGGTACAAAGATGCTCTTATTTATGTGTAGGTGTTAGTTGCCAAGTCTGACATTGGTAGCATAGTGTTGGCAGAACGATGCTCTTACTTATGTGTTTCTTTACTTCCGTGTTGTTTTTTGGGTGTTATAGCAAAAGTGACATCTGGTATATCCCAATATTTGCCTTTTTTACATCTTGTTTCTATCTCTCAATGGACTCATCCGTCTTCTGTAAAGATACTTCGTAGGTACTTGAACTCTTTGACTTGTATTATTTTTGTTTTCTCTATTTGAATGTTTAAATGCTCTGTTGATCTCGTTATTTGCACAGTTTCTGCTTTTTGTCTGTTAATATCGTTATTTGCATAGTTTCTGCCTTTTGTCGGTTGATCCGCATGTTGTATTTATTGCATATTCTTGATAGTGAGTTGATGTGAGTTTGCAGTTTTTCTTCGTCATCATACATGATGTTTTTATCGTCAGCGAAAAGCAGTTTATTGAGTTTGTTTTTACGTTGTTCATTCTCTGTTGTTTCATAAATCAGAAGTTATTTAAGAATACGCATATAAATTCTACTACATATGACTGTATATAAAAATAAGATGACAGCTATGTTGATGGAAAAGATCTAAAGATAGTAAGAAACATGTATTGGAAACAAACAGCTGTGTCGAGTGTTGACGGCAATGTAGGAGAATTTCAAAAGATAGAGATGGGCATCAGACAAGGATGTGTAATGTAACCAGATCTTTTCTTCCTGTATACAGAGAATATTATATGAAACTTAGAAAACATGCTAGGAATAGCAGCTAGAGGTTACAAAATCTGAATAATCTAACATATGCTGACGATACAGTTCTGATTGCAGGGGGAGAAAAAGAAATTTGAAGTTTGTTAGACATGGTAGTACAAAAAAGTGAAAACAAAGCTCTCAGTCTAAACAAGAAGAAACTAGAAGTAATGGCTGTTTCAAGAAATACACACCGCCAGAATACAGCATTACTATCTATGTTATGTTATGTTCCTCCAGGGCCATAGACTGCGCATAGGGCAGAAACCATAGCTTTCCATTTCTGTCTGTGTTGTCAGGTCTTTCAATTGTTGCGTGTTGTTTAGGTTCATTGACATGCCTTCTCTATTAATGGATCTTCGTAGAGTTTCTCTAGGTCTCCCTCTTCTTACTCTAGGTGGCACCCAATATAGTGACTGCTGGGGAATTTTTAGGCTGTTCATTCTGAGAACATGGCTGATGTAAGTCCAACGCCTTTGTCTAATGAAGGAAGATATATACTATCTATGATTCAACATTAAATCATGGGGATAAAGTCAAGTATCTTGGCACCATTTTAACATCAGATGGCAGGTGCTCCAATGAGTTACAGTAAGAGTAACTGTAACAATGAAACAGTAATCCTATGATATTTTAAAAATTGATAGAACAAGGGGATCTCATCCAAATTTATCGTTTTTGTATATAGGAAACACTTAATGTGTCAGCCTAAGTGTGAGAGTTTCATAATAATTTTTAAAAATATTTTAGAAAGATGCATACAATTTTAAAAAAAGAACACACTAATTGGTAAATGCAAGTTTAAAGTGAAAGTACATCAGGAATAGATTTCTCAACTTTGTTTTGACACAATAATTAATTAAAACAAATATGTTCACAACTGTACATATTATCTCCCCTTCATTGCAAACGTAAAACCACTTTCTATAAAGTGAAAACCACTTTCTATAAAGTGGGAAGTTCTCTGTTTACTGTGACTAAATTATATTTTATTAATGAAGCATTATGTTTAGTCAGTGTGACTATCTAAGACACAATAGTCAAGTTTTCTTCCAGTAAACAGAGCCCTATTTCTATCTCGTGAACACAGTTCACGAAAGTTAGAGTGCTCTTAAGATGTCAACATTAGGACTAGTAAGAAAAACCAAAACACAAACAATGCGTGGTGTGTACTGTGATATGTGGTTTAGATCAGTGAATGTGGTTTAGATCAGTGTTGCCAATGTGGTGTGGAAAAAGAAGCAAAGTTAGTGGTACTGTTATTGTTGTCTACCATGCACATCGTAAAATGTGACTAAGAAGGTGTTTTTTTTGGGGGGGGGAGGGGGGTGATTTGGCTCTCCTATTCAATAGAGGATCATGCTATCCAGAAATCATGCTGAATAGGGTGTGTCAGATCGAAAGGCGCAGATATCGCAACCACGATGTAAATCATGACATACCACATTCCATTCTCCGGATTACATCCTGCTAACATACAGGAGTTTGAGGACGTACACATAAAAAGATAAAGCAGATAAAGATCAGTGGTTCTCAAAATGTAATTAGGTCCACGTTTGGGGCTATATATTTGAAGGGAGGGGGATAATTTCACCCAAAAATGAAACTATGGCGCAGATTCTTCCAGATCTGCGACACAAAAATAAGTTTTTGAATGCTTCTATTCTTTTTACAAAACTGCCCACTATATCACACCACAAGGGAGAAACGATGGCTATCTGAAACAATTCTGGCGGAAAGCTCTACTGCACTAACTACTGCACTGGAGCTTCTAACTACAGAACAGTTCGTTGATGGAATCCATATCAGAATCTGACCTGCTGGAAAACGAGGAAGAAGGAGAAAAGAATTATGCGACGCATAAGATATACGATAGTAATAATCCTTGAGGAAAGATGACAAGCTTTTTTCTCTGGTCTATTGGAATTAATCTCTAGTGCCGGGAACAACACATCGGCTGGAAATACGAGGGCTGGGGCAACACAGTGGAATATAAGGAAAAACGGATTTAGATACAAATGTTGTCAATATGTATACACACGACATACTAGCGAATAGACGCAAAGACATACGAAGTTTTGAAAAAGAAACCATCATCAGGACAAACTATAGCTGACTAACAATGAATAGAAACACACATATGACGAAATGGGAGGCAAGGGATGATGAAAGTGGGAGAGAAAGAAGCACAAGCACAAGTGATTATTAAGGGAGTGATATTACGGATGATGTGATCAACCCTGGTAACAGGAGATAAAAAGAAAATTGAGATCTTGTCAACAAGACATAGATGCTTTCCATCTTAGTTCTCACTCTGGATAATTGAGTCTGCGTTTGTTCTCAAACTCCTGCAAATTAGCGTTTTGTCATTGTTCACAACATTGATGCGAGATCTTCGCTTTTGACCTAACACATTCGACTTTATAATGGCACTGTATCATTGTGACCTTATATAGGAGGGGGCAGCCAACTCCACCATATAACCTCCTTAGTCGTTTCTTAAAATATACATGGAAAGCAAACAGTATTGCTATTATTTGTTCCCCTCTCGAGATTTAAAAAAAACACTAATGGTGTGTGACGTTTTAAAAACAATTTGTGTTGTCTAGTGCTTTTGACGGAACGAGTTGGTGGCACTTGCCTAAACACAATACGTGTTAAATGGTGGTTATTTTGTGCATCTATCATTCAGGGCAATATACCGCTAATTTTCCCAAACAACTTGCATATCATATATTAATAAAAGAAAAGTGTGAAAACCAGAATACTGGTTTCATTAGTTATTATAAAGATAAAGAATGCAACAGATCGCATGTAACCCATGTCTGCTGAAAGACACCAGTACAAATAGAAATGACCGGAATATACCGATGTGGTATCAAAAATTCCCCATTACACATTGTTTACTACACTGTATAATTTTGTCTCTCAATTAGTTGTGTGGACTATTTGAAAATAATCCATCTGAAGTCACATTATTTAACCATTACAGTGATTTTAATTGGTCACTTTTGTATACATTGTGTCGACAGCCAATGACAAATCAACGTCAAGTAAAGTCATTTAGAAGAATGAGTTCACGTGACTGTATTTGACGAGAGACACGGTACAGTAAGTCGATATGACCTAGCAAAAGACAATCTCATAAAACGTTTACAAACAAAAATGTAATAGTCATGATTGAATGATTGTCCAAACAAATGTCAAGTGTTTTGTTTTTGCGAAAACTAATTGTACTTGAATTAAACTCACAACATAAAAACATGACTCTTTTTGGAACTTGACGTTTTAAAAAGATAAAAACGTGATTGCAATGCAAAAAATAGGATAAAAACTGAGGCTCTGTATGGAAAAATAATTTTGTGAAATATATTTTGAGGCTCTGTCTAGGATAGCAGGGCTATAGAGAGTGGACATTTCCATTATTCATTAAGGGTCATAACCCCGCAGATACTATCAGATAAGGGGATGTAATACATGTGAAATGTATTAATATGTGCAAATGTATTAATAAATCATAAGAACACAAATATTTTGATCTGATCATGTGGTAATATAATTTAAATAAACTCTCATTTATTTTGAGTGATTCTATGTAACTCTTCCCCGTTCTACTATTTATAAAAACGTTTTTTTGAAAGCAATATGCACGACATTCTTCCCTAACTGTTGACATGGTGAACAAAAGTGTGGCACATAAACTTTTGGATGTTAAGGGATAATGTCCGTATAAGGTTCAAGTTCCCCGCGGAACTTAAATACAAAAGTTGGCTCTTGACTTTGTATGGGAACTAGTGTCAGTAGTCCGTTCACATGTCTTAGACTCCACCGCGGGGTCAAGGTTCAGCCAGTGTCGAGTCAGCTCGCTCGTCACAGTACCGCTTGGGATCTAGGCTGGTTCCTCCCCATATGACATGTTAAGACAGGACGAAGTCACCGGGGTGAAGTTTTCGGTCGTACGGAATGTTAACAGCATAAACGTGCTCAGCTAAGTGGTGAGCTATACTTAGCGTCCGAGTGGCTTTCGAATGTCGGCGCCTGCTATGTCATACCGCCTCGAAAGAGGATTACGGGGGTATAGGAGAGCTGCTTAGAAAGTGCTTCACTCGACTTTTTTGTCATGAAATTATCTAAATTTTAGTATTATTTGTATTTACACGGTTACACTTAAACGTATTTTTGTGTATTTTTTATACTGTTATTTATTAGAAAGAATAAACAATTTTGATACAAAGTAATAATATAGTCTTACAGTTTTTATGGCCATAGTTCTTAATTCGTAATTTAAAAGATCTAATTATAATTTCGTTAACACAAGAAAATAAATTTAGTATTCACGAGAAAAAAAATGGGATTGCAATTTGTGAGTTTTAAAACGCTTCATTTTTGAGAGAAAATTTACTTTCAACAATAACGCAATTCCACAATATAACGACATCCACCTGTGTCAGCTGAGTTTAAAAAAAATGTAAACTCAAAATATTTTGACTTGATACATTGCTTACTAAAATTGCGGAAATATACATTTGTTTATGTTAATGGCACGTATGTATTGTAATTGTATGTATTGAGTGCAAAGATGTGTCCAGGTCTCACCAAGATTGTCTTGGTTTTATAACACTGACTTATATCTCGCCCTGTTTTGCCTATGTTCCAGTTTCTATAACAGTTTACAAATACAAGAAATGTGTTACGTGTTCAAATCAACACACTTGGTCTCGCTTTGTTCAAGCGAATAAACACGCTTGGTAATCCTAAATGCGGTAGAGCGTGAAGACTTTGATTTATTTATACATAGATCAGTGGTCATAAGGTATTTTCTGTAGAAGTATTAATTAATTCATAGTATTATGTGATTGCCATGTGTCTTCTGTCACGGAGATTATCCAATAAATAAATTAAATTTCCATCACAGCTGACCTATGTTCTTTGATATAATTAAAAAGAAAGAATCTCTTCAAGAATCTGTTTCTAGTAAAAAAAAATCTGAACGTAGTGATAGTTAGATAAACTAAATTTCCAATAGAAATCGTCCTTGGTTGGCAGGTCTGAAAGGGGAGCATGGGGAGCTAAACTGTTACCTGTCAAGCATATCGTAAGCAGCAACTAAGAAGAATTTAAGGTGGAGTTTGTTGTCCCATAAAGGCCCGTAGGGTTGAGATATTCAATTTCCCGTCCTTTAGCAAATCAGAATAGGTCTATGCCTTTTAGCATTAAAAATTTGGCCAAAATGCGGGTAAAAAGTCTCTTCCCCCCCACCACGTAGAGATTTTCACAAAAGGAACATCACATGAAGATCTGATACATGAAAACACGAATGACTTTTTAAAGGGAATTACTCCTCCCCCATCCCCCTACTTATATGACCTATAACATATTTATAACACTGGTCTCATCCCACAGTGTCAAATTGACCTAGAGGCTATGCTGAAGTTCGATTTGTCAGTTAAGCTGTCAATTATGGCACAACGTTTATCTGGACTATATCCTGCTGATCTGCAGGAGCTTGAGAATGGATACAGAAGATGAAACAAGAAGTTGAAAAGATGTTTACACCAGAAGGCATCTATCTTGAACAGATGTGTGCACCAGAAGGCATCGATCTTGGTGAAGAATGGATTATCTTTTCAAGACTATCTTTGCAATCACTAGAGAGTTCATTGATAAACATATGACTGTGAATGAATGCTGTGTTCACGGAGTTCATCTCCGAACATTTTCATGACACAGATGACGTGAGACACAGACGATCAAAATAATCCACAAACAGTGGTTCGAATGGACTTTTACCACCAGATCACGTGGAATAACAGTTCACGAAGCCAGTAGAGCTTTCACCAAACAACAAGCAGCCTAACGATGTGTGTGTTTGCTGTAACGCAAGTACACTTGCTAGAAATTGAAGCCTATTTACGCTAAGACGATATCAACATCATCATCAGGTGCCATGCCGGCTGGCGTAGGCGACCATGCTCTCCATATCTCCCTGTCTCCAGTATTATGTATCAAGCTCGTTGTTGTTTCCCTGCCGTGCCATGTTGTCAAACTGTCTAATATATTTTCACGTTGTAGCCATCTGTCTCTGTTGACTTCAATCTTGCCTGTTGTGACTATATTCTCCAAACCTCCTTGTCTCATGAAGTGGCCAAAAATATGAAGATTGTCTTTTTCTTATATTATTTATTAGGGTCCGTTTCGCATTTGACTCTTTCAACACTTCCACATTAGTTTTTCTGACAGGCCATGATATTCTAAGTCCATGATGTCAACATACCTTAACCAAAAGGTTGTAATCCCTTATCGACCAATCATCAACTAAAGAGACATTTATTCATACACTGTAAATGTCACGTGACTGTGTCTCCTGTGTACATCGTTATTAGTTTACAGTGTATACGTTTTTGAGTATTCCTGTATTTCTCGGTCGTTGGGTTTTTGTGGGGGGTAGAGGGGTTTAGCGTGAGGATAAAATGAGACGATTGATTGAACAGGCCTAAGTCTGACCTATTTATTCGAGGTTCTTAATCAGAGTTGGCACGTTCCTTTTTTTTTTATAAAGTGACATTTCCCCGTAAACATGACAGAAGTTTAACATTACAATAGCCTATTCATTACAGATGAGGCACCGTCTTCGCACGAAAGGTCAGCGACAGTTCCCATTTACCTCATGTTCGTCTCCCTGCTATCACACATACTATAAGCCTATAACCCGGTGTTGTGGCACACGCCCCAAAGGAGAAAGGGGGATTTCATTGTTTGGGGGACACTTAAAAAAAATTTTGTTCTTGACATTTAGTTGTCCATTATATGTTTTGAAAATTTAGCCTACTTAACTGTTTTTTTTTCTTTTAATAATTGTCTAGTGTTTTCTTCCTAAAACGCAAGTCTTGTGTCCTGAACAAGTTATAATTAGGTTTCATTTATGGAATAAGTCATTTTTTGAATAGACCTATTCTTCTTCTTCTTTCGTTCACTTGAAACATGTCTATATCTGTAATTCTGTCTCCTTAATAAAACTCACTGTCTTTTGTAGTTCATACAGTGTCCCATAGAGCTTTGATTCCAGTGTTGTTTCCTCTGGCCAATATGTCTGCCTCAGCGTTTCATGCTCAGAACACTCTTGAAGTATATGTTTGGCACTCTGTGCTGCCTGTCCACATGTACACATGGCTGTGTTGCCAATCTTGAACTTTGTATACATGTGACTGCGGAGTCGGTTGTGTCCTGTTCTGAGACGTAGAATTATAACTTGTTCTGATCTGTTCATATTGTGATAGTCATCTTGTGTTGGTGTTTGTGGCTTTCTTATTGACTTTATCATCTGTTTTTTCTGATGGTAGGTGATTGGTATATCTGGTTGGTCTTCGGCAGCACCTTCCTTAGCCAGTTGGTCTGCTTTTTCATTTCCTGGTATTCCACAGTGAGAGGGTATCCACTGCATGGTTACCCTATACTGGTAAGACAATTCGCTAAGTAGTTTTTTTAAGTCTGTTAGTTTTCCAGACTGGAGAGCTTGAAGCACTGACCTTGCATCTGTCAGGAATACCACAGGCTGTAGGTCAGAGTTGGAGTTCAGCAGTTTTTTAGCTGCCACACTAATTGCCTGGATTTCTGCATCATAATTATTGCAGAATTTTCCTGTCGGTGTTCTGATTGTATCTCTAGGCTTGTGTGGATATTCTATATATACACCTGCACCTCCATTCCTCACAGCATTCTGTGCTGACCCATCTGTGTACACTCTGACCCATATATCTTGTGGATATTCCTCATCCAGGAAACTGAGGGTGATTGTCATTCGCTGCACACTGTTCTGTTCGTCCTTGCTTAGTATTCCTTTCACATGGGTCTGAATGTATATTGGCATTCCATGGCTTTCACTCCACGGGGTTTGCTCTGGTACAGACCTTAAGGGGCTGCCAACTTCAGGTAGGTCTGTAAGTTGTCTACGGAGTCGTTTAGCTTGATGGATAAAGCTGCTCCTTTTCAGTCGTCCCATTGCTAGATTTTGGAATCTTTCCTTCATTGGATGACTTGGCATACACTGAAACTTTTCTGCTTGAATTAGTACTTTTGTGTCTCTGCGTTCGCCAAGTGTTTGCATTCTTCCCATTTTCTGCATCTCTGCTATGGGTGTTGATTTCATTGCTCCCAACATTATTCTAAGTGCCTGGTTTTGCACTTTATCTAGATCTTGTAATGTGGTGTTTGATGCAGGACACCACGCAGCTGAACCGTATTCCAGGTGTGGTCTTATGCCTTGCTGGTAAACTTTACTGAGTATATTTCCACTGGCTCCCCATGTGGTTCCACTTAGTTTTCTCAGGATAGCTAGTTTCCTCCTGGCTTTTGTTGTTGCTTTGTTTATGTGCTGCTTCCATGTCAGCTTATCATCAAAAGTAACTCCGAGGTATGTGGGTTGTTTGTCTTCTTTCAAGAGCTCTCCATCTATCTTGATATGACCAGCTTTTTGTTTTGGTGAGAGGGTAAAGAGTGTAGTGCTGCACTTATCTGTGTTAATGCTGACGCACCATCTATTAGCCCATAAGGTTAGGGCATCGATAGCTCTTTGTATTTGTTTAGTGGCCACTGTTGCATGTTCTTCCGTGCACCAGATCACCAGGTCGTCAGCATACATTGCCACTTTGATCCCATGTGGTAGTTCAGCAACTAGGTCATTGATGTAAACCAAGAAAAGTGTGGGTGACAGGACTCCTCCCTGGGGGACTCCATGACGCAGTAGAACTTTCTTGCTCTTGCGACCATCTAATTGTACCCTGGCTCTTCTATTATGCAGGTATGCTTTTACCCATTTGTACATTCTTGAGCTAACCCTGCGATTTCGCAATTTCTTTAGGAGCCCTTCTTTCCAGACCTTATCAAATGCTTTCCTGAGGTCTATCCATGCTGCTAGTACCAGTTTCTTTTCTTGGAAGGCATCCTCAATCTCTTGGGAGAGGTAGGTTGCCTGATCTTCAGTAGAGTAGCACTGTCTGAAACCTGCTTGCTGTGATACCAGAAGGTTTTCACTTTCAAGGTACCACTGCATCCTAAGATTGATAATGCGTTCCATTGTTTTACATAGACAGCTTGTGAGGCTGATGGGCCTGTAGTTGGAGACTGTGTTGCCATCTTTTCCTGATTTGAGGAGTGGTATCATTATTGCTTCTCTCCACGCCTGTGGTACATTACCTGTGGACCAGCTTGTGTTAAAGATCTGCAGTAGCTTTGCTCTTGCTGCACTTCCCAGGTTTCTAATCATTTCATTGGACACTCCATCAGCTCCAGGGGACTTTTTCATTTTCAATTTGGATATTGCATGCTCCAGTTCTCTCATTGTGATTGGTGCCTCCATGACTTCAGGTATAGGTTCACCTTGTCCAATGTTTTGCTGGTTCTCTCGAACCTCCTGTTGTTTGTCTGGGCTGACTTTGACGTTATTGTCTTCTGCAAAGGAATCTGCAAAGTAATCAGCTGCATGTTTACCTGTTAAAATGTTTCTATCTTTATAAAGTGTGATCCTGGTATTTCTCCCTGTACCTTCATCATTTAGTTGTTTTACAAGTTTCCATAATTTCCTAGTATCTCTTTCTAGGTTCAGCGACTCTGTTTTTTCTTTCCAGCTGCTCCGTCTGGCTTGTAACTTGGCTCTTTGAAATTTAGCCTTTGTTTGCTGATATTTGTTGTGATGTTCTTGGCTAGGTCTGTTCTCAGCCTGCTTTCTAGATGTTTCCATCTCATTTTGCAGCTTTTCCAGTTCATCATTCCAGTAGGGTTTGTAGTTTTTGCGTGCCCCCCTGGGTATGGTTTTACTAGCAGCATGTAGTATACATCTATTAAATTCACTCACTGCTCTATTGATGTCTTTGTCCAAGTTCATGTCCTTAGCTAGAACACTGGTTAAATGCTGGTACATTTTCCAGTCTGCCCTCTTATAGTTCCACCTAGTGAGCGTGCTGCTGTCCTTGGTATATTCATTGTGAATTTCCAGAAATACTGGTCTGTGGTCACTACCCCCAAGCTGCTTTCCAACGACACGTGTGATGTTCCATTCCAGGCCTGGTGAGTAGAATGCCAGGTCTGGTGTAGAGGTGGTGTGCCATGCTCTCGAGTAGAAGGTTGGTGAGTCTGCTGGCTGGTTAATAAGAATGAGATTATTTTCATCCTGCCAGCTCTCAAGTTCCTCACCTCTCTTGTCGATATGATCGTAGCCCCAGCTCTGAGAGTGGCTGTTGAAGTCACCACACACCATAAGCCTTTCTTTGTCTGGAATTGTGTCTAGTGCCAATGGTTTATCATTTGGGCAGTAGTAGTTCAGGAGATGGAATTCTGCACTGTCTGTTTTTAGGTGGAGCATCTGGTATTCTGCCCCGTCCATGTATACTTCCAGCTGACATGCGCTGATATTGTTTTTAACTAGTGTCAGAATTCCACCCTTTCGCCTGTCTTTTCGGTCAGATCGGTAGCACTGGTAGCCTCTGATTTTGAAGGCTATGTCGCTGCTGAGGTGTGTTTCTTGGATACAGCATATATTTACTTGTTCTTCACTGAGGACATTTTCAAGTTCCAATTTTTTGCTGTATCCATCTCTTTTACTGTTGACACCCTCAGCATTCCAGTGCATTATTTTTATTGGTCGTTTGTTTGTTTGGCCAGTAGCTCTATTCCCTTGCCTCCTGGCTCCTCGGGGCAATTGAGAAGGACTTCCAGTAACTGAGGTTGGGCCCTTTCGAGGTATAGGGCCCGGCACCGTCCCTGCCTGAACGTCCGCCACAGGGCAGGCACCATAACGTTTATTAGATGCAGACATGTTTCCATTGTGTTTTATGCGTGGCAACCTGATTATCTGTGCGCCTTTTGGCTGGTTGCCTCCGTCTTCAGCACTCTGCTTACTTGGGCCGGACTATGGTCCTGCTCGAGTGGGAGTGCCCGACCAGTCTTAGTTTTCAGCCTCTGATGGCTGAACTAAGCCCCATCACCACTTCAAGGTTCTGGCCTCGATGGGGAATAGACCTATAAAAAATGTAGGACTGGGGGGTGGCATCAGAATTTTTGAAAGATTGAGGGTGGGGAAAGGTTTAAAGAAAAGGTTGGGTAAAACTGCTATAACCTGCCATGTTCACAGTAGTACCACATTGGATGAAACAACACCCAGAGTTCTCCAGCAAATTCTTTCTTCCGCGATGCAGATGAGTGTGAAAATATCTTGACCTATCCAGCCCTTGATGCTGCCTGTCCATGATTTTCTTAGTCTTCGTCTGCTTCTTCCAACCTCGACTGTTCCCTGTAGTATAGTTTATAACGAATAATCATATCATCACACATCCAAAAAAACCATCAGAGCCGCAGACAAGTTTTCATTGAGGAAGGGGATTTACCTATAAAATAATAAATTATTAAATATTTTTATGTAATTCTTTCCTTTTTATGAGAAAACTGATGACTTTTTTTATGAGAAAGCTGATGACTTATTTGATGCGAAAGGTGATGACTTTTTAGATGTGAAAACGGATGACTTTTTTGATGTGAAAACTGATGAATTCTTGAATGAGAAAGATAATGACTTTTTTTAAATGAGAAAGCTGAAAACTTTTTTGATGCGAAAACTGATGACTTTTTTGATGAGAAAGCTGATACCTTTTTTGATGCGAAAACTGATTACTTTTTTGATGAGAAAGCTGATGACTTTTATGATGAAAAAGATGATGACTTTTTTTATGTGAAAGCTGATGACTTTTTTGATGAGAAAACTGATGGCTTTTTTATGAGAAAACTGATGGCTTTTTTTTATGAGAAAGCTGATGACTTTTTTGATGAGAAATCTGATGACTTTTTTGATGAGAAAGCTGATGACTTTTTTGATGAGAAAGCTGATGAATTTTTTTATGTGAAAGCTGATGATTTTTTTGATGTGAAAGCTGATGACTTTTTTGATGAAAAAACTGATGACGTTTTTGATGAGAAAGTTGATTTTTTATGAGAAAGCTGATGACTTTTTATGAGAAAGTTGATTTTTTAATGAGAAAGCTGACTTTTTTGATGAGATAGCTGATGATTTTTTTTATGAGAAAGCTGATGACTTTTTTTATGAGAAAGCTGATGACTTTTTTGATGAGAAAGTTGATTTTGTAAATGAGAAAGCTGATGACTTTTTTGATGAGAAAGCTGATGAATTTTTTGTGAAAAATCGTTAATGTAGGGATTTCACCCAACTTTTGGCTAAATTCCTAGCAAATAAAAAACATGATTTCCAAAGGGTGGAAGAGGGGAGTTGAACACCCACCTCCCACCACCCACCTCCACCTAAGCAACAGACCTATAAACCATGCAAGTAGGTATATTTGTTGCTTTACTATTGAAAGTAATGATTCTTGTATGAATCTATTTTATTTCTAATGTACACATTTGTCGCTAGATGGACTAGTATTGTGGCACGGTAAAATTTCACAAACCGAGCTCATTGACAACACAAGAGAGATAGAGTCGTGGAGAAACATGATCGCCTATGCCATTTGGCATGGCACTTGATTGATTGACACATTTGTCTCATGCTCTCTATAGGAGATGTGCAGAATTTGTCTGTAACATTTGTATTCGAAGGTCTGTATCCTTTCTCCATGACTGCAGTGAGTGTTCAGCTTACACACCAACACAACACAATAAACAACATGTCAGATTCAATGTTAGATTTTCACACTAACACTGATTTATCTTTTCCAAATTAAAGTTAACCTTGACATATCAGTTATATTTCTCCAGCCTTAGGGGCATATCTTTAAGTCTGTTTTGCGTTTTCCGTCGCTGCATACGCAGGATCCGAGGTATTTGAAATATTTCACGTCCTCAAATTTATGCCCATTTATCATGATGTTTGTCTGTGCTTCTGTGCCGTGTGAAATTCTCACAGTAATAATAAACTACAGAATCAGAAATGACAACATCAGTAACAAACACAATGCCAATTCACGATTACACCAGAAGACAATAGATTAAGAGGTTCTCACATGCTTCCAGACTACCATCAGACAGGGCCCCCTCAAAAAAGCATTACTATACCGACAAGATGGATACAAACCAGGGGCAAACCTTTGCAAACAATGGATTACAGAAATAAATGAGTCAACAAAAATAAACATATATGAGGCATACAAAAAGGCAGTCTCCAGATTCTTGATTAGAATCTAGCATCACAGCACGTGGGGTACTTCCATAAGTGCTCCACTCTCCGTTCCAGCAGCCATCCCAGTGTATGTAGACTCAGAGTCCCAGTCAGGTCTTGCTTGTGTGACCGTTGGGACTTTCCAAAAAATTTACTTTTCCTTCCCTCCCCTCTAGATACTTCCATTACTGACATTCTCTGTATGTGTACGTTCTCAGCCTCATTGACATCATCTTCATCTTGAAATGAATTTATTACTGCCTTGATCAAGTCTGCTTCATCTCTTCTCAGTATTGTGCTGTCTATTGCTGCATTGCCTGCCAATAAAATGATATAAGCAAGTACTTCTTCTTCTGCATTTTTCTCAAACTCCTGCAGATTAGCAGAATGTAGCCTAGAGAATGGATATATGCTCCTTTCGGTCTGCGACATCTGACCTCAGCATGGCTTGGATCACTTTGACCCTATATGGGATGAGACAGTCAACTTCACCCCATAACCTCCATAACAGCCTCTTACATCCCGCATGGAATGGTAAACAGTGTTTCTATTCTGTGCTGCTATTTCAGGCCCCCAGCAACACACAGTTGAAAAACAAATAACAAATGTTATTAGAAAACTGTTTATTAATAAAGTATAAACATAATATTCGAAACAGAGAATAAACATAATATTCGAAACAGAGAAAAATATTTGCTCAAAATATCAGCTATATTCAAATGTTTCATTCTTCGTCTTCTTCAGCGTTCATTCTCAAATTCCCACTGGATTTCTCTTGTAACAGGACAATGATCCTACAAGATTTCCAGTTATGTAGTCCAGAGAATGGAAATGCGTTGTGTTGCCGTTTTATTTGCGCCAATGGCCCAACACATCCGCCTTTGGCGGGAAATGTTTCATTCGAAACAGAGAAAATACTTGCTCAAAATATAATCCTGACTCTGTGTGTTGATGCTATCAATCTGGTACCGCTATAAGCTTCAATATAACATTCCAAATTACCAAAAAAATTTTCAATATAACATTCTGAATTACCAAAAAAATTTTCAATATAACTTTCTGAATTACCAAAAATATTTTCAATAAAACTTTCTGAATTACCAAAAAATTTTCAATATAACTTTCTGAATTACCAAAAATTTTTTCAATATAACTTTCTGAATAACCAAAATAAAGCATAGAATAATGATATACATTTCATTGTGACAAAAAAAATGCATGCAGATTATATTGTGCAACATGAGTTTACAAAATAAAAAGTATTTAATGGCATATAGCGGTAGATATAAATATATCGTTTGGAAACTAATATACATGTGATTATGAATGAGATTCACACACCCATATGTTACAAGGACATACAAAAGAGGAGCAGAGAATAGTAACAATGTTACATACGTACGTATGTCATAATAAGTGGTTACGGTGCTGAACTTTGGCTTGTTTACCTCCACTTCATAATCTTCGCAGCGATGAATTCTGCTTAAGACCTGTGTCCGAACGATCCATTGCACATGTGGTGTGCTGTTGTGGCCCGAAATTGGAGCAAAGAATAGCACCACTGTTTATATTCTATGCATGTCATGGGTCGACTAAGGAGGTTATGGGATGGAGTTGGCTGTCCCATCCAATATAGGGTCAGCATGGCCCAAAACCATGCTAAAGCTGGATGTGTCAGACCAAAAAGCACAGATATTGCAGCATTGCTGGAAACCATGACACAACGCACTCCCTTCTCTGGACTACATTCTGCTAATCTGCAGGAGTTTGAGAAAGAACGAAGAAGATCTGTGTCTGAACGATCCACCACACTGTTGTTGTGGCCCAAAATGGGAACAAAGAATAGCAACACTTTTTACCTTCTATGCATGTCATAAGAGTCAACTTCTGCATTTGTTATCAAATTTCTGCAGATAAGCAGGATGAAGTCTGAAATATAGAATGCATTGTGTCATGGTTTGTAGTTTTGATCCGATTTCTGCTTCTTTTGGCTTGACACATCTGACTTCAGCATGGCTTCTGAGTTACTTTGACCCTATATGGAATGGAAAAGCCAACTTCACCCCATGACCTCCATAGTTGAATCTTATGACAGGCATGGAAGGTAGTGTTGCTATTCTTTGCTCCTCTTTTGGGATCAAGAGAAAACATTGGTGTTCACTGTGATGAAGTCTGTTGAGACCAGTATCTCCATGCTGAGATCTGTGTCTATATGATCCATGCTTGAACTGTTGAGATTTCTGCTGGAGTAGAATACTGTCTAGCTAATGACACATCACCACGCTCATCTGGGACACAGCCGATGATTGACTACATCCTGCTGCAAATCTGGTAGGACCATTGTCCTTCTACAAGAGAGATCCAGTGGGAGGTTGAGAATAACAGCTGATGAAGAGTAAACGATTCATCTGGGACTTGAAAAAGTCCTGGAAAACTTCCCTTAAAAAATGCTATGAGAAACACCCTTCAGGAGATGAAAGCAAAACTTCACCACCCGGCACAAGAAGAATCTAGGCAACCTCATACTCCTTCATGGTTTTATTTGTGTGATAACCCTGGCCTAGACTTCTAGCTCAAGGAGCACAAAATAGGAACTCTTCTTTTCAGGCATGTCATAGAGAGATGACAAGAAAGTTGGGGGGATGGGATGACATGTGAAAAATCATCATTGCTGCTGCATGTCTTGTCTCGAGGATGATAACCTATGAAAAATCATCATTGTTGCTGCATGTCTTGTCTCAAGGATGATAACCTGTTAAAAATCATCATTGCTGCTGCATGTCTTGTCTCGAGGATGATAACCTATGAAAAATCATCATAGATGATGAAGAGATGCAGTAAACATTGCACCTTTGTGGCACAATCCCACATGGCAGGGAAGACTAGGTGGTACAATCCCACATGGCGGGGAAGACTAGGTGGTACAATCCCACATGGCGGGGAACACTAGGTGGTACAATCCCACATGGCGGGGAAGACTATGTGGTACAATCCCACATGGCGGGGAAGACTAGGTGGTACAATCCCACATGGCGGGGAAGACTAGGTGGTACAATCCCACATGGCGGGGAAGACTAGGTGGTACAATCCCACATGGCGGGGAAGACTAGGTGGTACAATCCCACATGGCGGGGAAGACTAGGTGGTACAATCCCACATGGCGGGGAAGACTAGGTGGTACAATCCCACATGGCGGGGAAGACTAGGTGGTACAATCCCACATGGCGGGGAAGACTAGGTGGTACAATCCCACATGGCGGGGAAGACTAGGTGGTACAATCCCACATGGCGGGGAAGACTAGGTGGTACAATCCCACATGGCGGGGAAGACTAGGTGGTACAATCCCACACAGCAGGGAAGACTAGGTGGCATCACTGCAGATGGGTCAACAGATCTGATAGAAGAATGGATGAACTAGTTGGCCCAGACATATAATTCTGCCCTCCTAGAACGATGTGATGATACAGGGATATTGCCACACTGGAATGTCTCCATTCAGGGACTAAACATGTATCCATAAAACTCCCTAAGACAACCATAAATTTTGAAATGGCAAATACTGCAGAGGATGGATGTGTTGGGCCATTGGTGCAAATAAAACGGGTACACAACATATTTCCATTTTCTGGACTACATCCTGCTGGAAATATAGTTTAACCATTGTCCTGCTATAAGAGAGATCCAATGGGAGTTCGAGAATAAATGCTGAAGAAGAAGAAACAGTAAATCTTATGTGAATTTGTGCATCACCTCAGTTACTCAACCGATGAGGACATGTGGTTTTTCTAGAAGGACTGTCGAAAGCTACCTGCGTACATCTAAAGGTACATCTGATATTTTCATCCCACTTCAGTATGACTTCTGAGCCAATACGACTTTCTATAGAATGTGACCAGCCATCAAATGCCCTCACGACCGAGGAAGTGTATCCATGAGATACCCAGGGGGATGGATGAGCTTATCATGTCTGGGGAAGTATATCCATGAGATACCCAAGAGGATGGAAGAGCTTATCATGTCCAGAGAAGTATATCCATGAGATACCCTACCCAAGAGGTTGGAAGAAACTAGAGATATCAATGACTCACAGCAGCATCAGCCATTTATAATCTCTCAATGCATGTACACATTCTTTACTTCATCCGATTCAGCGTTCATTCTCAAACTCCCGCTGGTTCTCTCTTGTAGCAGGACAATAGTCTTATATTTCCAGCAGGGTGTAGTCCAGAAAATGGAAATAAATTATGTCGCCATTATTTTTCTGCAATGGCTCGACACATCCATCTTTGGTGGGACTTTTTTTAAAGTCCTGTTACAAAGTCATTATTTTACACTTCAATTTCCCTTCATAAAGATCATTCACAGACTCGACACGTTTTAAGCAAGTCGAACTGTTCTGTCATTACCACCAGCACTATCATGTGCAGGGAAGAGATCCCTGTGATATCCAAGAGGTTGGAAGAAACTAAAAATACGAATCACACGGCAACACTGGTCATTCATAAACTTTCAAAGTATGTAGATTGGCAGTCTGTTAATTACTGTTATAAAGCAAATATTTGACACAGCAAAATTTGTAGAGATAAATCATCAGGAAACCACACAATTTGCTGAAAATTTCCCTTAGTACATGGATAATATAATATAGAGCACTGAGACAAATGTGTTGGGCCATTGGTACAAATAAAACACTTGGCACAACGCATTTCCATTCTCTAGACTACATCCTGTTGAAAATCTAGGACCATTGTCCTGCTACAAGAGATATAAAATCTAGGACCATTGTCCTGCTACAAGAGATATAAAATCTAGGACCATCCATTGTCCTGCTACAAGAGAGATAAAATCTAGGACCATTGTCCTGCTACAAGAGAGATAAAATCTAGGACCATCCATTGTCCTGCTACAAGAGATAAAATCTAGGACCATCCATTGTCCTGCTACAAGAGAGATAAAATCTAAGACCATCCATTGTCCTGCTACAAGAGAGATAAAATCTAGGACCATCCATTCTCCTGCTACAAGAGAGATCCAGTGGAAGTTTGATTAAAAAAATGCTGAAGATGAAACATTGAGGATTTATTTTAGAAACAATCAGGATCTGTCCCCGAATGCGTGCCTACCCAATAAAATTGTATTTTGATTATTTCCCTGATTATGTTTATACATTTGTTTATCTATGTTTATTAACTTAAATATTTATTTATTTAAGATGATCGTATGAGTGGTTAGGAGAGTTGTATGAGTTAGGGTTAGCATTTTGGCTAATAAATACCCATTATCTGACAAACATAACCAAGAGAAATAATAACAATATTTTGGTAGGCACGCATTCAGGGAAAGCTCCAAAAATCATAATGAATTGTTTGTACACTCCTACAATAAAAAAATATTTGATGTCTGCTCAAAAGATTTCTATCTTCATTAGTGAAGCATAAATATATTTAAATGATTACAATGTTGATATATCAAATATGAATATATTGTTTAGTCTGCAGCTCTGTACACGACTAAATAGCACTAATTAATATCAAAATATATGTTTGTGAGAATATATTACATAATCTGCAGTTCTGTACATGACTAATTAGCACTAATTAGTATCACATAATATGAAAAATCATTAAGTGAAAAAACATATTTATAATACAAAAACAAATGACAACATCGCTGATGTAAAGTTCTTCATCTGCATTCATTCTAAAACTCTGTGGTGTGTCTGTGGCTATGACAACAAGTATGAGAACCAGTTCTTTCGTACGTCTGGCGTATAATAATAATGACCCATAACCTATCAGGGTTGTAGGGATTCCACTCTGGCGATGTTAGAAAAAAAAGCACACCAAAAAACCCTATCACGAAAATCCCTCCTAACACCCTATCATAAAAAGTCCTCCTAACACCCTATCACAAAAAGCTCTCCCAACACCCCTATCACAAAAAGCCCTTCAAAGCCCTCCATACACCTGTCCTCCATCATTCGGACGAGTGTAGAAAAATCACACCCTTTGCTTACTATACTATCAATACAGTTACAGACATTTACTGTTCAGTCAAAGTAGTAAAAATAATGAATGTATTAGTTACTAACGCCGAAGTCGGATTTATTGGCGCAAATACAATTGCGACACAATGTATTTGTGTTCTCTAAATTACATCCTGCTGGAAATCTAGTAAGACCAGTGTTCTGCTATACAAGAGATAAAGTGAGAGTCTGAGAATGAATGCCCCCAAAACTACTGATGGTTATCTAGAAGTAGTCTGGAGAATAGATTCTGTTGTTTTGGCTTACAGCATGACTGCAATATCTGTACCTTTTGACCTGAAAGATCCAGATTGAGCATGGTTGATTTACTTTTGAGTCAGGCCACTGATGCAAATAAAATGGGGACACAATGAATTTCCTTTCTCTGGATTACGTCCTGCTGGAAATCTAGTAGTACCATTGTCTTGCTACAAGAGAGATTCAGCAGAAGTTTGAGAATGGACGCTGAAGAAGAAGAGTCACTTTGACCTATGGGTTGGAAATGTCAATAACACCCACAAACCTCCTTAGTTGCCACTTACTACATGGCAGGTAAGTTGTTGTCTTTGCTCCCCTTTCGTGCCCTGGCAACACACCGGTGAGAGGAAGACAATGATATATATTGGGGACATGCAGAAAAATGGATATACCAAGTTGAAAGTACAAATATTTCAGCTGTACTGCAAACTAACAGAACAACATTACACAGAGAAATTCCAGTCAACAATATACGTGAGAAGCAAACCCAAAGATAAAACATGGGCTGAAGTTCACAATCTTAACCCTAGGATAAAACGTGATGAAGTTCACAATCTTAATCTTTGGATAAAACATGTACTTGAAAACTACAGGGAGCTGGGTAGGGCAGTGGTTAGCGGGCTGGTTTCGCATATGAATGGTCTTGGGTTCATTCCCCAGTTTGAGGCGGAAACATTTTTCAAATCACAAAGGCTCCCGGGTCAACCCAGCCTTAATTGGGTACCGGATTAATCCAGGAAGTAAAGACTGCGAGGGAGAGGAGATGGCTACCACCCTCATATAGCAGAGCCACTGAAATGTGAGGTCATTAACATCTTACACCCCTACCGCATTTAATAAATGCTATGGTTAACTTTAACATTACTACTTGAAAACTAGCTCCAATAATGGCATAGCACCAGATCTGTAAATAAGGAAGTATGGGGTGGTGGTTTAGAAATTCAAACACAGCAAATTTTCCCTTTCAGCTAAATAGAGTATTTAGAAAAAGTAAAGATATTGTACAAATATAAAGAATAATTAGATGCTAAAAAATGCCTGAAAGCAAAGACGAATTGTCAAAAATGGCAGATAATCTCTCTCAATCCCACGTACTTCACAATTTCAGGGAAGTAGCGTCTCCGCTAAAATAATCTGAGACTTTAGTGGAGAGAACTAAATGGAAACTACAGCCCCGAGCAAGACAGCATGAACAAATTCAACTGACAGGAACAAGTCAGGGTATTTCGACTGAGAATGGAACATTGCCATCTAAAAGCACACTTACCCCGAATCGGTATTAGCGACTCTGCAACCAACATGTGCAGAATAACAACACCTACCCAGAATATATACTACAGTATTAACCCAGAGAATTTGTTGACAGAGCAATATCCTGGTCCACAGGAATATCTCTACAAAACAAACTGTGGGAGACTCATGGCAACCTAAACAAACTATTCTATACAGGACCAATCGCCCATATAGTAACTTGGGCCTGGACTGCTGGTTCCGGGTACAAAGAATAAGGATACTGTCTTCTTTCCAGGAATGTTGTAATAGGTTACTAAGGAAAGTTGAGTGAAAAAAATCATCTTGTTTCAATTTCTTACTTTTGTTTTCTATCAAATAATCTTTGATCATGGATGCTGAAGAGCTACTGACCAGCAGACATTGCACCATTGTCCAGTTGTGGCAGAGGAATACTTAATGTGCATCACTGCGGATGTGTCAACAAATCTGACAGAAGAATGATGAGATTGTTGGCTCAGATGTGCGTGCTGTGCTCCTAGCAGGATGTGATAATCCTAAGATACTGCCACAGTGGAATGCCTCCCTTTGGGGACAAAACATATGCATCTATAAACTCCCCCTAACCATCCATACCTTTGAGACAACCTTACGTGAGTCTGGCAGGCACCTCAGTTACACAACTGAGAAGAACCTGTGCTTATGTCAAAAAAGGCTATGGACTTTCAAGAGCTACCTGCTCACAGATAACGGGATGCATCATCATCATGTGTCAAGAGCTACCTGCTCACAGGTAACGGGATGCATCATCATCATGTGTCAAGAGCTACCTGCTCACAGATAACGGTATGCATCATCATCATGTGTCAAGAGCTACCTGCTCACAGATAACGGGATGCATCATCATCATGTGTCAAGAGCTACCTGTTCACAGCTAAAGGGATTATTTCATCATCACCATGTGTAAAGAGCTACCTGTTCACAGCTAAAGGGATTATTTCATCATCACCATGTGTAAAGAGCTACCTGTTCACAGCTAAAGGGATTATTTTATCATCATCAAGTGTCAAGAGCTACTTGCTCACGGGTAAAGGGATTATGTCATCATTATCATCCGTGAACAATATCAAACTGGATGTATAATAATTGATCGCAGAAAAATGCTCGAGATACAAATAGCATGTCTATATCAACAATATTGTGACATAAAATTAAATATACCAGGCCAAAATGCATACATATTGCAGCTTTTCTGTAAACTAGACAGCTAATGTAGTTTTACTCAACTACATTACATCACAATAAGAAATATAAATGGTCAGCTGGAACAACTAGAGAAAAATCAACAATATTACAGAAAACATAAATCTATTTCAAATAGTTCATGATAAAAAAACAGAAAATAAAACACACAAATAATACAGGATTCAGATAATAAACTCCATGTAGTGTAATCCCTCTATCCTTCAGCCTTCCTAATCCCCCAACCCTTTAATACAGTTCTTCATGTTGTGGCGGTCCCAAAATTAAAATATTATTTTTGTTGCTACTTCATATGTGTTTTCCGATGGTCTTAGACGTGCGATGAGAAAAGTAAAACTTCAACATGTAATAACAACTGGAAAGATCAAGGGGAGAAGAGACAGAGGAAGACAAAGAGATAAATTTCTGGATGGGTTGTCAGTGTGGTACAAAATGAAGTCATCAATTGAATTACTTAACAACACAAGAGGCAGAAAGTTGTGGAGAAGCATGATGACCTACACCAATTGGCATGGCACTTGATTGATTACTTGTAGGTAAGGAGATCTAACTGTCTTGCTACAAAACCCATATCTAATTTAGCGAGCTAAGTTCCAGCTTAGTAATAGAGTTCATCTATATGCCTATTCTCATAATTACACAGCGATTAATTAACTATTCCCATACTTGATTAAAACTCATCCTTGACAACTGGCCCTTCCAGCTTTATAACACCGTCAATCTGTGTTTCTGTCTCATCAGGTCTTGCTATGTTTGTGTCTACCATCAGTTCACTGTCTGCAGCACCTTTATGAGCATGACCCTTGTCAATGATGATTGAATCTTCAGTGTCGGAGATGTAATATGGTTCTCCAGTGTAATGTGTTGGATATAGAAGGTAAGGCTCCGCTGATAGGCCAACTAGGTCCTGTGGAGAAAAATGCTGTTTCCACTGTTCTCTAAAAGATAATTTATAATTAAAAAAAAAATTACAAGTAACAATTTACAATAAGTAACAACATATAATACGCTAAATTTATAAGTAACAATTTATAATAAGTAACAATTTACAATAAGTAACAATTTATAAGCAAAAATGGAACAATACAGGATCAAGTGTACATCTAGCATTTCCTGCTTACACTTTTTTTTTAAATGCGCTCCTGTCGTATTTTTTAGTACTTGGTAATGCCATTCACACTTCCGTTACGTCACTCTTCCACTACATATCTTTAGTAAAATGGCTGCCGTATGTATGTTGAATTTGCCTTTGACTGACAAAGACGCAGTACAATTGTTGCAGTCACGAAGAGTACTTGCAAACGGGAAATGCGCACAGTGTCATACTATGACATTTAACTTCTATTGTGACAATCAAATTCACTATCCGAAACAAAATAATACCCTGCATTCAAACCCAATCATGTTTCCACTCATACAACCCTCCAATTAAATATTCCCCCATTTATTGTCTTGGCATATTTATATATGTAAAACCTGCCCAATAATTGTCGCTCAAATATTCTCATGGGAGGTAATACTTCTTCTTCAGAGTTCATTCTAAAACTCTCGTTGGATCTTCTTTGTAGCAGGACCATAGTCATACTAGATTTCCAGTTCAGAGAATGGAAATGCGTTGTGTCACAATTTTATTTGCGCCAATGGCCAGACACATCCGTCTTCGGCGAGATAGGTAATACATAAACAAAGAGTAAGCAGAAATCATTTGTCTCCCTTTCAATGTAGTTACCAACTTGAATTGATTAAATCAGAAAGGGGGTTTGCGTTAGAATTAGTCCTAACACTGAGTCTAATCCCCCCCCCCCCCAACACAACATCTAAATTCTAACAGTACCTCATATCTTGAAAATACAAAAACCATTAAATCGTTGCAAGTTTTAATCTCCGTGCGTAACTACTATTAGCTATTTTGAATTACAGTGACAAGATCTGTAAATGATGTAATTTCATTGAGCTCGCTAAATGTGTGTGAACCAAAGAACACAAATATTGATCGTATGAAATATTTGTAAGTTTGTTTAAAATCCCGCTAATTGATAGTATATACATGGACCCTTGATCCCAGATTGTTCTGCAAAAATGTATAAGTAACAATTCATAATAAGGAACAATTTATAATAAGCAAACAATTTATAATAAGTAAACTATTAAAAAGTAAAAATTAATAATAAGCCAAAATTTATAAGCACAAATTTATAATAAGCAATAATTACATAAACATGAAAATATAGAATAAGCACTGTTTGTGGGTCACTTTAACCTATGAGTTGACACAGTCAATTCCATCTTAACTGCCTCTTACATCATGCATGTCGGGTCACATTGTTTCTATTTTTTGCTTGACTTTTGAATTCAACACAGGGTAGACACCTTGCCTCCTCTCTTTAGTTGCCTCTTACACCGTGCATGTCAGGCTATATTATTTCTCTTTTCTTTACGCTCGTTGCCATACTCCCATAAGATCTTTCCTGTAGCAGGATGTTCGTACTAGATTTCCAGTAGGACATACACCAGAGAATGTAAATGTTTTGTCACAGTTTTATTTGCCTCAATGGCCCAACACATATGACTTTGGCATTGTAAAGGACTGAACAGGATGTAGTCCGGATAAGATAATATGTTACATCATAGTTTACCATTTGGCTTTGATATCTGCAACATTTGGTAAAACACATACAACATTTGGTCAAACACATACATTTGGTCAAATATACAAAATTTGGTAAAACACATACAACATTTGGTAAAACACATAGAAAATTTGGTCAACACATAGAAAATTTGGTCAAACACATACAACATTTGGTCAAACACATACAACATTTGGTCAAACACATACAACATTTGGTCAAACACATACAACATTTGGTCAAACATATACAACATTTGGTCAAACACATACATTTGGTCAAACACATACAACATTTGGTCAAACACATACAACATTTGGTCAAACACATACAACATTTGGTCAAACATATACAACATTTGGTCAAACACATACAACATTTGGTCAAACACATACAAAATTTAGTCACACTGTCAGTGACATATTCTCTCCAGAACGTTGTCTTTCTAATGAACTCCCTGAACCATTCTCTGTCGTGGGCGATGCAGCTTGCATTCTCCAATGACATATTCATGTTATATTTAATGTTGTCAGTCCATCATCTTCTTGGTCTGCCTTTCCTCCTCTGCCCTGGTGCTCTGCCCTCCATTATTATTTAACCAAATACATAACAACATTTAGCCAAACTCATGCAACATTTGGCAAACATATGTCCTGCTACAAGAGAGATCTGGTGGGAGTTTGAGAATGAACGCTGAAGAAGAAGAGTTTCCTATACCATGTTCAGTTGTAGGATGTTAAGCAAAGACTTTGTTTTATGACGATCTTGTATCTGCTCGTCTGTAAATAATATTTGTTGTGCTAGCATTATATTGATGGGAGGTCTGTGGATGTTTGGTCCAACCTGGTTAGAGCCAGAGGATACCTGATGATGTTCCTCCTTCGCAAGCGAAGATGCACATGGCATGAAAAAAATAAATGCGATGAAAAAAAAATATAATTATAATAAATTGGTAATTGTCTAATTTGGTTTGTGAGTTTTCTACCTAAGTAATGCTCAAATCACTGGAGCTAAGTAAGGTTCACTATGTTCATTCCCCGCCACCAATTGACTACTGGTTATGTCAGACTTCTCTATTGCTTCAGGCATGCAACCAAATGTTCAAGTCAAAATGATTGTCACTTCCTAAGTCATTGCGCCTCTATGATGGGCCTCAGCATAGGAAACATATAGTGCTGTCAGCTTCCTCCTCCCCTCCCCAGTGCTGCACAGTACATCTCTGGCTTTATCCCAACCACAGAAGGTGCATACATATATACAAATAAAGCATAAATTACATTGCAACAATAAAATAAAAGCATAATTGTATATATGATGTGCCATGAAGCTTCTATAAGAGAACCTCAATATAACGGCATGTCATCTACAAAGACTTTCTTTTGCATTAATGGTTTGTCTAGTTGGTGATACCCACAGATGCAAACCATGTGGCGCTTGCCCCTTCATTATTATAATAATGGAATTCTACACCTCGGCCTATAAACGGATTCTAGACTTGTGTCAAATTTCAGACATTAAAATCATGTGCTCGGTTTATAATCGAATTAGTTTATACATGGTATGCTACTATTTTTGTGTGTCTTTCTATGAAATGGAGTAACCAACCACACTCCAAGCCCTCCTTAGCTGCCTCTTACAACATACATTGCAAGTCACTGTATTATAATGATGATTATGAAATAATCCCTTTAGTAATGCTGAAGTCAGATGTGTCGGGCCAAAAGGCGCATTTATCACAGCAATGATGTAAACCATGACACAATGCATTCCGTTCTCCGGACTACAACCTGCTAATCTGCAGGAGTTTGAGAATGAACGAAGAAGAAAAATCCCTTTAGTTTTGAGGTGGTAGCTATATATTGGTAGTAGCTATATAGCTATATATATGAGCTATATTTGATAGCCCATAGCCTTTCTGACAATAGCACAGCTTCTTCTCAGTTGTGTAACTGAGGCTCTTGTGTAACCTAGACTCTATAAGGTTGTCTCAAAGGCATTGTTGCATCATGGAGGTTTCTGAATGCATGTTTAGTCCCCAAAGGCAGGCATTCCAGGAGCCAGGAGCACACCACACAAATCTGGGCCAACTATGTTGTCATTCTTATGTCAGATCTATTGACCCATCAGTAGTGATGACACAACTAACATTCTCCGTCACATAGTCCCCGTCACACAGTCTCAGTCACATAGTCTCCGTCACATTGGAGTCTGCCACAAAAGGTGCAATTTCCTGGCCGGCATCTCTTCATCATCCATGGGGGTTGATTTGTTGGAAGACAAAATTGTAACAATATGTGACAACGATTTTTCCGCAGGTGACAACTTGTCAGTCTACTGTACCTCAACTGTACTTAGTCACCTCTACTGTACCTCAACTGTACTTAGTCACCTCTACTGTACCCCAACTGTACTTAGTCGCCTCTACTGTACCCCAACTGTACTTAGTCGCCTCTACTGTACCCCAACTGTACTTAGTCGCCTCTATTGTACCCCAACTGTACTTAGTCGCCTCTACTGTACTTAGTCGCCTCTACTGTACCCCAACTGTACTTAGTCGCCTCTACTGTGCCCCAACTGTACTTAGTCGCCTCTACTGTGCCCCAACTGCACTTAGTCACCTCTACTGTGCCCTAACTGTACTTAGTCGCCTCTACTGTGCTCCAACTGTACTTAGTCGCCTCTACTGTGCCCCAACTGTACTTAGTCGCCTTCAACGACATGCTTGAAAATAAGACACTGGCCCTATTCTTTGCCATTAACTAGAAGTTCAAGAAAGTCAGTTGTCATACAAGCCCGTCACAATATTATTCTATACATCCTTCCCAGAATCCCACAGCACATGTGATTCCAAGCTCTAACTTAATACCTTGTTCCACCCCACTGGATGGTGGGTGTTATAATTTATCTTACCACCTTTAACACTAAGGCATAATTTGTTTTTAGCTCTCAATTAAACAAGAACTCAACATCACCTTTAACACTAAGATATTATGTCTTTTAGCTGACAATTAAACAAGTACTCACTCTGGATGCCTATCAAACATGATTGGAAGGTACTCATCCACAGGCACCATCTTTGACAAAGGTTTCTGATCTAGCAGTTTTCGTGCACCCCGGATAGACAATATGTAACTGATTGTCCAATAGGAATAGTGTAGCCACGCTAACCGATCGCTGCCCTCTACCATTGTCTCTAAGTCTTTGCGTAAACGTTTCCTTCCCAAATATCTGTGGACAGTATCATTCATGTAAATACTTCTTAGATTTATTGTAAACAATATCATATTTCACAACTGTAAAGTTAAATCCTAAGGATCACCTTTGTTGTGCAGTCACACAGGAACACGGTGTTTCAAGTCTGTGCTAACTTAATGACAAAGGTTCCTGAATGTGGAAGGTTTGAAGGTCGCACTATTTGCTTATCAGACTAACCATTATGCAACAGTAAACTAGCAATACAGTCAAAGTCCGATGTATTAGGCCATTAGCGCAAATAAATCGGAAACACAATGCATTTCCATTCTCTGGACTACATCCTACTTGAAATCTTGTAGGATCATTGTCCTGCAACAAGAGAGTTCCAGTGGGAGTTTGAGAAATTATGTAACCTAGTAGGATGGATCATTGTCCTGCAACAAGAGAGTTCCAATGGGAGTTTGAGAATGAACAATGAAGAAACAATAGAAGCCATGCCAATATAATGAGAATTTCTACTTGTGAATGACCCCCATCTCATTTCATCTGTACATTTCTTCTTCTGCATTCTTTCTCAAACTCCTTCAGATTAGCAGGATGTAGTCCGGAGAATGGAATGTGTTGTGTCATGGTTTACAGCAAAGCTGCGATATCTGCACCTTTCGGCCTGAAACATCCAACTTCAGCATGGCTTTGGGTCACTGACCCTATTTAATGGGACAGCCAATTCCATCCCATAACCTCCTTAGTCACCTCGTATGACATGCATGAAAGGTACACGGTGTTGCTATTCTTTTCTCCCCTTTCGGGCCCCAACAACACACAGGTGGTAAAAATATGTGAAGAAATAGATAAAAAAAATAAATCATAATTTTAAAATACGAATTTAAAATATATATTTTATCAGTAATTATTTATACTATTATTTCTACTTTTCTAATTCTTTTATTTTGTTGTTTAATTTATATAATAATCTTTTACGCACTCTTATCTTTATAAGTAACTTTACTAGGATCAATTTGTTTGATATATTTTTTATTATATTTCTGAATTATTTCATTAATTTATCACCACCAATTATTGTTTCATATTCATTCATTAAACATTGTTTTTCTTCTAATTCTTCTTCATACTCAATCATTTGTTCACCAACTATTTTAAAAACTTCTTTATTAATCGTATTTTTTACAATATATTGTTTTAATAAATAATCTTTTGTTTTATAATTTGGATTTTCAAGTTTTTTTTATTTGTTCTTTAATTTCATCACTTTTATTTTTTTTAACAAATAATTTTAGTTCTTCCATTTTTAGAGAATGAAATTCTCAACATCAAATATAACAATAAATTATTTACACTTCTTCTATTGCTTTATTAACATTAAATAATTTATTATTATCCCTTCCATTACCAATTTTCTCTTTTATTTTTTTAACTTTTAATTTCCTTGTTTCTTTATTTATTTTTAATGTTTCTTTATTACTAATTTCAATATTTTTTTATTCTTGTTACTTTTTAAAAGGAATATCATATTTATATGGAAATTTTACATTTAAATCTTGTCTTATTCTTTTTTATTGTAGAAGAAGAAATACCTAATTTACTACAAATCTGATCTTGTGATAAATTAGGTTGTTCGGTTTTAATATTCATAAATTTAATAATCTATCTATTGTCTATTGTCTTTCCCTAGGTGATTTGTGATCCACTCTTGCAGTTAAGTGTAAGGGTGATTGGAGCTCGAGCTTGCTAGTAGGATGTACCCTGATCTCATTTGGTTATATGCTTGTACGGGCAACTTTCGTGATGCATTCTCATAATGTGGCCAAACCACTTGATCTGTTCTCTCTCTATGTAATCTGTACAAGATGTTATACCTATTCTTTCCCTGATATATTCATTTCGCAATCTATCAATTTAATAATCATATTTGTTTTATATGCATTATTCATATTTTCAGGAGTCATTTCACTTAAAAGTTTTAATTCGTTTAAATCCATTTTATAAGAGAATAAAAAAGTAAATAGAGGTCAAATTAGTTGACTGTCATCCTATTATTTTATTTCATGTAAATTTTTCATAATTTCTCTATTATGATAAATTACAGTTTAATAAGATAGAATAATATTTACAAATACTATAAAATCTTATGTATTCATTATTAGTTGATTTACATCTATTAAATTTTTCTTTAGCAAAAGCAAGAAATTCTGTATTCACTATTATATCTACTTTTTCACTATTATATCTACTTTTTCACTATTATATCTATTTTCCCTATTATATCTACTTTTTCACTATTATATCTACTTTTTCCCTATTATATCTACTTTTTCACTATTATATCTACTTTTTCACTATTATATCTACTTTTTCACTATTATATCTACATTTTCCCTATTATATCTACTTTTTCCCTATTATATCTACTTTTTCACTATTATATCTACTTTTTCCCTATTATATCTATTTTCCCTATTATATCTACTTTTTCCCTATTATATCTACTTTTTCACTATTATATCTACTTTTTCCCTATTATATCTATTTTCCCTATTATATCTACTTTTTCACTATTATATCTACTTTTCCCCTATTATATCTACTTTTTCACTATTATATCTACTTTTTCACTATTATACCTATTTTCCTATTATATCTACTTTTTCACTATTATATCTACTTTTTCCCTATTATATCTACTTTTTCACTATTATATCTACTTTTAAGCATAAATCATAATTCTCCAAGTGTATAATAATATGTTTTATTTCTATTTTCTGGATGGTTGGTTGGTTGCTGATCCAGCGGTCCATGGGATCATGCCCTTTGACCTAATGCCATTAAATGGCATTATATTGCTGGGAAGTATGTGGATTTTTGGCCCACCCAGGGACAGAGCCAGAGAATAACTATCACACCTCCAGGAAGGTAGGTTTCAACCTATGCACTGCTCCCAGCCATTGTAGCCAAGATAGGGTTCACTGTACTCATTCCCCACCATCAATTGACTACAAGTTATGCCGAACCTCTTTATTGCTCCAGGCATGCAACCAAATGTTCAAGTCAAAAGGATTGTCACGTCTTGAGTCACTGTGCCTCTATGATGGGTCTAAGCCATAGGAAAAAACAGTGCTGTCAGTTTCCTCCTCCCAAGTGCTGCATAGTACATCTCTGGCTCCCTCCCAGTCATATATATTCAGGCAAACATGAAACACATTTCAACAACAAAATAAATGCACAATTGTATAGATGACGTACCATGAAGCTTCTCTAAGAAGATAACCTCAATATAATGGCATGTCATTCCCTAAGGTTTTCTGTTGCATGGGTGGTTTGTCTAGTGGGGCATTGGTGAGACCCATAGACGCAACCACATGTATATTTCCTTTTTCTAAATCATCTAAATAATTTAATATTCTATCACATACCGGTATATCAATAATTTCATGATTTGGACTTTTTTTTAGAAAAATATATTTTATTTTTTTCTACATTAATTATTTCATTTAATCTTTTTTTCTAAATCTTCTGGGACTTTCTTTTTCTTCATTGTAATAGAGGTAGAATTTTTATATTCTTCACAGATATTTAAATTCAAATTATTTTCTTTTTCAAACTTTTCAACACATTTCATAAATGTATCTAGTTTATCATTAGAAATATATTTTTTGATTTTCTTTTTCAAACTTTTCAACACATTTCATAAATGTATCTAGTTTATCACTAGAAATATATTTTTTGATTTTCTTTTTCAAACTTTTCAACATATTTCATAAATGTATCTAGTTTATCATTAGAAATATATTATTTGATTTTCTTTTTCAAACTTTTCAATACATCTCATAAATGTATCTACCGGTAGATTATCAATAGAAATATATCTTTTTATTTTCGTGTTCAAACTTTTCAACATATTTCATAAATGTATCTAGTTTATCACTAGTAATATATTTTTTGATTTTCATTTCCAAACTTTTCAACATATTTCATAAATGTATCTAGTTTATCACTAGAAATATATTGTTTGATTTTCTTTTTCAAACTTTTCAATACATCTCATAAATGTATCTACCGGTAGATTATCAATAGAAATATATCTTTTCATTTTCTTTTTCAAACTTTTCAACACATTTCATAAATGAATATAGTTTAGCATTAGAAATATATTTGTTTTATTCTCTTGTTCAAACTTTTCAACATATTTCATAAATGTATCTATCACTAGAAATATATATTTTTTTTTCTTTTCCAAACTTTTCAACCTAAATGACCAAACTTGCAGATGACCACGTTTTATTCCACAACAGCATTAAAAACCTGCAAGACCACCTAAGCATAATAGACACAGCAGGCAAGCAATTTGGAATGAAAATCAACATAGACAAAACATAAGTAATGAATATTTGCAAGAGAAAAGGAGAACATCAACATACAGATAAATAATAAACAACTAAAACAAGTAGATGAATTAAAATATCTGGGCAGCACATTGAGATATGACAACAAAAAATAAACAGAAATAAACGCAAGATGTAACAAGGCCTGTCAGATCATTGGTCAATTAACACCTTTACTAAGAAACAAAGATATTACACTAGAAATAAAGAAAGTGCTTTTCAACACCATTTTCTTACCAACATTGTGTTATCAGTGTCAAACTTGTACATTAGATTCTAGAACAATACATAAGATTAACACCACTGAAATGAAATGTGTGAGACATATGATTGGAGTTAGCTTGAGAGACAAAATCAGGAATGAAGCACTAAGGAAACAATTAGGGATTAAGCCAAAAATAGAATACATACAGAAACAACAAGTTAAATGGTACGGCCACATAACCAGACAGAAAGAGGAAATTATTATCCAAAAAACACTTAACAAATGATACGAAAACAGGAGACCTATTGGACGCCCTCATAAAAGGTGGATAGATAGTGTATTAGAGACACTCGGAAATATAACAGCAGAGGAGACAAATAGAAGGGCAAAAGACCATACACTCACTCTCTCCTCAACACCGAAAGGTACATGAGGACAGAAAGAAGAAAAAAAGAAGAAACTTTTCAACACATTTCATAAATGTATCTAGTTTATCATTAGAAATATATTTTCTTGATTTTCTTGTTCAAACTTTTCAACACATTTCATAAATGTATCTAGTTTATCATTAGAAATATATTTTTTGATTTTCTTGTTCAAACTTTTCAACACATTTCATAAATGTATCTAGTTTATCATTAGAAATATATTTTTTGATTTTGAAACTTTTCAACACATTTCATAAATGTATCTAGTTTATCATTAGAAATATATTTTTTGATTTTGAAACTTTTCAACACATTTCATAAATGTATCTACCGGTAGATTATCACTAGAAATATATCTTTTCATTTTCTTTTTCAAACTTTTCAACACATTTCATAAATGAATACAGTTTATCATTATAATTATATTTTTTTTATTGTCTTGTTCAAACTTTTCAACACTTTTCATCAATGTATATAGTTTATCATTAGAAATATATTTTTTTTATTTTCTTGTTCAAACTTTTCAACATATTTCATAAATGTATCTAGTTTATCAATAGAAATGTACTTTTTTGATTTTCTTTTTGAAATTTTTCAACACATTTCATAAATGTATCTAATTTATCATTAGAAAAATATTTCTTTGATTTTGAAACTTTTCAACACATTTCAGAAATGTATCTAGTTTATCATTAGAAATATATTTTTTTATTTTCTTTTTCAAACTTTTCAACACATCTCATAAATGTATCTAACGGTAGATGATCACTAGAAATATATCTTTTTATTTACTTTTTCAAACTTTTCAACACATTTCATAAATGTAGCTAGTTTATCATTAGAAATATATTTTTTTTATTTTCTTGTTCAAACTTTCAACATATTTCATAAATGTATCTAGTTTATCACTATAAATATATTTTTTTATTTTCTTTTTCAAACTTTTCAACACATTTCATAAATGTATCTAGTATATCATTAGAAATATATTTTTTGATTTTCTTTTTCAAACTTATCAACACATCTCATAAATATATCTAGTTTATCATTAGAAATATATTTTTTGATGTTCTTTTTCAAACTTATCAACACATTTCATAAATGTATCTAGTTTATCATTAGAAATATATTTTTTGATTTTGAGACTTTTCAACACATTTCATAAATGTATCTACCATTAGATTATCACTAGAAATATATCTTTTCATTTTCTTTTTTCAAACTTTTCAACACATTTCATGAATGTATATAGTTTATCATTAGAAATATATTTTTTTTATTTTCTTGTTCAAACGTTTCAACTTATTTCATAAATGTATCTAGTTTATCATTAGAAATATATTTTTTAATTTTCTTTTTCAATCTTTTCAACACATCTCATAAATGTAACTACCAGTAGTTTCTCATTAGAAATATATTTTTGAATTTTCTTTTTCAATCTTTTTAACGCATCTCATAAATGTATCTACCGGTAGATGATCACTAGAAATATATCTTTTTATTTCCTTTTTGAAATTTTTCAACACATTTCATAAATGAATCTAATTTATCATTAGAAAAATATTTCTTTGATTTTGAAACTTTTCAACACATTTCAGAAATGTATCTAGTTTATCAATAGAAATTTACTTTTTTGATTTCCTTTTAGAAATTTTTCAACACATTTCAGAAATGTATCTATTTTATCATTAGAAATATATTTTTTGATTTTCTTTTTCAAACTTTTCAACACATCTCATAAATATATCTAGTTTATCATTAGAAATATATTTTTTGATGTTCTTTTTCAGACTTATCAACACATTTCATAAATGTATCTAGTTTATCATTAGAAATATATTTTTTGATTTTGAAACTTTTCAACACATTTCATAAATGTATCTACCATTAGATTATCACTAGAAATATATCTTTTCATTTTCTTTTTTCAAACTTTTCAACACATTTCATGAATGTATATAGTTTATCATTATAAATATATTTTTTTTAATTTTCTTGTTCAAACGTTTCAACTTATTTCATAAATGTATATAGTTTATCATTAGAAATATATTTTTTTGATTTTCAAACTTTTCAAGACATTTCATAAGTGTATATAGTTTATCATTAGAAATATATTTTTTTATTTTCTTTTTCAATCTTTTCAACACATCTCATAAATGTAACTACCAGTAGTTTCTCATTAGAAATATATTTTTGAATTTTCTTTTTCAATCTTTTTAACGCATCTCATAAATGTATCTACCGGTAGATGATCACTAGAAATATATCTTTTTATTTACTTTTTCAAACTTTTCAACACATTTCATAAATGTATATAGTTTATCATTAGAAATATATTTTTTTATTTTCTTTTTCAAAAATTTCAACACATTTCATAAATGTATCTAGTTTATCATTAGAAATATTTTTTTTTTATTTTCTTGTTCAAACTTTTCAACACATTTCATAAATGTATATAGTTTATCATTAGAAATATATTTTTTTTATTTTCTTGTTCAAACTTTTCAACACATCTCATAAATGTAACTACCGGTAGTTTCACACTACGGTAGTTTAACGTTAGAAATATATTTTTTTATTTTCTTTTTCAAACTTATCAACACATTTCATAAATGTATCTAGTTTATCATTAGAAATATATTTTATGATTTTGATACTTTTCAGCACATTTCATAAATGTATCTACCAGTAGTTTATTATTAGAAATATATTTTTTGATTTTCTTTTTCAAACTTTTCAACACATCTCATAAATGTATCTGCCGGTAGATTATCACTAAAAATATATCTTTTCATTTTAGTTTTCAAACTTTTCAACACATTTCATAAATGTATATAGTTTATCACTAGAAATATATTTTTTGATTTTCTTTTCCAAACTTTTCAACATATTTCATAAGTGTATATAGTTGATCAATAGAAATTTATTTTTTGATTTTCTTTTTCAAACTTTTCAACACATTTCATAAGTGTATATAGTGTATCAATAGAAATTTATTTCTTTGATTTTGAAACTTTTCATCACATTTCAGAAATGTATCTAGTTTATCATTAGAAATATAGTTTTTTATTTTCTTGTTCAAACTTTTCAACACATTTCATAAATGTATATAGTTTATCATTAGAAATATGTTTTGTTTAAATTTTAAACTTTTCAACACATTTCATAAATGTATATAGTTTATCACTAGAAATATATTTTTGATTTTCTTGTTCAAACTTTTCAACACATTTCATAAGTGTATATAGTTGATCAATAGAAATTTATTTTTTGATTTTCTTTTTCAAACTTTTCAACACATTTCATAAGTGTATATAGTGTATCAATAGAAATATATTTTTTGATTTTCTTTTCCAAACTTTTCTACACATTTCATAAATGTATATAGTTTATCAAGAAATATATTTTTTTGATTTTCAAACTGTTCAACACATCTCATAAATGTATCTGCCGGTAGATTATCACTAAAAATATATCTTTTCATTTTAGTTTTCAAACTTTTCAACACATTTCATAAATGTATATAGTTTATCACTAGAAATAAATTTTTTGATTTTCTTTTCCAAACTTTTCAACACATTTCATAAGTGTATATAGTGTAACAATAGAAATTTATTTCTTTGATTTTGATACTTTTCAACACATTTCAGAAATGTATCTAGTTTATAATTAGAAATATATTTTTTGATTTTCTTTTTCAAACTTATCAACACATTTCATAAATGTATCTAGTTTATCATTAGAAATATATTTTTTGATTTTCTTTTTCAAACTTATCAACACATTTCATAAATGTATCTAGTTTATCATTAGAAATATATTTTTTGATTTTCTTTTTCAAACTTATCAACACATTTCATAAATGTATCTAGTTTATCAATAGAAATTTATTTTTTGATTTTCTTTTTCAAACTTTTCAACACATTTCATAAGTGTATATAGTGTATCAATAGAAATATATTTTTTGATTTTCTTTTCCAAACTTTTCTACACATTTCATAAATGTATATAGTTTATCATTAGAAATATATTTTTTTGATTTTCAAACTGTTCAACACATCTCATAAATGTATCTGCCGGTAGATTATCACTAAAAATATATCTTTTCATTTTAGTTTTCAAACTTTTCAACACATTTCATAAATGTATATAGTTTATCACTAGAAATAAATTTTTTGATTTTCTTTTCCAAACTTTTCAACACATTTCATAAGTGTATATAGTGTAACAATAGAAATTTATTTCTTTGATTTTGATACTTTTCAACACATTTCATAAATGTATCTAGTTTATAATTAGAAATATATTTTTTGATTTTCTTTTTCAAACTTATCAACACATTTCATAAATGTATCTAGTTTATCATTAGAAATATATTTTTTGATTTTCTTTTTCAAACTTATCAACACATTTCATAAATGTATCTAGTTTATCATTAGAAATATATTTTTTGATTTTCTTTTTCAAACTTATCAACACATTTCATAAATGTATCTAGTTTATCATTAGAAATATATTTTATGATTTTGATACTTTTCAGAACATTTCATAAATGTATCTACCAGTAGTTTATTATTACAAATATATTTTTTGATTTTCTTTTCCAAACTTTTCTACACATTTCATAAATGTATATAGTTTATCATTAGAAATATATTTTTTTGATTTTCAATCTTTTTAACGCATCTCATAAATGTATCTACCGGTAGATGATCACTAGAAATATATCTTTTTATTTACTTTTTCAAACTTTTCAACACATTTCATAAATGTATATAGTTTATCATTAGAAATATATTTTTTTATTTTCTTTTTCAAAAATTTCAACACATTTCATAAATGTATCTAGTTTATCATTAGAAATATTTTTTTTTTATTTTCTTGTTCAAACTTTTCAACACATTTCATAAATGTATATAGTTTATCATTAGAAATATATTTTTTTTATTTTCTTGTTCAAACTTTTCAACACATCTCATAAATGTAACTACCGGTAGTTTCACACTACGGTAGTTTCACGTTAGAAATATATTTTTTTATTTTCTTTTTCAAACTTATCAACACATTTCATAAATGTATCTAGTTTATCATTAGAAATATATTTTATGATTTTGATACTTTTCAGCACATTTCATAAATGTATCTACCAGTAGTTTATTATTAGAAATATATTTTTTGATTTTCTTTTTCAAACTTTTCAACACATCTCATAAATGTATCTGCCGGTAGATTATCACTAAAAATATATCTTTTCATTTTAGTTTTCAAACTTTTCAACACATTTCATAAATGTATATAGTTTATCACTAGAAATATATTTTTTGATTTTCTTTTCCAAACTTTTCAACATATTTCATAAGTGTATATAGTTGATCAATAGAAATTTATTTTTTGATTTTCTTTTTCAAACTTTTCAACACATTTCATAAGTGTATATAGTGTATCAATAGAAATTTATTTCTTTGATTTTGAAACTTTTCATCACATTTCAGAAATGTATCTAGTTTATCATTAGAAATATAGTTTTTTATTTTCTTGTTCAAACTTTTCAACACATTTCATAAATGTATATAGTTTATCATTAGAAATATGTTTTGTTTAAATTTTAAACTTTTCAACACATTTCATAAATGTATATAGTTTATCACTAGAAATATATTTTTGATTTTCTTGTTCAAACTTTTCAACACATTTCATAAGTGTATATAGTTGATCAATAGAAATTTATTTTTTGATTTTCTTTTTCAAACTTTTCAACACATTTCATAAGTGTATATAGTGTATCAATAGAAATATATTTTTTGATTTTCTTTTCCAAACTTTTCTACACATTTCATAAATGTATATAGTTTATCAAGAAATATATTTTTTTGATTTTCAAACTGTTCAACACATCTCATAAATGTATCTGCCGGTAGATTATCACTAAAAATATATCTTTTCATTTTAGTTTTCAAACTTTTCAACACATTTCATAAATGTATATAGTTTATCACTAGAAATAAATTTTTTGATTTTCTTTTCCAAACTTTTCAACACATTTCATAAGTGTATATAGTGTAACAATAGAAATTTATTTCTTTGATTTTGATACTTTTCAACACATTTCAGAAATGTATCTAGTTTATAATTAGAAATATATTTTTTGATTTTCTTTTTCAAACTTATCAACACATTTCATAAATGTATCTAGTTTATCATTAGAAATATATTTTTTGATTTTCTTTTTCAAACTTATCAACACATTTCATAAATGTATCTAGTTTATCATTAGAAATATATTTTTTGATTTTCTTTTTCAAACTTATCAACACATTTCATAAATGTATCTAGTTTATCAATAGAAATTTATTTTTTGATTTTCTTTTCCAAACTTTTCTACACATTTCATAAATGTATATAGTTTATCAAGAAATATATTTTTTTGATTTTCAAACTGTTCAACACATCTCATAAATGTATCTGCCGGTAGATTATCACTAAAAATATATCTTTTCATTTTAGTTTTCAAACTTTTCAACACATTTCATAAATGTATATAGTTTATCACTAGAAATAAATTTTTTGATTTTCTTTTCCAAACTTTTCAACACATTTCATAAGTGTATATAGTGTAACAATAGAAATTTATTTCTTTGATTTTGATACTTTTCAACACATTTCAGAAATGTATCTAGTTTATAATTAGAAATATATTTTTTGATTTTCTTTTTCAAACTTATCAACACATTTCATAAATGTATCTAGTTTATCATTAGAAATATATTTTTTGATTTTCTTTTTCAAACTTATCAACACATTTCATAAATGTATCTAGTTTATCATTAGAAATATATTTTTTGATTTTCTTTTTCAAACTTATCAACACATTTCATAAATGTATCTAGTTTATCATTAGAAATATATTTTATGATTTTGATACTTTTCAGAACATTTCATAAATGTATCTACCAGTAGTTTATTATTACAAATATATTTTTTGATTTTCTTTTCCAAACTTTTCTACACATTTCATAAATGTATATAGTTTATCATTAGAAATATATTTTTTTGATTTTCAAACTATTCAACACATCTCATAAATGTATCTGCCGGTAGATTATCACTAAAAATATATCTTTTCATTTTAGTTTTCAAACTTTTCAACAGATTTCATAAGTGTATATAGTGTATCAATAGAAATTTATTTCTTTGATTTTGAAACTTTTCAACACATTTCAGAAATGTATCTAGTTTATAATTAGAAATATATTTTTTGATTTTCTTTTCAAACTTATCAACACATTTCATAAATGTATCTAGTTTATCATTAGAAATATATTTTATGATTTTGATACTTTTCAGCACATTTCATAAATGTATCTACCAGTAGTTTATTATTAGAAATATATTTTTTGATTTTCTTTTTCAAACTTTTCAACACACCTCATAAATGTATCTGCTGGTAGATTATCACTAAAAATATATCTTTTCATTTTAGTTTTCAAACTTTTCAACACATTTCATAAATGTATATAGTTTATAATTGGAAATATATTTTTTGATTTTCTTTTTCAAACTTTTCAACACATTTCATAAATGTATATAGTTTATCACTAGAAATATAGTTTTTTATTTTCTTTTCCACACTTTTCAACATATTTCATAAGTGTATATAGTTGATCAATAGAAATTTATTTTTTGATTTTCTTTTTCAAACTTTTCAACACATTTCATAAGTGTATATAGTGTATCAATAGAAATTTATTTCTTTGATTTTGAAACTTTTCATCACATTTCAGAAATGTATCTAGTTTATCATTAGAAATATAGTTTTTTATTTTCTTTTTCAATCTTTTCAACACATTTCAGAAATGTATCTAGTTTATCATTAGAAATATGTTTTGTTTAAATTTTAAACTTTTCAACACATTTCATAAATGTATATAGTTTATCACTAGAAATATATTTTTTGATTTTCTTTTCCAAACTTTTCAACACATTTCATAAGTGTATATAGTTGATCAATAGAAATTTATTTTTTTGATTTTCTTTTTCAAACTTTTCAACACATTTCATAAATGTATCTACCAGTAGTTTATTATTAGAAATATATTTTTTTATTTTCTTTTTCAAACTATTCAATACATCTCATAAATGTATCTACCGGTAGATTATCACTAGAAATATATCTTTTCATTTTCTTTTTCAAACTTTTCAACACATTTCATAAATGCATATAGTTTATCATTATAAATATTTTTTTAAATTTTCTTATTCAAACTTTTTAACACATTTCATAAATGTACATTGTTTATCATTAGAAATATGTTTTGTTTAAATTTTAAACTTTTCAACACATTTCATAAATGTATCTAGTTTATCATTAGAAATATATTTTTTGATTTTCTTTTCCAAACTTTTCTACACATTTCATAAATGTATATAGTTTATCATTAGAAATATATTTTTTTGATTTTCAAACTATTCAACACATCTCATAAATGTATCTGCCGGTAGATTATCACTAAAAATATATCTTTTCATTTTAGTTTTCAAACTTTTCAACAGATTTCATAAGTGTATATAGTGTATCAATAGAAATTTATTTCTTTGATTTTGAAACTTTTCAACACATTTCAGAAATGTATCTAGTTTATAATTAGAAATATATTTTTTGATTTTCTTTTTCAAACTTATCAACACATTTCATAAATGTATCTAGTTTATCATTAGAAATATATTTTATGATTTTGATACTTTTCAGCACATTTCATAAATGTATCTACCAGTAGTTTATTATTAGAAATATATTTTTTGATTTTCTTTTTCAAACTTTTCAACACATTTCATAAATGTATATAGTTTATCACTAGAAATATAGTTTTTTATTTTCTTTTCCAAACTTTTCAACATATTTCATAAGTGTATATAGTTGATCAATAGAAATTTATTTTTTGATTTTCTTTTTCAAACTTTTCAACACATTTCATAAGTGTATATAGTGTATCAATAGAAATTTATTTCTTTGATTTTGAAACTTTTCATCACATTTCAGAAATGTATCTAGTTTATCATTAGAAATATAGTTTTTTATTTTCTTTTTCAATCTTTTCAACACATTTCAGAAATGTATCTAGTTTATCATTAGAAATATGTTTTGTTTAAATTTTAAACTTTTCAACACATTTCATAAATGTATATAGTTTATCACTAGAAATATATTTTTTGATTTTCTTTTCCAAACTTTTCAACACATTTCATAAGTGTATATAGTTGATCAATAGAAATTTATTTTTTTGATTTTCTTTTTCAAACTTTTCAACACATTTCATAAATGTATCTACCAGTAGTTTATTATTAGAAATATATTTTTTTATTTTCTTTTTCAAACTATTCAATACATCTCATAAATGTATCTACCGGTAGATTATCACTAGAAATATATCTTTTCATTTTCTTTTTCAAACTTTTCAACACATTTCATAAATGCATATAGTTTATCATTATAAATATTTTTTTAAATTTTCTTATTCAAACTTTTTAACACATTTCATAAATGTACATTGTTTATCATTAGAAATATGTTTTGTTTAAATTTTAAACTTTTCAACACATTTCATAAATGTATCTAGTTTATCATTAGAAATATATTTTTTGATTTTCTTTTCCAAACTTTTCTACACATTTCATAAATGTATATAGTTTATCATTAGAAATATATTTTTTTGATTTTCAAACTGTTCAACACATCTCATAAATGTATCTTCCGGTAGATTATCACTAAAAATAAATCTTTTCATTTTAGTTTTCAAACTTTTCAACACATTTCATAAGTGTATATAGTGTATCAATAGAAATTTATTTCTTTGATTTTGAAACTTTTCATCACATTTCAGAAATGTATCTAGTTTATCATTAGAAATATAGTTTTTTATTTTCTTTTTCAATCTTTTCAACACATTTCAGAAATGTATCTAGTTTATCATTAGAAATATGTTTTGTTTAAATTTTAAACTTTTCAACACATTTCATAAATGTATATAGTTTATCACTAGAAATATATTTTTTGATTTTCTTTTCCAAACTTTTCAACACATTTCATAAGTGTATATAGTTGATCAATAGAAATTTATTTTTTTGATTTTCTTTTTCAAACTTTTCAACACATTTCATAAATGTATCTACCAGTAGTTTATTATTAGAAATATATTTTTTTATTTTCTTTTTCAAACTATTCAATACATCTCATAAATGTATCTACCGGTAGATTATCACTAGAAATATATCTTTTCATTTTCTTTTTCAAACTTTTCAACACATTTCATAAATGCATATAGTTTATCATTATAAATATTTTTTTTAATTTTCTTATTCAAACTTTTTAACACATTTCATAAATGTACATTGTTTATCATTAGAAATATGTTTTGTTTAAATTTTAAACTTTTCAACACATTTCATAAATGTATCTAGTTTATCATTACAAATATATTTTTTGATTTTCATTTCCAAACTTTTCTACACATTTCATAAATGTATATAGTTTATCATTAGAAATATATTTTTTTCATTTTCAAACTGTTCAACACATCTCATAAATGTATCTGCCGGTAGATTATCACTAAAAATAAATCTTTTCATTTTAGTTTTCAAACTTTTCAACAGATTTCATAAGTGTATATAGTGTATCAATAGAAATTTATTTATTTGATTTTGAAACTTTTCAACACATTTCAGAAATGTATCTAGTTTATAATTAGAAATATATTTTTTGATTTTCTTTTTCAAACTTATCAACACATTTCATAAATGTATCTAGTTTATCATTAGAAATATATTTTATGATTTTGATACTTTTCAGCACATTTCATAAATGTATCTACCAGTAGTTTATTATTAGAAATATATTTTTTGATTTTCTTTTTCAAACTTTTCAACACACCTCATAAATGTATCTGCTGGTAGATTATCACTAAAAATATATCTTTTCATTTTAGTTTTCAAACTTTTCAACACATTTCATAAATGTATATAGTTTATAACTAGAAATATATTTTTGATTTTCTTTTCCAAACTTTTCAACATATTTCATAAGTGTATATAGTTGATCAATAGAAATTTATTTTTTGATTTTCTTTTTCAAACTTTTCAACACATTTCATAAGTGTATATAGTGTATCAATAGAAATTTATTTCTTTGATTTTGAAACTTTTCATCACATTTCAGAAATGTATCTAGTTTATCATTAGAAATATAGTTTTTTATTTTCTTTTTCAATCTTTTCAACACATTTCAGAAATGTATCTAGTTTATCATTAGAAATATGTTTTGTTTAAATTTTAAACTTTTCAACACATTTCATAAATGTATATAGTTTATCACTAGAAATATATTTTTTGATTTTCTTTTCCAAACTTTTCAACACATTTCATAAGTGTATATAGTTGATCAATAGAAATTTATTTTTTTGATTTTCTTTTTCAAACTTTTCAACACATTTCATAAATGTATCTACCAGTAGTTTATTATTAGAAATATATTTTTTTATTTTCTTTTTCAAACTATTCAATACATCTCATAAATGTATCTACCGGTAGATTATCACTAGAAATATATCTTTTCATTTTCTTTTTCAAACTTTTCAACACATTTCATAAATGCATATAGTTTATCATTATAAATATTTTTTTAAATTTTCTTATTCAAACTTTTTAACACATTTCATAAATGTACATTGTTTATCATTAGAAATATGTTTTGTTTAAATTTTAAACTTTTCAACACATTTCATAAATGTATCTAGTTTATCATTAGAAATATATTTTTTGATTTTCTTTTCCAAACTTTTCTACACATTTCATAAATGTATATAGTTTATCATTAGAAATATATTTTTTTGATTTTCAAACTGTTCAACACATCTCATAAATGTATCTGCCGGTAGATTATCACTAAAAATAAATCTTTTCATTTTAGTTTTCAAACTTTTCAACAGATTTCATAAGTGTATATAGTGTATCAATAGAAATTTATTTCTTTGATTTTGAAACTTTTCAACACATTTCAGAAATGTATCTAGTTTATAATTAGAAATATATTTTTTGATTTTCTTTTTCAAACTTATCAACACATTTCATAAATGTATCTAGTTTATCATTAGAAATATATTTTATGATTTTGATACTTTTCAGCACATTTCATAAATGTATCTACCAGTAGTTTATTATTAGAAATATATTTTTTGATTTTCTTTTTCAAACTTTTCAACACACCTCATAAATGTATCTGCTGGTAGATTATCACTAAAAATATATCTTTTCATTTTAGTTTTCAAACTTTTCAACACATTTCATAAATGTATATAGTTTATAACTAGAAATATATTTTTGATTTTCTTTTCCAAACTTTTCAACATATTTCATAAGTGTATATAGTTGATCAATAGAAATTTATTTTTTGATTTTCTTTTTCAAACTTTTCAACACATTTCATAAGTGTATATAGTGTATCAGTAGAAATTTATTTCTTTGATTTTGAAACTTTTCATCACATTTCAGAAATGTATCTAGTTTATCATTAGAAATATAGTTTTTTATTTTCTTTTTCAATCTTTTCAACACATTTCAGAAATGTATCTAGTTTATCATTAGAAATATGTTTTGTTTAAATTTTAAACTTTTCAACACATTTCATAAATGTATATAGTTTATCACTAGAAATATATTTTTTGATTTTCTTTTCCAAACTTTTCAACACATTTCATAAGTGTATATAGTTGATCAATAGAAATTTATTTTTTTGATTTTCTTTTTCAAACTTTTCAACACATTTCATAAATGTATCTACCAGTAGTTTATTATTAGAAATATATTTTTTTATTTTCTTTTTCAAACTATTCAATACATCTCATAAATGTATCTACCGGTAGATTATCACTAGAAATATATCTTTTCATTTTCTTTTTCAAACTTTTCAACACATTTCATAAATGCATATAGTTTATCATTATAAATATTTTTTTTAATTTTCTTATTCAAACTTTTTAACACATTTCATAAATGTACATTGTTTATCATTAGAAATATGTTTTGTTTAAATTTTAAACTTTTCAACACATTTCATAAATGTATCTAGTTTATCATTACAAATATATTTTTTGATTTTCATTTCCAAACTTTTCTACACATTTCATAAATGTATATAGTTTATCATTAGAAATATATTTTTTTCATTTTCAAACTGTTCAACACATCTCATAAATGTATCTGCCGGTAGATTATCACTAAAAATAAATCTTTTCATTTTAGTTTTCAAACTTTTCAACAGATTTCATAAGTGTATATAGTGTATCAATAGAAATTTATTTATTTGATTTTGAAACTTTTCAACACATTTCAGAAATGTATCTAGTTTATAATTAGAAATATATTTTTTGATTTTCTTTTTCAAACTTATCAACACATTTCATAAATGTATCTAGTTTATCATTAGAAATATATTTTATGATTTTGATACTTTTCAGCACATTTCATAAATGTATCTACCAGTAGTTTATTATTAGAAATATATTTTTTGATTTTCTTTTTCAAACTTTTCAACACACCTCATAAATGTATCTGCTGGTAGATTATCACTAAAAATATATCTTTTCATTTTAGTTTTCAAACTTTTCAACACATTTCATAAATGTATATAGTTTATAACTAGAAATATATTTTTGATTTTCTTTTCCAAACTTTTCAACATATTTCATAAGTGTATATAGTTGATCAATAGAAATTTATTTTTTGATTTTCTTTTTCAAACTTTTCAACACATTTCATAAGTGTATATAGTGTATCAATAGAAATTTATTTCTTTGATTTTGAAACTTTTCATCACATTTCAGAAATGTATCTAGTTTATCATTAGAAATATAGTTTTTTATTTTCTTTTTCAATCTTTTCAACACATTTCAGAAATGTATCTAGTTTATCATTAGAAATATGTTTTGTTTAAATTTTAAACTTTTCAACACATTTCATAAATGTATATAGTTTATCACTAGAAATATATTTTTTGATTTTCTTTTCCAAACTTTTCAACACATTTCATAAGTGTATATAGTTGATCAATAGAAATTTATTTTTTTGATTTTCTTTTTCAAACTTTTCAACACATTTCATAAATGTATCTACCAGTAGTTTATTATTAGAAATATATTTTTTTATTTTCTTTTTCAAACTATTCAATACATCTCATAAATGTATCTACCGGTAGATTATCACTAGAAATATATCTTTTCATTTTCTTTTTCAAACTTTTCAACACATTTCATAAATGCATATAGTTTATCATTATAAATATTTTTTTAAATTTTCTTATTCAAACTTTTTAACACATTTCATAAATGTACATTGTTTATCATTAGAAATATGTTTTGTTTAAATTTTAAACTTTTCAACACATTTCATAAATGTATCTAGTTTATCATTAGAAATATATTTTTTGATTTTCTTTTCCAAACTTTTCTACACATTTCATAAATGTATATAGTTTATCATTAGAAATATATTTTTTTGATTTTCAAACTGTTCAACACATCTCATAAATGTATCTGCCGGTAGATTATCACTAAAAATAAATCTTTTCATTTTAGTTTTCAAACTTTTCAACAGATTTCATAAGTGTATATAGTGTATCAATAGAAATTTATTTCTTTGATTTTGAAACTTTTCAACACATTTCAGAAATGTATCTAGTTTATAATTAGAAATATATTTTTTGATTTTCTTTTTCAAACTTATCAACACATTTCATAAATGTATCTAGTTTATCATTAGAAATATATTTTATGATTTTGATACTTTTCAGCACATTTCATAAATGTATCTACCAGTAGTTTATTATTAGAAATATATTTTTTGATTTTCTTTTTCAAACTTTTCAACACACCTCATAAATGTATCTGCTGGTAGATTATCACTAAAAATATATCTTTTCATTTTAGTTTTCAAACTTTTCAACACATTTCATAAATGTATATAGTTTATAACTAGAAATATATTTTTGATTTTCTTTTCCAAACTTTTCAACATATTTCATAAGTGTATATAGTTGATCAATAGAAATTTATTTTTTGATTTTCTTTTTCAAACTTTTCAACACATTTCATAAGTGTATATAGTGTATCAGTAGAAATTTATTTCTTTGATTTTGAAACTTTTCATCACATTTCAGAAATGTATCTAGTTTATCATTAGAAATATAGTTTTTTATTTTCTTTTTCAATCTTTTCAACACATTTCAGAAATGTATCTAGTTTATCATTAGAAATATGTTTTGTTTAAATTTTAAACTTTTCAACACATTTCATAAATGTATATAGTTTATCACTAGAAATATATTTTTTGATTTTCTTTTCCAAACTTTTCAACACATTTCATAAGTGTATATAGTTGATCAATAGAAATTTATTTTTTTGATTTTCTTTTTCAAACTATTCAATACATCTCATAAATGTATCTACCGGTAGATTATCACTAGAAATATATCTTTTCATTTTCTTTTTCAAACTTTTCAACACATTTCATAAATGCATATAGTTTATCATTATAAATATTTTTTTAAATTTTCTTATTCAAACTTTTTAACACATTTCATAAATGTACATTGTTTATCATTAGAAATATGTTTTGTTTAAATTTTAAACTTTTCAACACATTTCATAAATGTATCTAGTTTATCATTAGAAATATATTTTTTTATTTTCTTTTCCAAACTTTTCTACACATTTCATAAATGTATATAGTTTATCATTAGAAATATATTTTTTTGATTTTCAAACTGTTCAACACATCTCATAAATGTATCTGCCGGTAGATTATCACTAAAAATAAATCTTTTCATTTTAGTTTTCAAACTTTTCAACAGATTTCATAAGTGTATATAGTGTATCAATAGAAATTTATTTCTTTGATTTTGAAACTTTTCAACACATTTCAGAAATGTATCTAGTTTATAATTAGAAATATATTTTTTGATTTTCTTTTTCAAACTTATCAACACATTTCATAAATGTATCTAGTTTATCATTAGAAATATATTTTATGATTTTGATACTTTTCAGCACATTTCATAAATGTATCTACCAGTAGTTTATTATTAGAAATATATTTTTTGATTTTCTTTTTCAAACTTTTCAACACACCTCATAAATGTATCTGCTGGTAGATTATCACTAAAAATATATCTTTTCATTTTAGTTTTCAAACTTTTCAACACATTTCATAAATGTATATAGTTTATAATTAGAAATATATTTTTTGATTTTCTTTTCCAAACTTTTCAACATATTTCATAAGTGTATATAGTTGATCAATAGAAATTTATTTTTTGATTTTCTTTTTCAAACTTTTCAACACATTTCATAAGTGTATATAGTGTATCAATAGAAATTTATTTCTTTGATTTTGAAACTTTTCATCACATTTCAGAAATGTATCTAGTTTATCATTAGAAATATAGTTTTTTATTTTCTTTTTCAATCTTTTCAACACATTTCAGAAATGTATCTAGTTTATCATTAGGTATATGTTTTGTTTAAATTTTAAACTTTTCAACACATTTCATAAATGTATATAGTTTATCACTAGAAATATATTTTTTGATTTTCTTTTCCAAACTTTTCAACACATTTCATAAGTGTATATAGTTGATCAATAGAAATTTATTTTTTGATTTTCTTTTTCAAACTTTTCAACACATTTCATAAGTGTATATAGTGTATCAATAGAAATTTATTTCTTTGATTTTGAAACTTTTCATCACATTTCAGAAATGTATCTAGTTTATCATTAGAAATATAGTTTTTTATTTTCTTTTTCAATCTTTTCAACACATTTCAGAAATGTATCTAGTTTATCATTAGAAATATTTATTTTTATTTTCTTCTTCAAACTTTTCAACACATTTCATAAATGTATATAGTTTATCATTAGAAATATGTTTTGTTTAAATTTTAAACTTTTCAACACATTTCATAAATGTATATAGTTTATAACTAGAAATATATTTTTTTATTTTCTTTTCCAAACTTTTCAACACATTTCATAAGTGTATATAGTTGATCAATAGAAATTTATTTTTTGATTTTCTTTTTCAAACTTTTCAACACATTTCATAAGTGTATATAGTGTATCAATAGAAATTTATTTTTTTGATTTTCTTTTTCAAACTTTTCAACACATTTAATAAATGTATCTACCTGTAGATTATCACTAGAAATATATCTTTTCATTTTCTTTTTCAAAATTTTCAACACATTTCATAAATGCATATAGTTTATCATTAGAAATATTTTTTTTTATTTTCTTATTCAAACTTTTTAACACATTTCATAAATGTACATAGTTTATCATTAGAAATATGTTTTGTTTAAATTTTAAACTTTTCAACACATTTCATAAATGTATCTAGTTTATCATTAGAAATATATTTTTTGATTTTCTTTTCCAAACTTTTCTACACATTTCATAAATGTATATAGTTTATCATTAGAAATATATTTTTTTGATTTTCAAACTGTTCAACACATCTCATAAATGTATCTGCCGGTAGATTATCACTAAAAATATATCTTTTCATTTTAGTTTTCAAACTTTTCAACACATTTCCTAAATGTATATAGTTTATCACTAGAAATAAATTTTTTGATTTTCTTTTCCAAACTTTTCAACACATTTCATAAGTGTATATAGTGTATCAATAGAAATTTATTTCTTTGATTTTGATACTTTTCAACACATTTCATAAATGTATCTAGTTTATAATTAGAAATATATTTTTTGATTTTCTTTTTCAAACTTATCAACACATTTCATAAATGTATCTAGTTTATCATTAGAAATATATTTTGATTTTCTTTTTCAAACTTATCAACACATTTCATAAATGTATCTAATTTATCATTAGAAATATATTTTATGATTTTGATACTTTTCAGAACATTTCATAAATGTATCTACCAGTAGTTTATTATTAGAAATATATTTTTTGATTTTCTTTTTCAAACTTTTCAACACATTTCATAAATGTACATAGTTTATCATTAGAAATATAGTTTTTTATTTTCTTTTCCAAACTTTTCAACATATTTCATAAGTGTATATAGTTGATCAATAGAAATTTATTTTTTAATTTTCTTTTTCAAACTTTTCAACACATTTCATAAGTGTATATAGTGTATCAATAGAAATTTATTTCTTTGATTTTGAAACTTTTCAACACATTTTAGAAATGTATCTAGTTTATCATTAGAAATATAGTTTTTTATTTTCTTTTTCAAACTTTTCAACACATTTCATAAATGTATATAGTTTATTATTAGAAATATATATTTTTATTTTCTTTTTCAAACTTTACAATACATTTTATAAATGTACATAGTTTATCATTAGAAATATGTTTTGTTTAAATTTTAAACTTTTCAACACATTTCAGAAATGTATCTAGTTTATCATTAGAAATATGTTTTGTTTAAATTTTAAACTTTTCAACACATCTCATAAATGTATCTAGTTTATAATTAGAAATATATTTTTTGATTTTCTTTTTCAAACTTATCAACACATTTCATAAATGTATCTAGTTTATCATTAGAAATATATTTTTTGATTTTGATACTTTTCAACACATTTCATAAATGTACGAGGCGTGTTCAAATGAAAACGGGACTTGTTACACCACGCGTGATAGAGCGCACTGATATTGATGACATTTTGCACTAGTAATGAGTATCCAATAATTTACATACGGTCACGTGTTCATCTTTCCAGCATGCATATGTGCTGCAGAAGACTGTTAACAATATGGCGGGTGTGATTCCGAACCCGTCCAAAGTGAATCAGCGTGCTGTGATCCAGTTTCTTTCATTTGAAGGATGTCAAGCAGTAGACATTCATCGGAGAATGAAGGCAGCATATGGTGACAAATGTTTGTCGAGGACCAGAGTGATGGAGTGTGTGCGTATGTTTAAAGACGGACGTGAGTTAACGGCAGATCTTGCACGGCCAGGTCAGGCGCATATTGTTGCAACAGAAGAAGCCATAGCCGTGCTTGATAAAGCAGTACTGACTGACCATCAAGGCTAAGCGACCAGGCAGACTTTCTCAAGGTGTGATTCTTCTCCACGACAACGCTCGTCCGCACGTCGCAAAAATTGTGCAGGAAACATTGGCAAAGAAGAATTGGGAAGTTCATCATCACCCAGCCTATAGTCCCGATTTATCCCCGTGTGATTTCCATTTGTTCGGACCATTGAAGAAAGCACTAAAGGGACAGCGATTCAACAGCGACGCAGACGTGAAGACAGCGGTGACCACATGGTTCAGAGAACAGCCACGCAACTTTTTCTCGGACGGCATTCGACGTCTACCTAAACAGTGGGATGCTTGCCTAAATGCATACGGAGATTTTTTCTGATGAACCCAGGTGCATTCTTATTCACAAGTGGTTGCTTTGTTCAATTCCGTTGAAAATATTAAATTGCGTATGATACTTTTTAAATAAATCCACAAGTCCCGTTTTCATTTGAACACGCCTCATATCTACCAGTAGTTTATTATTAGAAATATATTTTTTGATTTTCTTTTTCAAACTTTTCAACACATTTCATAAATGTATCTGCCGGTAGATTATCACTAAAAATATATCTTTTCATTTTAGTTTTCAAACTTTTCAACACATTTCATAAATGTATATAGTTTATAACTAGAAATATATTTTTTCATTTTCTTTTCCAAACTTTTCAACATATTTCATAAGTGTATATAGTTGATCAATAGAAATTTATTTTTTGATTTTCTTTTTCAAACTTTTCAACACATTTCATAAGTGTATATAGTGTATCAATAGAAATTTATTTCTTTGATTTTGAAACTTTTCAACACATTTCAGAAATGTATCTAGTTTATCATTAGAAATATAGTTTTTTATTTTCTTTTTCATTCTTTTCAACACATTTCAGAAATGTATCTAGTTTATCATTAGAAATATTTTTTTTTATTTTCTTGTTCAAACTTTTCAACACATTTCATAAATGTATATAGTTTATCATTAGAAATATGTTTTGTTTAAATTTTAAACTTTTCAACACATTTCATAAATGTATATAGTTTATCACTAGAAATATATTTTTTGATTTTCTTTTCCAAACTTTTCAACACATTTCATAAGTGTATATAGTTGATCAATAGAAATTTATTTTTTGATTTTCTTTATCAAACGTTTCAACACATTTCATAAGTGTATATAGTGTATCAATAGAAATTTATTTTTTTGATTTTCTTTTTCAAACTTTTCAACACATTTAATAAATGTATCTACCAGTAGTTTATTATTAGAAATATATTTTTTTATTTTATTTTTCAAACTATTCAATACATCTCATAAATGTATCTACCTGTAGATTATCACTAGAAATATATCTTTTCATTTTCTTTTTCAAACTTTTCAACACATTTCATAAATGCATATAGTTTATCATTAGAAATATTTTTTTTTTATTTTCTTATTCAAACTTTTTAACACATTTCATAAATGTACATAGTTTATCATTAGAAATATGTTTTGTTTAAATTTTAAATTTTCAACACATTTCATAAATGTATCTAGTTTATCATTAGAAATACATTTTTTGATTTTCTTTTCCAAACTTTTCTACAGATTTCATAAATGTATATAGTTTATCATTAGAAATATATTTTTTTGATTTTCAAACTGTTCAACACATCTCATAAATGTATTTGCCGGTAGATTATCACTAAAAATATATCTTTTCATTTTAGTTTTCAAACTTTTCAACACATTTCATAAATGTATATAGTTTATCACTAGAAATAAATTTTTTGATTTTCTTTTCCAAACTTTTCAACACATTTCATAAGTGTATATAGTGTATCAATAGAAATTTATTTCTTTATTTTGATACTTTTCAACACATTTCATAAATGTATCTAGTTTATCATTGGAAATATATTTTTTGATTTTCTTTTTCAAACTTATCAACACATTTCATAAATGTATATAGTTTATCACTAGAAATATATATTTTTATTTGCTTTTCCAAACTTTTCAACATATTTCATAAATGTATCTACCGGTAGATGATCACTAGAAATATATCTTTTTATTTTCTTTTTCAAACTTTTCAACACATTTCATAAATGTATATAGTTTATTATTAGAAATATATATTTTTATTTTCTTTTTCAAACTTTTCAATACATTTTATAAATGTACATAGTTTATCATTAGAAATATGTTTTGTTTAAATTTTAAACTTTTCAACACATCTCAAAAATGTATCTAGTTTATAATTAGAAATATATTTTTTGATTTTCTTTTTCAAACTTATCAACACATTTCATAAATGTATCTAGTTTATCATTAGAAATATATTTTTTGATTTTGATACTTTTCAACACATTTCATAAATGTATCTACCAGTAGTTTATTATTAGAAATATATTTTTTGATTTTCTTTTTCAAACTTTTCAACACATTTCATAAATGTATCTGCCGGTAGATTATCACTAAAAATATATCTTTTCATTTTAGTTTTCAAACTTTTCAACACATTTCATAAATGTATATAGTTTATAACTAGAAATATATTTTTGATTTTCTTTTCCAAACTTTTCAACATATTTCATAAGTGTATATAGTTGATCAATAGAAATTTATTTTTTGATTTTCTTTTTCAAACTTTTCAACACATTTCATAAGTGTATATAGTGTATCAATAGAAATTTATTTCTTTGATTTTGAAACTTTTCATCACATTTCAGAAATGTATCTAGTTTATCATTAGAAATATAGTTTTTTATTTTCTTTTTCAATCTTTTCAACACATTTCAGAAATGTATCTAGTTTATCATTAGAAATATGTTTTGTTTAAATTTTAAACTTTTCAACACATTTCATAAATGTATATAGTTTATCACTAGAAATATATTTTTTGATTTTCTTTTCCAAACGTTTCAACACATTTCATAAGTGTATATAGTTGATCAATAGAAATTTATTTTTTGATTTTCTTTATCAAACGTTTCAACACATTTCATAAGTGTATATAGTGTATCAATAGAAATTTATTTTTTTGATTTTCTTTTTCAAACTTTTCAACACATTTAATAAATGTATCTACCAGTAGTTTATTATTAGAAATATATTTTTTTATTTTATTTTTCAAACTATTCAATACATCTCATAAATGTATCTACCTGTAGATTATCGCTAGAAATATATCTTTTCATTTTCTTTTTCAAACTTTTCAACACATTTCATAAATGCATATAGTTTATCATTAGAAATATTTTTTTTTATTTTCTTATTCAAACTTTTTAACACATTTCATAAATGTACATAGTTTATCATTAGAAATATGTTTTGTTTAAATTTTAAACTTTTCAACACATTTCATAAATGTATCTAGTTTATCATTAGAAATACATTTTTTGATTTTCTTTTCCAAACTTTTCTACAGATTTCATAAATGTATATAGTTTATCATTAGAAATATATTTTTTTGATTTTCAAACTGTTCAACACATCTCATAAATGTATTTGCCGGTAGATTATTACTAAAAATATATCTTTTCATTTTAGTTTTCAAACTTTTCAACACATTTCCTAAATGTATATAGTTTATCACTAGAAATAAATTTTTTGATTTTCTTTTCCAAACTTTTCAACACATTTCATAAGTGTATATAGTGTATCAATAGAAATTTATTTCTTTGATTTTGATACTTTTCAACACATTTCATAAATGTATCTAGTTTATAATTAGAAATATATTTTTTGATTTTCTTTTTCAAACTTATCAACACATTTCATAAATGTATCTAGTTTATCATTAGAAATATATTTTGATTTTCTTTTTCAAACTTATCAACACATTTCATAAATGTATCTAATTTATCATTAGAAATATATTTTATGATTTTGATACTTTTCAGAACATTTCATAAATGTATCTACCAGTAGTTTATTATTAGAAATATATTTTTTGATTTTCTTTTTCAAACTTTTCAACACATTTCATAAATGTACATAGTTTATCATTAGAAATATAGTTTTTTATTTTCTTTTCCAAACTTTTCAACATATTTCATAAGTGTATATAGTTGATCAATAGAAATTTATTTTTTGATTTTCTTTTTCAAACTTTTCAACACATTTCATAAGTGTATATAGTGTATCAATAGAAATTTATTTCTTTGATTTTGAAACTTTTCAACACATTTCAGAAATGTATCTAGTTTATCATTAGAAATATAGTTTTTTATTTTCTTTTTCATTCTTTTCAACACATTTCAGAAATGTATCTAGTTTATCATTAGAAATATTTTTTTTTATTTTCTTGTTCAAACTTTTCAACACATTTCATAAATGTATATAGTTTATCATTAGAAATATGTTTTGTTTAAATTTTAAACTTTTCAACACATTTCATAAATGTATATAGTTTATCACTAGAAATATATTTTTTGATTTTCTTTTCCAAACTTTTCAACACATTTCATAAGTGTATATAGTTGATCAATAGAAATTTATTTTTTGATTTTCTTTATCAAACGTTTCAACACATTTCATAAGTGTATATAGTGTATCAATAGAAATTTATTTTTTTGATTTTCTTTTTCAAACTTTTCAACACATTTAATAAATGTATCTACCAGTAGTTTATTATTAGAAATATATTTTTTTATTTTATTTTTCAAACTATTCAATACATCTCATAAATGTATCTACCTGTAGATTATCACTAGAAATATATCTTTTCATTTTCTTTTTCAAACTTTTCAACACATTTCATAAATGCATATAGTTTATCATTAGAAATATTTTTTTTTATTTTCTTATTCAAACTTTTTAACACATTTCATAAATGTACATAGTTTATCATTAGAAATATGTTTTGTTTAAATTTTAAATTTTCAACACATTTCATAAATGTATCTAGTTTATCATTAGAAATACATTTTTTGATTTTCTTTTCCAAACTTTTCTACAGATTTCATAAATGTATATAGTTTATCATTAGAAATATATTTTTTTGATTTTCAAACTGTTCAACACATCTCATAAATGTATTTGCCGGTAGATTATCACTAAAAATATATCTTTTCATTTTAGTTTTCAAACTTTTCAACACATTTCATAAATGTATATAGTTTATCACTAGAAATAAATTTTTTGATTTTCTTTTCCAAACTTTTCAACACATTTCATAAGTGTATATAGTGTATCAATAGAAATTTATTTCTTTATTTTGATACTTTTCAACACATTTCATAAATGTATCTAGTTTATCATTAGAAATATATTTTTTGATTTTCTTTTTCAAACTTATCAACACATTTCATAAATGTATCTAGTTTATAATTAGAAATATATTTTTTGATTTTCTTTTTCAAACTTATCAACACATTTCATAAATGTATCTAGTTTATCATTGGAAATATATTTTTTGATTTTCTTTTTCAAACTTATCAACACATTTCATAAATGTATATAGTTTATCACTAGAAATATATTTTTTTATTTTCTTTTCCAAACTTTTCAACATATTTCATAAATGTATCTACCGGTAGATGATCACTAGAAATATATCTTTTTATTTTCTTTTTCAAACTTTTCAACACATTTCATAAATGTATATAGTTTATTATTAGAAATATATATTTTTATTTTCTTTTTCAAACTTTTCAATACATTTTATAAATGTACATAGTTTATCATTAGAAATATGTTTTGTTTAAATTTTAAACTTTTCAACACATCTCAAAAATGTATCTAGTTTATAATTAGAAATATATTTTTTGATTTTCTTTTTCAAACTTATCAACACATTTCATAAATGTATCTAGTTTATCATTAGAAATATATTTTTTGATTTTGATACTTTTCAACACATTTCATAAATGTATCTACCAGTAGTTTATTATTAGAAATATATTTTTTGATTTTCTTTTTCAAACTTTTCAACACATTTCATAAATGTATCTGCCGGTAGATTATCACTAAAAATATATCTTTTCATTTTAGTTTTCAAACTTTTCAACACATTTCATAAATGTATATAGTTTATAACTAGAAATATATTTTTGATTTTCTTTTCCAAACTTTTCAACATATTTCATAAGTGTATATAGTTGATCAATAGAAATTTATTTTTTGATTTTCTTTTTCAAACTTTTCAACACATTTCATAAGTGTATATAGTGTATCAATAGAAATTTATTTCTTTGATTTTGAAACTTTTCATCACATTTCAGAAATGTATCTAGTTTATCATTAGAAATATAGTTTTTTATTTTCTTTTTCAATCTTTTCAACACATTTCAGAAATGTATCTAGTTTATCATTAGAAATATGTTTTGTTTAAATTTTAAACTTTTCAACACATTTCATAAATGTATATAGTTTATCACTAGAAATATATTTTTTGATTTTCTTTTCCAAACGTTTCAACACATTTCATAAGTGTATATAGTTGATCAATAGAAATTTATTTTTTGATTTTCTTTATCAAACGTTTCAACACATTTCATAAGTGTATATAGTGTATCAATAGAAATTTATTTTTTTGATTTTCTTTTTCAAACTTTTCAACACATTTAATAAATGTATCTACCAGTAGTTTATTATTAGAAATATATTTTTTTATTTTATTTTTCAAACTATTCAATACATCTCATAAATGTATCTACCTGTAGATTATCGCTAGAAATATATCTTTTCATTTTCTTTTTCAAACTTTTCAACACATTTCATAAATGCATATAGTTTATCATTAGAAATATTTTTTTTTATTTTCTTATTCAAACTTTTTAACACATTTCATAAATGTACATAGTTTATCATTAGAAATATGTTTTGTTTAAATTTTAAACTTTTCAACACATTTCATAAATGTATCTAGTTTATCATTAGAAATACATTTTTTGATTTTCTTTTCCAAACTTTTCTACAGATTTCATAAATGTATATAGTTTATCATTAGAAATATATTTTTTTGATTTTCAAACTGTTCAACACATCTCATAAATGTATTTGCCGGTAGATTATTACTAAAAATATATCTTTTCATTTTAGTTTTCAAACTTTTCAACACATTTCCTAAATGTATATAGTTTATCACTAGAAATACATTTTTTGATTTTCTTTTCCAAACTTTTCAACACATTTCATAAGTGTATATAGTGTATCAATAGAAATTTATTTCTTTGATTTTGATACTTTTCAACACATTTCATAAATGTATCTAGTTTATAATTAGAAATATATTTTTTGATTTTCTTTTTCAAACTTATCAACACATTTCATAAATGTATCTAGTTTATCATTAGAAATATATTTTGATTTTCTTTTTCAAACTTATCAACACATTTCATAAATGTATCTAATTTATCATTAGAAATATATTTTATGATTTTGATACTTTTCAGAACATTTCATAAATGTATCTACCAGTAGTTTATTATTAGAAATATATTTTTTGATTTTCTTTTTCAAACTTTTCAACACATTTCATAAATGTACATAGTTTATCATTAGAAATATAGTTTTTTATTTTCTTTTCCAAACTTTTCAACATATTTCATAAGTGTATATAGTTGATCAATAGAAATTTATTTTTTGATTTTCTTTTTCAAACTTTTCAACACATTTCATAAGTGTATATAGTGTATCAATAGAAATTTATTTCTTTGATTTTGAAACTTTTCAACACATTTCAGAAATGTATCTAGTTTATCATTAGAAATATAGTTTTTTATTTTCTTTTTCATTCTTTTCAACACATTTCAGAAATGTATCTAGTTTATCATTAGAAATATTTTTTTTTATTTTCTTGTTCAAACTTTTCAACACATTTCATAAATGTATATAGTTTATCATTAGAAATATGTTTTGTTTAAATTTTAAACTTTTCAACACATTTCATAAATGTATATAGTTTATCACTAGAAATATATTTTTTGATTTTCTTTTCCAAACTTTTCAACACATTTCATAAGTGTATATAGTTGATCAATAGAAATTTATTTTTTGATTTTCTTTATCAAACGTTTCAACACATTTCATAAGTGTATATAGTGTATCAATAGAAATTTATTTTTTTGATTTTCTTTTTCAAACTTTTCAACACATTTAATAAATGTATCTACCAGTAGTTTATTATTAGAAATATATTTTTTTATTTTATTTTTCAAACTATTCAATACATCTCATAAATGTATCTACCTGTAGATTATCACTAGAAATATATCTTTTCATTTTCTTTTTCAAACTTTTCAACACATTTCATAAATGCATATAGTTTATCATTAGAAATATTTTTTTTTATTTTCTTATTCAAACTTTTTAACACATTTCATAAATGTACATAGTTTATCATTAGAAATATGTTTTGTTTAAATTTTAAATTTTCAACACATTTCATAAATGTATCTAGTTTATCATTAGAAATACATTTTTTGATTTTCTTTTCCAAACTTTTCTACAGATTTCATAAATGTATATAGTTTATCATTAGAAATATATTTTTTTGATTTTCAAACTGTTCAACACATCTCATAAATGTATTTGCCGGTAGATTATCACTAAAAATATATCTTTTCATTTTAGTTTTCAAACTTTTCAACACATTTCATAAATGTATATAGTTTATCACTAGAAATAAATTTTTTGATTTTCTTTTCCAAACTTTTCAACACATTTCATAAGTGTATATAGTGTATCAATAGAAATTTATTTCTTTATTTTGATACTTTTCAACACATTTCATAAATGTATCTAGTTTATCATTAGAAATATATTTTTTGATTTTCTTTTTCAAACTTATCAACACATTTCATAAATGTATCTAGTTTATAATTAGAAATATATTTTTTGATTTTCTTTTTCAAACTTATCAACACATTTCATAAATGTATCTAGTTTATCATTGGAAATATATTTTTTGATTTTCTTTTTCAAACTTATCAATACATTTCATAAATGTATATAGTTTATCACTAGAAATATATTTTTTTATTTTCTTTTCCAAACTTTTCAACATATTTCATAAATGTATCTACCGGTAGATGATCACTAGAAATATATCTTTTTATTTTCTTTTTCAAACTTTTCAACACATTTCATAAATGTATATAGTTTATTATTAGAAATATATATTTTTATTTTCTTTTTCAAACTTTTCAATACATTTTATAAATGTACATAGTTTATCATTAGAAATATGTTTTGTTTAAATTTTAAACTTTTCAACACATCTCAAAAATGTATCTAGTTTATAATTAGAAATATATTTTTTGATTTTCTTTTTCAAACTTATCAACACATTTCATAAATGTATCTAGTTTATCATTAGAAATATATTTTTTGATTTTGATACTTTTCAACACATTTCATAAATGTATCTACCAGTAGTTTATTATTAGAAATATATTTTTTGATTTTCTTTTTCAAACTTTTCAACACATTTCATAAATGTATCTGCCGGTAGATTATCACTAAAAATATATCTTTTCATTTTAGTTTTCAAACTTTTCAACACATTTCATAAATGTATATAGTTTATAACTAGAAATATATTTTTGATTTTCTTTTCCAAACTTTTCAACATATTTCATAAGTGTATATAGTTGATCAATAGAAATTTATTTTTTGATTTTCTTTTTCAAACTTTTCAACACATTTCATAAGTGTATATAGTGTATCAATAGAAATTTATTTCTTTGATTTTGAAACTTTTCATCACATTTCAGAAATGTATCTAGTTTATCATTAGAAATATAGTTTTTTATTTTCTTTTTCAATCTTTTCAACACATTTCAGAAATGTATCTAGTTTATCATTAGAAATATGTTTTGTTTAAATTTTAAACTTTTCAACACATTTCATAAATGTATATAGTTTATCACTAGAAATATATTTTTTGATTTTCTTTTCCAAACGTTTCAACACATTTCATAAGTGTATATAGTTGATCAATAGAAATTTATTTTTTGATTTTCTTTATCAAACGTTTCAACACATTTCATAAGTGTATATAGTGTATCAATAGAAATTTATTTTTTTGATTTTCTTTTTCAAACTTTTCAACACATTTAATAAATGTATCTACCAGTAGTTTATTATTAGAAATATATTTTTTTATTTTATTTTTCAAACTATTCAATACATCTCATAAATGTATCTACCTGTAGATTATCGCTAGAAATATATCTTTTCATTTTCTTTTTCAAACTTTTCAACACATTTCATAAATGCATATAGTTTATCATTAGAAATATTTTTTTTTATTTTCTTATTCAAACTTTTTAACACATTTCATAAATGTACATAGTTTATCATTAGAAATATGTTTTGTTTAAATTTTAAACTTTTCAACACATTTCATAAATGTATCTAGTTTATCATTAGAAATACATTTTTTGATTTTCTTTTCCAAACTTTTCTACAGATTTCATAAATGTATATAGTTTATCATTAGAAATATATTTTTTTGATTTTCAAACTGTTCAACACATCTCATAAATGTATTTGCCGGTAGATTATTACTAAAAATATATCTTTTCATTTTAGTTTTCAAACTTTTCAACACATTTCCTAAATGTATATAGTTTATCACTAGAAATAAATTTTTTTATTTTCTTTTCCAAACTTTTCAACACATTTCATAAGTGTATATAGTGTATCAATAGAAATTTATTTCTTTGATTTTGATACTTTTCAACACATTTCATAAATGTATCTAGTTTATAATTAGAAATATATTTTTTGATTTTCTTTTTCAAACTTATCAACACATTTCATAAATGTATCTAGTTTATCATTAGAAATATATTTTGATTTTCTTTTTCAAACTTATCAACACATTTCATAAATGTATCTAATTTATCATTAGAAATATATTTTATGATTTTGATACTTTTCAGAACATTTCATAAATGTATCTACCAGTAGTTTATTATTAGAAATATATTTTTTGATTTTCTTTTTCAAACTTTTCAACACATTTCATAAATGTACATAGTTTATCATTAGAAATATAGTTTTTTATTTTCTTTTCCAAACTTTTCAACATATTTCATAAGTGTATATAGTTGATCAATAGAAATTTATTTTTTAATTTTCTTTTTCAAACTTTTCAACACATTTCATAAGTGTATATAGTGTATCAATAGAAATTTATTTCTTTGATTTTGAAACTTTTCAACACATTTTAGAAATGTATCTAGTTTATCATTAGAAATATAGTTTTTTATTTTCTTTTTCAAACTTTTCAGCACATTTCATAAATGTATATAGTTTATTATTAGAAATATATATTTTTATTTTCTTTTTCAAACTTTACAATACATTTTATAAATGTACATAGTTTATCATTAGAAATATGTTTTGTTTAAATTTTAAACTTTTCAACACATCTCAAAAATGTATCTAGTTTATAATTAGAAATATATTTTTTGATTTTCTTTTTCAAACTTATCAACACATTTCATAAATGTATCTAGTTTATCATTAGAAATATATTTTTTGATTTTGATACTTTTCAACACATTTCATAAATGTATCTACCAGTAGTTTATTATTAGAAATATATTTTTTGATTTTCTTTTTCAAACTTTTCAACACATTTCATAAATGTATCTGCAGGTAGATTATCACTAAAAATATATCTTTTCATTTTAGTTTTCAAACTTTTCAACACATTTCATAAATGTATATAGTTTATAACTAGAAATATATTTTTTCATTTTCTTTTCCAAACTTTTCAACATATTTCATAAGTGTATATAGTTGATCAATAGAAATTTATTTTTTGATTTTCTTTTTCAAACTTTTCAACACATTTCATAAGTGTATATAGTGTATCAATAGAAATTTATTTCTTTGATTTTGAAACTTTTCAACACATTTCAGAAATGTATCTAGTTTATCATTAGAAATATAGTTTTTTATTTTCTTTTTCATTCTTTTCAACACATTTCAGAAATGTATCTAGTTTATCATTAGAAATATGTTTTGTTTAAATTTTAAACTTTTCAACACATTTCATAAATGTATATAGTTGATCAATAGAAATTTATTTTTTGATTTTCTTTATCAAACGTTTCAACACATTTCATAAGTGTATATAGTGTATCAATAGAAATTTATTTTTTTGATTTTCTTTTTCAAACTTTTCAACACATTTAATAAATGTATCTACCAGTAGTTTATTATTAGAAATATATTTTTTTATTTTATTTTTCAAACTATTCAATACATCTCATAAATGTATCTACCTGTAGATTATCACTAGAAATATATCTTTTCATTTTCTTTTTCAAACTTTTCAACACATTTCATAAATGCATATAGTTTATCATTAGAAATATTTTTTTTTATTTTCTTATTCAAACTTTTTAACACATTTCATAAATGTACATAGTTTATCATTAGAAATATGTTTTGTTTAAATTTTAAATTTTCAACACATTTCATAAATGTATCTAGTTTATCATTAGAAATACATTTTTTGATTTTCTTTTCCAAACTTTTCTACAGATTTCATAAATGTATATAGTTTATCATTAGAAATATATTTCTTTATTTTGATACTTTTCAACACATTTCATAAATGTATCTAGTTTATCATTAGAAATATATTTTTTGATTTTCTTTTTCAAACTTATCAACACATTTCATAAATGTATCTAGTTTATAATTAGAAATATATTTTTTGATTTTCTTTTTCAAACTTATCAACACATTTCATAAATGTATCTAGTTTATCATTAGAAATATATTTTTTGATTTTCTTTTTCAAACTTATCAACACATTTCATAAATGTATATAGTTTATCACTAGAAATATATTTTTTTGTTTTCTTTTCCAAACTTTTCAACATATTTCATAAATGTATCTACCGGTAGATGATCACTAGAAATATATCTTTTTATTTTCTTTTTCAAACTTTTCAACACATTTCATAAATGTATATAGTTTATTATTAGAAATATATATTTTTATTTTCTTTTTCAAACTTTTCAATACATTTTATAAATGTACATAGTTTATCATTAGAAATATGTTTTGTTTAAATTTTAAACTTTTCAACACATCTCAAAAATGTATCTAGTTTATAATTAGAAATATATTTTTTGATTTTCTTTTTCAAACTTATCAACACATTTCATAAATGTATCTAGTTTATCATTAGAAATATATTTTTTGATTTTGATACTTTTCAACACATTTCATAAATGTATCTACCAGTAGTTTATTATTAGAAATATATTTTTTGATTTTCTTTTTCAAACTTTTCAACACATTTCATAAATGTATCTGCCGGTAGATTATCACTAAAAATATATCTTTTCATTTTAGTTTTCAAACTTTTCAACACATTTCATAAATGTATATAGTTTATAACTAGAAATATATTTTTGATTTTCTTTTCCAAACTTTTCAACATATTTCATAAGTGTATATAGTTGATCAATAGAAATTTATTTTTTGATTTTCTTTTTCAAACTTTTCAACACATTTCATAAGTGTATATAGTGTATCAATAGAAATTTATTTCTTTGATTTTGAAACTTTTCATCACATTTCAGAAATGTATCTAGTTTATCATTAGAAATATAGTTTTTTATTTTCTTTTTCAATCTTTTCAACACATTTCAGAAATGTATCTAGTTTATCATTAGAAATATGTTTTGTTTAAATTTTAAACTTTTCAACACATTTCATAAATGTATATAGTTTATCACTAGAAATATATTTTTTGATTTTCTTTTCCAAACGTTTCAACACATTTCATAAGTGTATATAGTTGATCAATAGAAATTTATTTTTTGATTTTCTTTATCAAACGTTTCAACACATTTCATAAGTGTATATAGTGTATCAATAGAAATTTATTTTTTTGATTTTCTTTTTCAAACTTTTCAACACATTTAATAAATGTATCTACCAGTAGTTTATTATTAGAAATATATTTTTTTATTTTATTTTTCAAACTATTCAATACATCTCATAAATGTATCTACCTGTAGATTATCACTAGAAATATATCTTTTCATTTTCTTTTTCAAACTTTTCAACACATTTCATAAATGCATATAGTTTATCATTAGAAATATTTTTTTTTATTTTCTTATTCAAACTTTTTAACACATTTCATAAATGTACATAGTTTATCATTAGAAATATGTTTTGTTTAAATTTTAAACTTTTCAACACATTTCATAAATGTATCTAGTTTATCATTAGAAATACATTTTTTGATTTTCTTTTCCAAACTTTTCTACAGATTTCATAAATGTATATAGTTTATCATTAGAAATATATTTTTTTGATTTTCAAACTGTTCAACACATCTCATAAATGTATTTGCCGGTAGATTATTACTAAAAATATATCTTTTCATTTTAGTTTTCAAACTTTTCAACACATTTCATAAATGTATATAGTTTATCACTAGAAATAAATTTTTTGATTTTCTTTTCCAAACTTTTCAACACATTTCATAAGTGTATATAGTGTATCAATAGAAATTTATTTCTTTATTTTGATACTTTTCAACACATTTCATAAATGTATCTAGTTTATCATTAGAAATATATTTTTTGATTTTCTTTTTCAAACTTATCAACACATTTCATAAATGTATCTAGTTTATCATTAGAAATATATTTTTTGATTTTCTTTTTCAAACTTATCAACACATTTCATAAATGTATCTAGTTTATCATTAGAAATATATTTTTTGATTTTCTTTTTCAAACTTATCAACACATTTCATAAATGTATATAGTTTATCACTAGAAATATATTTTTTTATTTTCTTTTCCAAACTTTTCAACATATTTCATAAATGTATCTACCGGTAGATGATCACTAGAAATATATCTTTTTATTTTCTTTTTCAAACTTTTCAACACATTTCATAAATGTATATAGTTTATTATTAGAAATATATATTTTTATTTTCTTTTTCAAACTTTTCAATACATTTTATAAATGTACATAGTTTATCATTAGAAATATGTTTTGTTTAAATTTTAAACTTTTCAACACATCTCAAAAATGTATCTAGTTTATAATTAGAAATATATTTTTTGATTTTCTTTTTCAAACTTATCAACACATTTCATAAATGTATCTAGTTTATCATTAGAAATATATTTTTTGATTTTGATACTTTTCAACACATTTCATAAATGTATCTACCAGTAGTTTATTATTAGAAATATATTTTTTGATTTTCTTTTTCAAACTTTTCAACACATTTCATAAATGTATCTGCCGGTAGATTATCACTAAAAATATATCTTTTCATTTTAGTTTTCAAACTTTTCAACACATTTCATAAATGTATATAGTTTATAACTAGAAATATATTTTTGATTTTCTTTTCCAAACTTTTCAACATATTTCATAAGTGTATATAGTTGATCAATAGAAATTTATTTTTTGATTTTCTTTTCCAAACGTTTCAACACATTTCATAAGTGTATATAGTTGATCAATAGAAATTTATTTTTTCATTTTCTTTTTCAAACTTTTCAACACATTTCATAAGTGTATATAGTGTATCAATAGAAATTTATTTTTTTTATTTTCTTTTTCAAACTTTTCAACACATTTCATAAATGTATCTACCAGTAGTTTATTATTAGAAATATATTTTTTTATTTTCTTTTTCAAACTATTCAATACATCTCATAAATCTATCTACCGGTAGATTATCACTAGAAATATATCTTTTCATTTTAGTTTTCAAACTTTTCAACACATTTCATAAATGTATATAGTTTATCACTAGAAATATAGTTTTTTATTTTATTTTCCAAACTTTTCAACATATTTCATAAGTGTATATAGTTGATCAATAGAAATTTATTTTTTGATTTTCATTTCAAACTTTTCAAAACATTTCATAAGTGTATATAGTGTATCAATAGAAATTTATTTCTTTGATTTTCAACTTGTCATCACATTTCAGAAATGTATCTAGTTTATCATTAGAAATATAGTTTTTTATTTTCTTTTTCATTCTTTTCAACACATTTCAGAAATGTATCTAGTTTATCATTAGAAATATTTTGTTTTATTTTTTTGTTCAAACTTTTCAACACATTTCATAAATGTACATTGTTTATCATTAGAAATATGTTTTGTTTAAATTTTAAACTTTTCAACACATTTCATAAATGTATCTAGTTTATCATTAGAAATATATTTTTTTGATTTTCAAACTGTTCAACACATCTCATAAATGTATCTGCCGGTAGATTATCACTAAAAATATATCTTTTCATTTTAGTTTTCAAACTTTTCAACACATTTCATAAGTGTATATAGTGTATCAATAGAAATTTATTTTTTGGTTTTCTTTTTCAAACTTTTCAACACACCTCATAAATGTATCTGCCGGTAGATTATCACTAAAAATATATATTTTCATTTTAGTTTTCAAACTTTTCAACACATTTCATAAATGTATATAGTTTATCACTAGAAATATATTTTTTGATTTTCTTTTCCAAACTTTTCAACATATTTCATAAGTGTATATAGTTGATCAATAGAAATTTATTTTTTCATTTTCTTTTTCAAACTTTTCAACACATTTCATAAGTGTATATAGTGTATCAATAGAAATTTATTTCTTTGATTTTGAAACTTTTCAACACATTTCAGAAATGTATCTAGTTTATCATTAGAAATATAGTTTTTATTTTCTTTTTCAATCTTTTCAACACATTTCATAAATGTATATAGTTTATTATTAGAAATATATTTATTTATTTTCTTTTTCAAACTTTTCAATACATTTCATAAATGTACATAGTTTATCATTAGAAATATGTTTTGTTTAAATTTTAAACTTTTCAACACATTTCATAAATGTATCTAGTTTATCATGAGAAATATATTTTTTGATTTTCTTTTCCAAACTTTTCAACACATTTCATAAGTGTATATAGTTGATCAATAGAAATTTATTTTTTGATTTTCTTTTCCAAACTTTTCAACACATTTCATAAGTGTATATAGTTGATCAATAGAAATTTATTTTTTCATTTTCTTTTTCAAACTTTTCAACACATTACATAAATGTACCAGTAGTTTATTATTAGAAATATATTTTTTTATTTTCTTTTTCAAACTATTCAATACATCTCATAAATGTATCTACCGGTAGATTATCACTAGAAATATATCTTTTCATTTTCTTTTTCAAACTTTTCAACACATTTCATAAATGCATATAGTTTATCCTTATATATATTTTTTTTAATTTTCTTATTCAAACTTTTTAACACATTTCATAAATGTACATTGTTTATCATTAGAAATATGTTTTGTTTAAATTTTAAACTTTTCAACACATTTCATAAATGTATCTAGTTTATCATTAGAAATACATTTTTTGATTTTCTTTTCCAAACTTTTCTACACATTTCATAAATGTATATAGTTTATCATTAGAAATATATTTTTTTGATTTTCAAACTGTTCAACACATCTCATAAATGTATTTGCCGGTAGATTATCACTAAAAATATATCTTTTCATTTTAGTTTTCAAACTTTTCAACACATTTCATAAATGTATAAAGTTTATCATTAGAAATATATTTTTTGATTTTCTTTTCCAAACTTTTCAACACATTTCATAAGTGTACATAGTGTATCAATAGAAATTTATTTCTTTTCCAAACTTTTCAACACATTTCAGAAATGTATCTAGTTTATAATTAGAAATATATTTTTTGATTTTCTTTTTCAAACTTATCAACACATTTCATAAATGTATCTAGTTTATCATTAGAAATATATTTTATGATTTTGATACTTTTCAGCACATTTCATAAATGTATCTACCAGTAGTTTATTATTAGAAATATATTTTTTGATTTTCTTTTTCAAACTTTTCAACACATCTCATAAATGTATCTGCCGGTAGATTATCACTAAAAATATATCTTTTCATTTTAGTTTTCAAACTTTTCAACACATTTCATAAATATATATAGTTTATAATTAGAAATATATTTTTAGATTTTCTTTTCCAAACTTTTCAACATATTTCATAAGTGTATATAGTTGATCAATAGAAATTTATTTTTTGATTTTCTTTTCCAAACTTTTCAACACATTTCATAAGTGTATATAGTTGATCAATAGAAATTTATTTTTTCATTTTCTTTTTCAAACTTTTCAACACATTTCATAAATGTATCTACCAGTAGTTTATTATTAGAAATATATTTTTTTATTTTCTTTTTCAAACTATTCAATACATCTCATAAATGTATCTACCGGTAGATTATCACTAGAAATATATCTTTTCATTTTCTTTTTCAAACTTTTCAACACATTTCATAAATGCATATAGTTTATCATTATAAATATTTTTTTTAATTTTCTTATTCAAACTTTTTAACACATTTCATAAATGTACATTGTTTATCATTAGAAATATGTTTTGTTTAAATTTTAAACTTTTCAACACATTTCATAAATGTATCTAGTTTATCATTAGAAATATATCTTTTGATTTTCTTTTCCAAACTTTTCTACACATTTCATAAATGTATATAGTTTATCATTAGAAATATATTTTTTTGATTTTCAAACTGTTCAAAAAAACTCATAAATGTATCTGCCGGTAGATTATCACTAAAAATATATCTTTTCATTTTAGTTTTCAAACTTTTCAACACATTTCATAAATGTATAAAGTTTATCATTAGAAATATATTTTTTGATTTTCTTTTCCAAACTTTTCAACACATTTCATAAGTGTATATAGTGTATCAATAGAAATTTATTTCTTTTCCAAACTTTTCAACACATTTCAGAAATGTATCTAGTTTATAATTAGAAATATATTTTTTGATTTTCTTTTTCAAACTTTTCAACACATTTCATAAGTGTATATAGTTGATCAATAGAAATTTATTTTTTGATTTTCTTTTCCAAACTTTTCAACACATTTCATAAGTGTATATAGTTGATCAATAGAAATTTATTTTTTCATTTTCTTTTTCAAACTTTTCAACACATTTCATAAATGTATCTACCAGTAGTTTATTATTAGAAATATATTTTTTTATTTTCTTTTTCAAACTATTCAATACATCTCATAAATGTATCTACCGGTAGATTATCACTAGAAATATATCTTTTCATTTTCTTTTTCAAACTTTTCAACACATTTCATAAATGCATATAGTTTATCATTATAAATATTTTTTTTAATTTTCTTATTCAAACTTTTTAACACATTTCATAAATGTACATTGTTTATCATTAGAAATATGTTTTGTTTAAATTTTAAACTTTTCAACACATTTCATAAATGTATCTAGTTTATCATTAGAAATATATCTTTTGATTTTCTTTTCCAAACTTTTCTACACATTTCATAAATGTATATAGTTTATCATTAGAAATATATTTTTTTGATTTTCAAACTGTTCAAAAAAACTCATAAATGTATCTGCCGGTAGATTATCACTAAAAATATATCTTTTCATTTTAGTTTTCAAACTTTTCAACACATTTCATAAATGTATAAAGTTTATCATTAGAAATATATTTTTTGATTTTCTTTTCCAAACTTTTCAACACATTTCATAAGTGTATATAGTGTATCAATAGAAATTTATTTCTTTTCCAAACTTTTCAACACATTTCAGAAATGTATCTAGTTTATAATTAGAAATATATTTTTTGATTTTCTTTTTCAAACTTATCAACACATTTCATAAATGTATCTAGTTTATCATTAGAAATATATTTTATGATTTTGATACTTTTCAGCACATTTCATAAATGTATCTACCAGTAGTTTATTATTAGAAATATATTTTTTGATTTTCTTTTTCAAACTTTTCAACACATCTCATAAATGTATCTGCCGGTAGATTATCACTAAAAATATATCTTTTCATTTTAGTTTTCAAACTTTTCAACACATTTCATAAATGTATATAGTTTATAATTAGAAATATATTTTTAGATTTTCTTTTCCAAACTTTTCAACATATTTCATAAGTGTATATAGTTGATCAATAGAAATTTATTTTTTGATTTTCTTTTTCAAACTTTTCAACACATTTCATAAGTGTATATAGTGTATCAATAGAAATTTATTTCTTTGATTTTGAAACTTTTCATCACATTTCAGAAATGTATCTAGTTTATCATTAGAAATATAGTTTTTTATTTTCTTTTTCAATCTTTTCAACACATTTCAGAAATGTATCTAGTTTATCATTAGGTATATGTTTTGTTTAAATTTTAAACTTTTCAACACATTTCATAAATGTATATAGTTTATCACTAGAAATATATTTTTTGATTTTCTTTTCCAAACTTTTCAACACATTTCATAAGTGTATATAGTTGATCAATAGAAATTTATTTTTTGATTTTCTTTTTCAAACTTTTCAACACATTTCATAAGTGTATATAGTGTATCAATAGAAATTTATTTCTTTGATTTTGAAACTTTTCAACACATTTCAGAAATGTATCTAGTTTATAATTAGAAATATATTTTTTGATTTTCTTTTTCAAACTTATCAACACATTTCATAAATGTATCTAGTTTATCATTAGAAATATATTTTATGATTTTGATACTTTTCAGCACATTTCATAAATGTATCTACCAGTAGTTTATTATTAGAAATATATTTTTTGATTTTCTTTTTCAAACTTTTGAACACATCTCATAAATGTATCTGCCGGTAGATTATCACTAAAAATATATCTTTTCATTTTAGTTTTCAAACTTTTCAACACATTTCATTAATGTATATAGTTTATAATTAGAAATATATTTTTGATTTTCTTTTCCAAACTTTTCAACATATTTCATAAGTGTATATAGTTGATCAATAGAAATTTATTTTTTGATTTTATTTTTCAAAATTTTCAACACATTTCATAAGTGTATATAGTGTATCAATAGAAATTTATTTCTTTGATTTTAAAACTTTTCATCACATTTCAGAAATGTATCTAGTTTATCATTAGAAATATAGTTTTTTATTTTCTTTTTCAATCTTTTCAACACATTTCAGAAATGTATCTAGTTTATCATTAGGTATATGTTTTGTTTAAATTTTAAACTTTTCAACACATTTCATAAATGTATATAGTTTATCACTAGAAATATATTTTTTGATTTTCTTTTCCAAACTTTTCAACACATTTCATAAGTGTATATAGTGTATCAATAGAAATTTATTTCTTTGATTTTGAAACTTTTCAACACATTTCAGAAATGTATCTAGTTTATAATTAGAAATATATTTTTTGATTTTCTTTTTCATACTTATCAACACATTTCATAAATGTATCTAGTTTATCATTAGAAATATATTTTATGATTTTGATACTTTTCAGCACATTTCATAAATGTATCTACCAGTAGTTTATTATTAGAAATATATTTTTTGATTTTCTTTTTCAAACTTTTCAACATATCTCATAAATGTATCTGCCGGTAGATTATCACTAAAAATATATCTTTTCATTTTAGTTTTCAAACTTTTCAACACATTTCATTAATGTATATAGTTTATAATTAGAAATATATTTTTAGATTTTCTTTTCCAAACTTTTCAACATATTTCATAAGTGTATATAGTTGATCAATAGAAATTTATTTTTTGATTTTCTTTTTCAAACTTTTCAACACATTTCATAAGTGTATATAGTGTATCAATAGAAATTTATTTCTTTGATTTTGAAACTTTTCATCACATTTCAGAAATGTATCTAGTTTATCATTAGAAATATAGTTTTTTATTTTCTTTTTCAATCTTTTCAACACATTTCAGAAATGTATCTAGTTTATCATTAGGTATATGTTTTGTTTAAATTTTAAACTTTTCAACACATTTCATAAATGTATATAGTTTATCACTAGAAATATATTTTTTGATTTTCTTTTCCAAACTTTTCAACATATTTCATAAGTGTATATAGTTGATCAATAGAAATTTATTTTTTGATTTTCTTTTTCAAACTTTTCAACACATTTCATAAGTGTATATAGTGTATCAATAGAAATTTATTTCTTTGATTTTGAAACTTTTCATCACATTTCAGAAATGTATCTAGTTTATCATTAGAAATATAGTTTTTTATTTTCTTTTTCAATCTTTTCAACACATTTCAGAAATGTATCTAGTTTATCATTAGGTATATGTTTTGTTTAAATTTTAAACTTTTCAACACATTTCATAAATGTATATAGTTTATCACTAGAAATATATTTTTTGATTTTCTTTTCCAAACTTTTCAACACATTTCATAAGTGTATATAGTTGATCAATAGAAATTTATTTTTTGATTTTCTTTTTCAAACTTTTCAACACATTTCATAAGTGTATATAGTGTATCAATAGAAATTTATTTCTTTGATTTTGAAACTTTTCAACACATTTCAGAAATGTATCTAGTTTATAATTAGAAATATATTTTTTGATTTTCTTTTTCAAACTTATCAACACATTTTATAAATGTATCTAGTTTATCATTAGAAATATATTTTATGATTTTGATACTTTTCAGCACATTTCATAAATGTATCTACCAGTAGTTTATTATTAGAAATATATTTTTTGATTTTCTTTTTCAAACTTTTGAACACATCTCATAAATGTATCTGCCGGTAGATTATCACTAAAAATATATCTTTTCATTTTAGTTTTCAAACTTTTCAACACATTTCATTAATGTATATAGTTTATAATTAGAAATATATTTTTTGATTTTCTTTTCCAAACTTTTCAACATATTTCATAAGTGTATATAGTTGATCAATAGAAATTTATTTTTTGATTTTATTTTTCAAAATTTTCAACACATTTCATAAGTGTATATAGTGTATCAATAGAAATTTATTTCTTTGATTTTAAAACTTTTCATCACATTTCAGAAATGTATCTAGTTTATCATTAGAAATATAGTTTTTTATTTTCTTTTTCAATCTTTTCAACACATTTCAGAAATGTATCTAGTTTATCATTAGGTATATGTTTTGTTTAAATTTTAAACTTTTCAACACATTTCATAAATGTATATAGTTTATCACTAGAAATATATTTTTTGATTTTCTTTTCCAAACTTTTCAACACATTTCATAAGTGTATATAGTGTATCAATAGAAATGTATTTCTTTGATTTTGAAACTTTTCAACACATTTCAGAAATGTATCTAGTTTATAATTAGAAATATATTTTTTGATTTTCTTTTTCAAACTTATCAACACATTTCATAAATGTATCTAGTTTATCATTAGAAATATATTTTATGATTTTGATACTTTTCAGCACATTTCATAAATGTATCTACCAGTAGTTTATTATTAGAAATATATTTTTTGATTTTCTTTTTCAAACTTTTCAACATATCTCATAAATGTATCTGCCGGTAGATTATCACTAAAAATATATCTTTTCATTTTAGTTTTCAAACTTTTCAACACATTTCATTAATGTATATAGTTTATAATTAGAAATATATTTTTAGATTTTCTTTTCCAAACTTTTCAACATATTTCATAAGTGTATATAGTTGATCAATAGAAATTTATTTTTTGATTTTCTTTTTCAAACTTTTCAACACATTTCATAAGTGTATATAGTGTATCAATAGAAATTTATTTCTTTGATTTTGAAACTTTTCATCACATTTCAGAAATGTATCTAGTTTATCATTAGAAATATAGTTTTTTATTTTCTTTTTCAATCTTTTCAACACATTTCAGAAATGTATCTAGTTTATCATTAGGTATATGTTTTGTTTAAATTTTAAACTTTTCAACACATTTCATAAATGTATATAGTTTATCACTAGAAATATATTTTTTGATTTTCTTTTCCAAACTTTTCAACATATTTCATAAGTGTATATAGTTGATCAATAGAAATTTATTTTTTGATTTTATTTTTCAAAATTTTCAACACATTTCATAAGTGTATATAGTGTATCAATAGAAATTTATTTCTTTGATTTTGAAACTTTTCATCACATTTCAGAAATGTATCTAGTTTATCATTAGAAATATAGTTTTTTATTTTCTTTTTCAATCTTTTCAACACATTTCAGAAATGTATCTAGTTTATCATTAGGTATATGTTTTGTTTAAATTTTAAACTTTTCAACACATTTCATAAATGTATATAGTTTATCACTAGAAATATATTTTTTGATTTTCTTTTCCAAACTTTTCAACACATTTCATAAGTGTATATAGTTGATCAATAGAAATTTATTTTTTGATTTTCTTTTTCAAACTTTTCAACACATTTCATAAGTGTATATAGTGTATCAATAGAAATTTATTTCTTTGATTTTGAAACTTTTCAACACATTTCAGAAATGTATCTAGTTTATAATTAGAAATATATTTTTTGATTTTCTTTTTCAAACTTATCAACACATTTCATAAATGTATCTAGTTTATCATTAGAAATATATTTTATGATTTTGATACTTTTCAGCACATTTCATAAATGTATCTACCAGTAGTTTATTATTAGAAATATATTTTTTGATTTTCTTTTTCAAACTTTTCAACATATCTCATAAATGTATCTGCCGGTAGATTATCACTAAAAATATATCTTTTCATTTTAGTTTTCAAACTTTTCAACACATTTCATAAATGTATATAGTTTATAATTAGAAATATATTTTTTGATTTTCTTTTCCAAACTTTTCAACATATTTCATAAGTGTATATAGTTGATCAATAGAAATTTATTTTTTGATTTTATTTTTCAAAATTTTCAACACATTTCATAAGTGTATATAGTGTATCAATAGAAATTTATTTCTTTGATTTTGAAACTTTTCATCACATTTCAGAAATGTATCTAGTTTATCATTAGAAATATAGTTTTTTATTTTCTTTTTCAATCTTTTCAACACATTTCAAAATGTATCTAGTTTATCATTAGGTATATGATTTGTTTAAATTTTAAAATTTTCAACACATTTCATAAATGTATATAGTTTATCACTAGAAATATATTTTTAGATTTTCTTTTCCAAACTTTTCAACATATTTCATAAGTGTATATAGTTGATCAATAGAAATTTATTTTTTGATTTTCTTTTTCAAACTTTTCAACACATTTCATAAGTGTATATAGTGTATCAATAGAAATTTATTTCTTTGATTTTGAAACTTTTCATCACATTTCAGAAATGTATCTAGTTTATCATTAGAAATATAGTTTTTTATTTTCTTTTTCAATCTTTTCAACACATTTCAGAAATGTATCTAGTTTATCATTAGGTATATGTTTTGTTTAAATTTTAAACTTTTCAACACATTTCATAAATGTATATAGTTTATCACTAGAAATATATTTTTTGATTTTCTTTTCCAAACTTTTCAACATATTTCATAAGTGTATATAGTTGATCAATAGAAATTTATTTTTTGATTTTATTTTTCAAAATTTTCAACACATTTCATAAGTGTATATAGTGTATCAATAGAAATTTATTTCTTTGATTTTGAAACTTTTCATCACATTTCAGAAATGTATCTAGTTTATCATTAGAAATATAGTTTTTTATTTTCTTTTTCAATCTTTTCAACACATTTCAGAAATGTATCTAGTTTATCATTAGGTATATGTTTTGTTTAAATTTTAAACTTTTCAACACATTTCATAAATGTATATAGTTTATCACTAGAAATATATTTTTTGATTTTCTTTTCCAAACTTTTCAACACATTTCATAAGTGTATATAGTTGATCAATAGAAATTTATTTTTTGATTTTCTTTTTCAAACTTTTCAACACATTTCATAAGTGTATATAGTGTATCAATAGAAATTTATTTCTTTGATTTTGAAACTTTTCAACACATTTCAGAAATGTATCTAGTTTATAATTAGAAATATATTTTTTGATTTTCTTTTTCAAACTTATCAACACATTTCATAAATGTATCTAGTTTATCATTAGAAATATATTTTATGATTTTGATACTTTTCAGCACATTTCATAAATGTATCTACCAGTAGTTTATTATTAGAAATATATTTTTTGATTTTCTTTTTCAAACTTTTCAACATATCTCATAAATGTATCTGCCGGTAGATTATCACTAAAAATATATCTTTTCATTTTAGTTTTCAAACTTTTCAACACATTTCATAAATGTATATAGTTTATAATTAGAAATATATTTTTTGATTTTCTTTTCCAAACATTTCAACATATTTCATAAGTGTATATAGTTGATCAATAGAAATTTATTTTTTGATTTTATTTTTCAAAATTTTCAACACATTTCATAAGTGTATATAGTGTATCAATAGAAATTTATTTCTTTGATTTTGAAACTTTTCATCACATTTCAGAAATGTATCTAGTTTATCATTAGAAATATAGTTTTTTATTTTCTTTTTCAATCTTTTCAACACATTTCAAAATGTATCTAGTTTATCATTAGGTATATGATTTGTTTAAATTTTAAAATTTTCAACACATTTCATAAATGTATATAGTTTATCACTAGAAATATATTTTTTGATTTTCTTTTCCAAACTTTTCAACACATTTCATAAGTGTATATAGTTGATCAATAGAAATTTATTTTTTGATTTTCTTTTTCAAACTTTTCAACACATTTCATAAGTGTATATAGTGTATCAATAGAAATTTATTTCTTTGATTTTGAAACTTTTCAACACATTTCAGAAATGTATCTAGTTTATAATTAGAAATATATTTTTTGATTTTCTTTTTCAAACTTATCAACACATTTCATAAATGTATCTACCAGTAGTTTATTATTAGAAATATATTTTTTGATTTTCTTTTTCAAACTTTTCAACACATCTCATAAATGTATCTGCCGGTAGATTATCACTAGAAATATATCTTTTCATTTTAGTTTTCAAACTTTTCAACACATTTCATAAATGTATATAGTTTATCACTAGAAATATATTTTTTGATTTTCTTTTCCAAACTTTTCAACACATTTCATAAGTGTATATAGTGTATCAATAGAAATTTATTTCTTTTATTTTGAAACTTTTCAACACATTTCAGAAATGTATCTAGTTTATCATTAGAAATATAGTTTTTTATTTTCTTTTTCAATCTTTTCAACACATCTCATAAATGTATCTACCGGTAGATGATCACTAAAAATATATATTTTCATTTTAGTTTTCAAACTATTTAAAAACACATTTCATAAATGTATATAGTTTATAATTAGAAATATATTTTTTGATTTTCTTTTCAAAACTTTTCAACACATTTCATAAGTGTATATAGTTGATCAATAGAAATTTATTTTTTGATTTTCTTTTTCAAACTTTTCAACACATTTCATAAGTGTATATAGTGTATCAATAGAAATTTATTTCTTTGATTTTGAAACTTTTCAACACATTTCAGAAATGTATCTAGTTTATAATTAGAAATATATTTTTTGATTTTCTTTTTCAAACTTATCAACACATTTCATAAATGTATCTAGTTTATCATTAGAAATATATTTTTTGATTTTGATACTTTTCAACACATTTCATAAATGTATCTACCGGTAGGGTATCACTAGAAATAAATTTTTTGATTTTATTTTTCAATCATTTCAACACATCTCATAAATGTATCTAGTTTATAATTAGAAATATATTTTTTGATTTTCTTTTTCAAACTTATCAACACATTTCATAAATGTATCTAGTTTATCATTAGAAATATATTTTATGATTTTGATACTTTTCAGCACATTTCATAAATGTATCTACCAGTAGTTTATTATTAGAAATATATTTTTTGATTTTCTTTTTCAAACTTTTCAACACATCTCATAAATGTATCTGCCGGTAGATTATCACTAAAAATATATCTTTTCATTTTAGTTTTCAAACTTTTCAACACATTTCATAAATGTATATAGTTTATCACTAGAAATATATTTTTTGATTTTCTTTTCCAAACTTTTCAACACATTTCATAAGTGTATATAGTGTATCAATAGAAATTTATTTCTTTTATTTTGAAACTTTTCAACACATTTCAGAAATGTATCTAGTTTATCATTAGAAATATAGTTTTTTATTTTCTTTTTCAATCTTTGCAACACATCTCATAAATGTATCTACCGGTAGATGATCACTAAAAATATATCTTTTCATTTTAGTTTTCAAACTTTTCAACACATTTCATAAGTGTATATAGTGTATCAATAGAAATTTATTTCTTTGATTTTGAAACTTTTCAACACATTTCAGAAATGTATCTAGTTTATCATTAGAAATATAGTTTTTTATTTTCTTTTTCAATCTTTTCAACACATCTCATAAATGTATCTACCGGCAGTTGATCACTAGAAATATATCTTTTCATTTTAGTTTTCAAACTTTTCAACACATTTCATAAGTGTATATAGTGTATCAATAGAAATTTATTTCTTTGATTTTGAAACTTTTCAACACATTTCATAAATGTATATAGTTTATTATTAGAAATATATTTATTTATTTTCTTTTTCAAACTTTTCAATACATTTCATAAATGTACATAGTTTATCATTAGAAATATGTTTTGTTTAAATTTTAAACTTTTCAACACATTTCATAAATGTATATAGTTTATCATTAGAAATATATTTTTTTGATTTTAAACTGTTCAACACATCTCATAAATGTATCTACCGGTAGGGTATCACTAGAAATAAATTTTTTGATTTTATTTTTCAATCGTTTCAACACATCTCATAAATGTATATAGTTTATCACTAGAAATATATTTTTTGATTTTCTTTTCCAAACTTTTCAACACATTTCATAAGTGTATATAGTTGATCAATAGAAATTTATTTTTTTGATTTTCTTTTTCAAACTTTTCAACACATTTCATAAATGTATCTACCAGTAGTTTATTATTAGAAATATATTTTTTTATTTTCTTTTTCAAACTATTCAATACATCTCATAAATGTATCTACCTGTAGATTATCACTAGAAATATATCTTTTCATTTTCTTTTTCAAACTTTTCAACACATTTCATAAATGCATATAGTTTATCATTAGAAATATTTTTTTTGATTTTCTTTTTCAAACTTTTCAACACATTTCATAAGTGTATATAGTGTATCAATAGAAATTTATTTCTTTGATTTTGAAACTTTTCAACACATTTCAGAAATGTATCTAGTTTATAATTAGAAATATATTTTTTGATTTTCTTTTTCAAACTTATCAACACATTTCATAAATGTATCTAGTTTATCATTAGAAATATATTTTATGATTTTGATACTTTTCAGCACATTTCATAAATGTATCTACCAGTAGTTTATTATTAGAAATATATTTTTTGATTTTCTTTTTCAAACTTTTCAACATATCTCATAAATGTATCTGCCGGTAGATTATCACTAAAAATATATCTTTTCATTTTAGTTTTCAAACTTTTCAACACATTTCATAAATGTATATAGTTTATAATTAGAAATATATTTTTTGATTTTCTTTTCCAAACTTTTCAACATATTTCATAAGTGTATATAGTTGATCAATAGAAATTTATTTTTTGATTTTATTTTTCAAAATTTTCAACACATTTCATAAGTGTATATAGTGTATCAATAGAAATTTATTTCTTTGATTTTGAAACTTTTCATCACATTTCAGAAATGTATCTAGTTTATCATTAGAAATATAGTTTTTTATTTTCTTTTTCAATCTTTTCAACACATTTCAAAATGTATCTAGTTTATCATTAGGTATATGATTTGTTTAAATTTTAAAATTTTCAACACATTTCATAAATGTATATAGTTTATCACTAGAAATATATTTTTTGATTTTCTTTTCCAAACTTTTCAACACATTTCATAAGTGTATATAGTTGATCAATAGAAATTTATTTTTTGATTTTCTTTTTCAAACTTTTCAACACATTTCATAAGTGTATATAGTGTATCAATAGAAATTTATTTCTTTGATTTTGAAACTTTTCAACACATTTCAGAAATGTATCTAGTTTATAATTAGAAATATATTTTTTGATTTTCTTTTTCAAACTTATCAACACATTTCATAAATGTATCTACCAGTAGTTTATTATTAGAAATATATTTTTTGATTTTCTTTTTCAAACTTTTCAACACATCTCATAAATGTATCTGCCTGTAGATTATCACTAGAAATATATCTTTTCATTTTAGTTTTCAAACTTTTCAACACATTTCATAAATGTATATAGTTTATCACTAGAAATATATTTTTTGATTTTCTTTTCCAAACTTTTCAACACATTTCATAAGTGTATATAGTGTATCAATAGAAATTTATTTCTTTTATTTTGAAACTTTTCAACACATTTCAGAAATGTATCTAGTTTATCATTAGAAATATAGTTTTTTATTTTCTTTTTCAATCTTTTCAACACATCTCATAAATGTATCTACCGGTAGATGATCACTAAAAATATATATTTTCATTTTAGTTTTCAAACTATTTAAAAACACATTTCATAAATGTATATAGTTTATAATTAGAAATATATTTTTTGATTTTCTTTTCAAAACTTTTCAACACATTTCATAAGTGTATATAGTTGATCAATAGAAATTTATTTTTTGATTTTCTTTTTCAAACTTTTCAACACATTTCATAAGTGTATATAGTGTATCAATAGAAATTTATTTCTTTGATTTTGAAACTTTTCAACACATTTCAGAAATGTATCTAGTTTATAATTAGAAATATATTTTTTGATTTTCTTTTTCAAACTTATCAACACATTTCATAAATGTATCTAGTTTATCATTAGAAATATATTTTTTGATTTTGATACTTTTCAACACATTTCATAAATGTATCTACCGGTAGGGTATCACTAGAAATAAATTTTTTGATTTTATTTTTCAATCATTTCAACACATCTCATAAATGTATCTAGTTTATAATTAGAAATATATTTTTTGATTTTCTTTTTCAAACTTATCAACACATTTCATAAATGTATCTAGTTTATCATTAGAAATATATTTTATGATTTTGATACTTTTCAGCACATTTCATAAATGTATCTACCAGTAGTTTATTATTAGAAATATATTTTTTGATTTTCTTTTTCAAACTTTTCAACACATCTCATAAATGTATCTGCCGGTAGATTATCACTAAAAATATATCTTTTCATTTTAGTTTTCAAACTTTTCAACACATTTCATAAATGTATATAGTTTATCACTAGAAATATATTTTTTGATTTTCTTTTCCAAACTTTTCAACACATTTCATAAGTGTATATAGTGTATCAATAGAAATTTATTTCTTTTATTTTGAAACTTTTCAACACATTTCAGAAATGTATCTAGTTTATCATTAGAAATATAGTTTTTTATTTTCTTTTTCAATCTTTGCAACACATCTCATAAATGTATCTACCGGTAGATGATCACTAAAAATATATCTTTTCATTTTAGTTTTCAAACTTTTCAACACATTTCATAAGTGTATATAGTGTATCAATAGAAATTTATTTCTTTGATTTTGAAACTTTTCAACACATTTCAGAAATGTATCTAGTTTATCATTAGAAATATAGTTTTTTATTTTCTTTTTCAATCTTTTCAACACATCTCATAAATGTATCTACCGGCAGTTGATCACTAGAAATATATCTTTTCATTTTAGTTTTCAAACTTTTCAACACATTTCATAAGTGTATATAGTGTATCAATAGAAATTTATTTCTTTGATTTTGAAACTTTTCAACACATTTCATAAATGTATATAGTTTATTATTAGAAATATATTTATTTATTTTCTTTTTCAAACTTTTCAATACATTTCATAAATGTACATAGTTTATCATTAGAAATATGTTTTGTTTAAATTTTAAACTTTTCAACACATTTCATAAATGTATATAGTTTATCATTAGAAATATATTTTTTTGATTTTAAACTGTTCAACACATCTCATAAATGTATCTACCGGTAGGGTATCACTAGAAATAAATTTTTTGATTTTATTTTTCAATCGTTTCAACACATCTCATAAATGTATATAGTTTATCACTATAAATATATTTTTTGATTTTCTTTTCCAAACTTTTCAACACATTTCATAAGTGTATATAGTTGATCAATAGAAATTTATTTTTTTGATTTTCTTTTTCAAACTTTTCAACACATTTCATAAATGTATCTACCAGTAGTTTATTATTAGAAATATATTTTTTTATTTTCTTTTTCAAACTATTCAATACATCTCATAAATGTATCTACCTGTAGATTATCACTAGAAATATATCTTTTCATTTTCTTTTTCAAACTTTTCAACACATTTCATAAATGCATATAGTTTATCATTAGAAATATTTTTTTTTATTTTATTTTTCAAACTTTTCAACACATTTCATAAGTGTATATAGTGTATCAGTAGAAATTTATTTCTTTGATTTTGAAACTTTTCATCACATTTCAGAAATGTATCTAGTTTATCATTAGAAATATAGTTTTTTATTTTCTTTTTCAATCTTTTCAACACATTTCAAAATGTATCTAGTTTATCATTAGGTATATGATTTGTTTAAATTTTAAAATTTTCAACACATTTCATAAATGTATATAGTTTATCACTAGAAATATATTTTTTGATTTTCTTTTCCAAACTTTTCAACACATTTCATAAGTGTATATAGTTGATCAATAGAAATTTATTTTTTGATTTTCTTTTTCAAACTTTTCAACACATTTCATAAGTGTATATAGTGTATCAATAGAAATTTATTTCTTTGATTTTGAAACTTTTCAACACATTTCAGAAATGTATCTAGTTTATAATTAGAAATATGTTTTTTGATTTTCTTTTTCAAACTTATCAACACATTTCATAAATGTATCTAGTTTATCATTAGAAAAATATTTTTTGATTTTGATACTTTTCAACACATTTCATAAATGTATCTACCGGTAGGGTATCACTAGAAATAAATTTTTTGATTTTATTTTTCAATCATTTCAACACATCTCATAAATGTATCTAGTTTATAATTAGAAATATATTTTTTGATTTTCTTTTTCAAACTTATCAACACATTTCATAAATGTATCTACCAGTAGTTTATTATTAGAAATATATTTTTTGATTTTCTTTTTCAAACTTTTCAACACATCTCATAAATGTATCTGCCGGTAGATTATCACTAGAAATATATCTTTTCATTTTAGTTTTCAAACTTTTCAACACATTTCATAAATGTATATAGTTTATCACTAGAAATATATTTTTTGATTTTCTTTTCCAAACTTTTCAACACATTTCATAAGTGTATATAGTGTATCAATAGAAATTTATTTCTTTTATTTTGAAACTTTTCAACACATTTCAGAAATGTATCTAGTTTATCATTAGAAATATAGTTTTTTATTTTCTTTTTCAATCTTTTCAACACATCTCATAAATGTATCTACCGGTAGATGATCACAAAAAATATATATTTTCATTTTAGTTTTCAAACTATTTAAAAACACATTTCATAAATGTATATAGTTTATAATTAGAAATATATTTTTTGATTTTCTTTTCCAAACTTTTCAACACATTTCATAAGTGTATATAGTTGATCAATAGAAATTTATTTTTTGATTTTCTTTTTCAAACTTTTCAACACATTTCATAAGTGTATATAGTGTATCAATAGAAATTTATTTCTTTGATTTTGAAACTTTTCAACACATTTCAGAAATGTATCTAGTTTATAATTAGAAATATATTTTTTGATTTTCTTTTTCAAACTTATCAACACATTTCATAAATGTATCTAGTTTATCATTAGAAATATATTTTTTGATTTTTATACTTTTCAACACATTTCATAAATGTATCTACCAGTAGTTTATTATTAGAAATATATTTTTTTATTTTCTTTTTCAAACTATTCAATACATCTCATAAATGTATCTACCGGTAGATTATCACTAGAAATATATCTTTTCATTTTCTTTTTCAAACTTTTCAACACATTTCATAAATGCATATAGTTTATCATTATAAATATTTTTTTTAATTTTCTTATTCAAACTTTTTAACACATTTCATAAATGTACATTGTTTATCATTAGAAATATGTTTTGTTTAAATTTTAAACTTTTCAACACATTTCATAAATGTATCTAGTTTATCATTAGAAATATATTTTTTGATTTTCTTTTCCAAACTTTTCTACACATTTCATAAATGTATATAGTTTATCATTAGAAATATATTTTTTTGATTTTCAAATTGTTCAAAAAAACTCATAAATGTATCTGCCGGTAGATTATCACTAAAAATATATCTTTTCATTTTAGTTTTCAAACTTTTCAACACATTTCATAAATGTATATAGTTTATAATTAGAAATATATTTTTTGATTTTCTTTTCCAAACTTTTCTACACATTTCATAAGTGTATATAGTGTATCAATAGAAATTTATTTCTTTTCCAAACTTTTCAACACATTTCAGAAATGTATCTAGTTTATAATTAGAAATATATTTTTTGATTTTCTTTTTCAAACTTATCAACACATTTCATAAATGTATCTAGTTTATCATTAGAAATATATTTTATGATTTTGATACTTTTCAGCACATTTCATAAATGTATCTACCAGTAGTTTATTATTAGAAATATATTTTTTGATTTTTTTTTTCAATCATTTCAACACATCTCATAAATGTATCTAGTTTATCATGAGAAATATATTTTTTGATTTTCTTTTCCAAACTTTTCAACACATTTCATAAGTGTATATAGTTGATCAATAGAAATTTATTTTTTGATTTTCTTTTCCAAACTTTTCAACACATTTCATAAGTGTATATAGTTGATCAATAGAAATTTATTTTTTCATTTTCTTTTTCAAACTTTTCAACACATTTCATAAATGTATCTACCAGTAGTTTATTATTAGAAATATATTTTTTTATTTTCTTTTTCAAACTATTCAATACATCTCATAAATGTATCTACCGGTAGATTATCACTAGAAATATATCTTTTAATTTTCTTTTTCAAACTTTTCAACACATTTCATAAATGCATATAGTTTATCATTATAAATATTTTTTTTAATTTTCTTATTCAAACTTTTTAACACATTTCATAAATGTACATTGTTTATCATTAGAAATATGTTTTGTTTAAATTTTAAACCTTTCAACACATTTCATAAATGTATCTAGTTTATCATTAGAAATATATTTTTTGATTTTCTTTTCCAAACTTTTCTACACATTTCATAAAGTATATAGTTTATCATTAGAAATATATTTTTTGATTTTGATACTTTTCAACACATTTCATAAATGTATCTACCGGTAGGGTATCACTAGAAATAAATTTTTTGATTTTATTTTTCAATCATTTCAACACATCTCATAAATGTATCTAGTTTATCATGAGAAATATATTTTTTGATTTTTTTTTCCAAACTTTTCAACACATTTCATAAATGTATCTACCGGTAGGGTATCACTAGAAATAAATTTTTTGATTTTATTTTTCAATCATTTCAACACATCTCATAAATATATCTAGTTTATCATTAGAAATATATTTTATGATTTTGATACTGTTCAGCACATTTCATAAATGTATCTACCAGTAGTTTATTATTAGAAATATATTTTTTGATTTTCTTTTTCAAACTTTTCAACACATCTCATAAATGTATCTGCCGGTAGATTATCACTAAAAATATATCTTTTCATTTTAGTTTTCAAACTTTTCAACACATTTCATAAATGTATATAGTTGATCAATAGAAATTTATTTTTTGATTTTCTTTTTCAAACTTTTCAACACATTTCATAAGTGTATATAGTGTATCAATAGAAATGTATTTCTTTGATTTTGAAACTTTTCAACACATTTCAGAAATGTATCTAGTTTATAATTAGAAATATATTTTTTGATTTTCTTTTTCAAACTTATCAACACATTTCATAAATGTATCTAGTTTATCATTAGAAATATATTTTTTGATTTTGATACTTTTCAACACATTTCATAAATGTATCTACCGGTAGGGTATCACTAAAATACATTTTTTGATTTTATTTTTCAATCATTTCAACACATCTCATAAATGTATCTAGTTTATCATGAGAAATATATTTTTTGATTTTCTTTTCCAAACTTTTCAACACATTTCATAAGTGTATATAGTTGATCAATAGAAATTTATTTTTTGATTTTCTTTTCCAAACTTTTCAACACATTTCATAAGTGTATATAGTTGATCAATAGAAATTTATTTTTTCATTTTCTTTTTCAAACTTTTCAACACATTTCATAAATGTATCTACCAGTAGTTTATTATTAGAAATATATTTTTTTATTTTCTTTTTCAAACTATTCAATACATCTCATAAATGTATCTACCGGTAGATTATCACTAGAAATATATCTTTTCATTTTCTTTTTCAAACTTTTCAACACATTTCATAAATGCATATAGTTTATCATTATAAATATTTTTTTTAATTTTCTTATTCAAACTTTTTAACACATTTCATAAATGTACATTGTTTATCATTAGAAATATGTTTTGTTTAAATTTTAAACTTTTCAACACATTTCATAAATGTATCTAGTTTATCATTAGAAATATATTTTTTGATTTTCTTTTCCAAACTTTTCTACACATTTCATAAATGTATATAGTTTATCATTAGAAATATATTTTTTTGATTTTCAAATTGTTCAAAAAAACTCATAAATGTATCTGCCGGTAGATTATCACTAAAAATATATCTTTTCATTTTAGTTTTCAAACTTTTCAACACATTTCATAAATGTATATAGTGTATCAATAGAAATTTATTTCTTTGATTTTGAAACTTTTCAACACATTTCAGAAATGTATCTAGTTTATAATTAGAAATATATTTTTTGATTTTGATACTTTTCAACACATTTCATAAATGTATCTACCGGTAGATTATCACTAGAAATATATCTTTTCATTTTCTTTTTCAAACTTTTCAACACATTTCATAAATGCATATAGTTTATCATTATAAATATTTTTTTTAATTTTCTTATTCAAACTTTTTAACACATTTCATAAATGTACATTGTTTATCATTAGAAATATGTTTTGTTTAAATTTTAAACTTTTCAACACATTTCATAAATGTATCTAGTTTATCATTAGAAATATATTTTTTGATTTTCTTTTCCAAACTTTTCTACACATTTCATAAATGTATATAGTTTATCATTAGAAATATATTTTTTTGATTTTCAAATTGTTCAAAAAAACTCATAAATGTATCTGCCGGTAGATTATCACTAAAAATATATCTTTTCATTTTAGTTTTCAAACTTTTCAACACATTTCATAAATGTATATAGTTTATAATTAGAAATATATTTTTTGATTTTCTTTTCCAAACTTTTCTACACATTTCATAAGTGTATATAGTGTATCAATAGAAATTTATTTCTTTTCCAAACTTTTCAACACATTTCAGAAATGTATCTAGTTTATAATTAGAAATATATTTTTTGATTTTCTTTTTCAAACTTATCAACACATTTCATAAATGTATCTAGTTTATCATTAGAAATATATTTTATGATTTTGATACTTTTCAGCACATTTCATAAATGTATCTACCAGTAGTTTATTATTAGAAATATATTTTTTGATTTTTTTTTTCAATCATTTCAACACATCTCATAAATGTATCTAGTTTATCATGAGAAATATATTTTTTGATTTTCTTTTCCAAACTTTTCAACACATTTCATAAGTGTATATAGTTGATCAATAGAAATTTATTTTTTGATTTTCTTTTCCAAACTTTTCAACACATTTCATAAGTGTATATAGTTGATCAATAGAAATTTATTTTTTCATTTTCTTTTTCAAACTTTTCAACACATTTCATAAATGTATCTACCAGTAGTTTATTATTAGAAATATATTTTTTTATTTTCTTTTTCAAACTATTCAATACATCTCATAAATGTATCTACCGGTAGATTATCACTAGAAATATATCTTTTCATTTTCTTTTTCAAACTTTTCAACACATTTCATAAATGCATATAGTTTATCATTATAAATATTTTTTTTAATTTTCTTATTCAAACTTTTTAACACATTTCATAAATGTACATTGTTTATCATTAGAAATATGTTTTGTTTAAATTTTAAACTTTTCAACACATTTCATAAATGTATCTAGTTTATCATTAGAAATATATTTTTTGATTTTCTTTTCCAAACTTTTCTACACATTTCATAAATGTATATAGTTTATCATTAGAAATATATTTTTTTGATTTTCAAATTGTTCAAAAAAACTCATAAATGTATCTGCCGGTAGATTATCACTAAAAATATATCTTTTCATTTTAGTTTTCAAACTTTTCAACACATTTCATAAATGTATATAGTTTATAATTAGAAATATATTTTTTGATTTTCTTTTCCAAACTTTTCAACACATTTCATAAGTGTATATAGTTGATCAATAGAAATTTATTTTTTGATTTTCTTTTCCAAACTTTTCAACACATTTCATAAGTGTATATAGTTGATCAATAGAAATTTATTTTTTCATTTTCTTTTTCAAACTTTTCAACACATTTCATAAATGTATCTACCAGTAGTTTATTATTAGAAATATATTTTTTTATTTTCTTTTTCAAACTATTCAATACATCTCATAAATGTATCTACCGGTAGATTATCACTAGAAATATATCTTTTCATTTTCTTTTTCAAACTTTTCAACACATTTCATAAATGCATATAGTTTATCATTATAAATATTTTTTTTAATTTTCTTATTCAAACTTTTTAACACATTTCATAAATGTACATTGTTTATCATTAGAAATATGTTTTGTTTAAATTTTAAACCTTTCAACACATTTCATAAATGTATCTAGTTTATCATTAGAAATATATTTTTTGATTTTCTTTTCCAAACTTTTCTACACATTTCATAAAGTATATAGTTTATCATTAGAAATATATTTTTTGATTTTGATACTTTTCAACACATTTCATAAATGTATCTACCGGTAGGGTATCACTAGAAATAAATTTTTTGATTTTATTTTTCAATCATTTCAACACATCTCATAAATGTATCTAGTTTATCATGAGAAATATATTTTTTGATTTTTTTTTCCAAACTTTTCAACACATTTCATAAATGTATCTACCGGTAGGGTATCACTAGAAATAAATTTTTTGATTTTATTTTTCAATCATTTCAACACATCTCATAAATATATCTAGTTTATCATTAGAAATATATTTTATGATTTTGATACTGTTCAGCACATTTCATAAATGTATCTACCAGTAGTTTATTATTAGAAATATATTTTTTGATTTTCTTTTTCAAACTTTTCAACACATCTCATAAATGTATCTGCCGGTAGATTATCACTAAAAATATATCTTTTCATTTTAGTTTTCAAACTTTTCAACACATTTCATAAATGTATATAGTTGATCAATAGAAATTTATTTTTTGATTTTCTTTTTCAAACTTTTCAACACATTTCATAAGTGTATATAGTGTATCAATAGAAATGTATTTCTTTGATTTTGAAACTTTTCAACACATTTCAGAAATGTATCTAGTTTATAATTAGAAATATATTTTTTGATTTTCTTTTTCAAACTTATCAACACATTTCATAAATGTATCTAGTTTATCATTAGAAATATATTTTTTGATTTTGATACTTTTCAACACATTTCATAAATGTATCTACCGGTAGGGTATCACTAAAATAAATTTTTTGATTTTATTTTTCAATCATTTCAACACATCTCATAAATGTATCTAGTTTATCATGAGAAATATATTTTTTGATTTTCTTTTCCAAACTTTTCAACACATTTCATAAGTGTATATAGTTGATCAATAGAAATTTATTTTTTGATTTTCTTTTCCAAACTTTTCAACACATTTCATAAGTGTATATAGTTGATCAATAGAAATTTATTTTTTCATTTTCTTTTTCAAACTTTTCAACACATTTCATAAATGTATCTACCAGTAGTTTATTATTAGAAATATATTTTTTTATTTTCTTTTTCAAACTATTCAATACATCTCATAAATGTATCTACCGGTAGATTATCACTAGAAATATATCTTTTCATTTTCTTTTTCAAACTTTTCAACACATTTCATAAATGCATATAGTTTATCATTATAAATATTTTTTTTAATTTTCTTATTCAAACTTTTTAACACATTTCATAAATGTACATTGTTTATCATTAGAAATATGTTTTGTTTAAATTTTAAACTTTTCAACACATTTCATAAATGTATCTAGTTTATCATTAGAAATATATTTTTTGATTTTCTTTTCCAAACTTTTCTACACATTTCATAAATGTATATAGTTTATCATTAGAAATATATTTTTTTGATTTTCAAATTGTTCAAAAAAACTCATAAATGTATCTGCCGGTAGATTATCACTAAAAATATATCTTTTCATTTTAGTTTTCAAACTTTTCAACACATTTCATAAATGTATATAGTGTATCAATAGAAATTTATTTCTTTGATTTTGAAACTTTTCAACACATTTCAGAAATGTATCTAGTTTATAATTAGAAATATATTTTTTGATTTTGATACTTTTCAACACATTTCATAAATGTATCTACCGGTAGATTATCACTAGAAATATATCTTTTCATTTTCTTTTTCAAACTTTTCAACACATTTCATAAATGCATATAGTTTATCATTATAAATATTTTTTTTAATTTTCTTATTCAAACTTTTTAACACATTTCATAAATGTACATTGTTTATCATTAGAAATATGTTTTGTTTAAATTTTAAACCTTTCAACACATTTCATAAATGTATCTAGTTTATCATTAGAAATATATTTTTTGATTTTCTTTTCCAAACTTTTCTACACATTTCATAAAGTATATAGTTTATCATTAGAAATATATTTTTTTGATTTTGATACTTTTCAACACATTTCATAAATGTATCTACCGGTAGGGTATCACTAGAAATAAATTTTTTGATTTTATTTTTCAATCATTTCAACACATCTCATAAATGTATCTAGTTTATCATGAGAAATATATTTTTTGATTTACTTTTCCAAACTTTTCAACACATTTCATAAGTGTATATAGTTGATCAATAGAAATTTATTTTTTGATTTTCTTTTCCAAACTTTTCAACACATTTCATAAGTGTATATAGTTGATCAATAGAAATTTATTTTTTCATTTTCTTTTTCAAACTTTTCAACACATTTCATAAATGTATCTACCAGTAGTTTATTATTAGAAATATATTTTTTATTTTCTTTTTCAAACTATTCAATACATCTCATAAATGTATCTACCGGTAGATTATCACTAGAAATATATCTTTTCATTTTCTTTTTCAAACTTTTCAACACATTTCATAAATGCATATAGTTTATCATTATAAATATTTTTTTAAATTTTCTTATTCAAACTTTTTAACACATTTCATAAATGTACATTGTTTATCATTAGAAATATGTTTTGTTTAAATTTTAAACTTTTCAACACATTTCATAAATGTATCTAGTTTATCATTAGAAATATATTTTTTGATTTTCTTTTCCAAACTTTTCTACACATTTCATAAATGTATATAGTTTATCATTAGAAATATATTTTTTTGATTTTCAAACTGTTCAAAAAAACTCATAAATGTATCTGCCGGTAGATTATCACTAAAAATATATCTTTTCATTTTAGTTTTCAAACTTTTCAACACATTTCATAAATGTATATAGTTTATAATTAGAAATATATTTTTTGATTTTCTTTTCCAAACTTTTCAACACATTTCATAAGTGTATATAGTGTATCAATAGAAATTTATTTCTTTTCCAAACTTTTCAACACATTTCAGAAATGTATCTAGTTTATAATTAGAAATATATTTTTTGATTTTCTTTTTCAAACTTATCAACACATTTCATAAATGTATCTAGTTTATCATTAGAAATATATTTTATGATTTTGATACTTTTCAGCACATTTCATAAATGTATCTACCAGTAGTTTATTATTAGAAATATATTTTTTGATTTTCTTTTTCAAACTTTTCAACACATCTCATAAATGTATCTGCCGGTAGATTATCACTAAAAATATATCTTTTCATTTTAGTTTTCAAACTTTTCAACACATTTCATAAATGTATATAGTTGATCAATATAAATTTATTTTTTGATTTTCTTTTTCAAACCTTTCAACACATTTCATAAGTGTATATAGTGTATCAATAGAAATTTATTTCTTTGATTTTGAAACTTTTCAACACATTTCAGAAATGTATCTAGTTTATAATTAGAAATATATTTTTTGATTTTCTTTTTCAAACTTATCAACACATTTCATAAATGTATCTAGTTTATCATTAGAAATATATTTTTTGATTTTGATACTTTTCAACACATTTCATAAATGTATCTAAAGGTAGGGTATCACTAGAAATAAATTTTTTGATTTTATTTTTCAATCATTTCAACACATCTCATAAATGTATCTAGTTTATCATGAGAAATATATTTTTTGATTTTCTTTTCCAAACTTTTCAACACATTTCATAAGTGTATATAGTTGATCAATAGAAATATAGTTTTTCATTTTCTTTTTCAAACTTTTCAACACATTTCATAAATGTATCTACCAGTAGTTTATTATTAGAAATATATTGTTTGATTTTCTTTTTCAAACTTTTCAACACATCTCATAAATGTATCTGCCGGTAGATTATCACTAGAAATATATCTTTTCATTTTAGTTTTCAAACTTTTCAACACATTTCATAAATGTATATAGTTTATCACTAGAAATATATTTTTTGATTTTCTTTTCCAAACTTTTCAACACATTTCATAAGTGTATATAGTGTATCAATAGAAATTTATTTCTTTTATTTTGAAACTTTTCAACACATTTCAGAAATGTATCTAGTTTATCATTAGAAATATAGTTTTTTATTTTCTTTTTCAATCTTTTCAACACATCTCATAAATGTATCTACCGGTAGATGATCACTAAAAATATATATTTTCATTTTAGTTTTCAAACTATTTAAAAACACATTTCATAAATGTATATAGTTTATAATTAGAAATATAGTTTTTCATTTTCTTTTTCAAACTTTTCAACACATTTCATAAATGTATCTACCAGTAGTTTATTATTAGAAATATATTTTTTTATTTTCTTTTTCAAACTATTCAATACATCTCATAAATGTATCTACCGGTAGATTATCACTAGAAATATATCTTTTCATTTTCTTTTTCAAACTTTTCAACACATTTCATAAATGCATATAGTTTATCATTATAAATATTTTTTTTAATTTTCTTATTCAAACTTTTTAACACATTTCATAAATGTACATTGTTTATCATTAGAAATATGTTTTGTTTAAATTTTAAACTTTTCAACACATTTCATAAATGTATCTAGTTTATCATTAGAAATATATTTTTTGATTTTCTTTTCCAAACTTTTCAACACATTTCATAAGTGTATATAGTGTATCAATAGAAATTTATTTCTTTTCCAAACTTTTCAACACATTTCAGAAATGTATCTAGTTTATAATTAGAAATATATTTTTTGATTTTCTTTTTCAAACTTATCAACACATTTCATAAATGTATCTAGTTTATCATTAGAAATATATTTTATGATTTTGATACTTTTCAGCACATTTCATAAATGTATCTACCAGTAGTTTATTATTAGAAATATATTTTTTGATTTTCTTTTTCAAACTTTTCAACACATCTCATAAATGTATCTGCCGGTAGATTATCACTAAAAATATATCTTTTCATTTTAGTTTTCAAACTTTTCAACACATTTCATAAATGTATATAGTTGATCAATAGAAATTTATTTTTTGATTTTCTTTTTCAAACTTTTCAACACATTTCATAAGTGTATATAGTGTATCAATAGAAATTTATTTCTTTGATTTTGAAACTTTTCAACACATTTCAGAAATGTATCTAGTTTATAATTAGAAATATATTTTTTGATTTTCTTTTTCAAACTTATCAACACATTTCATAAATGTATCTAGTTTATCATTAGAAAAATATTTTTTGATTTTGATACTTTTCAACACATTTCATAAATGTATCTACCGGTAGGGTATCACTAGAAATAAATTTTTTGATTTTATTTTTCAATCATTTCAACACATCTCATAAATGTATCTAGTTTATCATGAGAAATATATTTTTTGATTTTCTTTTCCAAACTTTTCAACACATTTCATAAGTGTATATAGTTGATCAATAGAAATATAGTTTTTCATTTTCTTTTTCAAACTTTTCAACACATTTCATAAATGTATCTACCAGTAGTTTATTATTAGAAATATATTTTTTGATTTTCTTTTTCAAACTTTTCAACACATCTCATAAATGTATCTGCCGGTAGATTATCACTAAAAATATATCTTTTCATTTTAGTTTTCAAACTTTTCAACACATTTCATAAATGTATATAGTTTATCACTAGAAATATATTTTTTGATTTTCTTTTCCAAACTTTTCAACACATTTCATAAGTGTATATAGTGTATCAATAGAAATTTATTTCTTTTATTTTGAAACTTTTCAACACATTTCAGAAATGTATCTAGTTTATCATTAGAAATATAGTTTTTTATTTTCTTTTTCAATCTTTTCAACACATCTCATAAATGTATCTACCGGTAGATGATCACTAAAAATATATATTTTCATTTTAGTTTTCAAACTATTTAAAAACACATTTCATAAATGTATATAGTTTATAATTAGAAATATAGTTTTTCATTTTCTTTTTCAAACTTTTCAACACATTTCATAAATGTATCTACCAGTAGTTTATTATTAGAAATATATTTTTTTATTTTCTTTTTCAAACTATTCAATACATCTCATAAATGTATCTACCGGTAGATTATCACTAGAAATATATCTTTTCATTTTCTTTTTCAAACTTTTCAACACATTTCATAAATGCATATAGTTTATCATTATAAATATTTTTTTTAATTTTCTTATTCAAACTTTTTAACACATTTCATAAATGTACATTGTTTATCATTAGAAATATGTTTTGTTTAAATTTTAAACTTTTCTACACATTTCATAAATGTATATAGTTTATCATTAGAAATATATTTTTTTGATTTTCAAACTGTTCAAAAAAACTCATAAATGTATCTGCCGGTAGATTATCACTAAAAATATATCTTTTCATTTTAGTTTTCAAACTTTTCAACACATTTCATAAATGTATATAGTTTATCATTAGAAATATATTTTTTGATTTTCTTTTCCAAACTTTTCAACACATTTCATAAGTGTATATAGTGTATCAATAGAAATTTATTTCTTTTCCAAACTTTTCAACACATTTCAGAAATGTATCTAGTTTATAATTAGAAATATATTTTTTGATTTTCTTTTTCAAACTTATCAACACATTTCATAAATGTATCTAGTTTATCATTAGAAATATATTTTATGATTTTGATACTTTTCAGCACATTTCATAAATGTATCTACCAGTAGTTTATTATTAGAAATATATTTTTTGATTTTCTTTTTCAAACTTTTCAACACATCTCATAAATGTATCTGCCGGTAGATTATCACTAAAAATATATCTTTTCATTTTAGTTTTCAAACTTTTCAACACATTTCATAAATGTATATAGTTTATAATTAGAAATATATTTTTAGATTTTCTTTTCCAAACTTTTCAACATACTTCATAAGTGTATATAGTTGATCAATAGAAATTTATTTTTTGATTTTCTTTTTCAAACTTTTCAACACATTTCATAAGTGTATATAGTGTATCAATAGAAATTTATTTCTTTGATTTTGAAACTTTTCATCACATTTCAGAAATGTATCTAGTTTATCATTAGAAATATAGTTTTTTATTTTCTTTTTCAATCTTTTCAACACATTTCAGAAATGTATCTAGTTTATCATTAGGTATATGTTTTGTATAAATTTTAAACTTTTCAACACATTTCATAAATGTATATAGTTTATCACTAGAAATATATTTTTTGATTTTCTTTTCCAAACTTTTCAACACATTTCATAAGTGTATATAGTTGATCAATAGAAATTTATTTTTTGATTTTCTTTTTCAAACTTTTCAACACATTTCATAAGTGTATATAGTGTATCAATAGAAATTTATTTCTTTGATTTTGAAACTTTTCAACACATTTCAGAAATGTATCTAGTTTATAATTAGAAATATATTTTTTGATTTTCTTTTTCAAACTTATCAACACATTTCATAAATGTATCTAGTTTATCATTAGAAAAATATTTTTTGATTTTGATACTTTTCAACACATTTCATAAATGTATCTACCGGTAGGGTATCACTAGAAATAAATTTTTTGATTTTATTTTTCAATCATTTCAACACATCTCATAAATGTATCTAGTTTATCATGAGAAATATATTTTTTGATTTTCTTTTCCAAACTTTTCAACACATTTCATAAGTGTATATAGTTGATCAATAGAAATATAGTTTTTCATTTTCTTTTTCAAACTTTTCAACACATTTCATAAATGTATCTACCAGTAGTTTATTATTAGAAATATATTTTTTGATTTTCTTTTTCAAACTTTTCAACACATCTCATAAATGTATCTGCCGGTAGATTATCACTAGAAATATATCTTTTCATTTTAGTTTTCAAACTTTTCAACACATTTCATAAATGTATATAGTTTATCACTAGAAATATATTTTTTGATTTTCTTTTCCAAACTTTTCAACACATTTCATAAGTGTATATAGTGTATCAATAGAAATTTATTTCTTTTATTTTGAAACTTTTCAACACATTTCAGAAATGTATCTAGTTTATCATTAGAAATATAGTTTTTTATTTTCTTTTTCAATCTTTTCAACACATCTCATAAATGTATCTACCGGTAGATGATCACTAAAAATATATATTTTCATTTTAGTTTTCAAACTATTTAAAAACACATTTCATAAATGTATATAGTTTATAATTAGAAATATAGTTTTTCATTTTCTTTTTCAAACTTTTCAACACATTTCATAAATGTATCTACCAGTAGTTTATTATTAGAAATATATTTTTTTATTTTCTTTTTCAAACTATTCAATACATCTCATAAATGTATCTACCGGTAGATTATCACTAGAAATATATCTTTTCATTTTCTTTTTCAAACTTTTCAACACATTTCATAAATGCATATAGTTTATCATTATAAATATTTTTTTTAATTTTCTTATTCAAACTTTTTAACACATTTCATAAATGTACATTGTTTATCATTAGAAATATGTTTTGTTTAAATTTTAAACTTTTCTACACATTTCATAAATGTATATAGTTTATCATTAGAAATATATTTTTTTGATTTTCAAACTGTTTAAAAAAACTCATAAATGTATCTGCCGGTAGATTATCACTAAAAATATATCTTTTCATTTTAGTTTTCAAACTTTTCAACACATTTCATAAATGTATATAGTTTATCATTAGAAATATATTTTTTGATTTTCTTTTCCAAACTTTTCAACACATTTCATAAGTGTATATAGTGTATCAATAGAAATTTATTTCTTTTCCAAACTTTTCAACACATTTCAGAAATGTATCTAGTTTATAATTAGAAATATATTTTTTGATTTTCTTTTTCAAACTTATCAACACATTTCATAAATGTATCTAGTTTATCATTAGAAATATATTTTATGATTTTGATACTTTTCAGCACATTTCATAAATGTATCTACCAGTAGTTTATTATTAGAAATATATTTTTTGATTTTCTTTTTCAAACTTTTCAACACATCTCATAAATGTATCTGCCGGTAGATTATCACTAAAAATATATCTTTTCATTTTAGTTTTCAAACTTTTCAACACATTTCATAAATGTATATAGTTTATAATTAGAAATATATTTTTAGATTTTCTTTTCCAAACTTTTCAACATATTTCATAAGTGTATATAGTTGATCAATAGAAATTTATTTTTTGATTTTCTTTTTCAAACTTTTCAACACATTTCATAAGTGTATATAGTGTATCAATAGAAATTTATTTCTTTGATTTTGAAACTTTTCATCACATTTCAGAAATGTATCTAGTTTATCATTAGAAATATAGTTTTTTATTTTCTTTTTCAATCTTTTCAACACATTTCAGAAATGTATCTAGTTTATCATTAGGTATATGTTTTGTTTAAATTTTAAACTTTTCAACACATTTCATAAATGTATATAGTTTATCACTAGAAATATATTTTTTGATTTTCTTTTCCAAACTTTTCAACACATTTCATAAGTGTATATAGTTGATCAATAGAAATTTATTTTTTGATTTTCTTTTTCAAACTTTTCAACACATTTCATAAGTGTATATAGTGTATCAATAGAAATTTATTTCTTTGATTTTGAAACTTTTCAACACATTTCAGAAATGTATCTAGTTTATAATTAGAAATATATTTTTTGATTTTCTTTTTCAAACTTATCAACACATTTCATAAATGTATCTAGTTTATCATTAGAAATATATTTTATGATTTTGATACTTTTCAGCACATTTCATAAATGTATCTACCAGTAGTTTATTATTAGAAATATATTTTTTGCTTTTCTTTTTCAAACTTTTCAACATATCTCATAAATGTATCTGCCAGTAGATTATCACTAAAAATATATCTTTTCATTTTAGTTTTCAAACTTTTCAACACATTTCATAAATGTATATAGTTTATAATTAGAAATATATTTTTTGATTTTCTTTTCCAAACTTTTCAACATATTTCATAAGTGTATATAGTTGATCAATAGAAATTTATTTTTTGATTTTATTTTTCAAAATTTTCAACACATTTCATAAGTGTATATAGTGTATCAATAGAAATTTATTTCTTTGATTTTGAAACTTTTCATCACATTTCAGAAATGTATCTAGTTTATCATTAGAAATATAGTTTTTTATTTTCTTTTTCAATCTTTTCAACACATTTCAAAATGTATCTAGTTTATCATTAGGTATATGATTTGTTTAAATTTTAAAATTTTCAACACATTTCATAAATGTATATAGTTTATCACTAGAAATATATTTTTTGATTTTCTTTTCCAAACTTTTCAACACATTTCATAAGTGTATATAGTTGATCAATAGAAATTTATTTTTTGATTTTCTTTTTCAAACTTTTCAACATATTTCATAAGTGTATATAGTGTATCAATAGAAATTTATTTCTTTGATTTTGATACTTTTCAACACATTTCAGAAATGTATCTAGTTTATAATTAGAAATATATTTTTTGATTTTCTTTTTCAAACTTATCAACACATTTCATAAATGTATCTAGTTTATCATTAGAAAAATATTTTTTGATTTTGATACTTTTCAACACATTTCATAAATGTATCTACCGGTAGGGTATCACTAGAAATAAATTTTTTGATTTTATTTTTCAATCATTTCAACACATCTCATAAATGTATCTAGTTTATAATTAGAAATATATTTTTTGATTTTCTTTTTCAAACTTATCAACACATTTCATAAATGTATCTACCAGTAGTTTATTATTAGAAATATATTTTTTGATTTTCTTTTTCAAACTTTTCAACACATCTCATAAATGTATCTGCCGGTAGATTATCACTAGAAATATATCTTTTCATTTTAGTTTTCAAACTTTTCAACACATTTCATAAATGTATATAGTTTATCACTAGAAATATATTTTTTGATTTTCTTTTCCAAACTTTTCAACACATTTCATAAGTGTATATAGTGTATCAATAGAAATTTATTTCTTTTATTTTGAAACTTTTCAACACATTTCAGAAATGTATCTAGTTTATCATTAGAAATATAGTTTTTTATTTTCTTTTTCAATCTTTTCAACACATCTCATAAATGTATCTACCGGTAGATGATCACTAAAAATATATATTTTCATTTTAGTTTTCAAACTATTTAAAAACACATTTCATAAATGTATATAGTTTATAATTAGAAATATATTTTTTGATTTTCTTTTCCAAACTTTTCAACACATTTCATAAGTGTATATAGTTGATCAATAGAAATTTATTTTTTGATTTTCTTTTTCAAACTTTTCAACACATTTCATAAGTGTATATAGTGTATCAATAGAAATTTATTTCTTTGATTTTGAAACTTTTCAACACATTTCAGAAATGTATCTAGTTTATAATTAGAAATATATTTTTTGATTTTCTTTTTCAAACTTATCAACACATTTCATAAATGTATCTAGTTTATCATTAGAAATATATTTTTTGATTTTGATACTTTTCAACACATTTCATAAATGTATCTACCGGTAGGGTATCACTAGAAATAAATTTTTTGATTTCATTTTTCAATCATTTCAACACATCTCATAAATGTATCTAGTTTATAATTAGAAATATATTTTTTGATTTTCTTTTTCAAACTTATCAACACATTTCATAAATGTATCTAGTTTATCATTAGAAATATATTTTATGATTTTGATACTTTTCAGCACATTTCATAAATGTATCTACCAGTAGTTTATTATTAGAAATATATTTTTTGATTTTCTTTTTCAAACTTTTCAACACATCTCATAAATGTATCTGCCGGTAGATTATCACTAAAAATATATCTTTTCATTTTAGTTTTCAAACTTTTCAACACATTTCATAAATGTATATAGTTTATCACTAGAAATATATTTTTTGATTTTCTTTTCCAAACTTTTCAACACATTTCATAAGTGTATATAGTGTATCAATAGAAATTTATTTCTTTTATTTTGAAACTTTTCAACACATTTCAGAAATGTATCTAGTTTATCATTAGAAATATAGTTTTTTTATTTTCTTTTTCAATCTTTTCAACACATCTCATAAATGTATCTACCGGTAGATGATCACTAAAAATATATCTTTTCATTTTAGTTTTCAAACTTTTCAACACATTTCATAAGTGTATATAGTGTATCAATAGAAATTTATTTCTTTGATTTTGAAACTTTTCAACACATTTCAGAAATGTATCTAGTTTATAATTAGAAATATATTTTTTGATTTTCTTTTTCAAACTTATCAACACATTTCATAAATGTATCTAGTTTATCATTAGAAATATATTTTATGATTTTGATACTTTTCAGCACATTTCATAAATGTATCTACCAGTAGTTTATTATTAGAAATATATTTTTTGATTTTCTTTTTCAAACTTTTCAACACATCTCATAAATGTATCTGCCGGTAGATTATCACTAAAAATATATCTTTTCATTTTAGTTTTCAAACTTTTCAACACATTTCATAAATGTATATAGTTTATCACTAGAAATATATTTTTTGATTTTCTTTTCCAAACTATTCAACACATTTCATAAGTGTATATAGTGTATCAATAGAAATTTATTTCTTTTATTTTCAAACTTTTCAACACATTTCAGAAATGTATCTAGTTTATCATTAGAAATATAGTTTTTGATTTTCTTTTTCAAACTTTTCAACACATCTCATAAATGTATCTGCCGGTAGATTATCACTAAAAATATATCTTTTCATTTTAGTTTTCAAACTTTTCAACACATTTCATAAATGTATATAGTTTATAATTAGAAATATATTTTTTGATTTTCTTTTCCAAACTTTTCAACACATTTCATAAGTGTATATAGTTGATCAATAGAAATTTATTTTTTGATTTTCTTTTTCAAACTTTTCAACACATTTCATAAGTGTATATAGTGTATCAATAGAAATTTATTTCTTTGATTTTGAAACTTTTCAACACATTTCAGAAATGTATCTAGTTTATCATTAGAAATATAGTTTTTTATTTTCTTTTTCAATCTTTTCAACACATTTCAAAATGTATCTAGTTTATCATTAGGTATATGATTTGTTTAAATTTTAAAATTTTCAACACATTTCATAAATGTATATAGTTTATCACTAGAAATATATTTTTTGATTTTCTTTTCCAAACTTTTCAACACATTTCATAAGTGTATATAGTTGATCAATAGAAATTTATTTTTTGATTTTCTTTTTCAAACTTTTCAACATATTTCATAAGTGTATATAGTGTATCAATAGAAATTTATTTCTTTGATTTTGATACTTTTCAACACATTTCATAAATGTATCTACCGGTAGGGTATCACTAGAAATAAATTTTTTGATTTTATTTTTCAATCATTTCAACACATCTCATAAATGTATCTAGTTTATAATTAGAAATATATTTTTTGATTTTCTTTTTCAAACTTATCAACACATTTCATAAATGTATCTACCAGTAGTTTATTATTAGAAATATATTTTTTGATTTTCTTTTTCAAACTTTTCAACACATCTCATAAATGTATCTGCCGGTAGATTATCACTAGAAATATATCTTTTCATTTTAGTTTTCAAACTTTTCAACACATTTCATAAATGTATATAGTTTATCACTAGAAATATATTTTTTGATTTTCTTTTCCAAACTTTTCAACACATTTCATAAGTGTATATAGTGTATCAATAGAAATTTATTTCTTTTATTTTGAAACTTTTCAACACATTTCAGAAATGTATCTAGTTTATCATTAGAAATATAGTTTTTTATTTTCTTTTTCAATCTTTTCAACACATCTCATAAATGTATCTACCGGTAGATGATCACTAAAAATATATATTTTCATTTTAGTTTTCAAACTATTTAAAAACACATTTCATAAATGTATATAGTTTATAATTAGAAATATATTTTTTGATTTTCTTTTCCAAACTTTTCAACACATTTCATAAGTGTATATAGTTGATCAATAGAAATTTATTTTTTGATTTTCTTTTTCAAACTTTTCAACACATTTCATAAGTGTATATAGTGTATCAATAGAAATTTATTTCTTTGATTTTGAAACTTTTCAACACATTTCAGAAATGTATCTAGTTTATCATTAGAAATATATTTTTTGATTTTGATACTTTTCAACACATTTCATAAATGTATCTACCGGTAGGGTATCACTAGAAATAAATTTTTTGATTTCATTTTTCAATCATTTCAATACATCTCATAAATGTATCTAGTTTATAATTAGAAATATATTTTTTGATTTTCTTTTTCAAACTTATCAACACATTTCATAAATGTATCTAGTTTATCATTAGAAATATATTTTATGATTTTGATACTTTTCAGCACATTTCATAAATGTATCTACCAGTAGTTTATTATTAGAAATATATTTTTTGATTTTCTTTTTCAAACTTTTCAACACATCTCATAAATGTATCTACCGGTAGATGATCACTAAAAATATATATTTTCATTTTAGTTTTCAAACTATTTAAAAACACATTTCATAAATGTATATAGTTTATAATTAGAAATATAGTTTTTCATTTTCTTTTTCAAACTTTTCAACACATTTCATAAATGTATCTACCAGTAGTTTATTATTAGAAATATATTTTTTTATTTTCTTTTTCAAACTATTCAATACATCTCATAAATGTATCTACCGGTAGATTATCACTAGAAATATATCTTTTCATTTTCTTTTTCAAACTTTTCAACACATTTCATAAATGCATATAGTTTATCATTATAAATATTTTTTTTAATTTTCTTATTCAAACTTTTTAACACATTTCATAAATGTACATTGTTTATCATTAGAAATATGTTTTGTTTAAATTTTAAACTTTTCTACACATTTCATAAATGTATATAGTTTATCATTAGAAATATATTTTTTTGATTTTCAAACTGTTCAAAAAAACTCATAAATGTATCTGCCGGTAGATTATCACTAAAAATATATCTTTTCATTTTAGTTTTCAAACTTTTCAACACATTTCATAAATGTATATAGTTTATCATTAGAAATATATTTTTTGATTTTCTTTTCCAAACTTTTCAACACATTTCATAAGTGTATATAGTGTATCAATAGAAATTTATTTCTTTTCCAAACTTTTCAACACATTTCAGAAATGTATCTAGTTTATAATTAGAAATATATTTTTTGATTTTCTTTTTCAAACTTATCAACACATTTCATAAATGTATCTAGTTTATCATTAGAAATATATTTTATGATTTTGATACTTTTCAGCACATTTCATAAATGTATCTACCAGTAGTTTATTATTAGAAATATATTTTTTGATTTTCTTTTTCAAACTTTTCAACACATCTCATAAATGTATCTGCCGGTAGATTATCACTAAAAATATATCTTTTCATTTTAGTTTTCAAACTTTTCAACACATTTCATAAATGTATATAGTTTATAATTAGAAATATATTTTTAGATTTTCTTTTCCAAACTTTTCAACATATTTCATAAGTGTATATAGTTGATCAATAGAAATTTATTTTTTGATTTTCTTTTTCAAACTTTTCAACACATTTCATAAGTGTATATAGTGTATCAATAGAAATTTATTTCTTTGATTTTGAAACTTTTCATCACATTTCAGAAATGTATCTAGTTTATCATTAGAAATATAGTTTTTTATTTTCTTTTTCAATCTTTTCAACACATTTCAGAAATGTATCTAGTTTATCATTAGGTATATGTTTTGTTTAAATTTTAAACTTTTCAACACATTTCATAAATGTATATAGTTTATCACTAGAAATATATTTTTTGATTTTCTTTTCCAAACTTTTCAACATATTTCATAAGTGTATATAGTTGATCAATAGAAATTTATTTTTTGATTTTATTTTTCAAAATTTTCAACACATTTCATAAGTGTATATAGTGTATCAATAGAAATTTATTTCTTTGATTTTGAAACTTTACATCACATTTCAGAAATGTATCTAGTTTATCATTAGAAATATAGTTTTTTATTTTCTTTTTCAATCTTTTCAACACATTTCAGAAATGTATCTAGTTTATCATTAGGTATATGTTTTGTTTAAATTTTAAACTTTTCAACACATTTCATAAATGTATATAGTTTATCACTAGAAATATATTTTTTGATTTTCTTTTCCAAACTTTTCAACACATTTCATAAGTGTATATAGTTGATCAATAGAAATTTATTTTTTGATTTTCTTTTTCAAACTTTTCAACACATTTCATAAGTGTATATAGTGTATCAATAGAAATTTATTTCTTTGATTTTGAAACTTTTCAACACATTTCAGAAATGTATCTAGTTTATAATTAGAAATATATTTTTTGATTTTCTTTTTCAAACTTATCAACACATTTCATAAATGTATCTAGTTTATCATTAGAAATATATTTTATGATTTTGATACTTTTCAGCACATTTCATAAATGTATCTACCAGTAGTTTATTATTAGAAATATATTTTTTGATTTTCTTTTTCAAACTTTTCAACATATCTCATAAATGTATCTGCCAGTAGATTATCACTAAAAATATATCTTTTCATTTTAGTTTTCAAACTTTTCAACACATTTCATAAATGTATATAGTTTATAATTAGAAATATATTTTTTGATTTTCTTTTCCAAACTTTTCAACATATTTCATAAGTGTATATAGTTGATCAATAGAAATTTATTTTTTGATTTTATTTTTCAAAATTTTCAACACATTTCATAAGTGTATATAGTGTATCAATAGAAATTTATTTCTTTGATTTTGAAACTTTTCATCACATTTCAGAAATGTATCTAGTTTATCATTAGAAATATAGTTTTTTATTTTCTTTTTCAATCTTTTCAACACATTTCAAAATGTATCTAGTTTATCATTAGGTATATGATTTGTTTAAATTTTAAAATTTTCAACACATTTCATAAATGTATATAGTTTATCACTAGAAATATATTTTTTGATTTTCTTTTCCAAACTTTTCAACACATTTCATAAGTGTATATAGTTGATCAATAGAAATTTATTTTTTGATTTTCTTTTTCAAACTTTTCAACATATTTCATAAGTGTATATAGTGTATCAATAGAAATTTATTTCTTTGATTTTGATACTTTTCAACACATTTCAGAAATGTATCTAGTTTATAATTAGAAATATATTTTTTGATTTTCTTTTTCAAACTTATCAACACATTTCATAAATGTATCTAGTTTATCATTAGAAAAATATTTTTTGATTTTGATACTTTTCAACACATTTCATAAATGTATCTACCGGTAGGGTATCACTAGAAATAAATTTTTTGATTTTATTTTTCAATCATTTCAACACATCTCATAAATGTATCTAGTTTATAATTAGAAATATATTTTTTGATTTTCTTTTTCAAACTTATCAACACATTTCATAAATGTATCTACCAGTAGTTTATTATTAGAAATATATTTTTTGATTTTCTTTTTCAAACTTTTCAACACATCTCATAAATGTATCTGCCGGTAGATTATCACTAGAAATATATCTTTTCATTTTAGTTTTCAAACTTTTCAACACATTTCATAAATGTATATAGTTTATCACTAGAAATATATTTTTTGATTTTCTTTTCCAAACTTTTCAACACATTTCATAAGTGTATATAGTGTATCAATAGAAATTTATTTCTTTTATTTTGAAACTTTTCAACACATTTCAGAAATGTATCTAGTTTATCATTAGAAATATAGTTTTTTATTTTCTTTTTCAATCTTTTCAACACATCTCATAAATGTATCTAGTTTATCATTAGAAATATATTTTATGATTTTGATACTTTTCAGCACATTTCATAAATGTATCTACCAGTAGTTTATTATTAGAAATATATTTTTTGATTTTCTTTTTCAAACTTTTCAACATATCTCATAAATGTATCTGCCAGTAGATTATCACTAAAAATATATCTTTTCATTTTAGTTTTCAAACTTTTCAACACATTTCATAAATGTATATAGTTTATAATTAGAAATATATTTTTTGATTTTCTTTTCCAAACTTTTCAACATATTTCATAAGTGTATATAGTTGATCAATAGAAATTTATTTTTTGATTTTATTTTTCAAAATTTTCAACACATTTCATAAGTGTATATAGTGTATCAATAGAAATTTATTTCTTTGATTTTGAAACTTTTCATCACATTTCAGAAATGTATCTAGTTTATCATTAGAAATATAGTTTTTTATTTTCTTTTTCAATCTTTTCAACACATTTCAAAATGTATCTAGTTTATCATTAGGTATATGATTTGTTTAAATTTTAAAATTTTCAACACATTTCATAAATGTATATAGTTTATCACTAGAAATATATTTTTTGATTTTCTTTTCCAAACTTTTCAACACATTTCATAAGTGTATATAGTTGATCAATAGAAATTTATTTTTTGATTTTCTTTTTCAAACTTTTCAACATATTTCATAAGTGTATATAGTGTATCAATAGAAATTTATTTCTTTGATTTTGATACTTTTCAACACATTTCAGAAATGTATCTAGTTTATAATTAGAAATATATTTTTTGATTTTCTTTTTCAAACTTATCAACACATTTCATAAATGTATCTAGTTTATCATTAGAAAAATATTTTTTGATTTTGATACTTTTCAACACATTTCATAAATGTATCTACCGGTAGGGTATCACTAGAAATAAATTTTTTGATTTTATTTTTCAATCATTTCAACACATCTCATAAATGTATCTAGTTTATAATTAGAAATATATTTTTTGATTTTCTTTTTCAAACTTATCAACACATTTCATAAATGTATCTACCAGTAGTTTATTATTAGAAATATATTTTTTGATTTTCTTTTTCAAACTTTTCAACACATCTCATAAATGTATCTGCCGGTAGATTATCACTAGAAATATATCTTTTCATTTTAGTTTTCAAACTTTTCAACACATTTCATAAATGTATATAGTTTATCACTAGAAATATATTTTTTGATTTTCTTTTCCAAACTTTTCAACACATTTCATAAGTGTATATAGTGTATCAATAGAAATTTATTTCTTTTATTTTGAAACTTTTCAACACATTTCAGAAATGTATCTAGTTTATCATTAGAAATATAGTTTTTTATTTTCTTTTTCAATCTTTTCAACACATCTCATAAATGTATCTACCGGTAGATGATCACTAAAAATATATATTTTCATTTTAGTTTTCAAACTATTTAAAAACACATTTCATAAATGTATATAGTTTATAATTAGAAATATATTTTTTGATTTTCTTTTCCAAACTTTTCAACACATTTCATAAGTGTATATAGTTGTTGATCAATAGAAATTTATTTTTTGATTTTCTTTTTCAAACTTTTCAACACATTTCATAAGTGTATATAGTGTATCAATAGAAATTTATTTCTTTGATTTTGAAACTTTTCAACACATTTCAGAAATGTATCTAGTTTATAATTAGAAATATATTTTTTGATTTTCTTTTTCAAACTTATCAACACATTTCATAAATGTATCTAGTTTATCATTAGAAATATATTTTTTGATTTTGATACTTTTCAACACATTTCATAAATGTATCTACCGGTAGGGTATCACTAGAAATAAATTTTTTGATTTCATTTTTCAATCATTTCAACACATCTCATAAATGTATCTAGTTTATAATTAGAAATATATTTTTTGATTTTCTTTTTCAAACTTATCAACACATTTCATAAATGTATCTAGTTTATCATTAGAAATATATTTTATGATTTTGATACTTTTCAGCACATTTCATAAATGTATCTACCAGTAGTTTATTATTAGAAATATATTTTTTGATTTTCTTTTTCAAACTTTTCAACATATCTCATAAATGTATCTGCCGGTAGATTATCACTAAAAATATATCTTTTCATTTTAGTTTTCAAACTTTTCAACACATTTCATAAATGTATATAGTTTATCACTAGAAATATATTTTTTGATTTTCTTTTCCAAACTTTTCAAACACATTTCATAAGTGTATATAGTGTATCAATAGAAATTTATTTCTTTTATTTTGAAACTTTTCAACACATTTCAGAAATGTATCTAGTTTATCATTAGAAATATAGTTTTTTTATTTTCTTTTTCAATCTTTTCAACACATCTCATAAATGTATCTACCGGTAGATGATCACTAAAAATATATCTTTTCATTTTAGTTTTCAAACTTTTCAACACATTTCATAAGTGTATATAGTGTATCAATAGAAATTTATTTCTTTGATTTTGAAACTTTTCAACACATTTCAGAAATGTATCTAGTTTATAATTAGAAATATATTTTTTGATTTTCTTTTTCAAACTTATCAACACATTTCATAAATGTATCTAGTTTATCATTAGAAATATATTTTATGATTTTGATACTTTTCAGCACATTTCATAAATGTATCTACCAGTAGTTTATTATTAGAAATATATTTTTTGATTTTCTTTTTCAAACTTTTCAACACATCTCATAAATGTATCTGCCGGTAGATTATCACTAAAAATATATCTTTTCATTTTAGTTTTCAAACTTTTCAACACATTTCATAAATGTATATAGTTTATCACTAGAAATATATTTTTTGATTTTCTTTTCCAAACTTTTCAACACATTTCATAAGTGTATATAGTGTATCAATAGAAATTTATTTCTTTTATTTTCAAACTTTTCAACACATTTCAGAAATGTATCTAGTTTATCATTAGAAATATAGTTTTTGATTTTCTTTTTCAAACTTTTCAACACATCTCATAAATGTATCTGCCGGTAGATTATCACTAAAAATATATCTTTTCATTTTAGTTTTCAAACTTTTCAACACATTTCATAAATGTATATAGTTTATAATTAGAAATATATTTTTTGATTTTCTTTTCCAAACTTTTCAACATATTTCATAAGTGTATATAGTTGATCAATAGAAATTTATTTTTTGATTTTATTTTTCAAAATTTTCAACACATTTCATAAGTGTATATAGTGTATCAATAGAAATTTATTTCTTTGATTTTGAAACTTTTCATCACATTTCAGAAATGTATCTAGTTTATCATTAGAAATATAGTTTTTTATTTTCTTTTTCAATCTTTTCAACACATTTCAAAATGTATCTAGTTTATCATTAGGTATATGATTTGTTTAAATTTTAAAATTTTCAACACATTTCATAAATGTATATAGTTTATCACTAGAAATATATTTTTTGATTTTCTTTTCCAAACTTTTCAACACATTTCATAAGTGTATATAGTTGATCAATAGAAATTTATTTTTTGATTTTCTTTTTCAAACTTTTCAACATATTTCATAAGTGTATATAGTGTATCAATAGAAATTTATTTCTTTGATTTTGATACTTTTCAACACATTTCAGAAATGTATCTAGTTTATAATTAGAAATATATTTTTTGATTTTCTTTTTCAAACTTATCAACACATTTCATAAATGTATCTAGTTTATCATTAGAAAAATATTTTTTGATTTTGATACTTTTCAACACATTTCATAAATGTATCTACCGGTAGGGTATCACTAGAAATAAATTTTTTGATTTTATTTTTCAATCATTTCAACACATCTCATAAATGTATCTAGTTTATAATTAGAAATATATTTTTTGATTTTCTTTTTCAAACTTATCAACACATTTCATAAATGTATCTACCAGTAGTTTATTATTAGAAATATATTTTTTGATTTTCTTTTTCAAACTTTTCAACACATCTCATAAATGTATCTGCCTGTAGATTATCACTAGAAATATATCTTTTCATTTTAGTTTTCAAACTTTTCAACACATTTCATAAATGTATATAGTTTATCACTAGAAATATATTTTTTGATTTTCTTTTCCAAACTTTTCAACACATTTCATAAGTGTATATAGTGTATCAATAGAAATTTATTTCTTTTATTTTGAAACTTTTCAACACATTTCAGAAATGTATCTAGTTTATCATTAGAAATATAGTTTTTTATTTTCTTTTTCAATCTTTTCAACACATCTCATAAATGTATCTACCGGTAGATGATCACTAAAAATATATATTTTCATTTTAGTTTTCAAACTATTTAAAAACACATTTCATAAATGTATATAGTTTATAATTAGAAATATATTTTTTGATTTTCTTTTCCAAACTTTTCAACACATTTCATAAGTGTATATAGTTGATCAATAGAAATTTATTTTTTGATTTTCTTTTTCAAACATTTCAACACATTTCATAAGTGTATATAGTGTATCAATAGAAATTTATTTCTTTGATTTTGAAACTTTTCAACACATTTCAGAAATGTATCTAGTTTATAATTAGAAATATATTTTTTGATTTTCTTTTTCAAACTTATCAACACATTTCATAAATGTATCTAGTTTATCATTAGAAATATATTTTTTGATTTTGATACTTTTCAACACATTTCATAAATGTATCTACCGGTAGGGTATCACTAGAAATAAATTTTTTGATTTCATTTTTCAATCATTTCAACACATCTCATAAATGTATCTAGTTTATAATTAGAAATATATTTTTTGATTTTCTTTTTCAAACTTATCAACACATTTCATAAATGTATCTAGTTTATCATTAGAAATATATTTTATGATTTTGATACTTTTCAGCACATTTCATAAATGTATCTACCAGTAGTTTATTATTAGAAATATATTTTTTGATTTTCTTTTTCAAACTTTTCAACACATCTCATAAATGTATCTGCCGGTAGATTATCACTAAAAATATATCTTTTCATTTTAGTTTTCAAACTTTTCAACACATTTCATAAATGTATATAGTTTATCACTAGAAATATATTTTTTGATTTTCTTTTCCAAACTTTTCAACACATTTCATAAGTGTATATAGTGTATCAATAGAAATTTATTTCTTTTATTTTGAAACTTTTCAACACATTTCAGAAATGTATCTAGTTTATCATTAGAAATATAGTTTTTTTATTTTCTTTTTCAATCTTTTCAACACATCTCATAAATGTATCTACCGGTAGATGATCACTAAAAATATATCTTTTCATTTTAGTTTTCAAACTTTTCATAAGTGTATATAGTGTATCAATAGAAATTTATTTCTTTGATTTTGAAACTTTTCAACACATTTCAGAAATGTATCTAGTTTATAATTAGAAATATATTTTTTGATTTTCTTTTTCAAACTTATCAACACATTTCATAAATGTATCTAGTTTATCATTAGAAATATATTTTATGATTTTGATACTTTTCAGCACATTTCATAAATGTATCTACCAGTAGTTTATTATTAGAAATATATTTTTTGATTTTCTTTTTCAAACTTTTCAACACATCTCATAAATGTATCTGCCGGTAGATTATCACTAAAAATATATCTTTTCATTTTAGTTTTCAAACTTTTCAACACATTTCATAAATGTATATAGTTTATCACTAGAAATATATTTTTTGATTTTCTTTTCCAAACTTTTCAACACATTTCATAAGTGTATATAGTGTATCAATAGAAATTTATTTCTTTTATTTTCAAACTTTTCAACACATTTCAGAAATGTATCTAGTTTATCATTAGAAATATAGTTTTTATTTTCTTTTTCAATCTTTTCAACACATCTCATAAATGTATCTACCGGTAGATGATCACTAAAAATATATCTTTTCATTTTAGTTTTCAAACTTTTCAACACATTTCATAAGTGTATATAGTGTATCAATAGAAATTTATTTCTTTTATTTTGAAACTTTTCAACACATTTCAGAAATGTATCTAGTTTATCATTAGAAATATAGTTTTTTATTTTCTTTTTCAATCTTTTCAACACATCTCATAAATGTATCTACCGACAGTTGATCACTAGAAATATATCTTTTCATTTTAGTTTTCAAACTTTTCAACACATTTCATAAGTGTATATAGTGTATCAATAGAAATTTATTTCTTTGATTTTGAAACTTTTCAACACATTTCATAAATGTATCTAGTTTATCATTAGAAATATATTTTATGATTTTGATACTGTTCAGCACATTTCATAAATGTATCTACCAGTAGTTTATTATTAGAAATATATTTTTTGATTTTCTTTTTCAAACTTTTCAACACATCTCATAAATGTATCTGCCGGTAGATTATCACTAAAAATATATCTTTTCATTTTAGTTTTCAAACTTTTCAACACATTTCATAAATGTATATAGTTGATCAATAGAAATTTATTTTTTGATTTTCTTTTTCAAACTTTTCAACACATTTCATAAGTGTATATAGTGTATCAATAGAAATTTATTTCTTTGATTTTGAAACTTTTCAACACATTTCAGAAATGTATCTAGTTTATAATTAGAAATATATTTTTTGATTTTCTTTTTCAAACTTATCAACACATTTCATAAATGTATCTAGTTTATCATTAGAAATATATTTTTTGATTTTTATACTTTTCAACACATTTCATAAATGTATCTACCGGTAGGGTATCACTAGAAATAAATTTTTTGATTTTATTTTTCAATCATTTCAACACATCTCATAAATGTATCTAGTTTATCATGAGAAATATATTTTTTGATTTTTTTTTCCAAACTTTTCAACACATTTCATAAGTGTATATAGTTGATCAATAGAAATTTATTTTTTGATTTTCTTTTCCAAACTTTTCAACACATTTCATAAGTGTATATAGTTGATCAATAGAAATTTATTTTTTCATTTTCTTTTTCAAACTTTTCAACACATTTCATAAATGTATCTACCAGTAGTTTATTATTTGAAATATATTTTTTTATTTTCTTTTTCAAACTATTCAATACATCTCATAAATGTATCTACCGGTAGATTATCACTAGAAATATATCTTTTCATTTTCTTTTTCAAACTTTTCAACACATTTCATAAATGCATATAGTTTATCATTATAAATATTTTTTTTAATTTTCTTATTCAAACTTTTTAACACATTTCATAAATGTACATTGTTTATCATTAGAAATATGTTTTGTTTAAATTTTAAACTTTTCAACACATTTCATAAATGTATCTAGTTTATCATTAGAAATATATTTTTTGATTTTCTTTTCCAAACTTTTCTACACATTTCATAAATGTATATAGTTTATCATTAGAAATATATTTTTTTGATTTTCAAATTGTTCAAAAAAACTCATAAATGTATCTGCCGGTAGATTATCACTAAAAGTATATCTTTTCATTTTAGTTTTCAAACTTTTCAACACATTTCATAAATGTATATAGTTTATAATTAGAAATATATTTTTTGATTTTCTTTTCCAAACTTTTCAACACATTTCATAAGTGTATATAGTGTATCAATAGAAATTTATTTCTTTTCCAAACTTTTCAACACATTTCAGAAATGTATCTAGTTTATAATTAGAAATATATTTTTTGATTTTCTTTTTCAAACTTATCAACACATTTCATAAATGTATCTAGTTTATCATTAGAAATATATTTTATGATTTTGATACTTTTCAGCACATTTCATAAATGTATCTACCAGTAGTTTATTATTAGAAATATATTTTTTGATTTTTTTTTTCAATCATTTCAACACATCTCATAAATGTATCTAGTTTATCATGAGAAATATATTTTTTGATTTTCTTTTCCAAACTTTTCAACACATTTCATAAGTGTATATAGTTGATCAATAGAAATTTATTTTTTGATTTTCTTTTCCAAACTTTTCAACACATTTCATAAGTGTATATAGTTGATCAATAGAAATTTATTTTTTCATTTTCTTTTTCAAACTTTTCAACACATTTCATAAATGTATCTACCAGTAGTTTATTATTAGAAATATATTTTTTTATTTTCTTTTTCAAACTATTCAATACATCTCATAAATGTATCTACCGGTAGATTATCACTAGAAATATATCTTTTCATTTTCTTTTTCAAACTTTTCAACACATTTCATAAATGCATATAGTTTATCATTATAAATATTTTTTTTAATTTTCTTATTCAAACTTTTTAACACATTTCATAAATGTACATTGTTTATCATTAGAAATATGTTTTGTTTAAATTTTAAACCTTTCAACACATTTCATAAATGTATCTAGTTTATCATTAGAAATATATTTTTTGATTTTCTTTTCCAAACTTTTCTACACATTTCATAAAGTATATAGTTTATCATTAGAAATATATTTTTTGATTTTGATACTTTTCAACACATTTCATAAATGTATCTACCGGTAGGGTATCACTAGAAATAAATTTTTTGATTTTATTTTTCAATCATTTCAACACATCTCATAAATGTATCTAGTTTATCATGAGAAATATATTTTTTGATTTTCTTTTCCAAACTTTTCAACACATTTCATAAATGTATCTACCGGTAGGGTATCACTAGAAATAAATTTTTTAATTTTATTTTTCAATCATTTCAACACATCTCATAAATATATCTAGTTTATCATTAGAAATATATTTTATGATTTTGATACTGTTCAGCACATTTCATAAATGTATCTACCAGTAGTTTATTATTAGAAATATATTTTTTGATTTTCTTTTTCAAACTTTTCAACACATCTCATAAATGTATCTGCCGGTAGATTATCACTAAAAATATATCTTTTCATTTTAGTTTTCAAACTTTTCAACACATTTCATAAATGTATATAGTTGATCAATAGAAATTTATTTTTTGATTTTCTTTTTCAAACTTTTCAACACATTTCATAAGTGTATATAGTGTATCAATAGAAATGTATTTCTTTGATTTTGAAACTTTTCAACACATTTCAGAAATGTATCTAGTTTATAATTAGAAATATATTTTTTGATTTTCTTTTTCAAACTTATCAACACATTTCATAAATGTATCTAGTTTATCATTAGAAATATATTTTTTGATTTTGATACTTTTCAACACATTTCATAAATGTATCTACCGGTAGGGTATCACTAAAATAAATTTTTTGATTTTATTTTTCAATCATTTCAACACATCTCATAAATGTATCTAGTTTATCATGAGAAATATATTTTTTGATTTTCTTTTCCAAACTTTTCAACACATTTCATAAGTGTATATAGTTGATCAATAGAAATTTATTTTTTGATTTTCTTTTCCAAACTTTTCAACACATTTCATAAGTGTATATAGTTGATCAATAGAAATTTATTTTTTCATTTTCTTTTTCAAACTTTTCAACACATTTCATAAATGTATCTACCAGTAGTTTATTATTAGAAATATATTTTTTTATTTTCTTTTTCAAACTATTCAATACATCTCATAAATGTATCTACCGGTAGATTATCACTAGAAATATATCTTTTCATTTTCTTTTTCAAACTTTTCAACACATTTCATAAATGCATATAGTTTATCATTATAAATATTTTTTTTAATTTTCTTATTCAAACTTTTTAACACATTTCATAAATGTACATTGTTTATCATTAGAAATATGTTTTGTTTAAATTTTAAACTTTTCAACACATTTCATAAATGTATCTAGTTTATCATTAGAAATATATTTTTTGATTTTCTTTTCCAAACTTTTCTACACATTTCATAAATGTATATAGTTTATCATTAGAAATATATTTTTTTGATTTTCAAATTGTTCAAAAAAACTCATAAATGTATCTGCCGGTAGATTATCACTAAAAATATATCTTTTCATTTTAGTTTTCAAACTTTTCAACACATTTCATAAATGTATATAGTGTATCAATAGAAATTTATTTCTTTGATTTTGAAACTTTTCAACACATTTCAGAAATGTATCTAGTTTATAATTAGAAATATATTTTTTGATTTTGATACTTTTCAACACATTTCATAAATGTATCTACCGGTAGATTATCACTAGAAATATATCTTTTCATTTTCTTTTTCAAACTTTTCAACACATTTCATAAATGCATATAGTTTATCATTATAAATATTTTTTTTAATTTTCTTATTCAAACTTTTTAACACATTTCATAAATGTACATTGTTTATCATTAGAAATATGTTTTGTTTAAATTTTAAACCTTTCAACACATTTCATAAATGTATCTAGTTTATCATTAGAAATATATTTTTTGATTTTCTTTTCCAAACTTTTCTACACATTTCATAAAGTATATAGTTTATCATTAGAAATATATTTTTTTGATTTTGATACTTTTCAACACATTTCATAAATGTATCTACCGGTAGGGTATCACTAGAAATAAATTTTTTGATTTTATTTTTCAATCATTTCAACACATCTCATAAATGTATCTAGTTTATCATGAGAAATATATTTTTTGATTTTCTTTTCCAAACTTTTCAACACATTTCATAAGTGTATATAGTTGATCAATAGAAATTTATTTTTTGATTTTCTTTTCCAAACTTTTCAACACATTTCATAAGTGTATATAGTTGATCAATAGAAATTTATTTTTTCATTTTCTTTTTCAAACTTTTCAACACATTTCATAAATGTATCTACCAGTAGTTTATTATTAGAAATATATTTTATATTTTCTTTTTCAAACTATTCAATACATCTCATAAATGTATCTACCGGTAGATTATCACTAGAAATATATCTTTTCATTTTCTTTTTCAAACTTTTCAACACATTTCATAAATGCATATAGTTTATCATTATAAATATTTTTTTTAAATTTTCTTATTCAAACTTTTTAACACATTTCATAAATGTACATTGTTTATCATTAGAAATATGTTTTGTTTAAATTTTAAACTTTTCAACACATTTCATAAATGTATCTAGTTTATCATTAGAAATATATTTTTTGATTTTCTTTTCCAAACTTTTCTACACATTTCATAAATGTATATAGTTTATCATTAGAAATATATTTTTTTGATTTTCAAACTGTTCAAAAAAACTCATAAATGTATCTGCCGGTAGATTATCACTAAAAATATATCTTTTCATTTTAGTTTTCAAACTTTTCAACACATTTCATAAATGTATATAGTTTATAATTAGAAATATATTTTTTGATTTTCTTTTCCAAACTTTTCAACACATTTCATAAGTGTATATAGTGTATCAATAGAAATTTATTTCTTTTCCAAACTTTTCAACACATTTCAGAAATGTATCTAGTTTATAATTAGAAATATATTTTTTGATTTTCTTTTTCAAACTTATCAACACATTTCATAAATGTATCTAGTTTATCATTAGAAATATATTTTATGATTTTGATACTTTTCAGCACATTTCATAAATGTATCTACCAGTAGTTTATTATTAGAAATATATTTTTTGATTTTCTTTTTCAAACTTTTCAACACATCTCATAAATGTATCTGCCGGTAGATTATCACTAAAAAAATATCTTTTCATTTTAGTTTTCAAACTTTTCAACACATTTCATAAATGTATATAGTTGATCAATAGAAATTTATTTTTTGATTTTCTTTTTCAAACCTTTCAACACATTTCATAAGTGTATATAGTGTATCAATAGAAATTTAATTCTTTGATTTTGAAACTTTTCAACACATTTCAGAAATGTATCTAGTTTATAATTAGAAATATATTTTTTGATTTTCTTTTTCAAACTTATCAACACATTTCATAAATGTATCTAGTTTATCATTAGAAATATATTTTTTGATTTTGATACTTTTCAACACATTTCATAAATGTATCTACCGGTAGGGTATCACTAGAAATAAATTTTTTGATTTTATTTTTCAATCATTTCAACACATCTCATAAATGTATCTAGTTTATCATGAGAAATATATTTTTTGATTTTCTTTTCCAAACTTTTCAACACATTTCATAAATGTACATTGTTTATCATTAGAAATATGTTTTGTTTAAATTTTAAACTTTTCAACACATTTCATAAATGTATCTAGTTTATCATTAGAAATATATTTTTTGATTTTCTTTTCCAAACTTTTCTACACATTTCATAAATGTATATAGTTTATCATTAGAAATATATTTTTTTGATTTTCAAATTGTTCAAAAACACTCATAAATGTATCTGCCGGTAGATTATCACTAAAAATATATCTTTTCATTTTAGTTTTCAAACTTTTCAACACATTTCATAAATGTATATAGTGTATCAATAGAAATTTATTTCTTTGATTTTGAAACTTTTCAACACATTTCAGAAATGTATCTAGTTTATAATTAGAAATATATTTTTTGATTTTGATACTTTTCAACACATTTCATAAATGTATCTACCGGTAGATTATCACTAGAAATATATCTTTTCATTTTCTTTTTCAAACTTTTCAACACATTTCATAAATGCATATAGTTTATCATTATAAATATTTTTTTTGATTTTCTTTTCCAAACTTTTCAACACATTTCATAAGTGTATATAGTGTATCAATAGAAATTTATTTCTTTTCCAAACTTTTCAACACATTTCAGAAATGTATCTAGTTTATAATTAGAAATATATTTTTTGATTTTCTTTTTCAAACTTATCAACACATTTCATAAATGTATCTAGTTTATCATTAGAAATATATTTTATGATTTTGATACTTTTCAGCACATTTCATAAATGTATCTACCAGTAGTTTATTATTAGAAATATATTTTTTGATTTTCTTTTTCAAACTTTTCAACACATCTCATAAATGTATCTGCCGGTAGATTATCACTAAAAAAATATCTTTTCATTTTAGTTTTCAAACTTTTCAACACATTTCATAAATGTATATAGTTGATCAATAGAAATTTATTTTTTGATTTTCTTTTTCAAACCTTTCAACACATTTCATAAGTGTATATAGTGTATCAATAGAAATTTATTTCTTTGATTTTGAAACTTTTCAACACATTTCAGAAATGTATCTAGTTTATAATTAGAAATATATTTTTTGATTTTCTTTTTCAAACTTATCAACACATTTCATAAATGTATCTAGTTTATCATTAGAAATATATTTTTTGATTTTGATACTTTTCAACACATTTCATAAATGTATCTACCGGTAGGGTATCACTAGAAATAAATTTTTTGATTTTATTTTTCAATCATTTCAACACATCTCATAAATGTATCTAGTTTATCATGAGAAATATATTTTTTGATTTTCTTTTCCAAACTTTTCAACACATTTCATAAATGTACATTGTTTATCATTAGAAATATGTTTTGTTTAAATTTTAAACTTTTCAACACATTTCATAAATGTATCTAGTTTATCATTAGAAATATATTTTTTGATTTTCTTTTCCAAACTTTTCTACACATTTCATAAATGTATATAGTTTATCATTAGAAATATATTTTTTTGATTTTCAAATTGTTCAAAAAAACTCATAAATGTATCTGCCGGTAGATTATCACTAAAAATATATCTTTTCATTTTAGTTTTCAAACTTTTCAACACATTTCATAAATGTATATAGTGTATCAATAGAAATTTATTTCTTTGATTTTGAAACTTTTCAACACATTTCAGAAATGTATCTAGTTTATAATTAGAAATATATTTTTTGATTTTGATACTTTTCAACACATTTCATAAATGTATCTACCGGTAGATTATCACTAGAAATATATCTTTTCATTTTCTTTTTCAAACTTTTCAACACATTTCATAAATGCATATAGTTTATCATTATAAATATTTTTTTTAATTTTCTTATTCAAACTTTTTAACACATTTCATAAATGTACATTGTTTATCATTAGAAATATGTTTTGTTTAAATTTTAAACCTTTCAACACATTTCATAAATGTATCTAGTTTATCATTAGAAATATATTTTTTGATTTTCTTTTCCAAACTTTTCTACACATTTCATAAAGTATATAGTTTATCATTAGAAATATATTTTTTTGATTTTGATACTTTTCAACACATTTCATAAATGTATCTACCGGTAGGGTATCACTAGAAATAAATTTTTTGATTTTATTTTTCAATCATTTCAACACATCTCATAAATGTATCTAGTTTATCATGAGAAATATATTTTTTGATTTTCTTTTCCAAACTTTTCAACACATTTCATAAGTGTATATAGTTGATCAATAGAAATTTATTTTTTGATTTTCTTTTCCAAACTTTTCAACACATTTCATAAGTGTATATAGTTGATCAATAGAAATTTATTTTTTCATTTTCTTTTTCAAACTTTTCAACACATTTCATAAATGTATCTACCAGTAGTTTATTATTAGAAATATATTTTTTATTTTCTTTTTCAAACTATTCAATACATCTCATAAATGTATCTACCGGTAGATTATCACTAGAAATATATCTTTTCATTTTCTTTTTCAAACTTTTCAACACATTTCATAAATGCATATAGTTTATCATTATAAATATTTTTTTAAATTTTCTTATTCAAACTTTTTAACACATTTCATAAATGTACATTGTTTATCATTAGAAATATGTTTTGTTTAAATTTTAAACTTTTCAACACATTTCATAAATGTATCTAGTTTATCATTAGAAATATATTTTTTGATTTTCTTTTCCAAACTTTTCTACACATTTCATAAATGTATATAGTTTATCATTAGAAATATATTTTTTTGATTTTCAAACTGTTCAAAAAAACTCATAAATGTATCTGCCGGTAGATTATCACTAAAAATATATCTTTTCATTTTAGTTTTCAAACTTTTCAACACATTTCATAAATGTATATAGTTTATAATTAGAAATATATTTTTTGATTTTCTTTTCCAAACTTTTCAACACATTTCATAAGTGTATATAGTGTATCAATAGAAATTTATTTCTTTTCCAAACTTTTCAACACATTTCAGAAATGTATCTAGTTTATAATTAGAAATATATTTTTTGATTTTCTTTTTCAAACTTATCAACACATTTCATAAATGTATCTAGTTTATCATTAGAAATATATTTTATGATTTTGATACTTTTCAGCACATTTCATAAATGTATCTACCAGTAGTTTATTATTAGAAATATATTTTTTGATTTTCTTTTTCAAACTTTTCAACACATCTCATAAATGTATCTGCCGGTAGATTATCACTAAAAATATATCTTTTCATTTTAGTTTTCAAACTTTTCAACACATTTCATAAATGTATATAGTTGATCAATAGAAATTTATTTTTTGATTTTCTTTTTCAAACCTTTCAACACATTTCATAAGTGTATATAGTGTATCAATAGAAATTTATTTCTTTGATTTTGAAACTTTTCAACACATTTCAGAAATGTATCTAGTTTATAATTAGAAATATATTTTTTGATTTTCTTTTTCAAACTTATCAACACATTTCATAAATGTATCTAGTTTATCATTAGAAATATATTTTTTGATTTTGATACTTTTCAACACATTTCATAAATGTATCTACCGGTAGGGTATCACTAGAAATAAATTTTTTGATTTTATTTTTCAATCATTTCAACACATCTCATAAATGTATCTAGTTTATCATGAGAAATATATTTTTTGATTTTCTTTTCCAAACTTTTCAACACATTTCATAAGTGTATATAGTTGATCAATAGAAATATAGTTTTTCATTTTCTTTTTCAAACTTTTCAACACATTTCATAAATGTATCTACCAGTAGTTTATTATTAGAAATATATTTTTTGATTTTCTTTTTCAAACTTTTCAACACATCTCATAAATGTATCTGCCGGTAGATTATCACTAGAAATATATCTTTTCATTTTAGTTTTCAAACTTTTCAACACATTTCATAAATGTATATAGTTTATCACTAGAAATATATTTTTTGATTTTCTTTTCCAAACTTTTCTACACATTTCATAAATGTATATAGTTTATCATTAGAAATATATTTTTTTGATTTTCAAATTGTTCAAAAAAACTCATAAATGTATCTGCCGGTAGATTATCAATAAAAATATATCTTTTCATTTTAGTTTTCAAACTTTTCAACACATTTCATAAATGTATATAGTTTATAATTAGAAATATATTTTTTGATTTTCTTTTCCAAACTTTTCAACACATTTCATAAGTGTATATAGTGTATCAATAGAAATTTATTTCTTTTCCAAACTTTTCAACACATTTCAGAAATGTATCTAGTTTATAATTAGAAATATATTTTTTTATTTTCTTTTTCAAACTTATCAACACATTTCATAAATGTATCTAGTTTATCATTAGAAATATATTTTATGATTTTGATACTTTTCAGCACATTTCATAAATGTATCTACCAGTAGTTTATTATTAGAAATATATTTTTTGATTTTCTTTTTCAAACTTTTCAACACATCTCATTAATGTATCTGCCGGTAGATTATCACTAAAAATATATCTTTTCATTTTAGTTTTCAAACTTTTCAACACATTTCATAAATGTATATAGTTGATCAATAGAAATTTATTTTTTGATTTTCTTTTTCAAACTTTTCAACACATTTCATAAGTGTATATAGTGTATCAATAGAAATTTATTTCTTTGATTTTGAAACTTTTCAACACATTTCAGAAATGTATCTAGTTTATAATTAGAAATATATTTTTTGATTTTCTTTTTCAAACTTATCAACACATTTCATAAATGTATCTAGTTTATCATTAGAAATATATTTTTTGATTTTGATACTTTTCAACACATTTCATAAATGTATCTACCGGTAGGGTATCACTAGAAATAAATTTTTTGATTTTATTTTTCAATCATTTCAACACATCTCATAAATGTATCTAGTTTATCATGAGAAATATATTTTTTGATTTTCTTTTCCAAACTTTTCAACACATTTCATAAGTGTATATAGTTGATCAATAGAAATATATTTTTTGATTTTCTTTTTCAAACTTTTCAACACATCTCATAAATGTATCTGCCGGTAGATTATCACTAGAAATATATCTTTTCATTTTAGTTTTCAAACTTTTCAACACATTTCATAAATGTATATAGTTTATCACTAGAAATATATTTTTTGATTTTCTTTTCCAAACTTTTCAACACATTTCATAAGTGTATATAGTGTATCAATAGAAATTTATTTCTTTTATTTTGAAACTTTTCAACACATTTCAGAAATGTATCTAGTTTATCATTAGAAATATAGTTTTTTATTTTCTTTTTCAATCTTTTCAACACATCTCATAAATGTATCTACCGGTAGATGATCACTAAAAATATATATTTTCATTTTAGTTTTCAAACTATTTAAAAACACATTTCATAAATGTATATAGTTTATAATTAGAAATATAGTTTTTCATTTTCTTTTTCAAACTTTTCAACACATTTCATAAATGTATCTACCAGTAGTTTATTATTAGAAATATATTTTTTTATTTTCTTTTTCAAACTATTCAATACATCTCATAAATGTATCTACCGGTAGATTATCACTAGAAATATATCTTTTCATTTTCTTTTTCAAACTTTTCAACACATTTCATAAATGCATATAGTTTATCATTATAAATATTTTTTTTAATTTTCTTATTCAAACTTTTTAACACATTTCATAAATGTACATTGTTTATCATTAGAAATATGTTTTGTTTAAATTTTAAACTTTTCTACACATTTCATAAATGTATATAGTTTATCATTAGAAATATATTTTTTTGATTTTCAAACTGTTCAAAAAAACTCATAAATGTATCTGCCGGTAGATTATCACTAAAAATATATCTTTTCATTTTAGTTTTCAAACTTTTCAACACATTTCATAAATGTATATAGTTTATCATTAGAAATATATTTTTTGATTTTCTTTTCCAAACTTTTCAACACATTTCATAAGTGTATATAGTGTATCAATAGAAATTTATTTCTTTTCCAAACTTTTCAACACATTTCAGAAATGTATCTAGTTTATAATTAGAAATATATTTTTTGATTTTCTTTTTCAAACTTATCAACACATTTCATAAATGTATCTAGTTTATCATTAGAAATATATTTTATGATTTTGATACTTTTCAGCACATTTCATAAATGTATCTACCAGTAGTTTATTATTAGAAATATATTTTTTGATTTTCTTTTTCAAACTTTTCAACACATCTCATAAATGTATCTGCCGGTAGATTATCACTAAAAATATATCTTTTCATTTTAGTTTTCAAACTTTTCAACACATTTCATAAATGTATATAGTTTATAATTAGAAATATATTTTTAGATTTTCTTTTCCAAACTTTTCAACATATTTCATAAGTGTATATAGTTGATCAATAGAAATTTATTTTTTGATTTTCTTTTTCAAACTTTTCAACACATTTCATAAGTGTATATAGTGTATCAATAGAAATTTATTTCTTTGATTTTGAAACTTTTCATCACATTTCAGAAATGTATCTAGTTTATCATTAGAAATATAGTTTTTTATTTTCTTTTTCAATCTTTTCAACACATTTCAGAAATGTATCTAGTTTATCATTAGGTATATGTTTTGTTTAAATTTTAAACTTTTCAACACATTTCATAAATGTATATAGTTTATCACTAGAAATATATTTTTTGATTTTCTTTTCCAAACTTTTCAACATATTTCATAAGTGTATATAGTTGATCAATAGAAATTTATTTTTTGATTTTATTTTTCAAAATTTTCAACACATTTCATAAGTGTATATAGTGTATCAATAGAAATTTATTTCTTTGATTTTGAAACTTTACATCACATTTCAGAAATGTATCTAGTTTATCATTAGAAATATAGTTTTTTATTTTCTTTTTCAATCTTTTCAACACATTTCAGAAATGTATCTAGTTTATCATTAGGTATATGTTTTGTTTAAATTTTAAACTTTTCAACACATTTCATAAATGTATATAGTTTATCACTAGAAATATATTTTTTGATTTTCTTTTCCAAACTTTTCAACACATTTCATAAGTGTATATAGTTGATCAATAGAAATTTATTTTTTGATTTTCTTTTTCAAACTTTTCAACACATTTCATAAGTGTATATAGTGTATCAATAGAAATTTATTTCTTTGATTTTGAAACTTTTCAACACATTTCAGAAATGTATCTAGTTTATAATTAGAAATATATTTTTTGATTTTCTTTTTCAAACTTATCAACACATTTCATAAATGTATCTAGTTTATCATTAGAAATATATTTTATGATTTTGATACTTTTCAGCACATTTCATAAATGTATCTACCAGTAGTTTATTATTAGAAATATATTTTTTGATTTTCTTTTTCAAACTTTTCAACATATCTCATAAATGTATCTGCCAGTAGATTATCACTAAAAATATATCTTTTCATTTTAGTTTTCAAACTTTTCAACACATTTCATAAATGTATATAGTTTATAATTAGAAATATATTTTTTGATTTTCTTTTCCAAACTTTTCAACATATTTCATAAGTGTATATAGTTGATCAATAGAAATTTATTTTTTGATTTTATTTTTCAAAATTTTCAACACATTTCATAAGTGTATATAGTGTATCAATAGAAATTTATTTCTTTGATTTTGAAACTTTTCATCACATTTCAGAAATGTATCTAGTTTATCATTAGAAATATAGTTTTTTATTTTCTTTTTCAATCTTTTCAACACATTTCAAAATGTATCTAGTTTATCATTAGGTATATGATTTGTTTAAATTTTAAAATTTTCAACACATTTCATAAATGTATATAGTTTATCACTAGAAATATATTTTTTGATTTTCTTTTCCAAACTTTTCAACACATTTCATAAGTGTATATAGTTGATCAATAGAAATTTATTTTTTGATTTTCTTTTTCAAACTTTTCAACATATTTCATAAGTGTATATAGTGTATCAATAGAAATTTATTTCTTTGATTTTGATACTTTTCAACACATTTCAGAAATGTATCTAGTTTATAATTAGAAATATATTTTTTGATTTTCTTTTTCAAACTTATCAACACATTTCATAAATGTATCTAGTTTATCATTAGAAAAATATTTGTTGATTTTGATACTTTTCAACACATTTCATAAATGTATCTACCGGTAGGGTATCACTAGAAATAAATTTTTTGATTTTATTTTTCAATCATTTCAACACATCTCATAAATGTATCTAGTTTATAATTAGAAATATATTTTTTGATTTTCTTTTTCAAACTTATCAACACATTTCATAAATGTATATCTACCAGTAGTTTATTATTAGAAATATATTTTTTGATTTTCTTTCTCAAACTTTTCAACACATCTCATAAATGTATCTGCCGTTAGATTATCACTAGAAATATATCTTTTCATTTTAGTTTTCAAACTTTTCAACACATTTCATAAATGTATATAGTTTATCACTAGAAATATATTTTTTGATTTTCTTTTCCAAACTTTTCAACACATTTCATAAGTGTATATAGTGTATCAATAGAAATTTATTTCTTTTATTTTGAAACTTTTCAACACATTTCAGAAATGTATCTAGTTTATCATTAGAAATATAGTTTTTTATTTTCTTTTTCAATCTTTTCAACACATCTCATAAATGTATCTACCGGTAGATGATCACTAAAAATATATATTTTCATTTTAGTTTTCAAACTATTTAAAAACACATTTCATAAATGTATATAGTTTATAATTAGAAATATATTTTTTGATTTTCTTTTCCAAACTTTTCAACACATTTCATAAGTGTATATAGTTGATCAATAGAAATTTATTTTTTGATTTTCTTTTTCAAACTTTTCAACACATTTCATAAGTGTATATAGTGTATCAATAGAAATTTATTTCTTTGATTTTGAAACTTTTCAACACATTTCAGAAATGTATCTAGTTTATAATTAGAAATATATTTTTTGATTTTCTTTTTCAAACTTATCAACACATTTCATAAATGTATCTAGTTTATCATTAGAAATATATTTTTTGATTTTGATACTTTTCAACACATTTCATAAATGTATCTACCGGTAGGGTATCACTAGAAATAAATTTTTTGATTTCATTTTTCAATCATTTCAACACATCTCATAAATGTATCTAGTTTATAATTAGAAATATATTTTTTGATTTTCTTTTTCAAACTTATCAACACATTTCATAAATGTATCTAGTTTATCATTAGAAATATATTTTATGATTTTGATACTTTTCAGCACATTTCATAAATGTATCTACCAGTAGTTTATTATTAGAAATATATTTTTTGATTTTCTTTTTCAAACTTTTCAACACATCTCATAAATGTATCTGCCGGTAGATTATCACTAAAAATATATCTTTTCATTTTAGTTTTCAAACTTTTCAACACATTTCATAAATGTATATAGTTTATAATTAGAAATATATTTTTAGATTTTCTTTTCCAAACTTTTCAACATATTTCATAAGTGTATATAGTTGATCAATAGAAATTTATTTTTTGATTTTCTTTTTCAAACTTTTCAACACATTTCATAAGTGTATATAGTGTATCAATAGAAATTTATTTCTTTGATTTTGAAACTTTTCATCACATTTCAGAAATGTATCTAGTTTATCATTAGAAATATAGTTTTTTATTTTCTTTTTCAATCTTTTCAACACATTTCAGAAATGTATCTAGTTTATCATTAGGTATATGTTTTGTTTAAATTTTAAACTTTTCAACACATTTCATAAATGTATATAGTTTATCACTAGAAATATATTTTTTGATTTTCTTTTCCAAACTTTTCAACATATTTCATAAGTGTATATAGTTGATCAATAGAAATTTATTTTTTGATTTTATTTTTCAAAATTTTCAACACATTTCATAAGTGTATATAGTGTATCAATAGAAATTTATTTCTTTGATTTTGAAACTTTACATCACATTTCAGAAATGTATCTAGTTTATCATTAGAAATATAGTTTTTTATTTTCTTTTTCAATCTTTTCAACACATTTCAGAAATGTATCTAGTTTATCATTAGGTATATGTTTTGTTTAAATTTTAAACTTTTCAACACATTTCATAAATGTATATAGTTTATCACTAGAAATATATTTTTTGATTTTCTTTTCCAAACTTTTCAACACATTTCATAAGTGTATATAGTTGATCAATAGAAATTTATTTTTTGATTTTCTTTTTCAAACTTTTCAACACATTTCATAAGTGTATATAGTGTATCAATAGAAATTTATTTCTTTGATTTTGAAACTTTTCAACACATTTCAGAAATGTATCTAGTTTATAATTAGAAATATATTTTTTGATTTTCTTTTTCAAACTTATCAACACATTTCATAAATGTATCTAGTTTATCATTAGAAATATATTTTATGATTTTGATACTTTTCAGCACATTTCATAAATGTATCTACCAGTAGTTTATTATTAGAAATATATTTTTTGATTTTCTTTTTCAAACTTTTCAACATATCTCATAAATGTATCTGCCAGTAGATTATCACTAAAAATATATCTTTTCATTTTAGTTTTCAAACTTTTCAACACATTTCATAAATGTATATAGTTTATAATTAGAAATATATTTTTTGATTTTCTTTTCCAAACTTTTCAACATATTTCATAAGTGTATATAGTTGATCAATAGAAATTTATTTTTTGATTTTATTTTTCAAAATTTTCAACACATTTCATAAGTGTATATAGTGTATCAATAGAAATTTATTTCTTTGATTTTGAAACTTTTCATCACATTTCAGAAATGTATCTAGTTTATCATTAGAAATATAGTTTTTTATTTTCTTTTTCAATCTTTTCAACACATTTCAAAATGTATCTAGTTTATCATTAGGTATATGATTTGTTTAAATTTTAAAATTTTCAACACATTTCATAAATGTATATAGTTTATCACTAGAAATATATTTTTTGATTTTCTTTTCCAAACTTTTCAACACATTTCATAAGTGTATATAGTTGATCAATAGAAATTTATTTTTTGATTTTCTTTTTCAAACTTTTCAACATATTTCATAAGTGTATATAGTGTATCAATAGAAATTTATTTCTTTGATTTTGATACTTTTCAACACATTTCAGAAATGTATCTAGTTTATAATTAGAAATATATTTTTTGATTTTCTTTTTCAAACTTATCAACACATTTCATAAATGTATCTAGTTTATCATTAGAAAAATATTTGTTGATTTTGATACTTTTCAACACATTTCATAAATGTATCTACCGGTAGGGTATCACTAGAAATAAATTTTTTGATTTTATTTTTCAATCATTTCAACACATCTCATAAATGTATCTAGTTTATAATTAGAAATATATTTTTTGATTTTCTTTTTCAAACTTATCAACACATTTCATAAATGTATATCTACCAGTAGTTTATTATTAGAAATATATTTTTTGATTTTCTTTCTCAAACTTTTCAACACATCTCATAAATGTATCTGCCGTTAGATTATCACTAGAAATATATCTTTTCATTTTAGTTTTCAAACTTTTCAACACATTTCATAAATGTATATAGTTTATCACTAGAAATATATTTTTTGATTTTCTTTTCCAAACTTTTCAACACATTTCATAAGTGTATATAGTGTATCAATAGAAATTTATTTCTTTTATTTTGAAACTTTTCAACACATTTCAGAAATGTATCTAGTTTATCATTAGAAATATAGTTTTTTATTTTCTTTTTCAATCTTTTCAACACATCTCATAAATGTATCTACCGGTAGATGATCACTAAAAATATATATTTTCATTTTAGTTTTCAAACTATTTAAAAACACATTTCATAAATGTATATAGTTTATAATTAGAAATATATTTTTTGATTTTCTTTTCCAAACTTTTCAACACATTTCATAAGTGTATATAGTTGATCAATAGAAATTTATTTTTTGATTTTCTTTTTCAAACTTTTCAACACATTTCATAAGTGTATATAGTGTATCAATAGAAATTTATTTCTTTGATTTTGAAACTTTTCAACACATTTCAGAAATGTATCTAGTTTATAATTAGAAATATATTTTTTGATTTTCTTTTTCAAACTTATCAACACATTTCATAAATGTATCTAGTTTATCATTAGAAATATATTTTTTGATTTTGATACTTTTCAACACATTTCATAAATGTATCTACCGGTAGGGTATCACTAGAAATAAATTTTTTGATTTCATTTTTCAATCATTTCAACACATCTCATAAATGTATCTAGTTTATAATTAGAAATATATTTTTTGATTTTCTTTTTCAAACTTATCAACACATTTCATAAATGTATCTAGTTTATCATTAGAAATATATTTTATGATTTTGATACTTTTCAGCACATTTCATAAATGTATCTACCAGTAGTTTATTATTAGAAATATATTTTTTGATTTTCTTTTTCAAACTTTTCAACACATCTCATAAATGTATCTGCCGGTAGATTATCACTAAAAATATATCTTTTCATTTTAGTTTTCAAACTTTTCAACACATTTCATAAATGTATATAGTTTATCACTAGAAATATATTTTTTGATTTTCTTTTCCAAACTTTTCAACACATTTCATAAGTGTATATAGTGTATCAATAGAAATTTATTTCTTTTATTTTGAAACTTTTCAACACATTTCAGAAATGTATCTAGTTTATCATTAGAAATATAGTTTTTTTATTTTCTTTTTCAATCTTTTCAACACATCTCATAAATGTATCTACCGGTAGATGATCACTAGAAATATATCTTTTTATTTTCTTTTTCAAACTTTTCAACACATTTCATAAATGTATATAGTTTATTATTAGAAATATATTTATTTATTTTCTTTTTCAAACTTTTCAATACATTTCATAAATGTACATAGTTTATCATTAGAAATATGTTTTGTTTAAATTTTAAACTTTTCAACACATTTCATAAATGTATCTAGTTTATCATGAGAAATATATTTTTTGATTTTCTTTTCCAAACTTTTCTACACATTTCATAATGTATATAGTTTAGCATTAGAAATATATTTTTTTGATTTTAAACTGTTCAACACATCTCATAAATGTATCTACCGGTAGGGTATCACTAGAAATAAATTTTTTGATTTTATTTTTCAATCGTTTCAACACATCTCATAAATGTATATAGTTTATCACTAGAAATATATTTTTTGATTTTCTTTTCCAAACTTTTCAACACATTTCATAAGTGTATATAGTTGATCAATAGAAATTTATTTTTTTGATTTTCTTTTTCAAACTTTTCAACACATTTCATAAATGTACATAGTTTATCATTAGAAATATGTTTTGTTTAAATTTTAAACTTTTCAACACATTTCATAAATGTATCTAGTTTATCATTAGAAATATATTTTTTGATTTTCTTTTCCAAACTTTTCTACACATTTCATAAATGTATATAGTTTATCATTAGAAATATATTTTTTTGATTTTCCACTGTTCAACACATCTCATAAATGTATCTGCCAGTAGATTATCACTAAAAATATATCTTTTCATTTTAGTTTTCAAACTTTTCAACACATTTCATAAGTGTATATAGTGTATCAATAGAAATTTATTTCTTTGATTTTGAAACTTTTCAACACATTTCATAAATGTATCTAGTTTATCATTAGAAATATATTTTTTATTTTTAAACTATTCAACACATTTCAAAATGTAGTTTATTATTAGAAATATATTTTTTGATTTTCTTTTTCAAACTTTTCATCACATTTCATAAGTGTATATAGTTGATCAATAGAAATATATTTTTTGATTTTCTTTTTCAAACTTTTCAACACATTTCATAAATGTATCTAGTTTATCATTAGAAATATATTTTTTTGATTTTGAAACTTTTCAACACATCTCATAAATGTATCTACCGGTAGATTATCACTAGAAATATATCTTTTCATTTTCTTTTTCAAACTTATCAACACATTTCATAAATGTATATAGTTTATCATTAGAAATATTTGTGTTTATTGATTGTTCAAACTTTTCAACATATAACATAAATGAATCTAGTTTATTATTAGAAATATATCTTTTCATTTTCTTTTTCAAACTTTTCAACACATTTCATAAATGTATATAGTTTATCATTAGAAATATTTTTGTTTATTGATTGTTCAAACTTTTCAACATATAACATAAATGAATCTATTTTATCATTAGAAATATATTTTTTGATTTTCTTTTTCAAACTTTTCAACACATCTCATAAATGTATCTACCGGTAGATTATCACTAGAAATATACCTTTTCATTTTCTTTTTCAAACTTTTCAACACATTTCATAAATGTGTATAGTTTATCATTAAGAATATTTTTTTTTTATTTTCTTGTTCAAACTTTTCAACACATCTCATAAATGTATCTACCGGTAGATTATCACTAGAAATATATCTTTTCATTTTCTTTTTCAAACTTTTCAACACATTTCATAAATGTATATAGTTTATCATTGAGAATATTTTTTTTTAAATTTTCTTGTTCAAACTTTTCAACACATTTCATAAATGTAGCTACTTGTAGTTTATCATTAAAAATGTATTTTTTGATTTTGAAACTTTTCAACACATCTCATAAATGTATCTACCAGTAGTTTATCACTAGAAATATATTTTTTCATTTTCTTTTTCAGACTTTTCAGCACATCTCATAAATGTATCTACCAGTAGTTTATCACTAGAAATATATTTTTTGATTATGAAACTTTTCAACACATCTCATAAATGTATCTACTGGTAGATTATCACTAGAAATATATTTTTTGATTTTCTTTGTCAAACTTTTCAACACATTTCATAAATGTATCTAGTGTATCATTAGAAATATATTTTTTTGATTTTTAAACTTTTCAACAAATTTCATAAATGTATATAGTTTATCATTAGAAATATATTTTTTTCTTTTCTTTTTCAAACTTTTCAACGCATTTCATAAATGTATCTAGTTTATCATTTGAAATATATTTTTTGATTTTGAAAATTTTCAACACATCTCATAAATGTATCTACCAGTAGTTTATTATTAGAAATATATTTTTTTATTTTCTTTTTCAAACTATTCAATACATCTCATAAATGTATCTACCTGTAGATTATCACTAGAAATATATCTTTTCATTTTCTTTTTCAAACTTTTCAACACATTTCATTAATGCATATAGTTTATCATTAGAAATATTTTTTTTTATTTTATTTTTCAAACTTTTCAACACATTTCATAAATGTACATAGTTTATCATTAGAAATATGTTTTGTTTAAATTTTAAACTTTTCAACACATTTCATAAATGTATCTAGTTTATCATTAGAAATATAATTTTTGATTTTCTTTTCCAAACTTTTCAACACATTTCATAAGTGTATATAGTTGATCAATAGAAATTTATTTTTTCATTTTCTTTTTCAAACTTTTCAACACATTTCATAAGTGTATATAGTTGATCAATAGAAATTTATTTTTTCATTTTCTTTTTCAAACTTTTCAACACATTTCATAAATGTATCTAGTTTATCATTAGAAATATATTTTTTGATTTTCTTTTCCAAACTTTTCTACACATTTCATAAATGTATATAGTTTATCATTAGAAATATATTTTTTTGATTTTCAAACTGTTCAACACATCTCATAAATGTATCTGCCGGTAGATTATCAATAGAAATTTATTTTTTGATTTTCTTTTTCAAACTTTTCAACACATTTCATAAGTGTATATAGTGTATCAATAGAAATTTATTTCTTTGATTTTGAAACTTTTCAACACATTTCAGAAATGTATCTAGTTTATCATTAGAAATATATTTTTTATTTTTAAACTATTCAACACATTTCAAAATGTAGTTTATTATTAGAAATATATTTTTTGATTTTCTTTTTCAAACTTTTCATCACATTTCATAAGTGTATATAGTTGATCAATAGAAATATATTTTTTGATTTTCTTTTTCAAACTTTTCAACACATTTCATAAATGTATCTAGTTTATCATTAGAAATATATTTTTTTGATTTTGAAACTTTTCAACACATTTCATAAATGTATCTAGTTTATCATTAGAAATATATTTTTTGATTTTCTTTTTCAAACTTTTCAACACATCTCATAAATGTATCTACCGGTAGATTATCACTAGAAATATACCTTTTCATTTTCTTTTTCAAACTTTTCAACACATTTCATAAATGTGTATAGTTTATCATTAAGAATATTTTTTTTTTATTTTCTTGTTCAAACTTTTCAACACATCTCATAAATGTATCTACCGGTAGATTATCACTAGAAATATATCTTTTCATTTTCTTTTTCAAACTTTTCAACACATTTCATAAATGTATATAGTTTATCATTGAGAATATTTTTTTTTAAATTTTCTTGTTCAAACTTTTCAACACATTTCATAAATGTAGCTACTTGTAGTTTATCATTAAAAATGTATTTTTTGATTTTGAAACTTTTCAACACATCTCATAAATGTATCTACCAGTAGTTTATCACTAGAAATATATTTTTTCATTTTCTTTTTCAGACTTTTCAACACATCTCATAAATGTATCTACCAGTAGTTTATCACTAGAAATATATTTTTTGATTATGAAACTTTTCAACACATCTCATAAATGTATCTACTGGTAGATTATCACTAGAAATATATTTTTTGATTTTCTTTGTCAAACTTTTCAACACATTTCATAAATGTATCTAGTGTATCATTAGAAATATATTTTTTTGATTTTTAAACTTTTCAACAAATTTCATAAATGTATATAGTTTATCATTAGAAATATATTTTTTTCTTTTCTTTTTCAAACTTTTCAACGCATTTCATAAATGTATCTAGTTTATCATTTGAAATATATTTTTTGATTTTGAAAATTTTCAACACATCTCATAAATGTATCTACCAGTAGTTTATTATTAGAAATATATTTTTTTATTTTCTTTTTCAAACTATTCAATACATCTCATAAATGTATCTACCTGTAGATTATCACTAGAAATATATCTTTTCATTTTCTTTTTCAAACTTTTCAACACATTTCATTAATGCATATAGTTTATCATTAGAAATATTTTTTTTTATTTTATTTTTCAAACTTTTCAACACATTTCATAAATGTACATAGTTTATCATTAGAAATATGTTTTGTTTAAATTTTAAACTTTTCAACACATTTCATAAATGTATCTAGTTTATCATTAGAAATATAATTTTTGATTTTCTTTTCCAAACTTTTCAACACATTTCATAAGTGTATATAGTTGATCAATAGAAATTTATTTTTTCATTTTCTTTTTCAAACTTTTCAACACATTTCATAAGTGTATATAGTTGATCAATAGAAATTTATTTTTTCATTTTCTTTTTCAAACTTTTCAACACATTTCATAAATGTATCTAGTTTATCATTAGAAATATATTTTTTGATTTTCTTTTCCAAACTTTTCTACACATTTCATAAATGTATATAGTTTATCATTAGAAATATATTTTTTTGATTTTCAAACTGTTCAACACATCTCATAAATGTATCTGCCGGTAGATTATCAATAGAAATTTATTTTTTGATTTTCTTTTTCAAACTTTTCAACACATTTCATAAATGTATCTAGTTTATCATTAGAAATATATTTTTTATTTTTAAACTATTCAACACATTTCAAAATGTAGTTTATTATTAGAAATATATTTTTTGATTTTCTTTTTCAAACTTTTCATCACATTTCATAAGTGTATATAGTTGATCAATAGAAATATATTTTTTGATTTTCTTTTTCAAACTTTTCAACACATTTCATAAATGTATCTAGTTTATCATTAGAAATATATTTTTTTGATTTTGAAACTTTTCAACACATTTCATAAATGTATCTAGTTTATCATGAGAAATATATTTTTTGATTTTCTTTTCCAAACTTTTCTACACATTTCATAATGTATATAGTTTAGCATTAGAAATATATTTTTTTGATTTTAAACTGTTCAACACATCTCATAAATGTATCTACCGGTAGGGTATCACTAGAAATAAATTTTTTGATTTTATTTTTCAATCGTTTCAACACATCTCATAAATGTATATAGTTTATCACTAGAAATATATTTTTTGATTTTCTTTTCCAAACTTTTCAACACATTTCATAAGTGTATATAGTTGATCAATAGAAATTTATTTTTTTGATTTTCTTTTTCAAACTTTTCAACACATTTCATAAATGTACATAGTTTATCATTAGAAATATGTTTTGTTTAAATTTTAAACTTTTCAACACATTTCATAAATGTATCTAGTTTATCATTAGAAATATATTTTTTGATTTTCTTTTCCAAACTTTTCTACACATTTCATAAATGTATATAGTTTATCATTAGAAATATATTTTTTTGATTTTCCACTGTTCAACACATCTCATAAATGTATCTGCCAGTAGATTATCACTAAAAATATATCTTTTCATTTTAGTTTTCAAACTTTTCAACACATTTCATAAGTGTATATAGTGTATCAATAGAAATTTATTTCTTTGATTTTGAAACTTTTCAACACATTTCATAAATGTATCTAGTTTATCATTAGAAATATATTTTTTATTTTTAAACTATTCAACACATTTCAAAATGTAGTTTATTATTAGAAATATATTTTTTGATTTTCTTTTTCAAACTTTTCATCACATTTCATAAGTGTATATAGTTGATCAATAGAAATATATTTTTTGATTTTCTTTTTCAAACTTTTCAACACATTTCATAAATGTATCTAGTTTATCATTAGAAATATATTTTTTTGATTTTGAAACTTTTCAACACATCTCATAAATGTATCTACCGGTAGATTATCACTAGAAATATATCTTTTCATTTTCTTTTTCAAACTTATCAACACATTTCATAAATGTATATAGTTTATCATTAGAAATATTTGTGTTTATTGATTGTTCAAACTTTTCAACATATAACATAAATGAATCTAGTTTATTATTAGAAATATATCTTTTCATTTTCTTTTTCAAACTTTTCAACACATTTCATAAATGTATATAGTTTATCATTAGAAATATTTTTGTTTATTGATTGTTCAAACTTTTCAACATATAACATAAATGAATCTATTTTATCATTAGAAATATATTTTTTGATTTTCTTTTTCAAACTTTTCAACACATCTCATAAATGTATCTACCAATAGATTATCACTAGAAATATACCTTTTCATTTTCTTTTTCAAACTTTTCAACACATTTCATAAATGTGTATAGTTTATCATTAAGAATATTTTTTTTTTATTTTCTTGTTCAAACTTTTCAACACATCTCATAAATGTATCTACCGGTAGATTATCACTAGAAATATATCTTTTCATTTTCTTTTTCAAACTTTTCAACACATTTCATAAATGTATATAGTTTATCATTGAGAATATTTTTTTTTAAATTTTCTTGTTCAAACTTTTCAACACATTTCATAAATGTAGCTACTTGTAGTTTATCCTTAAAAATGTATTTTTTGATTTTGAAACTTTTCAACACATCTCATAAATGTATCTACCAGTAGTTTATCACTAGAAATATATTTTTTCATTTTCTTTTTCAGACTTTTCAACACATCTCATAAATGTATCTACCAGTAGTTTATCACTAGAAATATATTTTTTGATTATGAAACTTTTCAACACATCTCATAAATGTATCTACTGGTAGATTATCACTAGAAATATATTTTTTGATTTTCTTTGTCAAACTTTTCAACACATTTCATAAATGTATCTAGTGTATCATTAGAAATATATTTTTTTGATTTTTAAACTTTTCAACAAATTTCATAAATGTATATAGTTTATCATTAGAAATATATTTTTTTCTTTTCTTTTTCAAACTTTTCAACGCATTTCATAAATGTATCTAGTTTATCATTTGAAATATATTTTTTGATTTTGAAAATTTTCAACACATCTCATAAATGTATCTACCAGTAGTTTATTATTAGAAATATATTTTTTTATTTTCTTTTTCAAACTATTCAATACATCTCATAAATGTATCTACCTGTAGATTATCACTAGAAATATATCTTTTCATTTTCTTTTTCAAACTTTTCAACACATTTCATTAATGCATATAGTTTATCATTAGAAATATTTTTTTTTATTTTATTTTTCAAACTTTTCAACACATTTCATAAATGTACATAGTTTATCATTAGAAATATGTTTTGTTTAAATTTTAAACTTTTCAACACATTTCATAAATGTATCTAGTTTATCATTAGAAATATAATTTTTGATTTTCTTTTCCAAACTTTTCAACACATTTCATAAGTGTATATAGTTGATCAATAGAAATTTATTTTTTCATTTTCTTTTTCAAACTTTTCAACACATTTCATAAGTGTATATAGTTGATCAATAGAAATTTATTTTTTCATTTTCTTTTTCAAACTTTTCAACACATTTCATAAATGTATCTAGTTTATCATTAGAAATATATTTTTTGATTTTCTTTTCCAAACTTTTCTACACATTTCATAAATGTATATAGTTTATCATTAGAAATATATTTTTTTGATTTTCAAACTGTTCAACACATCTCATAAATGTATCTGCCGGTAGATTATCAATAGAAATTTATTTTTTGATTTTCTTTTTCAAACTTTTCAACACATTTCATAAGTGTATATAGTGTATCAATAGAAATTTATTTCTTTGATTTTGAAACTTTTCAACACATTTCAGAAATGTATCTAGTTTATCATTAGAAATATATTTTTTATTTTTAAACTATTCAACACATTTCAAAATGTAGTTTATTATTAGAAATATATTTTTTGATTTTCTTTTTCAAACTTTTCATCACATTTCATAAGTGTATATAGTTGATCAATAGAAATATATTTTTTGATTTTCTTTTTCAAACTTTTCAACACATTTCATAAATGTATCTAGTTTATCATTAGAAATATATTTTTTTGATTTTGAAACTTTTCAACACATTTCATAAATGTATCTAGTTTATCATTAGAAATATATTTTTTGATTTTCTTTTTCAAACTTTTCAACACATCTCATAAATGTATCTACCGGTAGATTATCACTAGAAATATACCTTTTCATTTTCTTTTTCAAACTTTTCAACACATTTCATAAATGTGTATAGTTTATCATTAAGAATATTTTTTTTTTATTTTCTTGTTCAAACTTTTCAACACATCTCATAAATGTATCTACCGGTAGATTATCACTAGAAATATATCTTTTCATTTTCTTTTTCAAACTTTTCAACACATTTCATAAATGTATATAGTTTATCATTGAGAATATTTTTTTTTTAATTTTCTTGTTCAAACTTTTCAACACATTTCATAAATGTAGCTACTTGTAGTTTATCATTAAAAATGTATTTTTTGATTTTGAAACTTTTCAACACATCTCATAAATGTATCTACCAGTAGTTTATCACTAGAAATATATTTTTTCATTTTCTTTTTCAGACTTTTCAACACATCTCATAAATGTATCTACCAGTAGTTTATCACTAGAAATATATTTTTTGATTATGAAACTTTTCAACACATCTCATAAATGTATCTACTGGTAGATTATCACTAGAAATATATTTTTTGATTTTCTTTGTCAAACTTTTCAACACATTTCATAAATGTATCTAGTGTATCATTAGAAATATATTTTTTTGATTTTTAAACTTTTCAACAAATTTCATAAATGTATATAGTTTATCATTAGAAATATATTTTTTTCTTTTCTTTTTCAAACTTTTCAACGCATTTCATAAATGTATCTAGTTTATCATTTGAAATATATTTTTTGATTTTGAAAATTTTCAACACATCTCATAAATGTATCTACCAGTAGTTTATTATTAGAAATATATTTTTTTATTTTCTTTTTCAAACTATTCAATACATCTCATAAATGTATCTACCTGTAGATTATCACTAGAAATATATCTTTTCATTTTCTTTTTCAAACTTTTCAACACATTTCATTAATGCATATAGTTTATCATTAGAAATATTTTTTTTTATTTTATTTTTCAAACTTTTCAACACATTTCATAAATGTACATAGTTTATCATTAGAAATATGTTTTGTTTAAATTTTAAACTTTTCAACACATTTCATAAATGTATCTAGTTTATCATTAGAAATATAATTTTTGATTTTCTTTTCCAAACTTTTCAACACATTTCATAAGTGTATATAGTTGATCAATAGAAATTTATTTTTTCATTTTCTTTTTCAAACTTTTCAACACATTTCATAAGTGTATATAGTTGATCAATAGAAATTTATTTTTTCATTTTCTTTTTCAAACTTTTCAACACATTTCATAAATGTATCTAGTTTATCATTAGAAATATATTTTTTGATTTTCTTTTCCAAACTTTTCTACACATTTCATAAATGTATATAGTTTATCATTAGAAATATATTTTTTTGATTTTCAAACTGTTCAACACATCTCATAAATGTATCTGCCGGTAGATTATCAATAGAAATTTATTTTTTGATTTTCTTTTTCAAACTTTTCAACACATTTCATAAGTGTATATAGTGTATCAATAGAAATTTATTTCTTTGATTTTGAAACTTTTCAACACATTTCAGAAATGTATCTAGTTTATCATTAGAAATATATTTTTTATTTTTAAACTATTCAACACATTTCAAAATGTAGTTTATTATTAGAAATATATTTTTTGATTTTCTTTTTCAAACTTTTCATCACATTTCATAAGTGTATATAGTTGATCAATAGAAATATATTTTTTGATTTTCTTTTTCAAACTTTTCAACACATTTCATAAATGTATCTAGTTTATCATTAGAAATATATTTTTTTGATTTTGAAACTTTTCAACACATTTCATAAATGTATCTAGTTTATCATTAGAAATATATTTTTTGATTTTCTTTTTCAAACTTTTCAACACATCTCATAAATGTATCTACCGGTAGATTATCACTAGAAATATATCTTTTCATTTTCTTTTTCAAACTTATCAACACATTTCATAAATGTATATAGTTTATCATTAGAAATATTTGTGTTTATTGATTGTTCAAACTTTTCAACATATAACATAAATGAATCTAGTTTATCATTAGAAATATATTTTTTGATTTTCTTTTTCAAACTTTTCAACACATCTCATAAATGTATCTACCGGTAGATTATCACTAGAAATATATCTTTTCATTTTATTTTTCAAACTTTTCAACACATTTCATAAATGTATATAGTTTATCATTAGAAATATTTTTGTTTATTGATTGTTCAAACTTTTCAACATATTTCATAAATGAATCTATTTTATCATTAGAAATATATTTTTTGATTTTCTTTTTCAAACTTTTCAACACATCTCATAAATGTATCTACCAGTAGATTATCACTAGAAATATACCTTTTCATTTTCTTTTTCAAACGTTTCAACACATTTCATAAATGTCTATAGTTTATCATTAGAAATTTATTTTTTGATTTTCTTTTTCAAACTTTTCAACACATTTCATAAATGTATATAGTTTATCATTAAGAATATTTTTTTTTTATTTTCTTGTTCAAACTTTTCAACACATCTCATAAATGTATCTACCGGTAGATTATCACTAGAAATATATCTTTTCATTTTCTTTTTCAAACTTTTCAACACATTTCATAAATGTATATAGTTTATCATTAAGAATATTTTTTTTTTATTTTCTTGTTCAAACTTTTCAACACATTTCATAAATGTAGCTACTTGTAGTTTATCATTAAAAATGTATTTTTTTATTTTGAAACTTTTCAACACATCTCATAAATGTATCTACCAGTAGTTTATCACTAGAAATATATTTTTTCATTTTCTTTTTCAGACTTTTCAACACATCTCATAAATGTATCTACCAGTAGTTTATCACTAGAAATATATTTTTTGATTATGAAACTTTTCAACACATCTCATAAATGTATCTACTGGTAGATTATCACTAGAAATATATTTTTTGATTTTCTTTGTCAAACTTTTCAACACATTTCATAAATGTATCTAGTGTATCATTAGAAATATATTTTTTTGATTTTTAAACTTTTCAACAAATTTCATAAATGTATATAGTTTATCATTAGAAATATATTTTTTTCTTTTCTTTTTCAAACTTTTCAACGCATTTCATAAATGTATCTAGTTTATCATTTGAAATATATTTTTTGATTTTGAAAATTTTCAACACATCTCATAAATGTATCTACCGGTAGTTTATTACTAGAAATATATTTTTTTATTTTCTTTTTCAAACTTTTCAAGACATAATTTCACAAATGTATCTATTTTATCATTAGAAATATATCACATGGAATTCAAGTATCCTCATATATACGTGAGAAAATATTAGACAGTTTGACAGCCTGGCACGGCAAGGAAACAACAACGACCGTGATACATAATACTGTGGACAGAGAGCTGTGGAGAGCCATGACTGCCTACCCCAGCTGGCTTGCACCTGATGATGATGATTTTCATATAATTTCATCTGTTTATATATTTTACTCTGGTGTAGATGCAAAAGAAAAATTTGTTGAAATTACGAACATATAGATGGGAAATGAAATTACTTTACTAGAAAAACCAATAAATGCAAACTTACACAGCTGAATGTTAGATATCCCGCCGAAGACGGATGTGTTGGGCCATTGGCGCAAATAAAACGGCAACACAACGCATTTCCATTTTCTGGACTACATCCTGCTGGAAATCTAGTAGGATCATGGTCCTGCTGGATCCAGTAGGAGTTTGAGAATGAACGCAGAAGAAGAAGAATGTTAGATATGTAAAGAAAAATTTCCATAAAACAAAATAATAGTAAAAGGACATAAATATCATAATTGTAATTAAATCTGCACTAAAGAATTTATTATACTTGACCCCATCGAGGCCAGCACCGTGAAGTGGTGATGGGGCTTAGTTCAGCCATCAGGGGCTGGAAACTAAGACTGGTCGGGCAGTCCCACACGAGCAGGATGATAGTCCGGTCCAAGTAAGCAGAGTGCTGAAGACGGAGGCATCCAGCCAAAAGGCGTACAGATAATCAGGATGCCGCGCACAAAACACAATGGAAACATGTCTGTATTTATAAATAGTTATGGTGCCTGCCTTGTGGCAGACGTTCAGGCAGGGATGGTGCCGGGCCCTATACCTCGAAAGGGCCCAACCTCAGTTACTGGAAGTCCTAACAGATCAGAACAAGTTATAATTCTACGTCTCAGAACAGGACACAACAGACTCCACAGTCACATGTATACAAAGTTCAAGATTGGCAACACAGCCATGTGTACATGTGGACAGGCAGCACAGAGTGCCAAACATATACTTCAAGAGTGTTCTGAGCATGAAATGCTGAGGCAGACATATTGGCCAGAGGAAACAACACTGGAATCAAAGCTCTATGGGACACTGTCTGAACTACAAAAGACAGTGAGTTTTATTAAGGAGACAGAATTACAGATATAGACATGTTTCAAGTGAACGAAAGAAGAAGAAGAAGAATTATACTTGATACAAAAATAAGAGAACATAATCACTTTAATGGAAAATATAGAGGTGCTGCATGCCAATCATGTAATACAAAAGAAGGTAAACATTCTAAATTATTCCAGTATTTTTTCACAATGGAAGTAAATATGATTTTCAATTTATTATAGAAGAATTAAAGAAATATGAAAACGATGATCAGAAGGTTACAAGAATATATTTCTATTGAATATGGAAGTTCTTATAGAAAAGTACCTTAATGACATGAGGAAAATATTAACATCTAAACAAATTACAAACAAGTTAAAAATGAGAATTATAAAATGCTATATCTACTCTATATTAATGTATGGCTCAGAAACATGGACACTAAATAAACAATTAGAAGACAGAATTGATGCATTTGAGATGTGGGTATATAGAAGAATAGGGAGAACATCATGGAAAGAGAAGAAAACAAATAAAGAGGTGCTATAAACACTTAATATGAAGAAAGAACTACTAAGAGAAATAAAGATCAGGCAAATAAAATATTTTGGTCACATTAAAAGACATGACACCATATTGAAGACCTTACTTGAGGGCAAAGTCAAAGGGAAGTGAGCAAGAGGTAGACAGAGATACAAGTGGGAGAGTAACATCACAAGATGGACAGGTTACAGTCTAGCAGAATGCACCACCAAGACAACAGACATGGGATGTTGGAGATCCGTTGCAGCCAACCTTTGTTGCGGAGACGACACTTGATGATGATTTAGAGAAAATTAAGATTTCTTGATAGTTATAGATTCTTGACAACTTCAGTTGATAATATTTCTAAAGGAATGTTAGATGAAGATTTTACATTTTTGAATAAGAATTTTAATGAAAAAGAATATAATGCATTAAAATATTTAAATGATAAAAATGAAAGAACATTCAAAGGAATTTATCCATATGAATATATTGGTTTTATAGAAAATTTAAAGAAACAATTGCCTCTAATTGATAAATTTTATTCAACATTTAGACAAGAAGGAATTACAAAGGAAAATATGAACATGCACAAAAAATTTGGAAAACATTCAATTGTAAAACTTTTCAAGATTATCATGATATTTATTTACAAACAGATGTATTAATTCTAGCAGATGCTTTTGAGAAATTTAGAGAATTCAATTAAAAATATGAAATTGATCCATGTTATTGTTTCTCTCTACCTGGATTAACATGGAAATGTGGATTAAAATATACAGGAGTTGAATTATAATTATTATCTGATACTGATATGATTTTGATGTATGAAAAATCAATAAGAGGTGGATTTTCAGAAGTATTAGGAAAAAGAATGCCAAAAGCATTTTATAAACAAACACCAAATTATGATGATGGAAATTATTGAAGATTATTTCAGGGAATTTCTGAATGATTTTTAAAAGAAGAAGATACAGTTTTTTATATTTTTATAAAATTGGTGCATGCTTATTTATTTTATTATTTAATGATAATTATTTATATTTTTTGCTTCGAGCGGACATCCTTTCGCAAATTATGAAACATAATTTTTTTTAAGTGAAGGGTGTTTTTATAAGATGATTATTCTCTTTTTTTTATTTTTTAAAGTATATTTTTATACTTGTATATAAACTTTTTGGAGTAAAAATATTTGTAAGTGTGAAAATATGTTTTAAAAATTATCTTTTATTTTTTTTTAAATGAGTGTTTTCATCCCCTATATATATATATATATACAGTAGTTACAGTGGAGATATGGAGTTCTAAAGTATTGCATACAGTGGAGATATGGAGTCTAAAGTATTGTATACAGTGGAGATATGCAGTCTAAAGTATTGTATACAGTGGAGATATGGAGTTCTAAAGTATTGCATACAGTGGAGATATGCAGTTCTAAAGTATTGCATACAGTGGAGATATGGAGTTGCATACAGTGGAGATATGGAGTCTTGTGGATATGAAATAAAGATTAGGAAAGTGAAACCCCCTCTCCCCACAAATTGCACAAAAACATGTAAGAGCTCTTCTTATTTTTTGTGTCTCCATGTGACTATGAAATGGCATCAATGGTATCTGCCGACAAGACGTTCAAACGGCATCAATGGCATCAGCTGTCAAATCTGCAGGAATTGAGAATGAACACAGAAAAAAAAGATTTACTTACACGAGATCCCAATCTTTGAAAGTTTGTTCCATTTCCTGCATGAGATCCAACAATTTTTTACGGAAGTAGGGCTCAAACCTAACATCATCTTCAAAGATCAGTATCTTTTGGTAGTTTCTGGCAATCATCTTCAAGTAAGAAAAACATCAATATGTTACAGATAACACTTTTAAAACATCAATACGTTACTGATAACTCTTTTAAAACATCAATACGTTACAGATAACTCTTTTAAAACATCAATATGTTACAGATAACTCTTTTAAAACATCAATACGTTACAGATAACACTTTAAAAACATCACTATGTTACAGATAACACTTTTAAAACATCAATACGTTACAGATAACACTTTTAAAACATCAATATGTTACTGATAACGCTTTTAAAACATCAATACGTTACTGATAACTCTTTTAAAACATCAATACGTTACAGATAACTCTTTTTAAAACATCAATACATTACAGATAACTCTTTTAAAACATCAATACGTTACAGATAACACTTTAAAAACATCACTATGTTACAGATAACACTTTTAAAACATCAATACGTTACAGATAACACTTTTAAAACATCAATACGTTACTGATAACTCTTTTAAAACATCAATACGTTACAGATAACTCTTTTAAAACATCAATACGTTACAGATAACAATTTAAAAACATCAATACGTTACAGATAACACTTTAAAAACATCAATATGTTACAGATAACACTTTAAAAACATCAATACATTACAGATAACACTTTAAAAACATCAATACATTACAGATAACATTTTAAAAACATCAATACGTTACAGAAAACACTTAAAAACATCAATACGTTACAGATAACAATTTAAAAACATCAATACATTACAGATAACACTTTAAAACATCAATATGTTACAGATAACACTTTAAAAACATCAATACATTACAGATAACACTTTAAAAACATCAATACATTACAGATAACACTTTAAAAACATCAATACATTACAGATAACATTTTAAAAACATCAATACGTTACAGAAAACACTTAAAAACATCAATACGTTACAGATAACAATTTAAAAACATCAATACATTACAGATAACACTTTAAAAACATCAATATGTTACAGATAACACTTTAAAAACATCAATACATTACAGATAACACTTTAAAAACATCAATACATTACAGATAACTCTTTAACACAATCCCAGAGAGGCCAAAACCGCACGCTATCAATTCATTTCCAGAATGCCCGTTTTCTACATGGTGATTTCAATTGTTTTTCTTCAGTTTCTATGTGACTAGGCTAGACACGCTAAATTTAGCCCTCATGTGACTAGCAGTAATTGTGGCTTAAATAGAAATTTACCGACCGTTTCTAACAGTTGTGGCTGCCGAACTGTGAAAGGGTATTATGTCCTTTAATTTTCTTCAAAACTTGGTAAGAATGGACCAACATATGATTTAGATGATGTTGACAGGCAATTTTATCAGGGAATTTTACAGAACGTGAATGAATCAGACGTTGATAGGGAATTAGTTCAGGACTTAGGAGTTGAAAGTAATGACAATCCAGTAGTGTAAGCCTAAATTATGACATACCGCCCCCATGTCTGGTTGGACCACAAAATTTGTCTGCAGATGTACAGCAGTAGTGGATGTGTGTTTAAATTTGTTGAAAGTAAGAATATTCCAACTTTCTTTCGGTACATATATTTTTACATGAAAAATGTAATTAGAAATGTTTTCTCTAATGAACATAGTATGCAAATATTGATTTTAAAAAATATATAAAATTTTAAACAGTAGTTATATGTTGAAGAAAGAACAGAGTCAATGTTTTTAATAAAAGGTCTTTGGTCGAAGTATCAACCTGTGTACTATTCATTGTAAAACTGATGTAGTCTATTTCAATATTTATTTACCATATGGTGCATAGTGTTACCGTAGCATCACTATCACTAGATATGAAAATAATCAGATTTATGCTGCTTTCAGTTAAATTATGCTTAATATAAATGTTAGATTTTACATATAAAAATGTCTCCTTTTTTTCTGTCAAATGCCATCTTGTCCTCTTTTTTCTGTCAAATGCCATCTTGTCCTCTTTTTTCTGTCAAATGCCATCTTGTCTTCCTTTTTCTGTCAAATGCCATCTTGTCTTCCTTTTTCTATCAAATGACAGAATGAAGATTCCATATGAAATCTGGAGAATTTGTGTCATGGTTGGTTACAGCTTGGCTGCCTCTTTGAACCTGACATGTCCGAATTCAACATTATATTTTTTGGTCACTTTGACCTATAAATGGCAGAGCCATCTCTACCCCAAAACTTTCTTAGCTGCATCTTATGATATATATAGCAGTACAGTGCAGATATATTTTTTTTCTCCTTTCGTAACACTGTAACACATGGACACAAGCATTACTGACATGAAGAGGGAATGACTGCAAATTGAGGAGTTTGTATTCAGGAAGTGGAGAAATGAAGATGGCTCATGTCTGTAGTGAAGACTGCAGGATCAAAAGAGAAATCACAAAACTATGACCTACTGACCTCTTCCCACATTTGATAATGGCTCAGAAAGCAGCCGATTTCACCCATTGTCAGTGATCTGAAAATAAAGTGTACAAACAAAGAAATTATGATTCTATCTGTTAACAGAAAAAATTTTTTATTCTATTTCTGCGTTCGTTCTCAAACTCCAACAGACCAGTAGTATGTGGTCCGCAGAACAGAATGTGTTGTCATGGTTAACAGCTCAGTTCTGCACATTTCAGCTCAATTCATCTGCTTCTGGGTCACTTTGACTCTATGGGATGGGACAGTTAACTCCACCCCAAAACCTCCTTAGTTGCCTATGGATAATAGGTAAGACTGCTGTAAAACTGTAGAACAACAACTAGTATAGCTAGTACTTCTGTGATAGTACCATTGTTTTCACTGTTTTTATTGTTTGTTCACTGTTTTTATTGTTTGTTCACTGTTTTTATTGTTTGTTCACTGTTTTTATTGTTTGTTCACTGTTTTTATTGTTTGTTCACAAGCAAGGAATTGCAAAGCAGTGACCTCTATACGTTACATGTTTATAGAAGGCGACTGAGAAGGTTGGCTGAAGGCCTAAGTTCCATGCCATGCTGAAGTCGGATTTGTCAAGCTGAAAGGCACAGATATTGCACCCAAGCTGTAAGCAACATATTCCATTCTCTGGTCTATATCCTGGTAACCAGCAGGAATTTGAGAAAGAATACAGAAGAATCAGAAACTTGAGAAATGTGATTGGAGAAACTAGAAGTGATATGGTTTGCAACCAGAGGATATATCCTCCCTGTATGTTGCCTGCGCTTGTAGGTAGAGCAAAGAATAGCACTACTGTTTACTTTCCATGCAAATTATTAGAGAAGGAGACTAAGGTTTTGGAGGTGGAGTTGTATGTCCCTTCCCAAGTAGGGTCAAAGTGACCCAGAAGTCACATGTGTCGGGTCGAAAGGCACAGATATCACAGTTAAGCTGTAACCATGTCGACACAATGCATTCCATTCTCCAGAATACATCCTGTTAATCTGCAGAAGTTTGAAAACAAATGCAGCAGAAGAAGAATAATACTCTGTATTAAAAGGTACTTTCAATGCTATATAACCATACAGGTTAAGTTAACGGAATCTGGAATGATGGATGAAAGTATATTACATTTGTGAGCTACAGAAATTTTACTGTGTATCCTTACACCATCTGCCGGAAGTGATCCTACATTGGTAGTAGGCAGCTTTTTTCCATGGAGGAGGCAACTTCATATTTTCTGGTTGTTGTTATTGTTGTCAATAATGCCAGGAATTGTGAGCGATTTGCTCTTAATTCTTGTGTGTAGTGGGAGTGGTTTCTCAGATCTATCTTTCATACCCAAGAGACTTCAGCTTCTGGCTCAATGCAGTGTCTATTGAAAAAGACATCTACTCGGAGGGGGTATGAATACTTTCCGGTAACACGATCTGAAAAGCTTTTTCCCTGTTTGACAGACTAGTTGTATACAAAGTTAAAGCTTTTGTTGTTTACAATAGACATACATCAAAGGTTGTTTCCTCCTTGGACAATGTCTCCATTCAGAACTTTACTTTATCTGACAATGTTTTAATTCAGAACTTTTTTTTTATTTGACAATGTCTCCATTCAGAACTTCACTTTATCTGACAATGTTTCCATTCAGAACCTTACTTATCTGACAATATCAAAGTTTAGACATAATAATTGCTTCCTAATTAATATTTAGCATCATAGTTTGCAGTTTGGCTAGCTTGTAATTTGATATTTTCTGAATTCAGAGAGTAGTGCATATAGTAATTCTAAATCAGATATAATTTAGCCATATAAGGAGACATAACAAAATGGAACAATTAATAATGGAAGGTATGGTTCCTGGAAGCAGAGGTAAGGGCCGCCAAAAAGACAAGGATGGATTAGAGACATCTCAGATTATTTAAACACCGCCGAAGATAGATGTATCGGGTCATTGGTGCAATTAAAACAGCGACACAACACATTTCCATTCTCTGGACTACATTCTGCTGGAAATCTAGTAGGACCATTGTCCTGCTACAACAGAAATCTAGTGGGAGTTTGAGAATGAACGCTGAAGATGAAGAATGTTTAAACATGCCCCTTCCTGCGTCAGGTCTACTCTAAAGACAACTACAATCTGGAAAGAATATGTCATGTGGAATATATATAAATCAGCCTGGCAGACCAGTAATAATTACTTGGTGGGTTACCTGCCTTACACGAACCTGTGTGTCAGCCTAGTCTGCAGTTAAGTATGATTAGATTCTGATACCTCTGAAGATAGATGTATCGGGTCATTGGTGCAATTAAAACAGCGACACAACACATTTCCATTCTCTGGACTACATTCTGCTGGAAATCTAGTAGGACCATTGTCCTGCTACAACAGAAATCTAGTGGGAGTTTGAGAATGAACGCTGAAGATGAAGAATGTTTAAACATGCCCCTTCCTGCGTCAGGTCTACTCTAAAGACAACTACAATCTGGAAAGAATATGTCATGTGGAATATATATAAATCAGCCTGGCAGACCAGTAATAATTACTTGGTGGGTTACCTGCCTTACACGAACCTGTGTGTCAGCCTAGTCTGCAGTTAAGTATGATTAGATTCTGATACCTCTGAAGATGGATGTGTCGGGTCATTGGCTCAAATAAAACGGTGACACAACGCATTTCCATTCTCTGGTCTATATTCTGCTGGAAATCTAGTAGTGCGATTTTCCTGCTACAAGAGAGATCCAGCGGGAGTTTGAGAATGAACGCTGAAGAAGAAGATTATGATAAACAATCCAACATTTCTTTTATTGAGAAGTGAGTCACAAATGTTTCTTGTATTCCTCCTCAGGGCTACTACATTCGTAGTAGTAACTATCTATCCATTGTAGACCGGGAGATTTTTGTAGTGTTTCCTGTTCCTATGGTGCACTCTGCTATTCTTATCAACCTGCATCACTACCTTTCACCGTATCTTTCCTACAAACATTCTTTCTCAAATTCCTGCTGGTTACCAGGATATAGACCAGAGAATAGAATATGTTGCTTACAGCTTGGGTGCAATATCTGTGCCTTTCAGCTTGACAAATCCGACTTCAGCATGGCATGGAACTTTGGCCTTCAGCTAACCTTCTCAGTCGCCTTCTATAAACATGTAACGTATAGAGGTCACTGCTTTGCAATTCCTTGCTCCCTTTTTAGGTCCTGCAGCATAAGTACAGGCTCAGGCATTTCATTTCTAGGCTTGGATCTGCCTGTTACTTGTTGGAGTTCATTGCTGTAGATACTTGATAACTAACTTGACATTATCCACTCCAACAATAGTCCTCTTTGTTTTGGAACTCTAAACAATGGACTGTATGTTTGCTATCTCCAGGAATTGTGAGCAACTTATTTTTGGACTGAGAGTCTGTTACCGTAACTGTGCTAGTTAACAAGATTCTATAAGATTGTTGGTTGGTGGTCCAGCGGTCCATGGGCTCATGCCCTTTGACCCAATGCTATTGTGTGATATATGCATGTGTTTGTGAGCTGTTTTTTTGTTCCATTTATCTGATCCTGGAGGGAGAAGCATTTTCCTGATGTCATCCAGCGCTGGACATTCAAAAAGGTGGTGGTCAACAGTTTCATAGGGATGAATGCACAGCCGGCACCCTGGAGTGTGTTGTGGTTGTATTCTGCTCAGGTGATTGTTAAGCTGTACATGTGTGCGCAGTCTGAAGATTATACTCTGGTCTTTCCTTCCCAGGAGGTTGATGTTGTCCTTAGCATTTGGGCTGGTCATATATTTATAGAGGTTCTATAAGATGATTAAGAGAAACACTGAGGTTTACCTTTTCAGACATTCCTCCCCAGAAATTGGAATAGTAGCCCTCAACAGAAGCATTTAGCATAGGACCAATTACCAATCTTGCAACAACAAAAAAACATTGAGAATTAAAAGAGAATTACCAATATTAAATAAAACAAAACACATCAAAAATGTTAACACTTTAACACATCTGTAACAGGACATAATATATATATATTCTTGACATTTATCTGTGTACAAGATCCTTAGTCAGTAGTGGTGACCCAATAGTCTGCAGCGGCCTGTTCTAACATGAAACTGTCCAGCAGGATGTAGTTCAGACAAGGGAAATGCATTTTGTCATCGTTTTATTTGCATCAATGGCCCAACACATGCAATTTCAGCTGTAAAGTTTCATTAAATGTACAAGAGCATACAACACACTTACTTTTTCTGCCCCATAAGAATTTGAAGAGTTCTATTATTTTCTAGTGTCACATCAGCATCGATCATCTATCAAAAAGATAAAAACCTGCATTATCTAGTTGCATGTGGACAATATTTTTTTAAATCAGTAAAAATCATTTTGCATTCAATACAACAAAGTATATACACTCTACCACAGAAGACAGTAGATCACCTCCTTATTGACTGTCCTTACATTTCAACTGACAGGAAAAAACTTGTACAGACACTGTTAACAGTCTGAAACTCACTGTATGGATCACTAAGTCAACTTTAGAAGACCTGCACTTTTTTTTAAAGAATGGCTTCACGCTGCCAAGACAAGAGTAGAACTACTCAGTCTATCTATCTATCTATAAGCTGTATCCCTTGTTTGCCTTGAAGTGTCAGGGGTAGAAGAGTTCTCTGGAGATGGCCTTCTTGTGTGCTGTTTGTAAGCTTGTTCCTGTGGCTTCTTTGATTTCTGTGATCAATCTTTTACATGGTCTGCCTCTGGCTTTATAGCTTGTCTATGTGAAATGGCCATCTGTGGCATGCTGTCTGTTGGTAGTCTGGAAGCGTGTGAAAACCACTTGATTTGTTGTCTTTTGATGTGTTCCAATACTGGTATTGTTTTGGTTATCTGTCTGATGTTATCATTTCTAATTCTCTCTCTTAATGTCACTCCAGCAACTGAGATGTGGTTCTATAGAAGAATGCTGAGAATACCATCAATCAAATCAATAAAAAAACCCATAACCCTTCAGGGTCGTAGGGGTACCACATTGGATGCTTCAGCACACAGAGTCCTCCAGCGAATTCTATCCTCAGCGATGCGGATGAGTGTGGAAATATCTAGCCCTGTCCATTCCTTGATGTTGTCTGTCCATGTCTTTATTCATACCATGGACTGCCAGAAAGACTAATGTAGAGGTGTTGAAAGAGTAAAATGCGCAAGACCTTAATCAATAATATAAGAAAAAGACAATCTTCATTTTTTGGCCACTTCATAAGACAGGGAGGTTTGGAGAACATAGTCACAACAGGCAAGATTGAAGGCAACAGAGACAGCAGGTGACAAAGTGAGAAAATAGTTGACAGTTTGATAACCTGGCACAGCAGGCAAACAACAACGATCTTGATACATAATACTATAGACAGAGAGCTGTGGACAGCCATGATCGCCTACACCAGTCAGCATGGCACATGATGATGATGATGACGAATGACACTCCGAGTATTCTTCGTAGACGTGTCATTTCTGCTGTCACTATTTTACTTTTGTCTTGTGCTGTCATTGTCCAGGTTTGGCACTGGTAGCACAGTGATGGGATAATAATAGTCTTGTATAATGCAACTATTCAGTAGTTTTTGGATATCGAAAACAACAACAGCAGAAGACTGTTGTGTCTGGCTAATGCTTCAAATAGTGCAGCAACACACTGCATTGTTATTCCCTGGGCTACATCCTGTTGGAAATTTAGTAGGACCAATGTCCTGCTACAAGAGACATTCTGCAGGAGTTTAAGAATGAACGACAGAGAAGATGAAATATATACTTGAATAGTGAGTGGTGTGTTCATTGTAGTCCTTTGTGCGCTTCTGTCAATCATGTTACAGCAGTAGCAGCTTCATCTTCTTCTGCGTTAATTCTGCAGTTCTGCTAGTTAGCTTGATGTTGTTCAAATAATGGGATGTGTTTTGTCATGTTTTACAGTCAATATAAGGTACTACTGCAGTGAAATGGAACAACAATAGTACTTATGTAGAACACAGGTTTTTGAAAGTTTCACTTGAACATGATGAACTATCACTAAAACTAAGGGGTTACATATTTACACCTTTCAGCCTAACACATCCGACTTCAGCATGACTTTCAGCAGTCAATAAACTGAATTTGTTATTTTATTTGCAGCACACCTGCGTGATATTATAATTGTCTTTTCAATTGCTGAGAACTGCCCAGTCAGTATTCTTCCATGGTGTGAAATTAAATAATCATCAAGTGGATGCTTAAAAAACATGTAACTAGATGTAATGTAATAGAAGTAATGTAATAGAAGTAATGTAACTAGAAGTAATGTAACTAGAAGTAATGTAACTAGAAGTAATGTATAAGAAGTAATGTAACTAAAAGTAATGTAACTAGAAGTAATGTATAAGAAGTAATATAACTAGAAGTAATGTATTTGAAGCAATGTAACTAGAAATAATGTATAAAAAGTAACGTAACTAGAAGTAATGTATAAGAAGCAATGTAACTAGAAATAATGTATTTGAAGTAATGTAACTAGAAGTAATGTATAAAAAGTAATGTAACTAGAAGTAATGGCCTGAGCTTCTAGTTCAGGGTGCAAAAAACAGTGCCATTGTCACCTGCCAAGCATATCATAAGAGGCGACTAAGGAGGCTTTGGGATGAAGTTTGCTGTCCCATCCTAGGATGATCAAAGTGACCTAGAAGTCTTGCTGACATTAGATGTGTCCTTCCAAAAAGCATAGACATCACAGCAAAGCTGTAAACCATGACACATTGAATTCTGTTTTCAGGACTACATCCTGCTAATCTACAGGAGTTTGAGAACAAATGCAGAAGATGAAGTCACACAATCCGACAATTAATGTTACATATACTAGAAAATGTTCTTTCAAAATCGATTACATTTATTAAGAATTTCTATTTCTATTCAGCTCATTGTGATGTTTTTTACTACTAATTTCTTTTAGCTCATTATGATGTTTTTTACTACTAATTTATTTTTCTATTCACCTCATTGTGATGTTTCTTACTACAAGTTAATGTTAAATACTAAACAGTAAAAATTAACTCACAAACAGATAGTCAGCCCAAATATTCCGAGCATGTTCTAGAGCCTTTTACCTCAGACCAATCACATTTGCAAACCGTTTTTCTGTCCAATCACACGGAGATTCTTCATCTGTATATCCTAAAGATGAACCAATAAACTACAATTGAACAACTGATTATAGTTGTGCTTTTTCAATTTTCAATTTGAAAAGAAACAATTATTTTATGACCAAAAAAAAAGGAGTTAAGAGCAGTTTACACGTTTTTTAAGTTTGTCCTAAGATGAGAGCCACCTGTTGTAAGCTTGTCCTAACATAAGAGACACCTGTTGTAAGCTTGTCCTAAAATCAGAGACACCTGTTGTAAACTTGTCCTAAGACCAGAGACACCTGTTGTAAGCTTGTACTAAGACCAGAGACACCTGTTGTAAGCTTGTCCTAAGACCAGAGACACCTGTTGTAAGCTTGTCCTAAGACCAGAGACACCTGTTGTAAGCTTGTCCTAAGACCAGAGACACCTGTTGTAATCTTGTCCTAAGACCAGAGACACCTGTTGTAAGCTTGTCCTAAGACCAGAGACACCTGTTGTAAGCTTGTACTAAGACCAGAGACACCTGTTGTAAGCTTGTCCTAAGACCAGAGACACCTGTTGTAAACTTGTCCTAAGACCAGAGACACCTGTTGTAAGCTTGTCCTAAGACCAGAGACACCTGTTGTAAGCTTGTCCTAAGACCAGAGACACCTGTTGTAAGCTTGTCCTAAGACCAGAGACACCTGCTGTAAGCTTGTCCTAAGACCAGAGACACCTGTTGTAAGCTTGTCCTAAGACCAGAGACACCTGTTGTAAGCTTGTCCTAAGACCAGAGACACCTGTTGTAAGCTTGTCCTAAGACCAGAGACACCTGTTGTAAGCTTGTCCTAAGACCAGAGACACCTGTTGTAAGCTTGTCCTAAGACCAGAGACACCTGTTGTAAGCTTGTCCTAAGACCAGAGACACCTGTTGTAATCTTGTCCTAAGACCAGAGACACCTGTTGTAAGCTTGTCCTAAGACCAGAGACACCTGTTGTAAGCTTGTCCTAAGACCAGAGACACCTGTTGTAAGCTTGTCCTAAGACCAGAGACACCTGTTGTAAGCTTGTCCTAAGTCGAAAGATGGTGGTCTGTTGTTACCTATGAAGTTGGTGAATGGGGTCTTCTTCTTCATCGTTCAGTCTCAAACTCCCGCTGGATATCTCTTGTAACAGGACAATGGTCCTACTAGATTTCCAGCAGGATGTAGTCCAAAGAATGGAAATGCGTTGTGTCGCCGTTTTATTGCGCCAATGTCTTCGGCGAAAGTTTCTGATCAATATTCATATCTTTCTTCCACTGTGATGTTTAATGGCTGTGGATTAGTGGTTGTGTTCATTCTCAAATTTCAGCTTGCTAGTAGGATGTTCTAAGTTTCGGGAGTTTGAACATGATGATGAGTTTACTGATTTTTAGCAGCCATCGTCAAATACAAGAATCTGCAAGAGTTTTGTAACTATTGAGTGGTGTCATAAAGTTCAAGAATCTGCAAGAGTTTTGTTTTGTAACTATTGAGTGGTGTCATAAAGTTCAAGAATCTGCAAGAGTTTTGTTTTGTAACTATTGAGTGGTGTCATAAAGTTCAAGAATCTGCAAGAGTTTTGTTTTGTAACTATTGAGTGGTGTCATAAAGTTCAAGAATCTGCAAGAGTTTTGTTTTGTAACTATTGAGTGGTGTCATAAAGTTCAAGAATCTGCAAGAGTTTTGTTTTGTAACTATTGAGTGGTGTCATAAAGTTCAAGAATCTGCAAGAGTTTTGTTTTGTAACTATTGAGTTGTGTCATAAAGTTCAAGAATCTGCAAGAGTTTTGTTTTGTAACTATTGAGTGGTGTCATAAAGTTCAAGAATCTGCAAGAGTTTTGTTTTGTAACTATTGAGTGGTGTCATAAAGTTCAAGAATCTGCAAGAGTTTTGTTTTGTAACTATTGAGTGGTGTCATAAAGTTCAAGAATCTGCAAGAGTTTTGTTTTGTAACTATTGAGTGGTGTCATAAAGTTCAAGAATCTGCAAGAGTTTTGTTTTGTAACTATTGAGTGGTGTCATAAAGTTCAAGAATCTGCAAGAGTTTTGTTTTGTAACTATTGAGTTGTGTCATAAAGTTCAAGAATCTGCAAGAGTTTTGTTTTGTAACTATTGAGTGGTGTCATAAAGTTCAAGAATCTGCAAGAGTTTTGTTTTGTAACTATTGAGTGGTGTCATAAAGTTCAAGAATCTGCAAGAGTTTTGTTTTGTAACTATTGAGTGGTGTCATAAATTTAATGAATCTGCAAGAGTTGGGATGGGACAATGTGAAAGTCATTGATTGTATGCACCAGCTGGTATTAAATTAGACAAATAAACTCACAAATTATTTCCTTTAATTTTTACGTCTATTAAATCTAATTTTTACAAAATACTTTTACCTTTATTTTTGTGGTCAATTTTAACATCAACATGGTGGTATAAATGAGACACAGTAGACAGCCATTCTGTCAACATTGCAGTTGAATTATCTACGTTGTGATCACTTCGAATTCTAGGAGATGAATAATGAAAAATTGCAATGACAAAGAGAAGGTTTCCACTAAAATAATTGTATTTGTTTTCAAAGGTATCAAATAAATCGGCAACACAACACGTATCTGTTCTCTGGACGTTAAAAAAATATGTTTCTCTTCTTTTGCGTTCATCTCAAACTCCTGATTGTCAGTAGGATATAGCTCAGAGAAAAGAATGTATTGTATCACAATTTACAGCATTGCTGTGATATCTAGTCTGTGCTTTTCTGCCTGACACATCCGACTTCACAACGAATTGCACAGGGCGATAGGGCAATGGATCGAGCTGATGTTTTGAACTCCATAAAACCCGCAGAAGATGGATGTGTCGGGCCATTGGTGCAAATAAAACGGCGACACAGCACATATCCATTCTCTGAACTACATCCTGCTGGAAATTTAGTAGGACCATGCTCCTGCTACAAGAGAGATACAGCGGGAGTTTGAGAATGAACGATGAAGAAGAAGTACTCCATAAGAAATATAGCACACAAGAGTGAGTCTAGTGTGGATAATGATTTCTTTTCAATGTCCAGGATTAAAGATGAGGGTTTGAAATGTGGTGTTGCTAAAAGTGAATATTTTAGAGGGCGTAGAAAAATGATGGTCAACCAGAAGAGGACAGGTACTGAGAGCAGAAGTTTAATGGCAGATACACTCAGGTAGAGATCGGAGCAACTATGAACATGTCCAGTTTGCAGTGATGATCAGACGACTAACTAACTAAGTAACTATCTGACCCATACGATTTCAGCATAGCTTCTGGGTCACTTTGATCTCCTATAGGATGGGACAGCCAACTCCAATCCCAAAACCTCCTTTAGTCAACTCTTACAACATGAATGGCAAATAACAGTGTCTTTGCTCCCCTTTCCAGCCCCAGCAACATATGGGTTGTTAATGGAGTTTTACTTTAATCTTCAGATAACGATTGCTGTATGTCTGGCATTGTATCTTATGGGCAAGTTTACTAGATGACTTTTTAACTCAACTCGCTATGGCTGTCCCTCAACTTTTGTGGCTTACAACTTGATGGCAATATTTACATCTTCCTGTCCGACTTCAGAATGACACTTTTCATGATTTAGTCACCCTCATTCAATGATACTTATACATAATACTTTTTTTGGTATCTTCTTCTTCTTCAGCGTACATTCTCAAACTCCCGCTGAATTCTCTTGTAGTAGGACATGGCCTTCTAGATTTCTAGCAGAATGTAGTCCAGAGAATGGAAATGCGTTGTGTCACCATTTTATTTGCGGCAATGGCCCGAGACATCCGTCTTTGGCAGCTTTTTGGTATAATAAGCTTCAGTGGTTATTATGAGCATGTGCCAAATATCTATCTATTGCTATTTTCACTTGTGCAGTTAAGAGTCGATGGGAGGAAGTTGAAGTTACCTGTCTTTGGCCATTAGCTTCACATTGTCCATCGTCAGCCCGTTTTTCATGGCTTCTTTGATTGTCTCCATCATTTAATTCAACAAATGGGATTTGAACCCAATCCACTCAGATGGCCCCCACATAATTCACAACTTGAGCCAATACGCTTTCCATTTTCGACCACACCATATCTCTAAAAATGATGCGATTTCAGTCAAGGCTTCAAACGTATATTCTCATGCTACTACGAATATGGACCAGTCAATTGACACACAGACAACAACAACACACACACTGTACAGGTATATAAATTCCTCAAGAACCACATAGGCATACATTAAACATTAGTAATATGTCTTTTGGCACATTAAGAGCTTTATGCCAAAAAAAGGTACTACCAAGACCAATTAAATAATAACCATCGAAGATGGATGTGTCGGCCATCAGCGCAAATATCCATTCTCAGGACTACATCCTGCTGGAAATCTAGTAGGACCATTGTCCTGTTACAAGGGAGTTCCAGCAGGAGTTTGAGAATGAATGATGAAGAAGAAGAATAAGACCTATAACCCATTAGGGTTGCAGTAGTGGCACACTGGATACATCAGCACAAAAAAGCTCTCCAAACAACTCTATCCTCAGCCGTTTGGAGGAGTGTAGAAAAATCACGCCTAGACCATTCCTTGATGTTTCAATACATAATTTTCTGTACTCTTCTCCATCCACCCTCGACTGCTCCTTGCACAATAATTTTATAAAGAGAATCATATCTCGTTATATGTCTAAACCAAATAAGTTTACGTTATTTCACCGCTGCCAAAAGTGGTTATTGATATGACCACAAGTTTTTTTATTTCCAGCCTGTTAAATAGTCCCTATAGGCCTATTTGTCATATGTTCTGGCTAATTCTTACAGATGTCTATAGCACTTCTTTTCAAAAGCCAGAGTCCTTCTTTCAGTGTCTGCATTGAGTGTCCAATTTTCACATTAAAAAAGACTAATTTAAGCCTACTTGTAAACATAAATACCACATAGACAATGATGCCCCAGATGTACATGGGTAAATGACTAATATAATAATTAAAAAGCATCTAGATTTATGGAGAAAGATCATGCCACTCACATACTCTAACTTTCAAAAACTGCATTTTCAAATTTTGGCTAAAAGTCTGCTCAGACAGTGACAGAGATCAATCATAACAGCCAACAGTATTTTGGCATTGTGACATCTCGCTTCGTTCATATAACATTATATCAATACATTCATTTCAAGCCCTGTCATCCTCTCCCTTTTTTAAACAAGCAATCATGTAAAATTTATGAAATAATCTTACCACAACCCTATGCGGTGTTTTGGATAGTCAAACTTTTCAAGTAGTCGCAAGAACCACGGAAGAATGAGCTTTATTTCGAACTAAAGTTGCAATTACCACTGTAGGTAGAAGCTGTGGGGCGTCATCATTCAACTCTGCTCTAGCGAATATAGATTTTCCTATACCAATAAACTCTACATTACCTACAACAAACAAAAATAACAAGCACAAATATAGGTATTTCAAGTTTGGCCAACACTGTATATACTCATAATACTGAGCGTCGCCATCTTGATTATAAGTTGACGTCATCACGACAATATGGCGTTGTGTTTTCATTCTGTGAAGCAGGGATCTGTATTATATTAATTTATATTCATTGAATTAGTGTGCAGTAGAAAATATGTCAATTCGGGATAATATCTTGAAGGTTACTTGTTAATGGATTAAAAGATAACAACATAGTGAAGGTATTATCAAGTTTAGAAGTATTAATGTGGATGCGTACGAAGTAAGGTTGTGACCTAGTGAAATGGTAGCGATGCGCTCAGCGCGAAGTTCAAATGTGATGTAGCGTCAACATCAGAAAAGTGCAATGGAGATGGAGAGAGAAAACACATCCATATAACCACATTAGAAGGACAGCTGGAGAGGAGATGGGCACCACTAGCTAAACCTTTTGCCCACTGAAATACTACAATGGATAATCACACACAGAGAATACAGAACAAAGCTCTTAAACTCACCGAAAACTGTGTTATCGGCACATGGAATGTGCGCACGCTATACGCATGCGGAAAGGTCAGCGAACTTACACACGAATTAAACAAGTATACATGGGACATAATGGGCATGGCAGAGGTAAGGTGGACGGGATTTGGTGAAACAACAACGGATGACGGTCACAAAATATGGTATAGCGGAGATGAAACAAAACACCAACATGGAGTGGGGTTTATTGTAAACAAAGAGAAAGTTAAATCTATCATTAGTTGAACCCCTATAAACAGCAGACTTATAACAATACGTGTAGCAGCTAAACCCAAAAATATCACGATAATTCAAGTTTATGCCCCAACTGCTGATTATGACGAAGAGGAAATAGACGCATTTTACGAAACACTAGAAGACACAATAAAGGAGATCCCCAAAAAAGATCTATTAATAGTACTGGGTGATTGGAACGCAAAAGTAGGACCTGATGCTTATGATCAATGGGCCGGTACAGTAGGGAAATTTGGAACAGGAGAAACGAATGAACGAGGACTAAGACTATTGGATTTTGCCAATAGATTTAAATTTACTCTTGCAAATACATTATTCCCACACAAGCTTTCCAGAAGAACAACGTGGCATGCTCCAAAAGCAGACATACATAATCAAATTGATTTCATTCTTACACCGAGAAAATTCAAGTCCAGCATAAACAAAGCACAAACAAGAACTTTTCCAGGAGCAGACATCGGTAGTGACCATGATATGGTTCTATTGATGATCAAAATTAAGCTAAAAAAGAATCATACGCAAAACAAATGCACACGATTAAGATTTAATTTAGAAAAATTGAAAGATCCAGAAATAGCAGAGATATTTGAGGCAACAGTGGGAGGAAAATTTGCAGCTCTAAACCTTGTAAATGAAGATGTTAACTCTCTCACAGAAACCATGAAAGGAACTTTATTAGAATCAGCAACAGAAATACTAGGGACAAGAAGAATAACACACAAACCTTGGGTAACAGATGACATCCTAAAATTGTGTGACGAACGGAGGGAAATGAAAAAGATTAAGAAAGAGGCCCCTGAAATGTCAGGGCAATATAGCAAAATAAACAAAAACATCAGAAGGAAAATGAAACAAGCACAAGAAGTGTGGCTAGAGGAAAAATGCGAAACCATCAATGAAGGTATTAAGCGCGGAAACAGTAAGGTAGCATACGACACTCTAAGAAAGATAACACAGCCAAATAGACCAAAGATATCTACAATACAAGACAAACACGGAAAGATACTCAATGAAACAACAGATATAGTGAAAAGATGGACAGAGTATTGCAAGGAGCTATATAACTGCAAGTGTAATCCTGACTACACAATATTACAGAATTCTTAACTAAACAACAGAGAAATAGGAAATGCAGAAATTCTAGTAGATGAAATAAAAGAGGCCATACGAACATTGAAAGGAGGGAAGTCACCTGGTATAGACAACATTCCAGCAGAATTGTTGAAATACGGGGGCATTAATGTGGTAAATATTATGACCAAAATATATGGAACACAAAACAATGGCCCACTGAGTGGACACAATCACTAATAATACCAATTCCCAAGAAAGGAAATTTGAAAGTGTGTACAAATTACAGAACAATTAGCCTTATAACACACCCCAGTAAAGTGATGCTCAAAATACTACTTAACAGAATAAAACACAAGTCGGAAGAAATAATTGCAGAAGAACAAGCTGGCTTCAGAGCAAACAGAAGCACCGTTGAACAAATATTTAACATCCGAACACTAATCGAAAAACATATTCAACACCAACGTGATTTATACCACAACTTCATTGACTTTACAAAGGCCTTTGATCGTGTTTGGCATGATGGTCTGTGGCACATACTAAGGAAATTTAATTTTGACACCACAATTATAGACATTATTGAAGCTCTGTACGAAAATGCAAATAGTGCTGTCTTGTCACACAATACAATTGGAGAGTTCTTCAAAACAACTGTGGGAGTTCGACAGGGATGCATAATGTCCCCAGTACTTTTTAACATATACTTAGAGCACATCATACAAGAGACATTGCATGACTACAACACGTCTATATCGATCGGAGGTCGCCCTATTTGCAACTTGCGTTTCGCTGATGATATTGATCTTATAGCTGGGTCAGAACAATCATTGCAAGAATTAACATCAAAGTTAGAAAAAGTCACCAGCAAGTACGGAATGGAAATCAATTCAGATAAGAGCAAAATTTTGGTAAACAGCAGAGACACAGAAAACCAGACTAATATCATGATGAATGGACACAAGCTTGAAGAGGTGAATACCTTCAAATACCTCGGATCCAGTATATGCAGTGATGGTAAATGCTAAGCAGAATTAAAAATAAGGCTGGAGATGGCTTTAGCGTCATTGTCAAGGCTAACTGTGATTTGGAAAAGCAACATCAGTGTTGGAGTGAAAATCAAACTGTATAGGTCGCTGGTGCTTTCTGTTGTGTTGTATGGTTGTGAGAGTTGGACACTCACTGCGGACATGGAGAGAAGATTACAGGCTTTCGAGTATAAATGCTACAGAAGAATTCTACGAATTTCCTATAGGGAACATAAGACCAATGTGTACGTAAGAAATAAAGTAGAGATGTGTGCAGGTGTCCAGGAGCCATTGCTTTCAATAGTGAAACGACGAAAACTAGCATGGTTCGGACATGTATGCAGGCACGATTCCTTGTCAAAAACAATACTGCAGGGAACTGTCGAGGGTGGAAGAAGCAGAGGAGGACAAATAAAGACATGGACAGACAACATCAAGGAATGGACAGGGCTAGATATTTCCACACTCATCCGCATCGCTGAGGATAGAATTCGCTGGAGGACTCTGTGTGCTGAAGCATCCAATGTGGTACCCCTACGACCCTGAAGGGTTATGGGTTTATTGATTGATGATTGATCTTGATTATATTAAAAACTCAACCATAACATTTGATATCGCTTAGTCTGCACGTGCAAGCTCTCTGGGCGGAGGATTGGCGTAAAGCTATTGAGAAGATAATATGCTTATTGTTGCGTTGGTGAAACCCCTGTGTGCTGCCGTGGACCGAAAAGAGGTTCAAATAAGTAAAGTGTCTCTGTAACATGTCATGCTTGTCGTAAGAGGCGACTAAGAGGGTTTTGGAGAAAGTCTGTAGAGAGCTTGTGCTCCAACCCACACCCTCATAAGAAAATTCAATATTTAGTACAATGGACAGACAAAAGATAGGATCCTCCTCCTTTCTAGTTGTTCTTTATAAAAACCTTCAAAAGTTCTACAAAACGAAGTTGGTGGTGGTTGTATTCTGCCACTTTAATGTATGACCTAACCTGTACTACATGATATCGTGCTCTAATACTGGGGAGATCAGGCAGAAATCTCATTGCAGAGATGGGTGTATCCCTAGTACACCCCAGTACTGCCATCATTGCCTCATTTTGAACTTTTTCCAGTCTATCGACCTGTGACAGTGTTAGTAGGCCTGTAGTAACATGATAAACACCATAACCATGTGTTATTAATAACAAGGTTACACTAGTTACAGATTACAAACTAGACAACAACATTAAGATTGTGTTTGAAAACTTATCACATTAACATACTCAACTTACTGATTTAAATAACAGTCTGTGATTCAATTGATTTGTCTTTCATTTTCTTCTCTGATTGTCAATGAATAAACCAATTTATAGTTTTCTTAATTTGTAGATTTTGATACACCATTGGCAAGATAAAGTGAAAATACTATTATTATTAGATAAGTCTAATAAATGCTAGTGCCTATATTTTATAGCTATTTTTATTTTAGCAAAAAAATGTAACGGTATAGGCCTAGATACACAAAAGGATGACAAAAAAGTTACAACCGTGAACTTAAAATTCCAAATGCGTAAAGAACAATATGTACTATATGCGTAGTAGGTCACAATATCAAATTGTGAATATATGAAGCTCAAGAGAACATAGCGCCTATAAAATTAAAAATGCTAATCAAGAGAAAATAGAAGAGGGGTGGGAGCTAAAAATGACAGCTTCCCTTAGAAATACTGAAGATGACATTTAGTACTAGAAAACAAGCCAAAAGAAAAAGGTTGGTATTCTCACCCCCCCCCCCCCCCCCCCATTATTGGTTTTTCATATAAAATGTCACCAGTCAAATGGAAATAGGGAAATTACTTTTTTTTTTAAGCTGTCACACATACCCTTAATCAAAGACATATCAACAGCCCTCAAGGTGTAAATGAGCTTTCAATGACTATAGAGCCTATCTCTTGTTGCCTTGGTAAACAATGTACATCATTTGAAAAGAAAATGTTTTCCTGTTAATTCATTTATACCATATATTGTGTGTGGGAATTCCTCTAAAAAATGGCATAAAAATGAATGTTTTTTCTCCATGTTCTATTCGATAAATGGAGTTTCTCCTGAAAACAATGGCAAACTACTGAAGTAATGTGCCTAGTAATTTTATTTTGGAATCAAGAGATGTTAAGATCAATAAATGTCAAATAAATTCACCTTAGCATCCTGATAAGAAAGGTGTGTTTTATTAGTCATCTAAAGAGACATTCATTTTTTTCATTCATTTTCCTTTTGCACTATACGTTAGTGCAGAGGTCAGATCTCTCCAATTCTGTCTATTCAAAGCTATTCTGTGCAGTTCTTGAATAGTATGGATATTGATTGTTTTACTTTCTCTTAAGTATTGTTCTTCTGAGTGTTTATTTTGGTCTACCCTGGCTCTTTTGCCTGTAGATATCCATCCATTTAAGAGATTGGTGGTGTATTCTGTTGATGTCTGCACGTAGGACATGCCCGATGTAGGACCAATGGCGTTTTCTGATAACATCTGTGATGAAATTTTGATGTGTCTCTTCTCTGATTTTATAATTCGATTTGAATTCACTCCAATAGGTGTTAGTTATCCTACGAAGACATTTGTTCTCGAAACTCAATAATTTCTTTTCCGAAGATAAAGAGCTTTTCCAGCTCTCACATCCATATGATAGCACCGGAATAACGCAGGAATTAAATAAGCGCATTTTCATGGTATGCTGATTGACTTTATCTCCAGATATTAGACAGTCTGTTAAAGGCACTTGATGCTAGTGCAATGCGAGTTGTAATTTTTGTCTCTCTCCTCTTCCAGTTGTATAGTAGTCTTTTCAACATATTTTTTTTTTTTTTTTTTAAATATTATTTTCCAAAAAATTTCCTAGTTGCAGCAGAGGAATAAATTAAGTTCTTCATTTCTATTTGGAGCTATTCTTGGCATATGAAAGTGAGTCATGTACATCAACAGCAAGTTCTCCTTCACTAAGATGTTTTACAGAAAAGTAGTGAGAATATAATGCACCAAAAGACTCATTTTTATATTTTAGAAGTCAACATACACAGGAGTGATGTTGATTAAACCTCAAGGGAGTATGCGTCCCTCACTCATGTTTCCTTCCAAGTGGTGGAATTTTACTTTCGTTCATAGATTAGCATTTTTTTAGCATTATTTGGTATGGGGAAAATTCAGCCTTTGCAGGTCGCTATAATATATTTGTGCTATAAGGAATATAAACTAAAATCCATGGTGGTGGATGATGTGGCCAGCAAGAGGACCACCTAGCGATAGTGTCATAGTGATCTGTTGAGTGTCTTCTGTAGCGTAGCGTGCAGCCCATGAACTATCTGCTATCACTTTCTCTTTTATCTTTTTTACTTTTTTAAATATCATTCATGATATTTTCCCCTCAGTGTAACACAATCCATGGTATCCTGTTTCTATGATTCCACATCAATGTCGTTATCATACATATTATTGGTTTTTAGTTATTCATTAAATTCGTAAATTATACAGTTCCTAACAATTAATTGTATATTTTCAAATTAGATTTGCAGTAAACATGATTATTTTCTATTTAAATAGAGATCAGACTCATTACTGTTGGCACAGTTTTACTTTGCGGATGAGGATCTCAATCAGGTGGCTGCAGAGCTTGATAGTTTTGAAGAAAGAAAGGATCCAGAGAGATGCACTTCTTTAGTTAACCAATTAAGGGCATGTCAGGCAAGAGTCCTTAATGTTGTTTCCCAAATGATGGATGAACAGGTTAAGGATTTCAGGGAAACTAGGGATTTCAGAGTCAAGTTTCCAGATGATGTAATCCAGGAAAATTTAGCAGGGCAACTTTGGTTTGGAGCAGAGGTAAATGATTAGCAAGTTAAGTTTGTTGATAATGTATACAATTTAGGATTTTACAATCATTTCAATATGGTTTTTTTTAACTTGTTATTTTCTAGACAATATTTATGTTCAGTAGGTTGCTATTGCTTTCTAAATAGTACGATGCACAACTGCTTGCAGCTAAAGTTGAACCATGTACATTGACCATTCAGGGTGTACTCGGTACATCTTTTCCACAATCAATGCTTAGTTGTTGATAAATAACAAAATAAACTGAGTTGTTAATTTTCTCTTGAATTGTTCTTAATTATTTGCTTGTCTATTATATATTTGTACACTTTATTAGTAGTGAAAATGTATTGGGGTCTCTATTGCAAGGGTTCAGATTTGTATTAGCCATCAGAATATTCATATTGTGACCCAGAGGTGGGCAACCTTGTTGGATCTGCAAGCCAAGTTAGGTTTTAACATGTGGAAAGAGCCAAAACCTTTTCTTAGTCTCTTGGTGTTCAAAGGAGTATTTTCAGAGGCTAGTATATATCATCATCATTAACCTTCACCGCGCCGTTGTTAAATCTGTTTGACAAAAAAAAGATGGCGGCTGTTTACCGTTGTCAAGTGCACTCACTCAATGAGACATTGTGCCAAATAGGCTTACAACAGCCAAATCACAGCATGTATGTAGTTCAGGGCATGCGCAATCGAAGCCGGTACCAGTTCACGTCCGCCCTGTCCAGTTGTTATAATTTACAGTAGCGTCAAGACGTTGTTCCATCGCATTTTCCGACAGCAACCTAGGCCTACAATGGATACAATTTATTTTGCGTTCGTAATGGATCCCGATTCGGATGAGGAGGTAAGTATGCCGTTAACAGATGCAGATATCGCTCCAATAGATGATGTGTTGTTAGATAGAGATAATAGTGATACTGATTCAGTTCGCAGCGTGGCCGATGACGACATATTGGAAGAAGAAATTGTTGGAAATTCTAGTGTTCCTTCGGGGTATAGCCATGATTGGCTTAGCAACTTCGATGAAGTTGTTGGACCTATAGGCTTAGATGATGACATTAGTGCGGTAGACGTGTTTCGTCTGTTTATTACAGATGATATTGTGAACATGTTGGTAACTGAAACTAATCGTTACGCTAAGCAGGTTAGTGATTCGAAGGGACAGGCCGCCGGCATTGCATCTCGTGTGAAGATGTGGAAGGAAGTCACAGCTGATGAGATGACAGCTTTTGTTGCTTTGGTGCTCTTGATGGGACTGACCAAACGTTCCTCCTTTGAATTGTATTGGTCTAATGATGGTCTCATCAAGATGCCTGGGTTTATGAATAGATTTTTAGCTATTCTTTCATTCCTGCACCTTGTAGACAACACAACAGCTGTTGCACGAGGGCAACCGGGTCACAGCAAGGCGTTCAAGATACAGGGGTTTGTTGACAAACTTATTCCTCTGTTCCAACAATATTATGGCCTCTCCAAAGAAATCAGTATCGATGAAAGCATGATTGGCAATAGGACCAACACACCATATTGCTATAAATCCTAAACGGTTGTCCAGTGGCAAGCCTGCGCTTCCTGACTGTGTAGTCTGTTCAGATCGGTCAAAGAAGCGTCACCAGACTCAGTACGTGTGCGCAGCATGTCAGGTCACTCTGTGCCCCTACCCCTGCTTCCATAGATACCACACATTGGTACATTTCAAAATTGATTGTTCCTCTGAGCTGCACAGCATGTAGGTTTACTCCAGAGCTGCATGGCCAGTGGGTAAGTCATTTGTGTTGTTTGTTTTTATGTAATTTTAAAATAAAAATTGTCTTCACCTCTTGCGCAAACCTCGGGTAGGATACATAAAAAAAAACCAATTACACACCCATTTGTAGTATTCAATTCTGCATTTACATGTGTTGATATTATTTTAAAAGCTCTAATAACAAAAATGTTATTGAGTTTTCCGAACACCCGTGTCTTTTTTGCATATATTTTGTTTTTTCGAGAAAATGTCTTCACCTCTTGCGCAAAACTCGAGTAAGATACATAAAAAAAAACCAATTACACACCCATTTGCAGTATTCAATTCTGCATTTAAATCTGTTGAAATTATTTTAAAATCTCTAATAGCAAAAATGTTATTGAGTTTTCCGAACACCCATGTCTTGTTGTTTCTGTTGGTTTTTTGCGCAAAAAAGGTGTTCACTTCCTGCGCAAACCCCGGGTATGTTACATAAAAATTTTTAAAATATACATACATTTGCGGTATTCAATTCTGCATTTGCACGGACAATTTTTTTTTTTTTATCACGAATAACAAAAAAGTTATTGCATTTCCGTAACACCAACCAGAAAAGATGAAAATTCTCAAAAAAGAATCCGGTGGCAGGAAGAGGTTTTGTATTTTTTAATCCGGCTTGCTAAAGGTTAAGTGCAGTGCTGACGCATAAGCGATATGCGGATCTCTACAATTCTTTATTTCCAGTATATTTTATTAGGATCATGGTTGACTCTTTACCACACTGCTATGTCAGATTATCTAATATTCTCTCACATTGTCATCCTTGATCTCTTTTGCTTTCTATTTTGCCTGTTGCAACTTTGTATCATTTTGGTTATTGTGGGCCTTATCTGTGTGTTGATGGAGACACATGGTGGTTTAGGTTATTGTAGGCCTTATTACCAGACCTCCCTGTTTCATATGTTAACAAAAATAAAACTTTCTAATATTATTAAGAAACCTTTGTCTCCCATTTTATTCTTTCAGCACTTCTTTCTTAGTCTTTCTAGCTGTCTATGACTCAGCATTCTTCTAATGAACCACATCTCTGTTGCCTATAATTTTCCACTATCCTGTTTATTGATTGCCCAAGACTTGCATCCATATGTTAGAATCAGTGATATATAACTCTTCCTCACCTCTTATTGATAAGAACATATAACACAGTATTTTCTTTATTTTTATTAATGCTGCCTCTGGCCGCCCTAATCTGTTGTTTTTTAAAAATCTCTGTTGTACTTTTGTTGTTCCTAAATATTTAACTAGTAGCCTGTTTGAGAATTGTGTCAATCACTTTGATCTTGCATGCATGCTAGGGAGAGAATTTTGTTTCTTACAAACAACCATCACTTCTGACTTCTTGTTATTTTAGAAAAGATCTTTGTCTTTGCTGCTACTACTATGTTAATTAGTTCTTGTAGATCTTCCTCACTTTTGGCAAACAAAGAAGTGTCATCTGCATATCTCAAGTTATGTATGTTATTATTCACTGATCCAAAAAAATGGACAGAATACAAAGATGAACTACCAGAAATAACAAAAGAAATAACACTGCAATACTTTTCCTAGTTCTGTGCGAATAATATGAAAACTTCACTATCAGATCCACGATAAACAACACTTACACCTTAAGAGCTGAATACTCTCCAAAAGAAAATAATAGTATGCAACATGATTGAAGATATGTACCACAGAGAAGTATGGGTACAAGTATATATTGATGGATCAGCAACTAAAGCTGTGCAGTGAAAAACGGAGGTGCTGAAGTGTATATAAAATATCAGAAAAAAGAAAATGAATCCACATGTTCACCAACTTGAATCTTCTGCTTCAACTATTCTGTGGAAGTGTAGACCCTGAATATTGCTGCAGAAGTAATTTAAAAACACAGCAAGACAATGTCAACAGGCGGCGTTTCTTATTGATGCAATGTCTGTCCTACAAGCCCTTGACAGTGATAAACTGCCAGACTGGAAGGAAGCCATATGAGAAGTGAGCATCCAAAGAAGGGTAGTACTACAGTAGATACCATCTCACTAGATACCCAGGAAATTAAAAGGCAGATATGCTTGCAAAAGATGGAGAAACAGAGTAACAAAAAGAAAAGAAATAATCTACCAGGAAAAGAGGAACCTCATCAAAGATATTAGTTAAGTCAATTACCCAAAAGACAACTATAACTATCTTGATAGAGCTAAGCAAGTTACCACCTTCCGCATCAGAACAGGACAGATCTTAGACTGAAACACCAATATTTTTCATTCTTTTTTTTATTCTAATTGTTTCCATTATCTTTTTTATTACTATTATTAAGATTTTTTTTAATTCTTACTTGCTGTATTTACCTCCATTATAGTCTTTTCTGGCTGTTATGCTGTTTGATATGGTCAAAATGTAATTTTCTGGATTGAATCTTATTTTTAGGCAGTTTCCGTTTACATTTATCTCTCTCACTAGAGTCCTTTTTGTATTTTTTTTCATTGATGGTATTTTGAGGATTCTAATTAACATTTTGTTTAAATGCTGCTAATTAATTTTAAATTTTATTTGTAATTGTCCAAAATTCACTCCCGTATAGTGTCACTGGGAATATGCAGGCTCTAAGGAAAGTTAGTTTTATGATTTTGTTGCTTATAAAGTATGTGAGGATAAATTAGCAATTCATAGAAATTCCAACCAAATGGTTTAAACTTTGAGACAAGCATAATACCATAATGTAACTACAGAAAGAAATGATTAAAATGTACCTATCAATCAATACATACGCATTCCTCAATATATTTTTAGGTGAGGTCTGTTTTTCCTAAAAAATTATGTGTACTTGATAGTTATTTATTTCATTGGTTGGTTTATTAATTAAGTTGCTACAAGCCACCATCAAGCACTGCTAATTAATTTGCAGGTGAGGCGTTAGTAGGATTGGTCCCGCCGAAGATGGATGTGTCGGGCCATTGGCGTAAATAAAACGGTGAAACAACGCATTTCCATTCTCTGGACTACATCCTTCTGGAAATCTAATAGGACCATGGTCCTTATAAAAAAGATATCCTGTGGGAGTTTGAGAATGAACGCTGAAGAAGAAGTAGGATGGCTAAACAGAACCAAGTCATTTCCTGTTAAAGATTCAGTATTAATGTGTAATATATTGCTGTTCAGTGCTAGTAATACTGAATTCAACTCTCTAACTTGGAGTGCAGGATAAGGATGGCAAATTTGGTCAGGATATGTCATGGTGATGGGCCGTGATATGTTTCCAAGGACATATTTCTTTTATAAACCTGTGGAAGAAAAATAGTTACATCATGGAGGTACATGATTAAATATATGCTAATGGTAGATCTTTTAAATGGAACACATTAGGTGTCACAGGACTAAAGGGGGTGCAAAGGGAACGCAATGCTCTTGGCGGACCCAGGGTATAGCAGATAACCAAGATCCCAAATGTACCTCCTCATGGTGCACCCTGGAAACAGAAATACAGTGGCTCTTGCTGATTCTGGCTAAATCATTTGAGGATCGTGTCCGAGAATGTCGAGGTAGCAGATGGAAAGAGATTTGTCTGCATAAGAGACAGAAAATATCTCCAACACCATCAGCACCAACACATGCAGCGGCACTGTCAACATACAATGACGCTAATCAGTCCAGTCCGAAGATTAGAGGGGCGGCCAATGAAAAAGACACAAAAAGGTAGATGCATGGCGAGAGACAAAAAGTTTTCATACTGAGTACAACGAAAGGGCAGAACAGCGCCAGAGGGCAGTGCCAACTGCAAATAGAAAGTGTAAAGAAAATGGGAACTACAAACTTTGTTAGCTCGAAACGAGCTTCTAGTTATGCTCCTTATAGGCAGAGTCCCAGACCCAATCATGGGCGTCCGGCAAAACAAGAACACCTGGCCTAACTCTAATGTTGAGCCTTCCTATACCGGAAACATGCTCGTGAAGAGAAAGGGTTCCGTACCCGATGGGCTCAGGCAAAAAAGGGACGACGATGGCAGTCCTGGTCCTGCTCTACTGTCAAGATTTCCTATACCGGAAGTAATACTCATGTGGAAGACAGGTAATGAAGTCCTACTGAATGACGACTAAAACACTACACACTATCACTAACGGATGTAAATATGGTACATACAATAAAACAAAACACAGAATATAATCTTACAAATGACAATACACAGGACAAAGTCGACGTTTCGGACCAATAGGCCTTTTTCAAGATACGGACATAACATACAAACATAAAAAAACCACAAGTAGAAATGAATGCGTATCCGAGTGCAATGTGGTAGTTAGATAGATACCGGAAGCATACGAGCAGGAAGTACACAAAGACGATAATACAGGTGGAATGAGAAGAACAAAATGATGACGTAACAAAGACCAATACGACCGAGAACTAAGCAAAAGAGTGGTCAGAATTGAGTCCAAATGGCTTGATGGTACCCAACTTGAAAATGAGACTATTTTCTAGGGCGTACCTAGATCTATCATCGGTGGTGCAGGATCTGATGGCAGTGATCTGAATGTCAAGGACACCACGGTGGCCATCGCCGTTGAAGTGATTAGCACAGGAGTGGGTGTTCTGTGTTTGATAGCATGCAGGTGGTTACAGAAGCGGTCGCTCAGTCTAAGGCCAGTCTCACCGATGTATTGCTTACCAACAAGTATACCGGAAGTACACTTGCAGAGAGAAAGGGTTCCGTACCCGATAGGCTCAGACACAAAAGGGACAACGATTCTAGCCCTGGCCCAACTCTACTGTCAAGCTTTCCTATACCGGAAATACACTTGCAGAGAGAAAGGGTTCAGTACCTGATGGGCTCAGGCGCTATTGGGACAAGGTCGCTCAGCTCGAGAACGCCTTGCTCCCAAACGTTTGGTGTGAGACTCGAACATGCGCGAGAGGTTCATGATGTCAGTGAACGACACTTCGGCTAAGAAGACAAAAGCGCCAGGGTCCAGCTCTTCTGTTGAGTTCTTCCTCTTATGGAACCAGGCTTGCAGATGAGAAACGGTTCAGTACCCGATGGGCATAGGAACAGTACGTCCAATTACACGAGACAAGTTCATAGACAGTGGAACACCTTGTGCGAGATAGATGTGAATGACAATCATCTTGGCAAAGAGTCATTAAACACCCGTGTGCCTGGCGATAGATAGTGAGGCTGTCACAGGCTAGGGTAGCACACCCGAACTGTCAAGGCATGCCGAAATCGGATGTGCTAGGTCTACAAGACGCATAACGGTGGCACAATGTAATCACGCTCCCGGCAGAAATCGCACGGATAACCGTGCTGATTACAATGGGGTGTACGCAACAACAACAAAAAACAGGACTGACAGCAATAAAATGAAATACTTTTTTGGAGCCTCTTGTGCAATTGGACATGATGAGATTGTGTAAGTAAAAACCGCTATGTATTATTGAGCATGAAGTGATTTACTATTCAAACCTTTGTTTGGTGATGTATGATTTTTCACATTTCTTGCTTCCAAATATTTGTCTTCTTCAGTGTTTGGCAGCTGGATCTAGTATTATGAATAGGGAAGTTGAAAGTGCTTGTATGCGTGTATGCGACCATTGGCCAGAGCACTGACCAAAAATCTTGACAGTTTAAGGAATATTCTAAGGGACCAGTGTCTGCGTAATGTGCACGAGTATACAGAAACAGTAAGTAATAACAATTGATGTTAGTAATTGCTAGCATATCCAATTCAGGACATAGCCATAAACCCAGCAGATTTTATCTGTAATGATGTTTTAGGCAATATAAATATGTTCAGTAGTTTGCCATTGCTGTCTGAAAGTCCGGATGCACAATTGCCTGCAGCGGGATTCGAATCCGGTACTTTGGCTGTCACAGGCACGTATGGTACCACAGAGCTGGACAATGTTAGTAATTGTGTAAAAGTCTTCACCCTTTAACAGCACAGTCACCCGCCATTCAAATTGCCTGCCATGAAGTTCTAATATGCCTTTCTCTTCCATGAAGCACTTAGATCTAATCCATTTTTATACAATTTTTTTAATATAATCCACCTTTAATTTAAAAAATATCTAAGTTAACATCCTGAATGGTTTTTTTCACAGCATATGAATTTATAAGCAATAAAATGGGTGTTGCTAAATATAACCAAAAGAAAGACATAAACAAGTGGCTGTGTTTGGTTTTAAAAAAATAGTTTACTCTACTAATAATTTTTAAATAAGATTGCTTTACTGTGCATGTCTCACAGACGATTCAATCATAACTTGATATACAGAGAAACAAAGATGAGAAATTATTGATTCCTGATATTTCATGTTCATAAACTTTATTTGAACAGTGTTATTTCTCAGGGAGTGGAGAGGGGTGGGAGAGAAATTATGATTGATAAAAGAGCTATGGTGATCTCTGTATTATTTTTATAATTATTTTGTGTTCATTAAAATTTATTAAACTTTATTGAAATTTACAAAATGGATATTGTATGCAAGGTAGTATGTTTTGCACATATCTGTTGAGTAGGATGTGTTTTATCTCATTATGTTCTAAATGTGACCCACATTGTATAGAAATCCAATAAGTAGAAAGAATATTAATTGCTGAATGTGGGTGCGTGCAGGCAAGGGCATGTATGTATGAATATATAAATATCCAAAGAATTAACGTACTACAGTGGATACCATTCCCATTCTGGCATACCAGGAAATGAAAAGGCAGATATGCTAGCATAAGATGGAGCAACACAGGAACAAAAAGAGCAAGAAATCACCTACCAGGAAAAGAGGATCCTCATCACAGCTATTAGGAAAGTTGACCACCAAATATACAACTATCACTATCTTGACAGAATTGAGCAAGTTACCATCTTCCACATCAGAACAGGAAATAATAGACTAAACATCCACTTAAATAGACCAAGACTGGTTCCATCATCTCTGTTTCCATGTAGGTAGAAAGTATAAACATCAGAACATATCCTTCATGACAACATTACACTAAACCAGTTGAGAGATGAGCACCGGCCCACAGAAAGCTATATGGGAACACTGAGGAGATTTCAAATACAGCAGCATTCATCAAGTACACCAGACTTGCTGTGTAGTCATGTTAAACTGCGAATGAGAAGAGGAAGACAAGTATGTTACTCTTGCTCTCTATACCAGACAGTGGAATTACTCTCAGCTCCAGATTTATGTTTCTCTGGCATTCCCTTTTATAATAGGAAGATTTTTCAAAGCTTTTGCAAGACCCATATTTCTGTTTGATTCAATTTGGTTGTATGGGGCAATGATATATGCTGGACTGTCTTCTCCTGCAGAAATGTTGCCATGACTTTCTTGAAGTTTTAAGACATGCTGCAGTTATATGGGTTGATTCCCTCCTTGCAGTCCAGGGATGGGTCTTCAGCATGCTTCATCACAGTGGAGATCATATGGTGTGTAGTAAAACCCACTCCCAACCTCCTTAGTTACCTACTACCACATACATGGCAAGTGGAAGAGTTATTATTCTTTGTTTTCCCTTCAGGCTAAATTGGTAGCATATCCTATCCAGGACGTAGCTATCAACCCAGCATTTGTTGGCTGTGGTGATTTTCTAGGCAATATAAATATGTTCAGTAGGTTGCCATGGCCATAGTAACACATGCATAAATGGCAAATAACATATTACTTAATTTGTCAGTTTTTTTGGTATAAGAATTTGCAAAAAAAAATAGCTGCTTGAGAACATGTTATTGACTGGTGCACACAAAGGGCTAATGCAAGAAACAATGAAATCATTAATAAGAAATGTTCACAATCCCAACTAACACAAACTAGCTTCAGGGTTTTTATAGCAGTGAAATTCGCATAACATTAGCAAAGCTACATAACTTCTTATTGTTGTTTAAAAATTAAAGCAGTTGAAAGCTAATGTCCTTGCAGGATACACTTAGTTATTTTATTTGTTATAATCTTTAAATCCTGTTGTTTGCCCTCACTCAAATCTTCTTTAACTCTTAGTGGATCAGAGTAAAAACAGCAAATAGGGAAAAGCGACAAATAGGTTTTCATTTGGTCCACTGCCAAGTTAAGTCTATATATTTTCTTCTTACATCTTTTCTACTGTTTCTATGATGATGATGATGTTCCTCCTTCACAAGCAAAGATGAGCATAGCATGAAAAACATTAAATGCGATGGGGAAAAAAAATATTTACAAAACTTTTATTAAAATTGGTAATTAACTCATTTGGTTTGTGTGTTCGTAGATGTCCGATTCGTGCACGGAAAGTTCTATTTCTGTTTCTATACAGTTTGAGACAGGCAATGATTTGGTAGTACTGTATAAATGGAGGACACACTAGTAGATGACAGTTATTAACCTGTAGAATCCGAAGTAGACAAATATAATATAGCGATAGAAACCCACTGTCTGCAAATATCTACATCGAGATAGCCATTTGTAGTTATGACAACAATCGTTCGTGATTATTTTCCATCATGCTTTTATTGTACATATGTGCTAGAGTGATTGTCCCAGAATTCTCTGCAGCGATGTAACTACGCAATTGTAATTCATTCAAACTTTTTATGTTTGTACACCGAACTGCATAGACCTAATTTAAGTGCTGCTATTTTTCAATAATTCTTCACGGATTATGAATCAGACCAACATGAATTTTAAAACTTTAGTGTTGTATGTAATGTAGATAAACATATGGAGATTGAGGGAGGTATTGATAATACTTAAAAGTGATATAAATGCTGAGATTTATGATGAGGAGTTTGAGTAGCGGTGTTTTCTGCAGTTAGGCCTATGTATGGCCTTGACGTAGTAAGTTTTTTTTGTGTGTTTGTCCACGTTCTCAAATTTAGTTGTACACAACATAACACTGACACACACACAAGCAAATAACACTTCCACATTATATCCAGCGTCCATTTATCTCTATTGTCTTCAAATTTGAAATCAATAGCTCAATAAATAAAAATGTTACACCAAAAAAGCAAACACGTGCAGAAAATCCAGAAACCATAAAAAATGGACAGGTGCCAGAGGAAGAATGCATTATGTTTATCTAGACTGCTACATGTTAAGATATGAAAATAGTTTGAATAACTCTGGGAGATAGTAGAGGATGATGATTGAGGGGTAAGATGAGGAAGATATACAATCTGCATGTTATAAAAACTTTTTGTATATTACCATTTGCTACAAGAGATGGAATTCTATGGGAATGGTTAGAGTGTTCCACTGTCTGTTCAGAAAATCACTAATCGCACTTAAGTATAATGTTGGTTTTCTTATACTACAGTTTATTTCATTTTTCTTGATAGTGACTGGCCAGTTATGTTTTAATAATTATTGAGCATTTTGGTTTGTTTTCAAAGTCATCATTTCCCTTCCTCCTTGGAAAATTTGTCTTGTTTGTTTAATATCATTTTTTGAGTGTTTCTATATTCTTACTTTTACAGTGTTTGTTTAGCTTGTCTTACTGATCCAAGTATTATCTGCAAAGCAGTAGATTTTTCAATTTGAAGCTTCTATACATACTAAAATACTTTCCATTTGAGGTTAATAAGTTCCATCTGTCCTGGAATTGAAGTCATGAGTTTTCCTAGGATAATTATTATCCATGTTTTATTCAGACAAATAATATAATAGTTTACCCTTTTTTCCAACACATCCATGTGACAAAGCTTTTATTCTTTGCCTTTGACAACCATCTCTGTTTGTCAGAACATTGGATGCTTCCCCCCACACATACACATCATTGTTGTACTATAGTCCGTTCAGAATCGTTTGCCGAGATGTTAAATTATTTTTATCAAAAACGTATTGTTCATTTGGATTGATCATTTGAAGTTAGGTTTAGAATAATAATGTCGCTATAGAAATATTTTTTTATCAAAGAAATGTGATCCAGTTTCAAAGATACCTTATTTAACCTATATTAAAAAAAAGTTAATCTAAACCGCTGGATTATGTAGATGCTTACATCTCACAGCTGATTATTAAATATAAAGGCATGACCCTCACGGTAGAATGTGCACCGTTCTAAAAGTAGTTGTTTCCACTGTACATTTGTATAAAGCAATGTTACATATGGAAATACCCGTTTAGCACCAAATATTATTTTTCCTGAACTTAGAATTATGTGAAATCAAAAACGGATATTGACTCGATTTCAAGTCACAAGTCAGAGGCACGTCTCAATATTTACAGAATGTAGGCGGCAATAAGTATATGACCTTCCGCAAGTCTATGTGAGAATGAATCTGAAAGCGAAATATTTTACTGAGCATAACATTGCTATAAAGATTTATCAATACTTCTGCAGAGAGCGTAAAAAGGGACATCTTTATTGTTCTTTATCAAATCCTGAGAAGAGAACAATGCATATTTTAGGTTTGTGTAAACGTTCATTTGATCGAATAGTGGAAGCAAGCGGATATTTATTGCCAACAAATTCACGAAAGCAAGGAAGGAAAGAAAAGATAGACAGTTTCGATAAGGACCTAGTAAAAAGAGAAATATGTAGAATGTTTGATAAAAACGAAGAAGTGACACTTAGAAAGTTGAAAATTTGGCTGAAAACTAATAACGACATTGAAATATCAAAAACTTTATTATGGAAAACTGTAAGAAATGCAGGCTTCACCTTTAGAAAGTATGCTGGTGGAAAAAACATTATTTGTGAAAAGCCACATCTGGTAGCTCTTAGAAGCAAGTATTTACGTGAAGTGAAGGGAATGCGCGAGAATGGTTATGATATTGTGTATTTAGATGAAACTTGGATCAACGCTCATCATACAAATGAAAAGGAATGACAGTTAGCAGATGGAAGTATTAAAAGATCAGTACCAAGTAGTAAAGGGCAACGTTTGATAGTTGCACATGCAGGTAGCAGACATAATGGGTTGTTGCAGAATGCTCATCTAATTTTCATTTCAAAATCCATTGACAATAGAGACTACCACTCCGAAATGAATGGGTACATATTCGAAGACTGGATCGAAAAAAGTATTCTTCCAATATTAGATAGACCTTCTTGTCTGATAATGGACAATGCTTCATACCATAACGTAGTGAACGTAGAAGATAGAATCCCAACATCATCAAGTACAAAAGATGCAATCAAAACGTGGCTCATAAAAGAACACATACCAGTTACCGACAGGTACTTGAAACCCGAATTGCTTAACCTTGTAAAACAGACACAACGAACAAAGATATTTAAAATAGACAAGTTAATTGAAGAACATGGTCATAGATGTTTGAGACTACCTCCATATCATGCACACTTAAATCCTATAGAGCTAATTTGGGCAAAAGTTAAAGGACACGTAGCATCTACAAATACAACTTTCAAATTATGTGATATTGAGACACTTACAAATCAGGCTCTATCAAATATACATAAAGACTACTGGGTGAAATGTGAGGATCATGTGTTACGCCAAGAAGAGGAATATTGGAAAAAGGAAGGTTTGTTGATTGTTAAGCCAAAAACAGTAATCGACCTATTTGACTCGTCTGATTATGAATGATCATTACTCTGATTAAGTCTACACTAAAAAAAGTTTGATTTGCAAAATTTACAAGTTGATTTGTAAAACATTTCATTGCTCAATACCACCCAAGCAATTCAAAAAAATGTTATAAGCAAACCATCAACCATTACTTATAAAAATTAGCCCGCTTGATTCAATACAGAAGTTCAGATATCTTGGATCAACTATTACAGACAAAATGTCCTTACATGAAGAAATATATGTACTTATTTCAAAGGCAGCGACAACATTTGTGAAACTCACACCAAGAGCATGGAACAATATCAAATTGACTCTACGAACAAAAGATATATTTTAAATTTTTTTTACACCTGCCACCATGTAAAATTTTGTGGACACGCCTATGGGTCATCATTGCACTAGATTACTGTAAAATATTTTGTTTATGGTCGAAATCATATTTACATGGGCAAACATCAAAAGAATTCGCCGCTTTCAAATAACCGTTACAGCTAGACATCAAGTAACACATATGTTTTCGCGACATGGACATTTTAACAACGTATGCCAAAATTCATGTGAAATCATCAAGAACTTTTTGAATTATAAATCATAACATCTCGGCAAACGATTCTGAACGGACTATAGTACATTTCCCATCCTCTACCATGGGCCAATGTAGTTGGGATTTAACTTTTCTTCAAGATAATACCATTTTGGCATTTCTCATGTTCCCTGTAGTTTGCATAACACCACTTCACTATTCAGGCCCATCTTTCTAATAATATACTTCATGAGTTGTGCCAACGACGTAAGTACCTTTCCATCTTTTCAGATGATAGTATGGTGCTATAAGGAATATAATCTACAATCCATTGTGATGATGGATTTACATCCATATGTTTATTCAAAAGAATAGAATACCCAGGTAGAACAGGAAACTCTTAAGAAGGAAGTGAAAATAGACCAGTCATACACTGCAAAAGTTCTTGAACCTGTACCATAAGACAATTATCATTAAGGAATTTCCAGGAAGCATTGTGAAGACAAAAACATGTAGATAAATTATATAGAGGTAAGTAGAAAGAAATGAAACTAAGAATTTGAGGAGAAAATTGCAAATAGTTGTTTGGAGAAGGTTGTTTGATCTCTAATTATGAAATCTTCTGTGATGATTTAAGAATTGAGAAGTTCACTAACTCTTTCTTGTTATATTTTTCAGATCAGAGAGTCACTAATCATATTTGACAAGTTATTTGCTGAATTTGAACTGAGGTAGTATTAGATGTAGTAGATGTATTATAATTTAAGAAATAAACCACATTTACATAATAGATATAACATAAGAAATACAGAATTTAAGAGACATCACACTATCGCATTAAATGTAACAGAGAAATAAATAATGTATAAGACATCACAAAGCACATTTTATGTAACAGACAAATAGTGAATTTAACCATTGGGGCTCTGGATTAAAATATGCAATTTTTCCCCTGTGCCTGGAATCTTTTTTGGAAAATTTGTATTATTTATGTGAGTGGTAAACAGGATAACTTTTTTTGTTTATAAAGATATCAAAATAAATTTTACACATGTAAATAAAGGAGTGAATAATGAATGTAATCATGTTTTTGTTGTTGTATTTCTTACCATTAATGCGACTTCTGATGCTGAGCTGCAGTAGACTTAAGCTCATTTGTAGAATGAAATATTGACATGCAATTAATATGTAGATCAAAGGAGTCTAAAGAAACATTTTTTTTATAATCGAACATTTGTCTGCGAGCTAGATGCAGCCATCAATAGAGCCACATCTGGCTCACGAGCCATGGGTTCCCGACCCCTTGTTTAAAGGGACCAGTACCATTCCCTGACTGTAAGGATTCATTTCTTGTCTTTCCTTATAGCAACATTGCTTTGGTGTGCTTATGACGCTTGTTTGACAGTATTTCAAGTACCAGTTACAGTTAATCACGTCAATAAGCCCACATGGATCATAGGAGATAATTTAACTGGTTTATAACTGATTTAATTTAAGGGCTGTAGTCTTGACCTAGTACCCGCATGCTGAAGGTTCGAAGGTCTAACGAATGACTTATCAGATCAACCATGATGCAACAGGAACTACTCAGTAGGTGGGTGACATGCCAGTACATTGAGGTTTTCCTCTTGTGGAAGCTCCACATCATTTTATCTTTAGAATTAAATTTTCCTTTGTGGTGCAATACTTAGAAAACCCAGCAGTGCACACTATGCTTGGTGAACTAGGTGAGCTCCAGACCTGACCATCGCTCTAAATGCTAACATGCACATGATGCCTCAGCTATCAACAAGAGCCACATGGGATGTGGTGAAAAGCAATTTAGTTCAGGATGTGGTAATTCCAGAATTATAAGCCCAGAATCAAACAAGTTAACTCTGCAAAATTGCATATCCCCCTTAGATAGAAGGACATGCATAGCTAGCTACCTTATCCATGCAAGTGACAAGAGCCCAGAGTTTACTACCCTACCCATGCAAGTGACAACAGCACAGAGCTGGGTTGCAGTGAAAAGATCTCTGATACAGAAAATAATGCTTGGCAGATAGTTGAAGATCATGGCTCCAACCCTGCAAACTCATGTTGCAGAAAGAAATAAAAGCCACAAAACATGTAGAATATATCCCCTCTGAATATGAGACTTCTTCTCAAGGTATTGCATGTCACTGAGAGTTGGATTCCACTGGATATGAAATAATCAACATCTGACTAGGACTCTGAATCTGCGTACTCTACTGCATGAATGGAGTATGCAGTACTTATAGGAATATCCTATGTGTCTTGATGCTGTTTTTTACTTTTAAAAAAACATATTAAGTAAGAGTTAATCTGTTGTAATTCCTGGGGATTGAAACAACAACTTGATCTTTAACATTACATAGAGAAACAAGTATTAAATCATATTTATCATAGTATTACTTTCACATTTATTCTACATTAATGTATGCCTCAGAAAAAAAGGATAATGGAAAAACAGAAGACAGAATCAACTTGCACTTGTATCCTCATCAACTTGCACTTGTGTCCTCATCCACTTGCACTTTTGTCCTCATTCACTTCCACTTGTATCCTCATCCGCTTGCATTTCTATCCTTATCCACTTTCACTTTATCCTCATCAGCTTTCACTTTTACCCTCATCCATTTTTGCATGTATCATTCATTTTCACTTGTAACATCCACTTTCACATGTGTCATCCACTTGCATTTGTATCCTCATCCACTTTTACTTGTTTTCTCATCCAAGTAACAAGCTTTTGTTCTGAGATTTTGAGAATTAAGAAAATCTTGCACTAGAATCAAGAGGATAAGTTTGTGAGGAAAATTTAAGACAGTGTATAATCAATGAGTTATGGTACACAGTAGCTGTAAGACTAAATATCTGTATATGAAGTGTTCAATATTTCACAATGCCGCTAGACCCAAGTATCTGTCAGTTAACTTCACCTACTTAAGTTCAATATGCCAATAACCCATTTACAGATAGGTTATCTGAAACAATCCAAATCCCTTTCAATTGCAAAGCTGTTATTCTAAGCATTTCACTAAAATTATAAAGAATCATCAAGAAATTATTGGGGGGGGGGGGGGGAAATTGAAGGTAACACTGAGATTTTAACCAGATCTTGTTCAGCAGAAATGGAACTAAAATTGCATTTTTATTTGAGGATGAAGATTGGTTGAATTTGATATATGGTTCGACTCAAGTTTCAAGATCTGTTGGTGTCGGCTGAAAAGACATGGTTCAAATCATATCTGCTAAGGATTCTTGATTAGATACCATACCAGAATCATGTCACACGTGACATTCCCATAAATGCTCAGATCTCCTTTCCAGCAGCAATCCAAGAGTATGAAGACTTAGTCTCACTCAGATGTTGATTATATGATCATCAGTTTTTTCCAGAGTGAACACACTTTCTCCCCTACACTGGTCACCATTTCTGTCATTCTTTTTATGCGTGCATTATCACCTCCATATCGGGCCATTATTAAGTCAGCCCTATCTCTTTTCAATACTGTGCCATCAAGCATAGCATTGCTCATCAATGAGACTGCTCTTTCGTTGCTCTGACCCGTGCATGACAAGGGTATATCCATGTAACACTTTGTACAACAGAGAGTTGTTCAGTAGTGTGACCCATTCCTTTCTTAACATGCACACTTATTACTCGAGTACTCATTGATATCAGCTGTAAAAATAAAAATATGTGTTAAAATTACTGTTTCTTAGTTACTCGTATTATAACACATGGTAAAAAAATATTGGTAGTATATCCTATTCAGCAAATAGCTATCAACCTAGTATTTTTGGCTGTAGTTTGCCATTACTTTCTGAGCAGTCTGGATGCAAAACTGCCTGTGGCAGGATTCGAACCCTACACCTTGGCCATCAGAGACGCGAACTGTACCACCCTGCCACATGGTACAAAACAATTATCAGAGTTTTCCCATTCTTTTCTATTGTATTCTTCCTTCAAAACAGTGTTTAATGTCAGAAATTTGACATTATGAATCAGATATGTTGTTTCTGTCATTCCATTCCCCTTTGGTGTTGATGACATTATTTGCAGTAACATTATAGGGCTCATGTTCATGATGTGTCCAAGCAATTGCCATCCTATATTTCTACAAAGTTACCCATGTTTTGAAGGTTGATGTCTTGAAATTTAATGTTAGATATTTTCTTCTGCCAAAACATTATTTTGATTAACATAGACTTGTATGATGAAGAAAACATAATGTTTTCAAGGGTTTGTTTTGTATGATTGATAATCAAGTGCTGTAGTATTTTATACCTTTTTTAGTTTTCATCCAATTTATTTGATTCTGTCACTTTAGCAAGATGTCATAGTCATATTTCTTACCTACTGTATCATCCAAATGCAAGTAATTTGACCTGCTTGGAATGCTACCTTTTCCAGAAAGCATATATTTTTGCAGCATAAATATAAATAAATCATTACTTTTATATATAAGTAATGGATGTCTTCCTTGTATTGTGAAGATATATTAACAAGATTGTGCTTTGTTGAGTGTGAATGTGAGTACTTGTCCATTACCTAAAGTGCTGAGGTGTCGGGTTACCCAAGTGTTAATGTGTCTGGTTCATTCCAAGATTTACAGTGTCATTGTGTCAAGATATCCTGAAAGTTGTTTCATTGAGTCTGGCTATGAAACATTAAAGTATTTGTATCTAGTATTACATAGTGTTAAAATATCACTGTAAAGTAATATTAGTGAATAGATAAATTGTCTATTGTCTTTCCCCAGGTGGTTTCTTATCCACTCTTGCCGTTAAGCATAGTGGCGATTGGAGCTAGAGCTTGCATTCTAGAGCCAGATGTGTGGCCTCAGCTGTGTTATGACCATGTCTGTTCAGGATGTCCCTGATGTTTTCTATCCATCTTTTTCATGGTCTTCCTCTGACTTTGTACCCTGTTCTCATTTGGTTATATGGCTGTTTTGGCAAATTGTCGTGATGCATTTTCATAATGTGGTCAAACCTCTTAATCTGCTGCCTTTCTATGTATTCTGTGCAAGGTATTATACCTATTCTTTCCCTGATATCTTCATTTTTGTAATTTATCGAGCCTGGTGATCTCTGCGGTTCCTAAATCATTTCATCTCAAATCACTATTTTTCTGTAATGTGAAGATGAGAGAGACCAGGTTTGGCACTGGTAGCACAGTGTTGGTAGGAATATACTGTAGATCAGTTGTCTTTTAACTTCCATCTCAATCTTGGGATGAAGAAGTAGTGGTGACGGTATGTTACTGCATTTGCCTTTTGCCATCTTAAATAAATAAATATGTACTGCAAATACCTACCACTACATATCAAATATGATACAAACAATTAATATACCAGTAATGAATAATTATTTATAAGAATAATTATAATTCTGAAATTTTTGACGTTTCTATCCATGATCTTTGTCTGAATGAACATATAATAATAAAATAACAAATAATACCAAAAATATTATTTTAAAAACTTCTCTTTAAACAAATTAATCAATAAATAGTACCAGCATGTGGATGGAAGGATCATGATGTCTTGTACACAATTTGTGCAATACATTCAAGAATGCGTATGATAAAGAAATTGCGCACTAGAAGAGATGTAGAAGATTAAGACAAGAAATCAAGATGATGTTTGATGATCATCATGTTCCTCCTTCACAAGCGAAGATGAGCATGGCATGAAAAACATTAAATGTGATGAAAATTCTTTTTATTAAAATTGGTAATTATCTAATTTGGTTTGTGAGTTTGTAGATGTCCGATTTGTGCACGGAAAGTTCTATTGCAGTGCATGCAGGAGTGCTGAAGGTTCGGGGTAGGAGAATTTCGGATTTGTCCTTGCGCTTGTGGATTGTCTGCAGTGTTCTTTCTTTTTCAAATTTCGTGATGCCAGCAGTGATCTGGGTGTGCCAGACTGAGCGATCAACTGCTGTAGTCTCCCAAAATGACCACATGGCCTGAGCCGCCTACATGCAGGTTTGTGACTATGCCTGCCAGTGTATCCACACCTGCCACTTTGCCACTCGTCCATCACCGCAGGACTTTGTTGATGATTAATGAGATGATGATGAAAGTCATGTCTTGCACTATGAAAATTGGATTAAAGTGAGGGAGAGTTTAATATTTAATCACATACAGAAGAGAGAGATACCATAGAATAGAGCACTATGTCTGCCATAGATGCAATATTTGAGTTATCAGACTTGGAAACAGTCAACACAACAGATACAACAGTGTAACGATAGATCAAAACAAAATCCATATCAAAAACACAAATCTGAGACTTTTATATTATACCATAAACATAAATCAAAGGAAATTATTATTGTCTATCCCCAGGTGGATGGATGATGGTCAGAATATCCATGCTTGTCGTTAAGCATAGGGGTGGTGACTTGGAGCTTTAGTTGTCTATCCAAGGCCAGATGTGTCACCTTGGCTGCATTGAAAACGTATTTGTTCAGGGCTGTCTTAATGTTGTCTATCCATATTTTTCTTGTCTTTCTCTGGCCTTGTATCCGGATCTTATGTCATATGGTCTTGTCAATAGTTGGTTATGATTAATTGTCATAATGTGTCCAAACCATTTTATTTGTTGTTTCTCGATGTTACTTAGTTGTCGGATCATCACTGCAAACTGGATACATCCATAGTTGCTCCAATCTCTCCCTGAGTGTATCCGCCATAACAATTCTACTGACAGTACCGGTCATATGCTGGTTGACCATCATTCTTCTGCGTCCTCCAAAATGTTCACTTCTAGCAACACCGCATATCAAACCCTGATCTTTAATCCTGGCTATTTAAAAGGAATCATCATCCACACTAGTCTTACTCTCGCATGCTATATCTCTTAAGGAGTTCAAAACATCAGCTCAATCCATGGCCCCATCATTCTATGCCACAATCGCGTATGATGCCAGTTGATCTGCTCTTTCATTTTCTCGAACACCCACATGTCCTGGCATGGAAAAAAATGTAACCACTTTCAGCCTTGCCTTTCTCAATGCCTCAGTCCACTGTTCACGAACGATACCCACTTGTACCTTCCTAATCATACTCATAGTCACTCAAGATGCAGACCTGCGTTACCTTCTGTGTGCATACCCACTCAAATGCACTGGTCACTGCCATAGTCTCCATGGTCATGCTACTCATAGCAACTGCAAAGGCACCACTCTCCTCCCTAATCGTTTTACCTGCGCACTGATCTGTGAAGGCCCAAGCACTGTGAATATGCGTAATCATAGACCCATTGGTATATATAATCACATCCCCCTCTTTGGCATTCTCACTGACCAAAGCCTGCACTTCTTTCTCCACAGCTGTAAGACACCATTCTCTGTATTCCCTGCTAAGTGATATTACTACTCTCAAAATTCTCAATGTTTTCTGTGCATGATCTTATACAGATTCTTCAGCATTTCTCATTTTGCCTAGGTTTGGTCACTTTGGCAGCTTTTCTCAGATATTTCATCTTGCATGTTGTAAGCTTTCTCTGCTGGGCTGCTATCAGCGTCCATATCTGGAATTGATAACAAAGTGTTAGCATAAAAATACTGTTTATCATCTGTCTCTTGGCTTCCATCTTGATCTTTGGTTTGATCAGTAATGGTGATAGCTGGTATGTCACCAAATTTGTTTTCTGGCATCTTATCTCAATCTCTCTGTCTAATGTTCCATTGTCTGTGAATATACTTCCCCCTGGTACTTAAATTCAGAGGCGTGTATCACTTTGGTTGTGTTTATTGTTATGTTCACTGGATTTGTGACTTGCTGATTTTCATTACAAGGAAACTACTACCAAACACAAAAGACCAATACAACATAAACTGCAGACACAAGAATGAACAAATAGACCGAGTCATCTACGCCACAGATAGAATTGATTAAGATACTGCCTAAAAAAGAATACAAAAAAACACAAACATACACAGATTACATAAATACATATATATAGGTCCTATATAGAAAGATCAAAACAGGATGTTAGAAAATCAAGATGCAATGTTGTGACTTACCATCCTCGATATTCAAACAAGCAACAACCTGCATGACGACAAAACAACAATTGATAAACAGTACTTTTATTCTAACTCTGTTACCAATGTCAAGCATGGACCTTCAAAAAGATAAAATTATCACATCCTGTGGAATGAGATGTTTGAGGAAAGATATAAATGTCATCAGGATAGCTACGGAGAAATGAAGATATCAGGGGAGACATAAAAATCACCTCAGGTAAAGACTAGAGCCTCCATAGAGATACAGCAAACCCGGTGGTTGGCACCTCATGAGAATGTAACCAACGCAATCAGCCCTTCGTGCATACAACAACAGAAGATCGAGCTACAAGGCACAACAAATACCAAGAACTAGGTGGGTAGAGACAATTAAAGAAACCTTAAAGAGAACTGGCTGACCACGGACAATGCGACCAAAATGGCCAGACAAACAACTGCAACTTTTCCCCACGACACTTGATGGCACAAGTGGAGATGACAAACAATTGATTGGCTATAGCCCCCCCCCCCCCCGTATCTATTATTTGTTTGTTGGTTGTGGATTCGTCTTGGTAGTACTAGACACGCCTTTTTCAACCTTGGATGCTATTCTTATTAGTTAAATCCAGGTATAGGCCCTATAGTGTGAACTGGCTTGTCCTGTGGGAGAACTGGTTAATTTGATCTAAGATCTGGTCTGAAAGTTCGAATATATATTTAATTGGTAGCATAAGCCTATGCCTATCCTATTTAGGATGTAGCCATCAACTCAGCATTTTGTGGCTGTATTTACTTGGCAGTGTGTGTGGTATTTTACGGGGCATAAAGGGGTTGATCTAGGCGGACTCAGGGTTAGCAAATAACCAAGATCCTAAAAGCACTTTCCCGTGGTACATCGTGGAAACAGAAAGACACCCGATTTAGCTGTCGCTATGGCCAACACTTTTAGGCTCGCGGATGTGGAGGCCGTAGATGGAATGAGAATTGCCTGCAAGAGACAAGCGAGACCTCTACGTCAACATACCCAGCAGCACTGTCGGCACACAGTAACGAAAGGCATCAGGCATTGCGTCTCGTACAGCGGAAAAGGCAGAAACATTGGAGGGGCGGCCAATGTCCGATTTGGGTAGATCCCGCTAAGACGTAGTGATCATATGAGTACACATTGAATCTAGAAAAGGCAACACGCGCTAAAGGGCAGCGTTGTGTATGTGAATAGATATAGTGAAAACTAAGCTACAATTGCCCAGCACGAGATAGACTAGCTGAAGTGCTGATCATGCTCGGGAACACACAGAAGCTATCTCCCACCACAATATACCCTATTCAAAGTATAAGGCATGACTCGGGTATTGGATACGCCAACTCGAACATGTGCCCCAGGGTATGAAAGAAAGCTTTGAATACAATTTTCACACAGAAGACGCACTGAACAAATGTCGGAGAGCACTTTGTTCATGACTTCTGTCCAAAGCAGTGTTGAGACTCGGACTGTGGGCAACGTAAACGGGAAGCAAGTCCCTGTCTTTAGACAATGCAATCTAGCCCAACTCGACTGTCGCCTCTGCCCAACACTGCTCATACAGAGATAATTGGATTCAGTACCCAAGGGATAAATGCGATGCTCATCGTCTGAGATAGGCGTAGAATCTACCTACTTCTTTGTACTGAGGGCAACAGAGACAGAGGACGACAATGTGAGAAAATATTAGACAGTTGAACAACCTGGTACGGAAGGGAAACAAGAAGGATTCTGATACATAATAGTTGAAGACAGCTGCGGAGAGCCATTATAGCCTACGCCAGCCGGCATGGCATTTGATGATGATAACATAGTTCTTTGAGTAATAGGCCCCTTTACGCAATGGCTAAGAATCAAAATACACTGGCTGCGCCTGGCGATGAATTGGAAGGCATCAAAAGCGGACGAGGGGAGTGCGTGAGAAATGCAGGGGTAAATCCCAGACCACCGACGTGTTTGGCAAAGTAGTACCACGCCAGGAAGGTGTATCAACCCTGAGTCTAATTCGACTGCCACCGTTACCTAACACAGCTCATACAGAAGAAATTAGGTCTGATATCTATGGACACAACGGGTGGTAGTGGAATGTCTTCCTACACGAGGAACAGCTCGCTGGTTGCGAAGCACCTCGTCGAGGGAAAGATAAACAATGGGTGACCTAAGCAAACTGTCAGCTCGTCTTGTAACATGTACCCCCTCTGAGTAGAAGGCTCCTCCAATAGGCATTGCGCCAAGCTGAAAGCTGAAGTCCCATGTGTATGAAGGAAAGCGTGAAGAGACCTCTCCAGTGCACATAGGAAGCAAGAGCTAATCGCTCGTTAATCATGGGGTTCAACAGTAACAACAACAACAGTATTGTGTCATTTCTTTCTGTACTGTCCGAAGCAAGATTGCTTACGCCGGGATTTGAATCAGGTAACATGGCCGTCACAGACGTGCTCTACCACACCGATATAGAGATGGACGAGAATAGATATGCATTGCAGTAATTGTGTTGATGTTTCCAGAGTGGTACACCTACGATCCTGAGGGATTATGGGCTTACTCTGCTGTGAAGATCGGAACCCTGTGATCACAGCTAAAAGCTGATATTTCAATATAAAGCAATTTTTTCATAATCTCGGGGGGGGGGGGGGGAGAGAAGGATGTATTGACATAACTAATTAAGGATTTCCAGAACTCTTGACAAGTTGTTGACAAGGGTTATGGTGTCAATAATCTGTATTCTGGAGATATCCTAGGCCTATTAGGCCATATTCTAAGCGATAATGGCATGGAACTAGATCATTATGCACATGGTCCTATTATTCAAACTTCAATTAATAATAATAGGGCCTATAGGCCTACAAGCATTGAGGATTTATTAATAAATACAAATTATGCATCAAACAGGATTTTAACTAGATCCACTCAGATGGCACCCGCTCGCCTCGCAACTACTATGTGATCGAAGACGGAAATGTTGACTCAAGATGCGAGGCGAGTGGGTGCCATCTGAGCGGATCTAGTTAAAATGCTGCAGGATTTTTCTTTATTATGCAAACTTGAACTTTAGTGTGCCAGCAATGCCGCACCTTTTGTCTCGTTTGGCACACTACACCGCACAAATTGGTCAGAGAAATGTGGAGGCATATCAAGAAATCAGGAAAACGCTCACAGACACGTGTAAGAACTTGAGCATGGAAAACCATATGCTAATCACAGTTGAAGAAATCAGGAAGGCACTGAAAAGTACAAAAAATACAGCACCAGGGCCAGATGGCATTAGATACGATGACATTAGTCGAAGAACGGATGAGGAGTTGGGAGAGTTGGCGGACATGTTCAATAATAGCCTTCTAAAGGGCACAGTGAAAGAAGACTGGTTGCACAGCTATTTAGTTCCACTACACAAACCTGGGAAGGACCACACCAGGATACATGGCTACAGAATAATAACTATGCAGAATACGATTGGCAAGCTTTTGGAAAAAAATTGTGGCCCGGAAGGTATCGTGTTATCTTGAAAGAAATAAGTGTTTACCAACATTGTTAGGAGGATATCGTCGAGGAAAGAAGACATGCAGAATGCAGCCATATTTGCGCAGGATGTTTTTGAGGGGTTCGATTCGCGCATGGAGACATGTGCGGTCGAAATAGACCTTCAGGATGCGTACAATAGGGTGTCATTGGATATCTTGATGCACCAGCTGTTAACTCTTGCAGTTAATCCTTTTGTCGTGCGTTGGGTTGGCGCCGTCCTGATGCACAGGGTTGTAGTTCTTAAGTGTGGTAACTGGATATCTACACCAACGGTTATTAGCCCTGGCCTGCCACAGGGATCGCCTCTATCTCCTGTACTTTTCAATGTATACACAGTACATATCGCTGGCAATCAAATCACAGGTGTTGGCAGAACGATGTCATATGCCGATGATATCCTGGTGTATAGACAGGGCAGAAATCGAGAAGAGTGCGTCGTGGAACTACAGAAGGAGCTGGACAGACTGACAAATTGGTGTCGAGATACGGGAGCAGTGGTTAATCCGTCTAAGGCATTCGTGATATGGTTTTCCTTGAACAATCACATGGTAAAGACACCCATGCCACAAGTTTCGTTGTCCGGAAAAAGTTTAGAAAGAACTAGCACAATAAGATATCTGGGTGTGTTTTTTGACAGAAGCCTGAGTTTCAGGGAACATGTTGACCACATTATCATAAGGGCAGGCAAAGGCTTAGCAGCAATGAAGGTTATGGCTGCTGCGCAGTGTGAGCAAAGATTGTTATTTCTTTTATACCAGGGTTTGGTTGTGGCTGTGGTGGAATATGCACTGGCAATTCTGACTCTTAGCCAAACTCAGATCGAAAGACTGGATAGAGTCCAGAATGCAGCAATGCGTATCATTCTGGGATGCACAAGAGACACATCGACAAGAGCTATGCGATACCTACTTGACTGCCCAACAGCTGAGCATAGATTACAGTATTGCCGTGCACGGGCGTCCCTTCAAATACATGCAGATAAGGAACACCAGTTGCATTCCGAAATACAGAAAGTTAAAGGCAGCAGACTCAAGAGAGGAAGGTCGTGGATGGGACGTGCTGAGGATGTAATACAAAGCGTGTGCAGATTACAGGATGTGGCAGCTGGTGCGGAATGGATAGGTCTACCCACAGATTTCGAAACTTGTTTGAGAGTAGTAATATCACTTAGCAGGGAATGCAGAGAATGGTGTCCCACAGCTGTGGAGAAAGAAGTGCAGGCTTTAATCAGTGAGAATACCAAAGAGGGGGATGTGATTATATACACTGATGGATCTGTAATTAGGCATGTTCGCAGTGCTTGGGCCGTTACAGCTCAGTGCGCAGGTAAAACGATCAAGGAGGAAAGTGGTGCCTTTGCGGTCACTACGAGTAGTATGACCATGGAGACTATGGCGATGACCAAGGCATTTGAGTGGCTACGCACACAGAAAGTAACGCAGGTCTGTATCTTGAGTGACTCTATGAGTATGATTAAGAAGGTACAAGTGGGTCTCGTTCGCGAACAGTGGATTGAGGCCTTGAGAAATGCGAGCTTGAAAGCGGTTACATTTATTTTCGTGCCGGGACATGTGGGCGTTCGGGGCAATGAAAGAGCGGATCAACTGGCATCGTGTGCGATTGTGGCAAAGGGCGATGGAGCAATGGATCGCGCTGACGTTTTGAACTCCTTAAGAGATATAACACACGAGAGTGAGACTAATGTGGATGATGATTCCTTTTCAATGGCTAGGATTAAAGATCAGGGATTGAGATGCGGTGTTGCTAGAGGTGAACATTTTGGAGGGCGCAGAAGAATGATGGTCATCCAGCATAGGACCGGTACTGTCAGCAGAAGTGTGATGGCGGATACACTCAAGGAGAGATCGGAGCAACTATGGATGTGTCCAGTTTGCAGTGATGATGATCCGACGACTAACTAACTTGAACTTTAACCCTTCTTTGACCCTTGTGTGTTACAATTTACGTTTGTTGTAAACATGGCGAATTCGGTGTTTAAAAACGTTGAGAATGTACCACCAATTGAAATATTTCAGCTCACTAGACTTTACACTGAATGCCAGAATCCCTTAAAGGTTAACCTAAGTGTTGGGGGTATGAATTTTCTTAGAACTTAGATAATATTTGCAGCGTGTGTTTTTAAATATCAATTTAACGTTGTAAATATAATTTTAGCGCCTGTAATAATAGCACGTTGTTGTTATAGTAGTTATTGGACTGTATTGTTTTGATGCCAAATTAATGTTTTGTGTAAAAAAACACTTTACGAAATATTATTTAAATTGTAATTTTCAATGCTACTTGGCTATTATATTCCTATAATGCTAGTAAAGTACATTTGAAATGTATAAAAGTACCGAATAATGCTGAAATAACGAATAGAACTTACTTATATTCATTTAAATTATTTTGATGCCAAATTAATTCATTAAAAATTCGCACCTTTTCCTGAAGGAACAATAATAATAGTAATATTAATACTTCTGAAGTGTGTAGGGTTGCCAAATGTTTTCAAGGGAACCAAAAGAAGCGCTACACAAGGACTCGTTAAAGATGTCACTGAAAGCCTTTGAAATAAACCAAGATTCATGGGGAAAAATTGTACAAAATAGAGCTGTATGGCGATCTACAATCAAAACAGGCACAGCATCTTGTGAAAATAGTAGAAATGCAGCAACTCAACAGTGAGGTGTAGCTAGTGGGCCTAAGTCATTGGTAAACCAAAACCAACTACATTGGTCGGTAAAAGTACAAATTATTTCTCCACTGTGCTATAAATAGCACACTGTTGACAATTTTAACTATCAAACGTCATGGATTCCCGTGTAACACCAATCAAAATAATGGCTGCCGTGACGTCACATCCGACAATCACACAGTTCAACTCTAGACACAGAAGAACTTATGCATAATCTGTTTGTTTTCCAATTTACACATTTTTTACAATTTCCTATTATTTGTGGTGAGCGATCAGTATTTCTGCCCGCTACACACGGAGCGAGGTGCGCACACACATTAGAAATATTATTTCTAATCCTAACCTTACTCTAAGTACTTACCCGTAAGCTTGCCAAATCACACAACAAAGGTCAGAAAACACATCAAAAATAGAGCAAAGGTCACAGTTGAGAACTATACTGTACTTCAGCCCATTGGTCATCCCAAACCCACACTGTTCAAGAGCATCTGTGGCCAGAATAAGGCTTACTAGCATCCACAATCTCATTGTCAAGGACATAACAGTTGACTGTCCCATTCCAGATAGGATCAGTGACCAAGAAGGCATTATGAAATTGGATGTGTCTCAAATATAGCAGCCATGCTGTAAACCATGACACAACACATTACATTCTCCAGATTGCATCCTGATAATCTGCATGAGAAGAAGGTCACCACCAACTTGTATTCTATAGCAATAGTATCATTCTTTGAACTTCTGAGACCATGAGTCATAGTACTCATCCCCTGGCTGCTTGAGTTGATCATAGTTACTGTCTTGTTTTGCAAGTGACAAATTATTTGAGTACAGTACAAGTAGACGCCACCACATTTTTAATTATTTCCCTTGTCTATGTTTGTAAATTTCATGTTTATCATTTAATAATTGAAATATTTTTTTATTTAGGATTGGGGTTAGAGTTAGCTATGTAAAACACAGTTAAAAACAACTCTTTTTCAGTTTTGATGTCATAACAGAAATTAATATCTGGAGGTCAGTCAATCAGCACATTCATGAAAATATGCTTATTTAATTTCTGCATTATTCTGGTGCTGTCATATGGATGTGAGAGCTAAAAAAGTTCTTTATCTTCAGAAAATAAACTACTGAGTTTCAACAACAAATTTCTTCGTAGGATAACTAACACCCATTGGAGTGAATTCAAATCAATTTCACATCAAAACATCATAACAGATGCTATTTGAAAACGCCGTTGGTTCTATATCGGGCATGTCCTATGCTCAGACTTCAACAGAATACACCACCAATCTCTTAAATGGATACCTACAGGTAAAAGAGCCAGGGGTAAACCAAAAGAAACACTCAGAAGAACAATACTTAGAGAAAGTAAAACAAACAATATTCATACTATTCGCGAACTACACAAATTAGCTTTGAACAGAATTGGAGAGATCTTACCTCTGCCCTATGTGCTAACTTCAGCGCTAAAGGAAATTGATGATGATGTAAAACACATCTACCCTAACCCTATCCCATACCCTAAAATAAATAAATATTTGAATGATTAAATGATGCAAATGAAATTTACAAACATATACAAGGGAAATAACTTGACTATGTGGTGTTATCTACTTGTACAGTACTATTAATTGTAACCTGAGTTGTCTGGTCAATGGATAAACAATTTAACCACTACAATACCAGAGTTGCTCAAATGTACCCATATTCTGCTTTAATAATGGAAAATGTTGGTAGCATTTCCGATTCAGGACACATCATTTAAACCAGCATTTTTGGGCTCTAATGATTTTCTAGGCAATATAAATAAATCCAGTAGGTTGCCAATTCTTTCTGAATGACCCGGTTACACAGTTGTCTGTAGTAGGGTTTAAAACTAGTGCCTTAATTGTCCACATTCCACTCAGTAAGGCCTACCACTGGACTACAGAGTCAGACAAACTGAGGAATGATTTCAAAATTTAGAATTATTGAAACAGGGTAAAGTTTACTAAATTATGTATATAATCTTTATTCAGCATACAGAGATCAGGATGGAAAGCCATGGGTTCTTCCTGTTGTGAGAACTGCAGAGTTTCATATGGCAAATGATAAAACACTGAATCATGAATACTTGCCTGTATCTGGTTTACAAGATTTCAGAACTGAAGCAATTCAACTGATGTTAGGAACTAATCACAGAATTTTTATGGAGAATAAGGTATTTATTTGTTAATACTAGGTAAAGGTATTTATATATTAAAATGTTTTGAATATGCTACAGCTTATATTGTACTTAAATCTGTTGTCATCAATTGGTAGCTGTTGCTAAAAATAAAGAATAGAATAAACTATGCAAATAGTAGGCTTATAGTCTTCCAAAGTGTTTTCAAGTTTACATTTGTGTTTTCTTGATTACACAGTTTTGATGGTGTGATTAGTGTATTACTGGAGACAGTGTGATGCCAAATTTTGTTCTATCCTGCAGGATCTGGGATTTTTGTTCTTAGCCAATTATAGGAGGAGTATAAATCATTCAAGTCTATTTTGCTACAGACAAAAAAAATGGCGTCTCGATTACTCCAGCTAACAGCTAATTTCACAGCGTATAATATCGTCACAAAGAGACATCCAAAAGTCAACAACAAGGAATGTCCATTTCTAGACAAATTGTCTTGATGAATCTTGACAAGGCAGATGAATCCAAATGGATCAACTGCTCAAACGACAAAACTGCAAAGTATGTGGCGCACATGAGGCCTATTCAGGACATAACAATGAATCTTGGTTGGCCACCATGGAAAAGACTGGAACCTTAACACGTAAACTCCAAAGCCAAGCAATGGACTAACAACATCTGAAGATTAGGAAGAAACATATTAGAATAGGCACATATAGCCAGTCAGGGAAGCTAGAAAATTTAATATTAGATGCAGAAGCATTAAATGTAGATATTCTAGGAGTAGCAGCTATGAGATGGAAAGATACTGGGTAAACAAGAAAGGAAAATTTTAGTTCTGTACATTCAGGAGGAGATTAACATGAATGGGAATGGATGGGGTGGGAACACTGATCAAGAAAGAAATAGAAAAATACACCAGCAGGTAATGGACATATAATGACATAATTATGATGCTAAAGATAAAAGCAAAACCTTTTTATCTGGCCATAGTACAAACACCAACTACAGACTAAACTGAAGAAGAATTCTAAAATTACTATGAACACCTACAACATCTACTCAAGTCAGTAAAATCAACAGACATTCTAATAGTCTTGGGAGACATGAATGCAAAAATAGGGAAAGGAAGACACAAGAAATGTGTAGGGTAATTTGGACTAAGGACAGAAATGACAGAGGAAAAAGACTTATACAGTTCTGTGAGGAGAACAACATGACCATATGTAATACATTCTTTGAACATGAAAATAGAAGTTATATACATGGAAAAGTCCTGGAGACAGAAAGAGGAACCAAATAGATTATATTATGATCAACAACAGATTTAGAAATAGTGTCAAAAACACTAAAGCATATCCAGGAGCTGATATCAACTCTGACCATAATCCAGTGCTGTGCAAAATACATGTTCAACTTAAAAAGATAGAATATAGAAGAAATCAAGATCCACAGATAGACACATCAGCACTAAAACAACCAGACATACAACAAAAATACATTGTAGATGTAAGGAATAGATATGAACATCTAATGATAGAATGCATGGAACAATACAGAAGGGAATATGCAAAAGAGAAAATAGGCAATAAATGGGACAGCCTAAGGAAAAATATTCAAACATCAAATGAAAATTTACCAATAAGAAAAGCCAAGAACAAATAAATATGGATGACAGATGAAATATTAGAAGAAATGTCAGAAAGAAAGAAAGCTAAAAAATACCCCAAAATATTCAATTAAAGACAATGAGATATGTAACATGTACAAAACAGCAATAAAACAATGGCTAGAAACAAAATGCAGTGAAATAGAGGAAACATCAGTACAACAGAAGACAAAGGTAATGCATGAGGAGATAAAGCAGATCACAAATAAGACAAATCCTATAAATGGGGATGGCTGCATTAAAGATAAAAACGGAAAAATTATATTCCATAAAACAGAAGTACTTACAAGATGGGGAAATTATGTGACAGAACTGTTTGATGACCAACGAAACAAAAAAACCTACAATACACAACAACAATGGATCAGCAATACTGAAAGCAGAAGTATGAAACGCAATAAAATTAATAAAATGTGGGAAGTCTGCAGGCTCCGACAGCATAATAGCAGACATAAAAACTCTAAATGAATTTAGTTTGGAAACTATCACAGAACTTTACAATGACATATATGAAACAGGCCACATACCTAAATAACTGACATCATCAATATTCATACCACTACCTAAGATGCCCAGGGCTGTGGTCTGTACAGAATATAGAACTATAAGTTTAATGAATCATATAACTAAAATGCTACTCAGATAATACATGAAAGAATTAAAAAAGAGATAGACAATGAGGTTGGAGCAATTCGGTTTTAGGAAAAGCAAAGGAACCCGAGAAGCCATATTTAGTTTCTGACTGTTGATAGATAAATATATAGAAGTTCAAAAAAGTATCTATATTTGCTTCATAGGCTACAACATGAAAAATTAATCAAATTTCTTACGAAATAGGCCTAGAAAATGGAAAGACATCAGACTGATTAGAAATATATATTGGGAACAGACTGGGGTGTGAACATTCCATAAGGTGTGAAAACAGCTACTCACCATACATAGAAATAAGAAGAGGGGTAAGACAAGGATTTATTTTATTACCCAGCCTATTTAATGGTGTTTGTCTGTCGTAATAACGATTACCAAAACTCAACCAAAGTGCTTGCGCTTTGATAAGTAATGTGTAGATGCTTGTTGAGGCTGATTTTTCCAATACCTCATAGTCTGGTACTTTGTCCCACCAATGGATGTTTAGCAATTTACACAGGCAGTTAAGATGGAAGTAATTTAGTTTTTTTGCATGCCTAGCATACACTGTCCACGTTTCACAAGCGTATAGTAGGGTCAATTTAATATCTACAGTGATAATATATTTAAACATATAGAAGGAATGCCAGGACTCAAGATCACTGGAAAATAATAAACAACTTGAGATTTGCAGATGACACTGTTCTTTAAACAGAATTTGAAAATGAACTACAAAGACTAATAGATCATGTTGATAAATTAAGTAAAGAATATGGACTGGAAATAAATATCCAAAAAACAAAAACCATGATAATCAGTAAAGTCACAGAAGAACAAGTGCTAAACATAAACATACATAAGGAGAAACTACAACAAGTATAACACTATCAATATCTTATACACATAATCACAAATGACAGTAGATGTGAAGCAGAAGTTAAAAGGAGAATAGGAATGGCTAAAAGTACTTTAAATATCATGAGGAAAATATTAACATATAAACAAATTACAAACAAGTTAAAAATAAGAATGATAAAATGCTACATATATTCTATATTAATGTATGGCTCAGAAAAATGGACACTAAACAAACAATTAGAAGACAGAATTGATACATTTGAGATGTGGATATATAGAAGAATAGGGAGAACATCATGGAAAGAAAAGAAAACAAAGAAGTTATAGAACACTTAATATGAAAAAAGAATTATTAAGGAAAATAAAGACCAGGCAAATAAAATATTTTGGACACATTAAAAAACATGACACCTTGTTGAACACGTTACTTGAGGGTAAATTCAAAGGGAAGTGAGCAAGAGGTAGGCAGAGATACAAGTGGAAGAGTAATCTCAAGATAAACGGGTTACAGTCTAGCAGAGTGCACCACAAGAGACATAAGATGCTGGAGGTCTGTTGCAGCCAACCTTCATTGCGGAGACAGCAATGGATGATGATGATGAGTCTACCAAAAGAAGGAGAAAACTATATGCAGCAAGAATCACCTCTAATCATGTATCAAAGTAATAAACAGAGTCGTACAGTGCCATATAGAGCCAGTGCTGACATATACAAGCAAGTCACTAGTAATAGATAGGCTATATAAAATGTCATGGTAGCTCTGTTGGCAGTGAACTGGCTTCCTGTTTGAGTGACCCAAGGTTCAATTTCCAGTTCGACTGGAAATATTTAAAATCACCAACAGCTTAGGTTGACCCAACCTAAAATAATAGGCACCAGATCTTCTGAGAATTTAAAGGTGGTGAGCATGATACTGATCACTTTATCTCCAGGTAGGCCAAGTCAATGAAAAATATAACACTGTATTCCCAAATAGGCCCATGCCTCAATGGTGTGAAAAGAAGAAAACTTTACTTTACTTATATAAAAAGTGGGATTTATGAAATACATAGATACTTTTAAAGAATAATATTGAAAGTACCATGAACTGCCAAAAACGCTAATATTGGTGTTCAGAAGGAGGTAAACAACAATTGAAACTCATTTCCAACATCTGAAATAATCATCTCTCTATTGATAGCTTTATCAGAAGAAGAAGAGTCTTAGGACATATCCTATAATTAAAACTCATAAAGTGTATGGAGGAACAGCGTAACATAATTAAATAGAAATAATTGAATTATTGAAGCTGATAGTCAAAACTCAGGATGGATATTTTTTTATATCCATGATTTTCTAAACACAGCACTTGATCTTCTTCTTCTTTCGTTCACTTGAAACATGTCTATATCTGTAATTCTGTCTCCTTAATAAAACTCACTGTCTTTTGTAGTTCATACAGTGTCCCATAGAGCTTTGATTCCAGTGTTGTTTCCTCTGGCCAATATGTCTGCCTCAGCGTTTCATGCTCAGAACAATCTTGAAGTATATGTTTGGCACTCTGTGCTGCCTGTCCACATGTACACATGGCTGTGTTGCCAATCTTGAACTTTGTATACATGTGACTGTGGAGTCGGTTGTGTCCTGTTCTGAGACGTAGAATTATAACTTGTTCTGGTCTGTTCATAATATGATAGTCATCTTGTGTTGGTGTTTGTGGCTTTCTTATTGACTTGATCATCTGTTTTTTCTGATGGTAGGTGATTGGTATGTCTGGTTGGTCTTTGGCAGCACCTTCCTTAGCCAGTTGGTCTGCTTTTTCATTGCTTGGTATTCCACAGTGAGAGGGTATCCACTGCATGGTTACCCTATACTGGTAAGACAATTCGCTAAGTAGTTTTTTTCAAGTCTGTTAGTTTTCCAGACTGGAGAGCTTGAAGCACTGACCTTGCATCTGTCAGGAATACCACAGGCTGTAGGTCAGAGTTGGAGTTCAGCAGTTTTTTAGCTGCCACACTAATTGCCTGGATTTCTGCATCATAATTATTGCAGAATTTTCCTGTCGGTGTTCTGATTGTATCTCTAGGCTTGTGTGGATATTCTATATATACACCTGCACCTCCATTCCTCACGGCATTCTGTGCTGACCCATCTGTGTATACTCTGACCCATATATCTTGTGGATATTCCTCATCCAGGAAACTGAGGTTGACTGTCCTTCGCTGCACACTGTTCTGTTCATCCTCGCTTAGTATTCCTTTCACATGGGTCTGAATGTATATTGGCATTCCATGTCTTTCACTCCACAGGGTTTGTTCTGGTACAGGCGTTAAGAGGCTGTCAACTTCAGGTAGGTCTGTAAGTTGTCTTCGGAGTCGCTTAGCTTGATGGATAAAGCTGCTTCTTTTCAGTCGCCCCATTGCTAGATTTTGGAATCTTTCCTTCATTGGATGACTTGGCATACACTGAAACTTTTCTTCCTGAATTAGTACTTTTGTGTCTCTGCGTTCGCCAAGTGTTTGCATTCTTCCCATTTTCTGCATCTCTGCTATGGGTGTTGATTTCATTGCTCCCAACATTATTCTAAGTGCCTGGTTTTGCACTTTATCTAGATCTTGTAATGTAGTGTTTGATGCAGGACACCACGCTGCTGAACCATATTCCAGGTGTGGTCTTATGCCTTGCTGGTAAACTTTACTGAGTATATTCCCACTGGCTCCCCATGTGGTTCCACTTAGTTTTCTCAGGATAGCTTCCTCCTGGCTTTTGTTGTTGCTTTATTTATGTGCTGCTTCCATAGCAGTTTATCATCAAAAGTAACTTCGAGGTATGTGGGTTGTTTGTCTTCTTTCAAGAGTTCTCCATCTATTTTGATATGACCGGCTTTTTGTTTTGGTGAGAGGGTAAAGAGTGTAGTGCTGCACTTATCTGTGTTAATGCTGACGCACCATCTATTAGCCCATAAGGTTAGAGCATCGATAGCTCTTTGTACTTGTTTAGTGGCCACTGTCGCATGTTCTTCCGTGCACCAGATCACCAGGTCGTCAGCATACATTGCCACTTTGATCCCATGTAGTAGTTCAGCAACTAGGTCATTGATGTAAACCAAGAAAAGTGTGGGTGACAGGACTCCTCCCTGGGGTACTCCATGACGCAGTAGAACTTTCTTGCTCTTGCGACCATCTAATTGTACCCTGGCTTTTCTATTATGCAGGTATGCTTTTACCCATTTGTACATTCTTGAGCTAACCCTGCAATTTTGCAATTTCTTTAGGAGCCCTTCTTTCCAGACCTTATCAAATGCTTTTCTGAGGTCTATCCATGCTGCTAGTACCAGTTTCTTAACTTGGAAGGCATCCTCAATCTCATGGGAGAGGTAAGTTGCCTGATTTTCAGTAGAGTAGCACTGTCTGAAACCTGCTTGCTGTGATACCAGAAGGTTTTCACTTTCAAGGTACCACTGCATCCTAAGATTGATAATGCGTTCCATTGTTTTGCATAGACAGCTTGTGAAGCTGATGGGCCTGTAGTTGGAGACTGTGTTGCCATCTTTTCCTGATTTGAGGAGTGGTATCATTATTGCTTCTCTCCACGCCTGTGGTACATTACCCGTGGACCAGCTTGTGTTAAAGATCTGCAGTAGCTTTGCTCTTGCTGCAATTCCCAGGTTTCTAATCATTTCATTGGACACTCCATCAGCTCCAGGGGACTTTTTCATCTTCAATTTGGATATTGCATGCTCCAGTTCTCTCATTGTGATTGGTGCCTCCATGACTTCAGGTATAGGTTCGCCTTGACCAATGTTTTGCTGGTTCTCTCGAACCTCCTGTTGTTTGTCTGGGCTGACTTTGATGTTATTGTCTTCTGCAAAGGAATCTGCAAAGTAATCAGCTGCATGTTTACCTGTTAAAATGTTTCTATCTTTATAAAGTGTGATCCTGGTATTTCTCCCTGTACCTTCATCATTTAGTTGTTTTACAAGTTTCCATAATTTCCTAGTATCTCTTTCTAGGTTCAGCGACTCTGTTTTTTTTTCTTTCCAGCTACTCCGTCTGGCTTGTAACTTGGCTCTTTGAAATTTAACCTTTGTTTGCTGATATTTGTTGTGATGTTCTTGGCTAGGTCTGTTCTCAGCCTGCTGTCTAGATGCTTCCATCTCATTTTGCAGCTTTTCCAGTTCATCATTCCAGTAGGGTTTGTAGTTTTTGCGTGCCCCCCTGGGTATGGTTTTACTAGCAGCATGTAGTATACATCTATTAAATTCACTCACTGCTCTATTGATGTCTTTGTCTAAGTTCATGTCCTTAGCTAGAACACTGGTTAAATGCTAGTACATTTTCCACAGCACTTGATGATATTCTACAGTAGCACATGGACACCATTTTTGACACTTTTACTATGTGCATTTCTATATTTATTTTAAGTATATCTGTTTTAGATTAATAATAAACTATTATAATATTTACAACTATGCAGGCAGACGGTTTTCAGGCACCAGGTGGTACTGGTGCCTTGAGACTGGCAGCAGCTTTTTTGAAGAATGTCTTGAAGTTTGATACAGTTTATATGTCAAATCCCACATGGGGTAAGTAGATTAAATGTTTTAATGTTTAGATACAGTTTATTTGTCAAATCCCACATAGGGTAAGTAAATTAAATGTTTTAATGTTTAGATACAGTTTATTTGTCAAATCCCACATAGGGTAAGTAGATTAAATGTTTTAATGTTTAGATACAATTTATTTATCTATTTCCACATACATTAAGTATTTGTAGTTACTAATATCTTGCTTTTTACTGATCACCGATATCTCACTTCAATATTTCAGTTGGACACGTTTGTGTGTTGCGATCATTTCTATTCATTGTTTTTTAATGTCTTGTGCATATCTTGATAAAGGCCTTTTGGTCAAAACATAGAAAGTGTTTTGTGTATTGTAATTTGTATGTCTTCTTGTTTGCACATCATAATCCCCTAGATTTAGTGATATTCCATCGTGTCTAAGTGGAACTTTCTAAAAACCTGTGTTTTACATAAGTTATGTTTCGCGCAGTATTACCTTAAGTTTATTTATAAGAAACTGAACTAAAAGAGATGTAAACAGCGCAAATATTGTTGTTCAACATTCTTGATGAATTATACAAAGATATTGTGCTGCAATAGGAGTGAAATGAAAAAGTCATGACAATTTCATAAAGATACTCATATTTTAAATTAGTTTCATTAAAATTGTTTAAATTATGAAATTAATATTTATTAAATTACAAATTTTGTAATGTTGAGAAGTAAAAGAATTGTTATTTTATTACAGAAAACCACAGAAGGGTCTTTAAAGGTGCTGGTTTTAATCACATTAGAGAATATCGTTACTGGAATAATGATAGCAAAGGTGTTAACTTCACTGGCATGTGTGAAGATCTTATGGTTTGTATATGTTTGTTAGATTTTATGTTTATGTTATAAATAAATAGTCATAAATAATATTTAGCAAGAAATGTTTAATGATCTGCTAATGGTATATCAGAGTGCATATCTTGGTCATACTCCACCTCACTGCTAGCATAAAACTTCACCATGTTCCTCAAAGATGATATTGTCTCATTGCTGTCCATCACCTACTGATTGAGCACTTTTAAACACTGTATGATCATTTCTGATGGAATAATCCAGTTACACTTCGTTCACCATCTCAGTAGTCATGATAGTCTCTGCCCATCACTGCTGCATCAGAAAATACCATCCCCTCAAGCTATTTTGCACTTAGTCTGTCCTGAAATGGTTTGTTAAGACAGTGTTAGCAGCTGCAATGGTGAGATAAGAGTCAGAAATTAGGCACAAATGATTTCATTTCACAGTATTATTTTGTTTACTTTTTGCATGTGATGTATAAAGAATTTGCTGATGCCGATCTAAAGCTGGAAGAGAACAAAATATATGATTATAATGATTGTCCAACCTTACAAAGACATAATTAGCTTTAAAAGAGAACTTACCAACAACTGTTTTTTTAAACTTTTTTTTCACATTAAATTAATGAAACTATAAATATCTATTCTTACCACATATATACACATTGTCACTTTGCTAGATATTTCGCAGTGGTGATCTCCCTTGATTTAATCATGGTGTGTATCACTTTCCTGCCTGCAGTTCTTTGCCCAATTTAACGGGGAAAACATCAGCATTTACATAAGTTCATAAACTGTCATTTTTTTGTCTACACGTACAACATTCTTTCAATAACTTCATTAACCTATTTAATCCCACATAGCCTGAAGTCGCCCACTATATATTCATTCTGAATAAGCCATTCTGCCCGATTGACACACTGTCATTTAAATTGATGTTCTTTATGGTTTCCATGACAATAGACAAGCTAAATTTAGCCCTAACTTGATTACCGGTAATGGTAACTTCCATTATTGTTTGTTGATCATTTTTAACAGCTGATGTTGATCTACTGACCGGATCATGATTTAAAGAGTTTTTTCGAGAATTAACTTCATTATACTCAGGTTCCACATTTATATTTCGGCCCTCTCAATGAAATAGCACACCCCTGTCAGAAGTATCACTCATATCACATAACTATGTAATTTCAAGTGATAATGACTAAAGAATCTCTGTAAAAATCCACTTTTTAAACAAGATGTCATGAGCCAGATTGAAATCAGCGACCTCTTGAGCACAGGAGGTGCCTCAACCAGTTTTCCACAGAAATTCTATGAAATATGGTGAGCAGCAAGCAAAGTATAGTAACTATTAGTGTGCATATGCCTCTGCTAAAAGAGACTGAGCACCTATGTGTATGTTTGAGTGTAGTTATTTCAGTTCCATTAATCACTATTTTATGATGACATTGCCTTGTAATTTGTATATCAGAACCTATTTCAGATATTTTATGCCATTTCAGAATCTAGGTGTTGTCCATTGATTCTTCTTCTGTGACAAATTATTAAACATCCAATATTGGTCATGTATAGAGAGATTTGTTTTAGGTCTTCTTGGGTTCCCCACAACTTGTTTTGCAAAGAAGCTCCTGTGGGCCAGATTATCAATCTGTGAACAGCGAAACTGGGAAATCCTGTAGTCTGTGTTGCTGCTCTGCAGAAACAGGCAGTGGAGTCGCTGATATTGATTCAGTGTTAGTGTGCTTCATCACAGCAAACTTCTGGCCTTGAAACGACAGCTTAAACTCCCACCCCAAACTTAATGGCAAGTATGAATAGGATCAACCATTGTTCACCTGGGGACAGACAATAGATAGTTAGTGTGCTTTTAGATGTCATTGTTGTCCTGTTCTCAGTCTAATTATCCAGACTTGTTAATTTCTGTTCAATTTGATAATGTTGTTTTGTTTAAGGCTAGAGGCTATAGTTACTATTTATTTCACTCGACTGAAGTCATATAGCTTGTTTTAGCTGAGACTTTACTTCCCTGAAGCTCTGAGATAAGAGAGTCTGAGGGAGGGTATCTCCTGTTTTTTGCGAATTCGTCTGCTTTTTTTTTCCTGCCAGTGAGTTGGTATCCATTTTAGTACTAATATAGTCTTTTTTAGATAATTCAAAGATATTTTGTCTCATGTTTTGAATGAGAATGTCTTGTCTATTGATGTTTCAGAATGCTCAATCCCCCTCTGTTGTGATTCTACATGCTGTAGCTCACAATCCAACTGGTGTTGATCTAACTATAGAGCAGTGGAAGGCAGTATGTACAATCTTCAAGGCAAGTCAAGAAGATAATTTATTGATTGTTCTAACACAAGGGTGGCTAACCCATAGCACATACTCCAACTGTTTCATATTGCATAATTATAAATGCTTCATTACAATTCAGTGTTAATAATAAAAAAGAAACAATATCAATATAAAATATGCTAACTATTAGGTATTAGGTATGTTGATTATCATCTTCGCACACCAGACACGTCCATAGCTGCTCCAATCTCCGTTTCAGTAAAAATTTCTTAGGGTATAACGGCTGATGGTTCCGGTTCTATGTTCACTACTCTTTTTGAAATCTTTGTTAAGGGTTCTCTTCGGGCCATGCCAATCCTCACTCCCAATTCTTGCATTCTTGATATTGACTCATACTTATTCATCTCAAAATCCTCTGATCGTGAGGACTCAAGAAGAGCAGTGAGTATGTCTGCTCGGTCCATAGGCTGACCGTCTGTTGTGGTGGCGAGACAAGCTAATTTGTCGGCACGTTCATTTCCATCCACGCCGCATGTCCGGGGACAAAAATAAGAAAATAAGCGTGAGTTTCGTAGTGATGCCCGCATTTTAGCTCTCTCCAATGACTCCGCCCATTCCCTACATAAATCACCTGTTTTTACTTTCTGAATCATATTCAGTGAATCACTTAGTATGCAAGCATGGGAATAGGTTTGCAACTCCAGCTAGTAAAGTGCCTGTGTTACGGCAAATACTTCTATAGTTAGACTGCTCGTTGTTGCGGTAAAGGCACCACTAGCTTCGTGTACTGTTTTCCCATTTTATCTGACAGTAAAGGTCCATGCGCATCGCTGGTGACGGATGACTGACCCGTCCGTGTAAATCACAACATCTGAATCATCGGCATTCGCGCATATTAGTGTCTTGACCTCAGCATCCACGCTTACGTGGCTGTGTTTCTTGCACTCTCTGTTGAGTGTAACGATGGTCTTGACTGCCTCTTGAAAGAACGTAGGAATAGGTATCCATTCTTTGCCAAGAGCTATGTCTTCTGGGGCGCAGATATGAACGGTATCCTAGGCCCAACCCATCCACGATTTACCTCTCTTGAACCTGCTTTCCTTCACAAGAGGGAGCTCGCTGTGTAGTAGGTGGTCTATGTCATAACTCACTCTAAGGTATGCACTTGCACACCACAGATCAATTCTTGGAAATATGCTTGGAAAATCAAGGAAAAATCTCTTCCTGCTATTATTAATATTTTAATGTTTTAAATGTTTAAACTGAAATATATGTTGTGTAGCCACACATGGTGTATTCCTTGTGCAACCAAAGATGATCCACTTCGCTTCGTTTTGGATTCTCTCCAGCTTCTCAACTGTGTGTGACTGGCGGTGATAGCAGCACCTGCATATTCAATGACAAGGAGGACAAGAGCCTCATATAAGGAAACACAGACTACGATCAAATCGCACGCCTATGTATTGTAAGGATGAGGTCCTGATTATATCGTACCCTCTCATCTCCACAGTCGGTGTCACAGATTTTACGATATGATTGTTAAGAGAGAACCATGTCATCGCAGCCTTCTCTTGGTTGATCTGTGCCCCTGAACCATCACACCAGGAGACGATATGGTCTAGCTCTTTCTGCAGTGATCCAACAGTTTCTGTTCTATCTCTTCCCTGTCTGTATACCAGGATATCATCCGCAAAAGACATTGTTCTACGTCTCCCGACGAGCTGATGCTGTGTGATATCCACAGTGTAAACATTGAATAATACGGGTGAGAGGGGAGATCCCTGTGGAAGGCCTGGGCATATTGTTATGGGTTTAGATGTCCAACCACCACACCTCAGAGCCACCTTCCTCTCAAGCAACACTGCCGATATCCATCAGACGACAAAAGGGTCAACATTAAAGAGCAAGAGCGTGTTGATGAGGTATTCAAACGGCACTCTGTTATACGCGTCCTCCAAGTCAATCGCAACAGCACATGTTTCCAGACCTGCAGGAAGCCCTCGAATACATCATAGGCAAAAACAGCTGCATTGCGCCATGTCTCTTTTTGACGTCTGTATCCTCCGAGCGTGCCCGGAAAGATGCGACTATCTTCCAGTTCTCGAGCGAGGTGCTGTGCTACAATCTTCTCAATCGGTTTTCCTATGGTGTTCTACATCATTATGATTCTGTAGCCATTGATCTGGGCATGGTTTTTATTGGGCTTCTTTAGAAGCAATAGGTAGCTGTGCAGCCATTCTTCCTTGATGGTACCGTTCTTGATGCTTCCGTTAAACTCGCCAACCAGGTCAGTTATGTCACTCTCCTCAAAGATGGTGAAGTCCTCGTATCGTATACCACCAGAGCCTGGGGCAGTGTTCCGCAACCATTTAAGAGTGGTCTGGACATTCTTAGCAGTGATGCGTATGCTCCCATTCCACTTAGCTTCCGTACATAGACCAGACAGCATAGTGATAATCTTCCGCCTAATATCTTGATTGTTTTGGTCCGTCTGTTGAACGTAACACTCAAGGAAGGCCATTCCCTTATCTTCATCTGATTTCTTCCATGTCAGATCAGTGGATTGAAAGTCAGGTATGCCGACTCTTTGAACATTTCCATTCATGCTCCTCTGAAAACGCCAGAATGTCTTAAGAGACTTGCCTGAGCTCATCTGCTTACAGAATTCATTCCACCTTTCTTCTTTGGCCTCCTGGGCACCTGTCTTGAAGAGTAACATGGTGTTATCCATGCTAACTATTAATAAGTGATAAAGTCAGAGAATAAATGTGAATAAAAAATAATTTAAGATATGCAGATTACACTATTCTGATTGCTAAAAGTGAGGAAGACCTTCAAGAATTAATTCACTCTTTATCTACAGAACGTCTTTTAATCAATCCTAGGATGCCATTATATTTTATGGACCGTCAATCAATCAATCAATCAACCCGTAACCCTTCAGGGTCGTAGGGGTACTACATTGGATGCTTCAGCACACAGTGGAGTCCTCCAGTGGATTCTAGTCTCAGTGATGTGGATGAGTGTGGTATATCTTGTCCTGTCCATTCCTTGATGTTGTCTGTCCATGCCTTTATTTGTCTTCCTCTGCTTCTTCTACCCTCAACAGTTCCCTGCAGTATTGTTTTTGACAAGGAATCATGCCTGCATACATGTCTGAACCATGCTAATTTTCGTTGTTTCACTATTGAAAGCAATGGTTCCTGAACACCTGCACACATCTCTACTTTATTTCTTACGTACACATTGGTCTTATGTTCCCTATAAGAAATTCATACAATTCTTATGTAGCATTTGTACTCGAAATAAAATGACGCAGACATTTTTGTTTTATTTAATTATTTTTTGTATTTATATCAACATAATGATGGTTCTGATCGAAAGTATAATATGTCAAAATTACTTCTGACATGATTTTGTTGATTTTCTGACATATTATTATATCAATTGTGTGTGTTTTTGATACGTTTTGAACATGTGGTATTTTCTTTGTTTATTTATATGTTGTGCCATATAGTTATGCCATTTTTCCTTATAATTTTTGAATGTTTTGTGAAAGTATAATTATTTTATTTTCTTGGTCGCATTAATTATTGAAATCCAACCTGACAATAACTATCAACATACCTAAGCAGATTTACAAAAATTTGTAAGACAAATCTGACAAATGTCAGATCCAAGTCTTAGATCAACTTTCTCAGATAACCGTTCCGATTATACAGTGTAAATAGTATAATACACTATTTTTTACAGATTTGAAGTGTGGCTTGTAAATAAAAAGCTGAAAATGAGCTGGAGGGACTGATATGTGGTTTATTTTAGAAGAAGGAAAACACCATGGACAGCTAAGAAAAACTATTGTAGTAATTCTCAGAGCTGCGGTGTAAAAATAATTATAGCAAAAATTATAAGCAGAAAGTCAAGACATAACATCACTTTATTTGATTTTTTTACATTCTAAACACAAGTTTTTAATGCTATGTTTTAACCTGTAGGAGAGAAAATATCTGTTTGTGTTGATGGACTGTGCTTACCAGGGTTTTGCTAGTGGAAACTTGGAAAAAGATGCCTGGGCACCTCGTTATTTTGCTGACCAAGAATTAGACATGTTTATTGCTCAGTCATTCTCAAAGAATTTTGGTCTGTACAGTAAGTAAAGTTTCTGTCTGTATGGTGAACTGATTTTTTTAGCATTTCATTTGTGTTCAATCTTCCGTACTAGATGTCATCTCATTTACTTGCAGATAGTTTCTATTTAGAAGGCACCTTTCTATCTTTCCAGATGATAGTATTAGTTTATATGGCTTAATGGTTAAGCATACTGCATATTCACCACCACAGAAGTCCAATCCTACTTATGTCATGTTAGGCTCAATGATGAGTTTTGCATCTTTACAGATGGTCAGGAAGCAGACCAGTGTTAAATTTTTGAGATATAGTAACTGTGCTTCACTGCTTGCCCAAGCAGGTTTTATGAAGAAATGTCTTTCCCATTTGCACTAATCCTCTCTCAGCTCTGTTGTTTAGTTCAAAGTGAAAGGCAATGCCAATATTATTGAGAATAAGAGATCACAGAGGATGATTAAAGGGTTCAATATTTTTTATATTATAGTATATAAAAATAGGTTTGTCATCAATTGCTGCATCCTTATTCAAGAAGTCCTAAACAATTAAATATGTTCTAATTAATCATTTACAGTAAAAGGTAAGTAGAGATACAAATAGGAGAGATAAATCACGAGATGGACAGGTTACAGTCTGACAGAGTGTACCACTAAGGCAAGAGACGGGGTGTTGTAAGTCTGTTGCAGCCAACCTTCATTTCAGAGACAGGCGGTACTTGATGATGTATCTTTAAATGTTTGGCAGTCCCTGATGAGGGATGGGGGAGGGAGTGTTTGACAAAAATTGATGTCAATACTAATTTTATACAACAACTAAATTATTTATAAAATATATTATACACATTTAAATGTAGAATAATTTTTAAAAACTAATATTATCACACATATACCATGATATATATTTATCTGTCTTCCAAATTGGCAATAGGTTATCTTCTTCTTCTTCTGCATTTGCTCTCTGATAATCACCTTGAATAAATTGTGCGATTTCTACCAGGGAGCGTGAAGTACATTGCACTGTTAGTTCCACAGTAGAACTGTTATTTGCAGATTGGTTGGCTCACTCAGTGGTCTGGACATCTAAGACCTAGCACATCTGTTTTTGTCATGCCTTTAATTTGGGTAGTGGGCTTCCCTAGCTTATGACAACCAGCCTATCTGTTGACAGGCGGTGGGTGTGTAATAACTCTTCGCAGAAATGATTGTCGTTCATTTTAGAGCCTCAAAGTGTTTGTCAGGATTACAGCAAGAGCAGCTGTACTTCTATTTCTAGAGTGCACCACAAAGAGGTACTTTAGGATCTTGGTTATCATCTAACCTTGGGTCCACATGAGAGCAATGCAAGAACCTTTTCACCCTGGCAATAGGTTATGAATTTCAATGCAGCCTTTATCACACAACTCACTCGAAAACTCCCTGTAACTCCCTAACGGGAAAAATACAGTATGACAGTTAATTACCAGATCTTATTTTATCTTTTTCCATGGAAGGTTATTCCATATTCACTAGATTCTTGGTATGGTTTATGAAACTATTCCTTGAAAGCATTATATAAGTAATGTAGCAAAAATTCACAGAACATTCTGACATCATGCTAGCATTCACCATCATATGCTTATACTAATATGCTGATTTATGAAAGATTATTTGAATTGAAAGAGTTTCACACTATCATAAAGGATGAAAACAAGAAGTAAATCAAATCTATACTTAATTCCTCTATGGATAATGTACTATATTCAAGTTTTATTTATCAAAAAGGTATTGATGTGGTAATTCATTATTGTTTTAAGCCCAACCTTGATTGATTGTTCATTGTTAAAAATACACCTGGTAGAAGTACATTTAAGCTGTCTATATTAGTTTTTGAGATATAAGTAAATGTGTCACACATAAATTTGATGGGTTTTGTACAAAAATTATCACATTTTCAGTGAATTGTCCACAATATATGTAGAATTAAACATACAATCCCATTGAGGCCAATTCCTGGAAGTGAAGATGCTGCTGGAAACTAAGATTGTCAGGTCATCCCTGACATCAAGCAGAACCACAGTCCTGCCCAAGCAAGCAACGGTACCGGTCGGAGATACTAGTCCAAGAGGCGCACCAGCAACCATGGTATAATACAACATGACTAGATAATATATCTTCACAACACATACAAATATATTTTTCTTAATTCATTAAAACTAAAAATATTGCTTACTCTACAGGGCTTCTATAGTCAGATTCCAATATATTTTTGGAGGGGGTTATTTACGTTGCTCTTCCTTGTTTTCTTATGATACCATTTATTTTTTATTAAACTTCATTTATTATTTCATTTGTTTATTTTACCATCAAATGTAATAATTTTAGTTTTTATGAATCTGACACATTTTCTTAAGAATGTGAAATAAATAATTTAGTTATTTCTTACCTTTTCTTTTAATTTCTTTTAAATGTAAAGTACAAAAATTTTGAATGGTGAATGGCTGAATTCATTGCAGTTGTTACCAAAAAAAAAAAAGATTTGTAAAATTAATTTATGGACAACCCCACCGGAGAATGACATTAATAGCCTCAACTTTCAACGGCATACTGAAAATATCTGTCCTTTATGTTCTGTAATGACACTACAGTGTAAGCTATGTAAAATAATTCAGCTAGATTTGTCATGTGATGTACAAATGTGTGGTTAGCAGTAGGAGTCACATGAGTCATCATGGTGAACAGTTTCAAAATTGTCTTTCTCTCTCAAAATTATGTTTAGGTACACAGCAAAGTGCTGTCCAAAGAGTATTCTACTTGTGTGATGTGTTTCCAAGACTTTAATATTTTTTTTGTTCTTTCATAAATACTGTATTAATGTGCTTTTATCTGGTCTAGTTGTGAACAGTGAAAAATTCCTACCCTTGTATAAGTAAACAAGTATTTACTACGTTCTTAACCTTTAGAGCCCTGGCTTAAAATTACAAAACTTCCCCCAGGGCCTGACTTATTTTTTGGAAAATTTTCGTTATTGATGGTGGGTGTTTTGAAAACGGCATAACTTTTTTGTTTTAAAAGATATCAAAATAATTTTTGCACATCTAAATAAAGGAGTGAATAGTGAATATTATCGTGTTTTTTTTGTTGTTGTATGTATGATATGACAGTTGTGAGCACGTTTTGAAGTTGAAAATTCTGGCGAAAAACGCAAAACGTCATTTTCAAAATCGCAAATATATCTTCGTGACGATCCTAATACATGAGCAATGTGTGGCAACATTGATAAAATCCTCATAAATACCTATACTTATTGTATATGTATTGTTTTATATCAAAACTAATATAATATGAACTAAAAAGACTAATAAAACGTGAAGAAATTGCATATAACGACCGTCCGGTCAACACTAGGTCTATGCCGACACGCAGCGTAATTATTGTCCATGCACACATGTGTCACCCCTGATACATATTATTTTTGTGCTTTTTAATGAATACACACACATTCTTATCAAATAACAACATATTAAACACAAAAAACAACAATTAGAACATGTAGTCACGATCACTTACCCATGCCACGCGGTACTCAATTTGATAGTAAAATACGGCCGAAAATGGCTAAAGTCGCTCTAGAAATGCGTTGACAAATTCAACCGGCTTTCTCTCTCTTACAATCGTAATGAGTAAAGGAATTTGACCTTTAAACTGTGACGTATTCCTAGCTTCGTGTTGCGGGAATTCTATGTTATATAAGCTTTAACTTCGTGAAGTTCCGTGCTCGGGAATGGAGCGATATCGTATGTTGCGTGATTGCGACCACAGGCACTACGGGATGCACACGCAAGGCGCAATGTTGCGACCGTAGGGGCCTAAAGGTTAAACAATTGTTTACTTTTTGTTGACCCTGATCAAAGTGGAACATTTAGCATGCAACTATGCCTACTACCTATGATGCGACATTGAAAACAAACCTTATCTTATTGGAAAAAAGTATTACTATTATAGGAGCACAATGGCACATGTTTTGGGCTAGAAGTCAGTAGCAGAGAAACATCAAAGTGTATTTAATGACTACAGTGATAACTTGAATAGAGAATGGGCGCCATCAAGTATAAATACTAAGAAACATTGTTTTCCATTAAATTGAGGTAATTTTTATTTTACCGTAATAAAATATTACTTTCTGGTTTAGCAGTAAGTAAAGTTTATATTGAATTTACCATGAAAGGCTCTATTATATTGTATATTTAGTAGAGCTGTTTGATGACTTGAGAACTTGAGTAGAAACCAAGGTAAGGCCCATTCACAGAATTGATATTACTACACATCAATGGAAATAAAAAAGCAAATGAAGATATTTCCAATTTAAACAATCTTCATAAATAATTATGATTTGAATAGATTAGAGATGGAAACATATGGAAGGAATGTAGTTTAAATGAGACATAAAACTAAACCTTCCAAGAAAAATGAAGATGAAAGAATAGATAAAGTATCTATAAAGGTTATATGAGCAGAAGATAAATATGTGAACTACAGAAATATTGAAGGATTTAAAAGATTGAAAATGATAATGTTCATTGTTTGTTGCAAACAACCTGAATAAGAACTTCAGACGTAAGAAGTTGAAGATTTGGAATTGATTGTTCAATGTTATCTTTATTATCCCCCTTGTAGGATAATTCTGTTAGTTATTTTTACTAAACATTTTCTCTTAATTAGAATTTGAAATACAGTTGTTTATTTAACAGATGAAAGAGTTGGCAACCTCATTGTTGTCTCAAAGGATGAGAAGAAACTTCCAGATATTCGAAGCCAAATGGAAATTCAGATCCGAGTAACGTGGTCAAATCCACCAAACCATGGTGCCAGAATTGTAGCAACAATTCTTAAAAATAGTGCTTACTTTGATGAGTGGTAAATATCTTTAAAAGCAATTTTTCACTGCTACAATAAAATGCTTTAATTGTCAGTGGTTAAATTAACACATTGATTTTTTGAATTGAAATACAGTTTATGGCATAGTTTATTAGTTTTTCTTTTTCTTTCCTGATGTCAATGAAGAAAATCTGTAGTTTTCTTAATTTATAATGAATTTTGACAAGTAATGTGTCATATTTAAACACCATCAATCTACATAGCTACAAAATGACAACTGATAAACAGTATTCTTATACCAACTTTGTGTTACTAATGTCAAACATGTCCCTTGACAAAGACACGAGCGAAAAAGATTACAGTTTGTAAAATGGGATATTTGAGGAAAGCAGTACTTGTCACAAGAAGAGACTGCTGGAGAAATGAAGATATCAGGAAAGAAGTAAAGATTATCTCAAGTCAAGACTACATTGAGAGACAACAAACCAGATGGTTTGGTCACGTCATGATAATGGAACCTGCGCTATCAGCCCTGCATACATCAACAGAAGAAAGGGCTACAAGGTGAGGAAGACCAAGAACTAGATGGGCAGAGACAATCAAAGATACATTAAATAGACACAGGCTTACCATGGCCAATGCAACTCAAATGGCTAAAGACAAAAAACTCTTAATTCCCACCACAACACTTAACAGCACAAGTGGAAATGACAATAGATAGATAGGTAGATCAATATATAGATGTGTAATATTGAAGATAAATGCATGTACTATTCTAGTCAACCAATAAAATAATATACTTTAACAATTATTTTAATTTTATAAAAAATATAAAATGTTCCAAAAATATTATGATAAATAGATGTCCACAGTGTCAACCTTACATGCAAAATAAGAATTCTAAATGCATGATACACCTTTGGAATGCACTATTTTATGATTTTCTGGTAGTACATACAATCATGAATAAATTAAGCACAAGAACATATCAGTTTACGAATGTATATGATGTCAATATCATATGCAACAATAACTACATTATTTCACACAAAATTGTTATAAGCTTGAAAAAATACATAATTGAACGTTTCCAATTTGTGAAGTGCATTTATACTAAATCTATATCTATACTATCTTGCGCAGCATGCTTTGAGAGTCTGTGAGTATTACCGTGTGTGTTATGTATCAGTTATCAACCAATTAAGTGCTGCTGTAACTCCCTCTATCTCCATCCTCATGCTCGATGTGCTGAAGATTTCTCAACCAATTTCACGCCGTTTCTGTAGGCAACAAAATCCCAACCGCTTTTATTTGTGTTTCTGTTAACTGAGCCATCTGTGTATATAATTATGTCTTGTGGTTTCGAGGTGTAGCTGGGCAAGTTCATGCACTGTATCCTGGGCCCTGAGACCCATCAATTTTCGACACGCTTTAGCTAGCTGTGTTATTACTTTAGTCAGTGATTTCTTCTCAGTATCTGCTTGCACCCATTCACTGCCCTTTCCTATTTCTTCAAATTCACATACTCTTCTCAGTGTGTCTTCAGCCTCTGCTATCCATGATCTGGTATGCTTGATTTGTTTTTTTTTCCTTTGACTCATCTAGACATTGGTGTAATAGGTGGTGGTTGTATTCTGTCACTTTAAGGTACGACCTAACTTGTGCTACTTGATGTCGCACTCTAATACTGTGGAGATCGAGCAGAAATCTCATAGCAGGGATTGGTGTATCCCTAGTATACCTCCAGCACCGCTCTCATTGCCTCATTTTGGACTTTTTCCCAATCTATTGACTTGTGTCTGTGACAGTGTTAGTAGGCCGAGGCCATAATCTATGACAGATAGAATTATCACTTGTAGAAGCAGAAACAGTACCCATTGCTGCATGTTAAAGGTTGTCATAACCTTGATAATAATAATCCATCTATTAGCCTTCTGAATCATAATTTACATGAGAAAAGTACATGCTGAGAAAAGAATGGTGGAACTTATTGAACAACTCAATTTCCAGAGCATTACATTGCTATACTGCCCTGGTCATGCTGGGGTCAGAAGAAATGAGAGAGCCAGCTTATTAGCAGGCAATGCAGTGATAGACAGCACAGTGCTGAGAAGAGATAAAGCAGACTTGATCAAGGCAGTAATAGATTTATTTCAAGATGAAGATGATGTCAATGAGGCTGAGACTGTACACATACAGAGAATGTTAAAAATGGGAGTATCTAGAGGTGAGGGTAGGAAAAGTAAATGTTTTGGAAGGCCACGCAATCAACACCTGACAGGGACTCTGAGTCTACATACACTGAGATGGCTGCTTGAACAGACAGCGGAGCACTTATGGGAATGCCCCACGTGCTGTGAAGCTAGTTTCTAATCAAGAATCTATTCTATACTGGAATACACTTGATGAAAACCATGTATTATATCAACATAAATCTATGTTCTTGCATATTTGTGTTTTTCTCACGGTTCTTGGTTGTCAGACTTTACAATCATCACTGATTATATCCCCATCGAGGCCAGAACCTTGAAGTGGTGATGGGGCTTAGTTCAGCCATCAGAGGCTGGAAACTAAGACTGGTCGGGCACTCCCACTCGAGCAGGACCAAGGTCCGGCCCTAGTAAGCAGAGTGCTGAAGACGGAGGCAACCAGCCAAAAGGCGCACAGATAATCAGGTTGCCACGCATAAAACACAATGGAAACATGTCTGCATCTAATAAATGTTATGGTGCCTGCCCTGTGGCGGACGTTCAGGCAGGGACGGTGCCGGGCCCTATACCTCGAAAGGGCCCAACCTCAGTTACTGGAAGTCCTTCTCAATTGCCCCGAGGAGCCAGGAGGCAAGGGAATAGAGCTACTGGCCAAACAAACAGACGACCAATAAAAATAATGCACTGGAATGCTGAGGGTGTCAACAGTAAAAGAGATGGATACAGCAAAAAATTGGAACTTGAAAATGTCCTCAGTGAAGAACAAGTTAATATATGCTGTATCCAAGAAACACACCTCAGCAGCGACATAGCCTTCAAAATCAGAGGCTACCAGTGCTACCGATCTGACCGAAAAGACAGGCGAAAGGGTGGAATTCTGACACTAGTTAAAAACAATATCAGCGCATGTCAGCTGGAAGTATACATGGACGGGGCAGAATACCAGATGCTCCACATAAAAACAGACAGTGCAGAATTCCATCTCCTGAACTACTACTGCCCAAATGATAAACCATTGGCACTAGACACAATTCCAGATAAAGAAAGGCTTATGGTGTGTGGTGACTTCAACAGCCACTCTCAGAGCTGGGGCTACGATCATATCGTCAAGAGAGGTGAGGAACTTGAGAGCTGGCAGGATGAAAATAATCTCATTCTTATTAACCAGCCAGCTGACTCACCAACCTTCTACTCGAGAGCATGGCACACCACCTCTACACCAGACCTGGCATTCTACTCACCAGGCCTGGAATGGAACATCACACGTGTCGTTGGAAAGCAGCTTGGGGGTAGTGACCACAGACCAGTATTTCTGGAAATTCACAATGAATATACCAAGGACAGCAGCACGCTCACTAGGTGGAACTATAAGAGGGCAGACTGGAAAATGTACCAGCATTTAACCAGTGTTCTAGCTAAGGACATGAACTTGGACAAAGACATCAATAGAGCAGTGAGTGAATTTAATAGATGTATACTACATGCTGCTAGTAAAACCATACCCAGGGGGGCACGCAAAAACTACAAACCCTACTGGAATGATGAACTGGAAAAGCTGCAAAATGAGATGGAAACATCTAGAAAGCAGGCTGAGAACAGACCTAGCCAAGAACATCACAACAAATATCAGCAAACAAAGGCTAAATTTCAAAGAGCCAAGTTACAAGCCAGATGGAACAGCTGGAAAGAAAAAACAGAGTCGCTGAACCTAGAAAGAGATACTAGGAAATTATGGAAACTTGTAAAACAACTAAATGATGAAGGTACAGGGAGAAATACCAAGATCACACTTTATAAAGATAAAAACATTTTAACAGGTAAACATGCAGCTGATTACTTTGCAGATTCCTTTGCAGAAGACAATAACGTCAAAGTCAGCCCAGACAAACAACAGGAGGTTCGAGCGAACCAGCAAAACATTGGACAAGACGAACCTATACCTGAAGTCATGGAGGCACCAATCACAATGAGAGAACTGGAGCATGCAATATCCAAATTGAAAATGAAAAAGTCCCCTGGAGCTGATGGAGTGTCCAATGAAATGATTAGAAACCTGGGAATTGCAGCAAGAGCAAAGCTGCTGCAAATCTTTAACACAAGCTGGTCCACAGGTAATGTACCACAGGCGTGGAGAGAAGCAATAATGATACCACTCCTCAAATCAGGAAAAGATGGCAACACAGTCTCCAACTACAGGCCCATCAGCCTCACAAGCTGTTTATGCAAAACAATGGAACGCATTATCAATCTTAGGATGCAGTGGTACCTTGAAAGTGAAAACCTTCTGGTATCACAGCAAGCAGGTTTCAGACAGTGCTACTCTACTGAAGATCAGGCAACCTACCTCTCCCAAGAGATTGAGGATGCCTTCCAAGATAAGAAACTGGTACTAGCAGCATGGATAGACCTTAGGAAAGCATTTGATAAGGTCTGGAAAGAAGGGCTCCTAAAGAAATTGCGAAATTGCAGGGTTAACTCAAGAATGTACAAATGGGTAAAAGCATACCTGCATAATAGAAGAGCCAGGGTACAATTAGATGGTCGCAAAAGCAAGAAAGTCCTACTGCGTCATGGAGTCCCCCAGGGAGGAGTCCTGTCACCCACACTTTTCTTGGTTTACATCAATGACCTAGTTGCTGAACTACCACACGGGATCAAAGTGGCAATGTATGCTGACGACTTGGTGATCTGGTGCACGGAAGAACATGCAACAGTGGCCACTAAACAAATACAAAGAGCTATCGATGCCCTAACCTTATGGGCAAATAGATGGTGTGTCAGCATTAACACAGATAAGTGCAGCACTACACTCTTTACCCTCTCACCAAAACAAAAAGCCGGTCATATCAAGATAGACGGAGAGCTCTTGAAGGAAGACAAACAACCAACATACCTCGGAGTTACTTTTGATGATAAGCTGACATGGAAGCAGCACATAAACAAAGCAACAACAAAAGCCAGGAGGAAGTTAGCTATCCTGAGAAAACTAAGTGGAACCACATGGGGAGCCAGTGGGAATATACTCAGTAAAGTTTACCAGCAAGGCATAAGACCACACCTGGAATATGGTTCAGCTGCGTGGTGTCCTGCATCAAACACCACATTACAAGATCTAGATAAAGTGCAAAACCAGGCACTTAGAATAATGTTGGGAGCAATGAAATCAACACCCATAGCAGAGATGCAGAAAATGGGAAGAATGCAAACACTTGGCGAACGCAGAGACACAAAAGTACTAATTCAAGCGGAAAAGTTTCAGTGTATGCCAAGTCATCCAATGAAGGAAAGATTCCAAAACCTAGCAATGGGGCGACTGAAAAGAAGCAGCTTTATCCATCAAGCTAAACGACTCCGTAGACAACTTACAGACCTACCTGAAGTTGACAGCCCCTTAAGGTCTGTACCAGAACAAACCCCATGGAGTGAAAGGCATGGAATGCCAATATACATTCAGACCCATGTGAAAGGAATACTAAGCGAGGACGAACAGAACAGTGTGCAGCGGAGGACAGTCACCCTCAGTTTCCTGGACGAGGAATATCCACAAGATATATGGATCAGAGTATACACAGATGGGTCAGCACAGAATGCTGTGAGGAATGGAGGTGCAGGTGTATATATAGAATATCCACACAAGCCTAGAGATACAATCAGAACACCGACAGGAAAATTCTGCAATAATTATGATGCAGAAAACCAGGCAATTACTGTGGCAGCTAAAAAACTGCTGAACTCCAACTCTGACCTACAGCCTGTGGTATTCCTGACAGATGCAAGGTCAGTGCTTCAAGCTCTCCAGTCTGGAAAACTAACAGACTTGAAAAAACTACTTAGCGAATTGTCTTACCAGTATAGGGTAACCATGCAGTGGATACCCTCTCACTGTGGAATACCAGGAAATGAAAAAGCAGACCAACTGGCTAAGGAAGGTGCTGCCGAAGATCAACCAGATATACCAATCACCTACCATCAGAAAAAACAGATGATCAAGTCAATAAGAAAGCCACAAACACCAACACAAGATGACTATCACATTATGAACAGATCAGAACAAGTTATAATTCTACGTCTCAGAACAGGACACAACCGACTCCGCAGTCACATGTATACAAAGTTCAAGATTGGCAACACGGCCATGTGTACATGTGGACAGGCAGTACAGAGTGCCAAACATATACTTCAAGAGTGTTCTGAGCATGAAATGCTGAGGCAGACATATTGGCCAGAGGAAACAACACTGGAATCAAAGCTCTATGGGACACTGTATGAACTACAAAAGACAGTGAGTTTTATTAAGGAGACAGAATTGCAGATATAGACATGTTTCAAGTGAACGAAAGAAGAAGAAGAAGAAACTGATTATATCGCTACTGTCAATATTTATTGTCATAAAAACTGATGTTCTTGTTGTTCTCAATAATTTCTCATCACTGGAAGTATTAGTTGACTGTTTTAGTAAAATTAAAATGTCTTTGCTATTTATTCTGGCTGTAAATGATCTTTTCATGGCAATATCAATGGTTGCCATGGTAAACAAACTTCTAACATTTGAAAACAAACTTGGAAAATGCCCAAAACATGTTTTTCATTAATCTATCAATGTTATTATGACACTGCATTTTGTCAGAAAGCTGGTACCTGTAATTATTTAAAATTTTAACCCATTTAAAATGGTATTTGTTATATTATACATGCATCATTATCAGGATTGCTGTCAAGCCACTGTGACTGGCTTATTGTCATATTTCATGAGGTCGCAAACTGCTGGGTGCGGATTTACTTATGAAAAGTGTTAAGAATCGTGTATAAGGCTTCCTGTACCTTCCAACATCAGAACATCACTAGTGCTTTATTTGTTTTAGGAAGGGGGATTTATGAACATGTACTTTATAACAAACATTTCTTCTTGAACTTTCTGTTTAATCTTGCTACCCCATAGTTATCCTTGTTAACTATCAACTATAGACCACGTCTTCAAATAAGACATTTTTCTGTTGTTAATTTTCCCTTTCAGTTAGTTCTTTTAATTTTTAGTTTTCTCCTAAGGAATCTATCTCTGTGTGGTATAGTGGTCAAACAATTTGCCTTTTGACCAAGAGAACTTAGTTACAAGTGTAGTTTTATCTGATTTCCTTGAGTCTTATCACTTAAAGCTACAGAGTTATATACTATGAATGGTATCCTGAGCAAGTGGAGTGCTGCTCTGTTGAGAGACAAAGTAAATAAGGGTGTAGGATTCTTTCGATACATCATAAAATATGCATGGTTTGCGTCTGTGGGTCTCACCAATGGCCCATTAGACAAACTACCCATGCAACAGAAAAACCTAAGTAGATGACATGCCGTTATATTGAGGTTACCTATTATAGAAGCTTCATGGCATGTCATCTATACAATTATGCCTCTCATACTTTTAATTTTTTGTTACAATGTATTTTATGCCATGTTGTATTCTTTTTCTTTATTTGTTTATGTATGCACCCTCTGTGGTTGGGAGAGAGCTAGAGATTTGCTGCGCGGCAGTGGGGAGGAGGAAACTGACAGCACTGTTTTTTCCTATGGCTGAGGTCCATCATAGAGGCACACTGACTCAGGACATGATGATCCTTTTGACTTGTACATTTGGTTGCATGCCTGGAGCAATAGAGAAGTTCGGCATAACCAGTAGTCAATTCGTGGCGGGGAATGAGCACAGTGAACCCTATCTTGGCTGCAGAGGCTCAGAGCAGTTCATAGGTTGAAACCTTCCTTCCTAGTAGTGTGATAGTTTTTCTCTGGCCCTGGCCCAGGGTGGGATGAAAATCCACAGACTCCCCAGCAATATAACAACATATACAGCTTAACAATCACCTGAACAGAATACAACCACAACACACTCCAGGGTGCCGGCTGTGCACTCATCCATATGAAACTGTTGACCACCACCTTTTTGAATGTCCAGCGCTGGATGACATCAGGAAAATGCTCCTCCCTCCAGTGCCAGATAAATGGAACACATTACATGGAACAAAACAACAACTTACAAACACATGCATATATCACACAATGGCATTGGGTCAAAGGGCATTAGCCCATGGACCGCTGGATCAGCAACCAATCAACCAACCGATACATCATAAGAAATTAACACACAGAGTACATCATGACAACAGGTACATTGAAAAGCATGAATTATAGAGGAAGACAATGGAAAGAAGATGACAGGCAGCTTGGGATAGTGGCATGGGGGAACATTGGTATTGGAAATGATTGACACTGAATGAAACATATGGATGTGGATAGACTTGATAACCAATGATATATGGGATGGACTATAAGAAATGATTGACAATACATGAGACAGATACTGATGGAGTCTGATGATCTATTCTACACAACAGATCTGGTCATACAGTAATTACTCTTTATTCTTGATCTATCACAGGAAAGAGCAGATTTTAATAATGGCTGATCGCATTAAACTAATGCGACAAGAACTTAGGGACAATTTAATCAAGCTTGGTACACCTGGAAACTGGGACCACATTACCAATCAGATTGGAATGTTTAGTTATACAGGATTGACAGGTAATATTATAGGCATATGCCTATGTACTAATTTTAACTATTTTCTTCATTTATTAATATTAGTTTAGTTATTGTGCACATTTGCAGACATCTAGATTAGCACAGGCTCTACATCGCAACTGATATTTGTTACCCATATTCTGCTAAATCTGTATGGCCATACATATTTTTTGTAAATATTTTTCATTCAATAGTAAAAGGTACAGTGCAAAATAAATACAGAATCATATCCAATGTGTATGTATAGTCACATTAAATGGCTTGTGTAAGTAGTTTCTCAGAATCAGTGTGCAAAAATATTCAATTATTTATGAACTGATGTCATCACAGATCCATAAGTGCAAAGTCTCTTTAAGTAGATGTTGAAAGCTTGCATGTTTATTGTTCTCATTGCTAACTGCATTTTCATATGCCCAATTCATCATCTCTGATGCCATTATCTGCTTGTCCCACACTTGATCCAAGTTTATTGTAGTCTTTGTACTACTGATGTATCCAGTGCAGTATAATTCTGAATAAGCAATCTGGTATTGATTTTAAGATCAAAGATCTCACCTTTGTTCATATTTGAAGTGCCTACCACAGGTGCCCATATCTGTCAACTTATTTTTCCATAAATCAATAAATTTAACTATTTATTTCCATATTTCAATAAAAACATCTGTATTTAGCTCACAAAAAAAGAACAGCTCCCCCAAAAGTGCAATAAAAACATGCATTAGTAGTAATTACTGCAGAGATAACACCAAATGATTTTTTTTTTAAAAATGTTTTTGGGTGTTTTTTTTTAATTTGGGCCCGAAATCCATATCAATATAGAAAATATGTACTAGTTGACACCTATGGGTGCCTTTTTAGCCTCTGTGTCAGTGCACTCATTTATGTCCTTGGTACTTCAGCATACTGGAGGTATCAAACTGTACTGTATTAAATTATAGTTTTAATCTCTGTGTTTCTCAGTGGTGGGGCACACACTCTTAATATGGAAAATAATGAGATGCCTTTTCTTTTCATTTGAAGCATCTATTTATAGTCTGGCTCAGTAGCAGAAAAGTGCAAGGCCAGTTTTCAATGGCCAGAGTGCAAGGTTTAACTTCCTGCGCAAAGTAATTGTACATTCAGGCCATTTATAAAATAATGGCAAACTACTGAATGTAAAAATTGCTTAGGAAATCTCTACAGCCAATAAATGCTGTGTTGATTGCTACATCTGGAATAGGATATGCACTAGCTTTCATTCATTTATAATACAATGGAATCCTTATATACACATTCTTCTATAACATATTTTCCTGTATAATACTTTTCAAAACACCCAATTATATTTATTCTATATTGTTTATACTGTAATAGAAAATTTCTGCTATTACATACATATTTTATCGGCCCAGACCATGCAGTTATTACAGGATTTCGCTGTACACTTTTCTCAGAACTTGGATAAATATTCTGTAAGGGAGATATCAACGTATTTAAGACATTGAGAAGAAGGCATAGACTACACCACAATACATTGAGAAACACTGGTCATGTATAGTAAGTGTTAAGAAGATACCTAGTTTATATGTGTGTCTTAATACAGTCCATTTTGATGAAAAAAGTACAGTTCACTTTGATGGAAAAAGTACAGTCCACTTTCATGGAATAATACAGTCCGCTTTGATAGAAAGAATATTTTATAGACAAGTTTTAGTTATTTTGTTGTTGTTTTTTTTAAAATGTTTTTTATGGTACTTTTCAGTCTGTATTATTTTTTATTTTTGAGAAATTGACTTGTATCTGAAAAATAATGACTATCAAAGTATACTGCTAGTTCTTGGCATTTGTTCTCAAACTTCTGAACATTAGCACAATGTATACCTGTGTGTTGCCGGTTACCACAAGGGGAGCACAGAATAGCTACTCTGTTACCTGCCAAGCATGTTGTAAAATTCTTGATACTAACGGGAATTGAACCAGTCTATTCAACGGCACCAAATCGCCTAGCAACAATTGCACACATGTTCTTGCGTACTTGACTAACCACATCTCCAAGAAAAGATGCGATTTCATCAAGCCATTCAAACCGTGCACACAAAGTCACCCGAACGGACCGATCGAGACAAGAACTATTAAAACAACAACAAACATCCCCGTACAGGTATTGAAATATCCTCAGTAACAACAAACATATAACATAATATCTGTATTAGTTATACAAGGGCTGATAGGTCTTTTTGTAAACATGAATAACATATATAGACATGGTTCAATTCCCGTTAGTATCAAGAATTTTTTTAATTGTCCTCTGGCTTCCTACTTAAATTTACTTGTATAAACAATTATTCGAAGCAAAATTGTATTGTCTATATATGTTATCCATGTTTACAAGAAGACCTATCTGCCCTTGTATAACTAATACGGATATTATGTTATATGTTTGTTGTTACTGAGGATATTTCAATACCTGTACGGGATGTTTGTTGTTGTTGTAATAGTCCTTGTCTCGATCGGTCCGTTCGGGTGACTTTGTGTGCACGGTTTGAATGGCTTGACGAAATTGCATCTTTTCTTGGAGATGCGGTTAGTCAAGTACGGAAGAACGCGTGTGCAATTGTTGCTAGGTGATTTGGCGCCGTTGAACGGACTGGTTCAATTCCCGTTAGTATCAAGAATTTTTAAAATTGTCCTCTGACTTCCTACTTAAATTTACTTGTACAAGCATGTTATAAGAGGTATCTAAGGAGGTTTTGGAGTGAAGTTGGCTGTCCCTACCCATATAGGATAAAAGTAATTAAAAGTGTAGTCGGATGTGTCAGGCTGAAAGGTACAGATATCGCAGCTAAGTTGTAAGCCATGACACAATACACTCTGTTTTCTGGACTACACTCTGCACAAGTTTGACAATGAATGCAGAAAAAGAACCAGAATGTATTCTGGAGAAATGAATGCATTGTCATGGCTTATAGCTGCTTAGCTGCAATATCTGCACCCTTGAGCCCTATACATTCTGCTTCATACAATATGCTGGATCTCTTTGACACTTTATTAGAGAATCAAACCACCATCCCAAAACCTCCTTATTTGATTCTTTAAAATGCATGCATGGCGGGCTACAGCATTGTTTTTATGTGCTTACCTTCTGTACTCCATCAATACCCAGGTGAATCACAAAGTGTTATCTTTATGGGGAAGAAATTATTAGATTACTGAAAAAAAGTTTGTTATCTGATTTCTTAATACCTCTCATTTTGTATTAAATTTGCTTTTTTGTATTATATTTGCTTTTGTATTAAATGGAAGGTCATTTAATGTTCTTGTTTCAGAAAAACAAGTGAAGCACTTGATAAGCAAGAATATCTACTTATTGAGCAGTGGGCGCATAAGCATGCCAGGATTAACATTAAAGAATGTTGCATATGTTGCCAAAATCATAGATGAGGCAGTGAGGGCCCAACCAAGTAATTAATTTTTTTTACGTTTTGTTGACTGTAAATATTTTTGTGTTAACAATATATTTATACTTCTAATCCATCTTTTAAGAGTAGGAAATCAATTTGGCCCTTTTCAACAAATAAAACAAGGAGTTAGACAGGGGTGTGTACTTTCACCAGACCTGTTCTCTTTAAACAGTGAAAACATAATGTGTGCAATAGTTGATATCCCAGGAATATCATTGGGAGGATATAACAAATAATTTGAGATATGTGGATGACACTTCTGATTGCAAAAAGTGAGGAAGACCTTCAAGATTTAACTCAATTCCTACGTATGTCCGTTTTAACGTAGCAAAGTCTCCCCCCTTTGACTACGTATGCACAGTATAATGGGACTCCATATATACCCTCCGTTTTGGCCTTGTTTGGTTCGTAAATGACAACTATTAACTTATTTAGCCATTTAACATTTATAAATCTGGCTAACAAACGGATACCATCAGCTTGATCAGCAATCTGAAGCATGATACAATTATTTCAAATTAAAATTCAAACAAGTTAGGTTCTGGTTTTCAAATTTAGCAAAATGACTTCATGTTGCACTAGCAAGAGAGCTGAAACCTTCAGCAAACATCGGGCTTTATTATTCCTGAGTATTATAATTGGAGATAATTTACTTCAAATAAACTAATTATGATTAGTAAATGGGCTGTCAATGCTTCTACTTTAGTAAGATTGGATATCAACATTTCAAGACAAGTAAAATTGAGGGTGTGTAGAAGAAAATATCTGTTAAAAAAATGTCTATCCAGCTAACATTCCTGTTTGTGGTGCAATTTTTGTATGTTGTTCTTACAATTCTTATATTTTTATATTGTATTTGAATTCCACATTCAATTATCTTTCTTTTGATATCTTATATGACTTTCCATAGCTAATACTTTGTCTACAGGAAGCTTGCGCCTGAATCATGATGCGGTCCAAAAAGTTAGCCTAAAATTAATTACGTAAAAACCCCGGGTATAATTACGTGCTGAAAGAGTTAATTTATGTAGTAGTCACAGAAAATAAAGAGAAAGGCCAATTCCTAAATATCAAGACAAGAAAACAGAAGTAATGGTTACAAATTTTCATGTGTAAAAAAAGACCAAGAATCTATGGGTTTTCTTGGAGGGCCATGACAAATGTTTGTAACTTATAATAAACAGCACGATGATATCTTCTTTTCTCAAATAATCCTTCAATGACTTGTTGAATGAAACATCAAGCAGATGGAATTTGTTAACCATGCCACAATGGTACCATGTGGTGTGACAAAAAAGTCACCCATAGTATTGCACAATTGTTATTTTTGACTTGTTTAGAAAAACTTCACAAAAATTATCAAATACCTACATGTTACATAGGTTATCAAGACTTACAGGATGTTTATTTCACACAAATATGTGGACTTCAATAAGCTCTCTTGCCACCTATCCTTTTTTGTGCGTTTTCTGAATATCTTTTGAGAAAATATCTATTTTCAGTACAGTTTCTCAACTTACAATTAAATACTGTAAAAACATTTACAAAAAATCTAAGTCAGCATCAGTCAATATGTTATATGCTTGAATTTTTTACACAAGGCATCTTACAAAATGAAATTTTATTTATTCTTGATTATGAATCAGCATCACATTGCAGGTAAAATTTCCCATAAATATTCAACTCACCAGCCAATCAGCTATCTACGAGTATATATTCTCAGGATCCCAGTCAAATGTTGGTTGTGTATTGTCAAACATATTTCTGAAAATGTACATTGTCTTTTTCAGTTTCCTATTCATCATTCCGTAGAGCATTGATGACCACCATAATTAACTCAGACCTGTCTCTTCTCATCACTGTATATCAACTATAGCATTACCAGCCATGCAGTAACTTTTATTGGTTCGGCTACTGCATGACTTTAACATTAAATCCATATGACATGCTTACTCCATGTGATACTCCGGGTGTTGTTGAGAAGAATGATCCTTTTCCTAAAGTGCATTTTATCTTCCTTATGCAGTATGCTCTGGGAGACTGATAAGATTATTGTATGTGTGTTGATGGTTCCATCATCAGACAATGAGAGCCATCTCTGGTTTCATTCTCATAATCAATGGTGTTGTGGAATAGGCAGTAAATCTCTCCACAACTTTCAGGCAGTTTTAGTACGTGATGAAACCTTATTCATACTTGATTGGTTTTCTTATTACTGAATCATCTGTGTAGATGATTTTGTTGTGTTAGCTAGCTAGTTAGTTAGTTAGTTAGTTAGTTAGTTAGTTAGTTAGTTAGTTAGTTAATCATTGGATCATCATCACTGCACTCCAGACAAGTCCATAGGTACTCAGATCTCTCATTGATTGTAGCTGCCATTACACGTTGACTGACTGTCCCAGTATGCAGTTGATTGACCATCATTCTTTCTTGCCCATGAAACCGCTTCTTTTTAGCAACACCACATTTCCAACTAAATTCCTCGTGTGATTTTGAGTACTGGATGAGTTGATGTATCTTTCCCTCTGTTTTGATGACATCCCAATCACAACACTCTTTTCCTAGCTGTATCACATTTGTCAAGAAAATATTTCTTTTTTTGCCTACTTTCACCCATTCACTTTCTCTTTCTCATTCACCTACCTGTCCAACTACCTGCATTTCTGTAAGTTTGTACATGAAGACAGTTTGTAATTGTAATAACGTCTGAAAAAAGCACAGTGAGGATCCCTGTGGCAATCCCTGCACTGTATTTTTTATTTCAGAAGTCCAGGATCCCAAATTCAAAGCACCTTGTCTGGACATCATCATTGTGTGCCATTCTGGGAGGTGATAATTGATTTCTATAACATTTTATCTTCAGTACTGTGTATCAGCCCTAATGCTGACATTCTATCTGCAGTACTGTGTATCAGTGCTAACACTGACATTCTACCATGCTATGATGTCAAACTATCCAGTATCTTTTCTCTTGACAACCTCTCTCTCTTTTTCCCCTCAGTTGAAAAAATCTTCACAGGTTTTTCTACCTGTCTTCTGAAGAACCACATCTCTGTGACCTCTAGTTTTTGTTGTTTATTGTCCATTATTCACTTCCATATGACAAGTGGCTCTATGTAGAGTAAGCAACATTAATGTCCATCAAATGATCCAATTGTTGATGTTGGATCAATTCGCATTTTGATGAAATCACTTGCTAAAACTGAGTCTGCACAACTCCAAGGATTACCAACATTTCTTCTATTGCCTGAAACCGTTCACAGATATCATATGCCAGATTTTGTGCATGTGGAAACTTTTGTCTTCATCTCACCTGTATGTGTTGAGAGTTTTGAAAAGTAAGCCCCTGTAACCTGGATTGATGGTCACTCAAATAGTTTAGATCCTTTCTAGAAGCTATTATACACTCATACACATTCTGCACTGTGATGATGTTACTTTTAATATTTTTGCCTGGTTTTGCCATGGGAAGAAAGCACTGTGTAAGCACTCCTCTAGTGTGTGATGTGTTCTGTCTTCAAGCTTCCTTTAAATTCATTTGAAATTTTCTTGAGTAAATCATCTTCAATTCTCTACACAAAGTCAGTATCAGTATTCAAATGTGTTTGAATTCTCCACACAAAGTCAGTATCAGTATTCAAATGTGTTTGAATTCTCCACACAAAGTCAGTATCAGTATTCAAATGTGTTTGAATTCTCCACACAAGCTTAGTATGTTATAGGCCCTATATTTTAATTATCTATGCATAGTTAATGTGATATGTTTAAACTCTCTACACACAAAGCATATCTTCTTCTTCTTCTGCGTTCATTCTCGAACTCCTGCAGGTTAGCAGGATGTAGTCCGTAGAACGGAATGCGTTGTATCATGGTTTACAGCATTGCTGTGATATCTGCGCATTTTGGCCTGACACATCTGACTTCAGCATGGCTTTGGGTCACTGACCCTATATGGGATGGGACAGCCGACTCCATTCCATATCCTCTTTAGTTGCCTTTTATGACATGCGTAGAAGGTAAACAGTGTTGCTATTCTTTGCTCCCCTTTCGGGCCCTGGCAACACACGGGCGACAAAGCTTATTACATGTTTGAATTCTCTACACAAGGTAAGTACGTTATAGGCCCTATTTTGAATTCTCTACAGAAGGTTGGTGTCTTATATATTTTGATTCTCCATACAAGATTAGTGTGTAATATGTGTATAAAATTCTTTAGATATTGTTAGTTCATGTTCCTCTCAAGTATTTCAGGGCCAGAGATAGAAGTAAAGAATAGTAACTTTCTGATCTACCATGCTTGTTATGAAATAACTAAGGAGGACTAGTCATGGGAATTGGCTTCTCATTTTGTAGGTCCAAGTGACCCATTAATGCTGGCAGTATGATAAATGCTTAAATTCTCTACACAAGATCAGTATGATAAATGCATGAGTTCTTTACATAAGGTAAAGGTAGGTCCCATGGCCGCAACCTGCCGTCGGGGATGAAGATAACTCTTCATGTACTAAGCCGCAGCAACTGTTAGTTGCAGTGGCCAGTTCCCTTCCTTACTGTCTTTACCTCCCCTAACTCATGTGTTAGGTACTCATTTACATCTGAGTTGATTGGAGGTGTGGTTGTGTCAAGCGAGAAATCACAACCTGGATTTTTTTTGGTCTGAATCTTTACATAAAGTCAGATGATAAATGCTTAAGTTCTCTACAAAAGGTTAGTGTGATATATAATATAATTCTGTAATAAGGTTGTTATGTTATATTTTTGAATGCTTCTCTTGATATGGTCAGTATGTTAAATTATTAAATTCTCTGCCAGCATGTTATATTTTTTATTTCTCTACCCATGATAATTTTTTTTAATGTTTGAATTATCTGTCCAGGACCAGCACTGTAATCTTGTGGATCACTCTAAGAGTAAATGGAAAGTCAATCATTATAAAATGAGCTTTTATTAGATGATATTCATTACATAAGAATACATACACAACATTATGCAGAAAATGTCTTATGTAATCGGTTGTCTACTATTATTGTTGATGAATATTGACTTCTTGTAATTTTTAAATGTACATTCATAGTACTTCCAATCATTTACTTTATAATAAAGAATGAAGTTATTAATACATATCAAATGAATGTATGGAGTTTTAAGTACCTATAGTTCTAACTTATTTATAAGAGTTGTCAAATATCTATCTATTCTCTTTTCTCGACTTTTGCTGTAAGGATTAGTGGTATTGAATGAGGACGGTATTCAGGTTATGGCATGTTTGGTCTCTTGATATGCAGTACTACTGTGACATCTCGGAATTTTGGTAACTCCTTCAATCCACCTTCTTCTTGGTCTTCCTCTGTATCTTGCTCTTTCCATTTTCATGTTATATGCTCTTGCCGCTGGCCAATATGTTGGTTCAATATGTCAGAATGGTTAATTCTTGCTAAGTGGCTAAACTATTTCAGTTTCTTCTTTTTCAATACAATTGACCACAGATGTTGTTCCACAGTTCTTGTAATCTCTTCATTCCTCACATGATCTCTTCTTGTTCTGTTAGCTGCTTTTCTTAAACATCTAATTTAACACAAGCAGTATTCTTTCTCTTTTCTTTGTTAGTGTCTGTGTTTGACATTGATAACACAATGTTGATATTCTTCTTCTTCTTTCGTTCACTTGAAACATGTCTATATCTGTAATTCTGTCTCCTTAATAAAACTCACTGTCCTCTGTAGTTCATACAGTGTCCCATAGAGCTTTGATTCCAGTGTTGTTTCCTCTGGCCAATATGTCTGCCTCAGCGTTTCATGCTCAGAACACTCTTGAAGTATATGTTTGGCACTCTGTGCTGCCTGTCCACATGTACACATGGCCGTGTTGCCAATCTTGAACTTTGTATACATGTGACTGCGGAGTCGGTTGTGTCCTGTTCTGAGACGTAGAATTATAACTTGTTCTGGTCTGTTCATAATGTGATAGTCATCTTGTGTTGGTGTTTGTGGCTTTCTTATTGACTTGATCATCTGTTTTTTCTGATGGTAGGTGATTGGTATATCTGGTTGGTCTTCGGCAGCACCTTCCTTAGCCAGTTGGTCTGCTTTTTCATTTCCTGGTATTCCACAGTGAGAGGGTATCCACTGCATGGTTACCCTATACTGGTAAGACAATTCGCTAAGTAGTTTTTCCAAGTCTGTTAGTTTTCCAGACTGGAGAGCTTGAAGCACTGACCTTGCATCTGTCAGGAATACCACAGGCTGTAGGCCAGAGTTGGAGTTCAGCAGTTTTTTAGCTGCCACACTAATTGCCTGGATTTCTGCATCATAATTATTGCAGAATTTTCCTGTCGGTGTTCTGATTGTATCTAGGCTTGTGTGGATATTCTATATATACACCTGCACCTCCATTCCTCACAGCATTCTGTGCTGACCCATCTGTGTACACTCTGACCCATATATCTTGTGGATATTCCTCATCCAGGAAACAGAGGGTGACTGTCCTTCGCTGCACACTGTTCTGTTCGTCCTCGCTTAGTATTCCTTTCACATGGGTCTGAATGTATATTGGCATTCCATGGCTTTCACTCCACTGGGTTTGTTCTGGTACAGACCTTAAGAGGCTGTCAACTTCAGGTAGGTCTGTAAGTTGTCTACGGAGTCGTTTAGCTTGATGGATAAAGCTGCTCCTTTTCAGTCGCCCCATTGCTAGATTTTGGAATCTTTCCTTCATTGGATGACTTGGCATACACTGAAACTTTTCTGCTTGAATTAGTAAAATGTTGATATGAAGATTGAATTAATAATTTGTCTTTTGGTTTTCATTGGGGTATATTTGTGTTTAAAAATTAGTGTTCATAATTTATGTAATTTATGAATTACAAAGTAACCAGACATGTAAACACTGTACAATGACTTTCTCTATGCCTATAGTAAACCTACTATGTGTTTTAAAAATGTACAGGTTTTTACTTAATGTGAGAATAATAATACTGTTAATTTTTGTACAGTAATAACCTCTTAATTAAAAGAGACGAGGATTGTTTCCTGGTTCTCACGGTAATTGGGTATCTTACTTAATGAGTTAGAAAAGGAATTTAGTGAGGAAGAGAGCTAGCCAGTTCTGCTCCAAGCAGTATGAAGTTTCGATTGCTTTAAAAATCATCATTAGACCTATATGAGGTGTAGCCATATTTTTGGGTGTTTTCATTCTCAAACTCTCATGAGATCTCTTGTAGCAGGACAATGGTCCTACTATTTTTCCTATAGATTTCCAGCAGGATGTAGTCCTAAGAATGGAAATGCATTGTGTTACCATTTTATAGTCCAATACATTTTACAATACATTCCAATGCATCAATAGTCCAATACATTTTACATCACCAGGATCACTATTTAAATTAAGGTGACATGATATTACCACACATGCATACTTGACCTTAATACACAAGACAGACATAGAAAATTTGGTTATTAGAATATTCATTACCGTAGAAAAATACAGTGGATCTCCGTTACAATGAATCCGTTAACAAATTTCCCTCTTTCACAACACTTTTCAAAATCCTCGATTAGTTTAACTCTTTGACTTTTTTTTTAAAATACCGTCTTGTTGCATGTATAAGCTGAACATGTAGGGAAAAAATCAGTGATTACTTTAGGGGCCTCGTAATATAATGCATGCATTTAAGCACATATACCTATATGGTGAACTATTAATAATTTGATTTGGAAAAAAATTAGTCTGAACTTTTTACCAGTGTGGTTTTGAAATGTTGCTCAAATGATTCCAACAACATGTGTCAGTGAGAAACTTATCGAATGGCGTTGATGATCATATCTCTCCATGTACATCGATCTCGCATATATGTCATCATCTCTCTTGGTGTCGTCAATCGAAGCCATTTAGTCAAACTGTCCATATCTTTTCTCTAGATCTTCCCTTTAATCTTTTCCCTTCTATCTTTCCTGTTGTCATTATATTCTCAATGTCTCCTCTTCTCATTATGTGCCCAATAAATATTGACTGTCTTTTTCTTATATTATCAGTAATGCATCTTTTCACATCCATTCTTCTAAGATATTCTTCATTACTGTCCAAGGAAGGCCTAACATTCTTCGAATAAACCATATTTCTGCTGTTCCATTAGCTCCTGTTAGTTATAGTCCAGTTGTCTTATTATGTTCATTCTTCTAAAGTGAGGCAGTTAACTTTTCCCATGATTTAATCGGTCACTTTATGTATAGTTGTGTCATCAGTAAATAAATCTTACATGAAAAGTAAAATGTGACAAGTTAAAAGGATGATTTTCAATTTAGTTAACTGGTGTTACGAGACGTGTTCAAATGAAACCGCTGTACTATTGTTCATGGTAATCTGGTCATGCACAACTAAACGCTTTGAAAATGAAAGGGGGTGGCAAAGTAGGCAAGTGACCTTGCATTCCATTCATCTGAAAGCAGAAGTAAACACACAATGTTTTCTTCGCTTGTTAAAACTCTGATCATCATCATCAGGTGCCATGCCAGCTGGCGTAGGCAGTCATGGCTCTCCACTGCTCTCTGTGTCCACAGTATTATGTATCAAGGTCATTGTTGTTTCCTTGCCATGTCAGGTTGTCAAACTGTCTAATATTTTCTCACGTTGTCACCCTCTGTCTCTGTTGCCTACAATTTTGCCTGTTTTGACTATGTTCTCTAAACCTGCCTGTCTCATGATGTGGCCAAAAAAAAGAGGATTGCCTTTTTCTTATATTGATGATTAAGGTCTGTTTCGCATTTGACTCTTTCAACACCTCTACATTAGTTTTTCTGGCAGTCCATGGAAAGCTCTGATTGTGTCATCAAACAACTCTTTAAGTCTGTACACTCTGGTGTTGCTGTGAAACAACTTTAAGTCTGTTGGAAAAAAATCTTGTTATCACAATGGCTTCTGCAGTACTGTGGTAAAATATAAATATTTATCTCTAAATATTAAAATAATGTTAATAGAGACAATGGATAAAAAAAATTGAAATCAAGAGCAGAAATATGCAGGGAACTTGATTTTTGAAATATCACACTACATAAATAATAAGCACATAAGCACACTAGTTCACTACAAACAATCCTGAAGGGCAGAAAGCATGTTGGAATTTACAAGCAGCAATTATCAGCAGTAAAAGATGGATCACAGAAATCAAAGAAGCCACAGGAACAAGCTTACAAACAGCGCACAAGAAGGCCATCTCCAAAGAACTCTTCCACCCCTGACGCCACAAGGCAAACAAGGGACACAGCGAATAGATAGATAGATAGAATTATCAGCAGAAGAGAATAGAAATTAGGACGCCCAAATGCAAAAATGTTGATTGCTCTTTGCAATCGGCATGATTCCAGAAAGCTAAGAGCTGAAGTATTCCAATTTCAGAAACTATCCTGATTTTAAAAAAAGGAAGATAGTTTGCTGAAAGTCTAGGCCATACTGAGCTAAATTAAGTCTTGGCTGGTTAAAAAGAGGGTCCAAGAGAAACATAAAATTACAATGAAAGTAATGTGCAGCACTACTGGTTCTGTTTATATGTTTCACAAGAAACAACTGATACTGAAGGAGAAGTGAGTCACACAAAATTGATATACACACACAGTGTTCACACACAGTGATTACATCATGGAAAAACAATGCACAAGGGACACAATAATTGCAAGGGGTATAACTTACATTAGTAACTGTCATAACTGTATATAACAAAATTTGGTTATTACTAACAAAATGTGGTTATTACATACATAGGCCTATTATGTCAGTCCCGACCAATTTGTTATAACGCCTTTCCATTCTATCTTTACTCTTAATATGTACTAGAACTATTTCATTATTGACATTGTATTTTTAAACATCACCAGTTCTGCAACTATCTGAAGCTGCTGGTGAACCAGTCTTAGGTAACTATGTTTTGTATGCATTTCTGAGTTAGTGTGTATTTTATATAGGGTCTGCAATACATTGATACACATAACAATATATGGATGCAGTAATTAATCACCAATTGGGGGATATATTTTTGATTATTTTTTTTTAACACAGCTGATAAAGATGAAATCAATCAGGCAAAAAAGAATGATATAGACAATTAAAATTTAAACTACATATTCATTTATTTGTAATTCAATATATCGCTATACAAATAAACGTGTCTTCAACAAGTCACTGAAACCACCATTTATATGTGCTGTGCCAGTAAGCCCATAAAATAACTTTTATAGTGAGTTCTGAATACATTATGGCAGCACAAGAAAACCCTTAAAGACATTTAAGAGTTTAATCATGGTACATGGCCGTAAAAAACTTTTGCAGATATATTATGGGTACCTGCATGAGTTAGGGGAGGTAAAAACAGCAAGGAAGGGAACTGGCCACCCCACATAATAATTACTGCGGCTAGTACATGAAGAGTTATATTCATCTCCGATGTCAAGTTGCTGCCATGGGACCTACCTTTACCATTACTTCACAAATGTTTCTTGATATTTTATGTATTTTCAATTTGTATGCATCAAACACTAATTCTGGTTGAGCTATGCCATAAGCATTGCTTGTTAGATTGATTTCACTTCAAATTATATACACAGCTACACTTATCTCATTGTTCTTTTTCTTATTCTGCTTTCATTCTCAAACATTTGTAGATCAGTAGAATGTAGTCCAGAGAATGGAATGTATTGTGTCATGGTTTACAGCTTAGCTGTGATATCTGCACCTCTTAGAAGATACATCCAACATCAGCATGGCCTATGGGTCAATATTACCTGACCCTCTATGGGATGGAACAGTCAACTCCATTCCCTCAAACCTCCTTAATTACCTCATAATACATGCTTGGCAATTAATTTTCACTATTCATTGTACACCTTTTGGGCCCTAGCGCACCTGTCAGGCCACCAACACATAGGTGCATTGGTTGTTTTTTTTTACTATACACAGTATTCATGACTATGATTAAGGGTAAATAGTGATATGTTATGAGAAAAATAATATAAAAGTAAAATCATCATCAAGTGACATATTCTTTCCAGAACGTAGTCTTTCCTATGGATCTCTTGAATTCTCCGCGGTCTTTAACAAGTTGCCCTGCATCTACCAGTGACATGCGCAGGCATTCTTGAATGTCTTTTGTCCAATGGCGTCTTGGTCGGCCTTCGCCCCTGTTGCCTTTAAAAGTAAAATACAATAGTTAAATCTTATAAAATGTAATATAAACAAAATAAATATAGACAACTTCTATGTTACGGCCATAGTTGCCTTTATTTTAAAAAATAAGCACAATACAAACAGAAATATTAAAGAAAAATAATAAGCAAACTAGAATAACTTTATTACCTGTAATGGAAGGAAGTAAAGTAGGTGGGGCAAAGATCTGTATTTTTCACTTTATATTGTATTCTGACACCAGGATCTAACTTCTGGATAACAAACTGCCATCAGTTTATAGCTTATCTATACATCTTATATTAGTGATGGTATTTAAAACATACGATTGATTATGTGTAGACAATATAATTATAGTTTATGAACATATGTAAAACAGGATCTTTGCCACAATCAAGGAAAAATTAACATAAAACTACAAAATAATTGATTCACTGATTGACGTTAAATAGCTACATTATGTGAAAATTATACAACACTAAAACTATGTATAGCTATGCAACTTTAATCTGAAAAAAAATGTTAAAATAAAACATACTTGTTAAGCTCCATGTTACAGCTAATAATGTCTTTGTAACCTTGGATGATCATTATAATCATATAGGGCCTATATATATAATTTACCAAATATTTTTGTTCAAACATTTTTTTATCAGATTAAAGTTGCATAACTATACATAGTTTTAGTGTTGTATAATTTTATATACCGGTATATATATCAGCCTCTCCCAGTTTCGGATCGGCATCAGTAATTGTCTCATAACATTAACCTTACTAAAGAATGATTCCTCATACATTTTAAATGCAGACCTTTGCCCCACTAACTGTAGGAAACTCATAGATGTGTAAATTTTAACAGATTTTCCATACTGATACAGATTTAAGGTCCCCAATAAAGTTTTTTTTTAAAGAAAAAAAAATATTTCGGTGTTAAAAGGTATTTCAGTAATTATTACAAATACGGACGTTTTTATCTCATAAGTCTGTATTGAACATATTGATGGGCCAAATAAAAAGTCTTCTGGTACTAAATACAGAAGTTTTTCTTATTATTAAAATACGCATATAAATTGTAAAAAATATGAATTTATGAAAAAATAAGTTGGCACTATGGGAACTTTAATCCAAATCATGTTCTTAGCAAACTATCATAAATTCTCATGAAAATAACGAAGTAGGTCTGTCAAGATAATGTGCTTCAAAACTTAACAACACAACATAGAGATTTCAGCTTAAATATATATTTTAAAAATCATGATTTTAATGATAGCAGGCAGAGAATAGGTTGTAAAAAATGTACCGGGGTAATCAATATAGTGAAAAATATTTGTTTTAATTGTTCTTCTTCTCGTTCAGAGTTTGACATGTCTACACAGCAAGTCCTGCTTCCCTAATAAATGCTGCTCTATTTGAAAGCTCCTCAGTGCTCCCATATATCTTTCTGTGGATATCCATCTCTGGTTTTAATTGTTAAAAATCAACTAGCCTTTGTAATATCAAACTTTGTTCTGTGAGAGATTGGAATGTTGATATCTGATGTAGTCACTGTGGTAACAGGAAAACAGATAGTTTATAAATAAACCTGCTGCTGATATTTGCCCCATGTGGACCTTTACCCCCATTTATCCTAGATATACAACAAATCTGGGGACATGATTCATTATAAAATGATGTAGCCTATAGTGCATACATTTATAGTGCAGACACTTTTTGAGGGGTTGCTAGTTCATTTATTAGTTTTTATTTAATATTTCTGTCCATGTTGTGTTTCTGTTACTTGAGAAAGGCTTTTTGCCATAACATAGAAGTTGTCCCTGTTTATATTACATTTTATTTGTTTTAATTTATTTTATATTTCTTTTCTCATAACATGTTACTACTTAATCTTTAATCATACTACTGTCCATTTTTTTACTGTGGCCCTTGTCTTTTTTGTTAGATACTCTCCGGCGTCTTGCTTATTAGACAGAGTACTCATAACTGTTGTCTCCATTAGGGTTTTCCTGTAATGACATATTTAGAAGTCACTATAAAATACAATGGTTTATTGACATGGCTGATGGCCTAAGTGGCAGTTGTAGCATCTTACGAGAGATAAAGGGCTAATAAAGAGTCACTGTAGAACATCTCTGCAGACTTCAGTGATCCTTGTGCATGTTTATTTATTATCTATGATTCAATTAAATTCCACATTAATGGCTATATACAACACTAAAGTATTTGCCCTCTTCCGTTGAAAAGAATTTCTAGCATCATCATCAAGTGTGTCTCCTCAATGAAGGTTGGCTGCAACAGACCTCCAACATTCTCCGTCTCTTGTTTTGGTGGTGCATTCTCCTAGACTGTAATCTGCCCATCTTGTGATGCTACTCTCCCACTTGTGTCTCTGCCTATCTTTTGCTCCCTTCCCTTTGAATTAACCCTCAAGTAAGATCTTCCACAAGGTGTTATGTTATGTTTTTTAATGTATCCAAAATATTTTATTTGCCTGATCTTTATTTGCTTTAATAATTCTTTCTTCATATTAAGTGTTTTTAGAACCTCTTTGTTTCCTTCTATTTCCATGATGTTCTCCCTATTCTTCTATATACCCACATCTCAAAAGCATCAATTCTGTCTTTCATGAATTGTTTGTTTAGTGTCCATGTTTATGAGCATACATTAATAAAGAATAGATGTAGCATTTTATAATTGACATTTGTAGCTTGTTTGTAATTTGTTTAGATGTTAATATTTTCCTCATGTCATTGAAAGTACTTTTAGCCATTCCTATTCTACTTATAACTTCTGTTTCACATCTGCATAAGTTTCTAGTATAAGTTGCTATTAATTTTCAGGAATATTGTTTTTTATTTTACCCGGTACTTGACTATTCTGTTCTTATTTTTATTCTGAATTCATTCTTAAACTTCTGCAAATCAGCACGATGTGGCCCAGACAGCAAAATGCAATGTGCCATGGTTTACAGCTTGGCTGTGATATCTGCACCTTTTTGACCTGACACGCCAACTTACCATGACTTCTGGGTCACTTTGACCCTTTATGGGATGGTTCCTGATCCAATGCTCCATGGACATATACCCTTTGACCTAATGCCATTGTGTGGTATAAGCATGTGTTTGTGAGCTGCTTTTCTGTTCCATATAAGGTGGTCCATTAATCTGGCCTCTGAGCAAGAAGCATTCCTGACATCATCTAATGTTAGACATTCAAAAAGGTGGTGGTCGCAAGTCCTGTAGGAGTAAGCACGCAGTCTGCACCCTGGAGTGTTCTATTGTGGTTGTATTCTGTTCAGGTGATTGTTAAGCAGTACATATTGTACGTGAAGCTGAAATATGATACTCTGGTTTTTCCTTCACAGAAAGTTGATAATATCTTTGGGTTTTCATTGGTCATATATTTATAGATTTTCCTTCCAGTGTTTCCCAGTATCATTCTTCACAGATTTCAACATCGTTATAATTGTGTGCATGGTTGTTTGTGTGTATAGCTGGTCTTGTCCTGCTCCCTTCTCTGCTAGTATATCATCATTACCAGGTTTTTTTGAATGGCCAGGAATCCACTGCATAACAATATTTACATTATGAGATGTGAGTTGTGTCCTTATGTGATAATACAGCCAACCCCCAACCAAAAACTTACTCATTTTCTACAACATGCAAGGCAGGTTACAGTGTCACTTTTCTTTGTACCTCTTTCGGATCCAGCAACACATTTTTGTACTCTGTTCTTTATTTTTGGATATATATATATTTTCTATGCTGTCAGAATTCCCAGGAAATGTTTTTGACATTAATGTGAAATGTTAATAGCAATACATTTTTTGAAGTGTTATACATTTTTGTTGTTTACTGTGTTTATTTATTTGTAAAATATTTGTTAAAACATTTTTTTAAATTAATTTTTTTTTAAAGGAAGGTAAAATAAAGAATATTTAGCAGAATTGTTCATTTTTTAAATTATTGTTTCACTGTTCTGTGTTTGTGAATTTTCTAATTGTTTAAATTTACTTGTAAAAATACAGAACTTAATAACTCTTAAATACTTTTAAGGACTGCTTAATCAAAGAGACTGACATATGAAGCAATAGATAAATTGCAATGCAGATAGTGGATCAATGACAAGCAAGTGATAGGTATAGATATGTATCAGTTTGTAATAGCAATGTCAGAATTAGAGCTACTAGTATTATCTAAATACTCTTAAAGAAACACAGGCTGACCATTGCCAATGCTACTCAAATGGCCAAAGACAGACAACAACTTCCCCCCACAATGCTAATAGGACAAGTGGAAATTAAATAGATGGTTAGATCTAAATATGCCTCATATGTCTTTCGAATTGACTGGTTCAGCCTTGCTAATTAAAACTATCAGGAAGTCATAAACCTGGCAACAACTAGAACCTACAAATTTGACTTTTTATTACCTTGGATTGTAATATGAGGACAACCTATAAATATTATTTATATAAAAAAAACTAATGTGTGAATGATTAACAAATGTTTTCTGTTGATTTAGTGAGGTAATATAAGTTTTAGGAATTTTGTTTGATGCCTGTAGCCTATATCAGTATTCTTCATTTTTATCACCTATTGAGCTTAATGTTTAAAATGTAAGCCTATATTGTAGGCTACTCCAATTTAAGTATTTCTTCATCTAATGTAACTCTGATGCATGGGATTGTGTCTGTGGGTTTTACCAATGGCCCACTAGAAAAACACTAGAAATGCAACAAAAACCTTAGTAGATGGCATGTCGTTATATTGAGGCTTTCTTATGGAAGATTTGTAGCATGTCATTTATACAATTATAGGCCCCCTCTGAGTAGAAGGCTCCTAGGCACTGCACCAAGCCGAAAAAAGAAGTCTCCTGGGTATGAAATAAAACTCAGAAAAATCACTACACTGCACACAGGAAGTAAGAGCTAATTGCTCATAATTCCTGGGGTTCTCAAACATTCAAATAATGTAACGGACATTTAATCTATAGGCTATTATTTTATAACATTTGTTGAATGAATAGGCATACATAGGGGTCTATTGTATTAGGAAAGTTGATTATCCTCTTCACACACCGGACATATCCATAGGTGCTCAGATCTCACTTCAGTAAATCTCTCAGGGTATAATGGCTGATAGTTCCAGTTGTATGTTGGTTCATGGCTCTTTTTGAAATCTTTGTCAAGTGTTCTCTATAGGCCACGCCAATCCTTACTTCCAATTTACACATTCTTGATATTGACTCATGCTCATTCATCTCAAAATCTTCTGATCATGAGAACTTATGAAGAGCAATGAGTATGTCTGCTCAGTCCATAGGTTGACCATCTGCTGTGGTGGTGAGGCTAGTTAATTGGCAGGCCCATTTGTTTCCCTCAACGCCCTTGTATCCAGGGACAAAGATACGCATGAGTTTTCATAGTGATGCCCACATTTTAGCTCTCTCTAATGACTCCACCCATCCCCTATGTACATCATCTGTTTTGACTTCCTGAATAATATACATTAAGTCACTTAGTATGCACGCATGGGAATAGGCTTGCGATTCCAGCCAGTTAAGTGCCTGCATTACAGCAAATACTTCTATTGTTAGACTGCCTGTTGTTGTGATAAAGGCAACACTGGCTTTATGTACTGTTAAATTTTTTAATATGGCAGTAAATGCCCATGCGTATTGGTGGTGATGGACGACCGACCCTTCCATATGTACACAACATCTATATCATTGGCATGCTCGCAGATGAGTATCTTGACCTCAGCATCCACGCTCATGTGGCTGTGTTCCCTGCATAATTGAGTGTGATGACAGTCTTGACTGCCTCTTGAAAGACCATTGGAATAGGTATCTATTCCTTGCCAAGAGTTATGCCTTCTGGGGTGCAGATCTGTTTAACGGTATCTTCGGCATGACCCATAGGAGTTGTATCTCTTTCAGCGGATGGCAACGGGTATGCACGCTGATAGCTCTTGTGGCACGTTGATTGCATATTTTCCTACTCCTACCCATCAATTGTCCAACTCTACTATATTTTTGAGCATTTTCAAACTCCCTTAATCTCTTAGTAACAGTCTTATCCACCATGATGTCCTCATCCAACAGATGCATAATGGGAATTTACAATTACTTCCCTTCCATTGTCATCTATACTGGCATGTGCTTTTGATGCTAGTCTATCAGCTCTCTCATTAGACTAAACTCCAGCATGACCAAAGCAAAATATCCTTGTACGTCCCTGGAGGTGTGACACCCAAATATACCCCACCATCTCATGATATCCATTCGAATTTTGAATTTTGCAAATCACGGATTGAGCGTGACATTAATGGCACTGATTTTCACTATATATGATATCTATTTTAGGGTCCCCATAGCTGCCTCGATTTCCATAATGTGTTTAGTTGTACTGTTTTAAATCTGTTGAAGTGAATAATAAATATAGTATACTGGAGTCCCATCTTAGTGCATACGTGTTTCACAAAATCCCATGTTTAACAATACTTTTCAAAATCTTGTGTTATTTTTATTTTTTATCATAGGCCTATATAACGAAATTCTGTTATGACATAAATATTTCATTTGTCCAGATCAATTTGTTATAGGTAATGGTATTTGGCTGTAATTAGGTCCTATGTGCTAGTTTTAGATGTTAAAGTTATAAATATTGTATGCATAGGCATATGCTATCGTTTATATCTTGTTAAATTTACAAAGTTACCATATTGTTGAAATGAAAACTTTAAATTATACTGTAAAAAAAAAAAATTAAACACAAAATCATTTCAAACAAGTACCAACATTTTATTGTACAGAATTAATGTTCCAACCTTGGCATAAAGAAACTTTCAGACTTTAACCAAACCAAACCCGTCTGCAGTCATTCCCAATGGTCGATTGACAATACTGGTTCGCCACTGTAGTTGGTTCTGATGATGCCGGTCCGTAAGAACAGGACCTCTGTAGTGTCTTCTAGCCCAAAGACCAGTGTTGTGCAGCCAGTTCCTGACCATTTCATCTTAAATTTGACAAGCTGCTAGCATTGACTGGATGGAGGACGCAGATGCAAATCTATTCCTGAGGTGATGCAGCCGTATGAAGTGGTCTTCGGCAGGAGTTGTGACTCTGGGTCATACACCACCATGCCAACCTGCCACTGAGCCAGTTTGTTGAAATCACCTCCAAACGGGATTAATGGTGCTTCAAACCACATTAAAATGTCTGGTCGCTACACTTTGTGATTGTCCAGTTTGTAAGCATCCAATAATGATAATAATGAGGTGAGTACAATTCAGGTAACCATGAGAAGTTGATGACCAGATGAACAGAGTCGATAGGTTGAATGATGTCCAGTCAGCAAATATCTTTTATAAAAGTTACAGAAAAAGTTGCATTTCTCTTTTTGAACAGTATATAATCTAGGCCTAGGCCCTAATAAGTATAGACCCATATGCTAGTTTTATGTGACCTGTTAATACATTGGAGATCCTCTATAGTTTAGCACATTCTTTTATAACAAATTTACATTTATAACAACATGTTTCAAAATCACCAATTGTATTTATTCTATATTGTTTGTACTGTAGGCTTATATAGTGAATTTCTGTTATTACATACATATTTTGTCAGTCCGGATCAAATTTTTCTAATTGGATTCCATTGTATTAATTTGCCTATTTCCTTGCTCCACAATCTGTTCCCTTTTAGTATATGACAAACCTAACTAATAGACAAATTGTAATCAACTTTTTATGAGTCTTTTCAATAGATGACCTAAAGGTGAATCTCAATTTCAAGGTTATCATTTTGTCATGATTAATATGGTTTTTATTTGTAATAGATCCTATTTATATTATATTGACATAGGATCTTATCCTCAATGCTCTATTTCAGTCTGGACATTTGATATAGGTTATAATATATTATAGGAGATGAAAAGTTAATTTAGAAAAAAAAAATATTATAATTTCATTAGATGCCTTCATTTTTGTTGTGAAAAGAGTGCATAGAAAGTGAATTTTGGGTGTGTGCAACTTGTCAATACTATAAATCTATAGCACCCCCAGGTAGCTTAAGGCATCAATAAAGTTTATCAATAAAGGGATGTCATTAATTTATTTTTCACTGCAGAGACTTCTTATTCTTCAGTATTCATCCTCAAACTCCCACTGGATAGGCCTATCTCTTGTAACAGGTCAATGGTCCTACTATATTTCCAGCAGGATGTAATCCAGACAATGGAAATGCACTGTGTTGCAGTTTTAATTACACCAACAGCCTAACACATCTGTCTTCGGCTGGATGAACTGCAGGGATTGAAACTAAATTATATGAAATTTTATATTATTCTAATTATTCTTTTATTTTACTATAGGAACTAAGAAACATTTCTTTGAGTTTGCTAAACAGAAACTTAATCAGATGGAATACAATGTCATCAAAACATCGGTGATTATTGATGGCTTGCTTCTCGATGAATCTGCTTATTTTGATCAAGACGATACTATAGAAGTTGAATCATTTACAAAAGTCCAACTAGTTGGTAGTCTGTCTTCCACATCTTCATCTGAGTTTTCACAGCTTCACAGCAGTGGCAAACAGAGTTTTGAAAATGTAGAGGATAAAAATGCTGAAGAACATCAAGAAGAAAGAGAAGAGGCATTACATGAAGTACTAAGTACTAGTACACAACCAGGGACTCTTAGGACATCAGTGAAGACATTCAAAACACGTAGCATCCAGACATTGCAAACTGATGAGGTTCGAGATATGTATAAAGTGAAAACAGTTCCAGCACGATTCGAAGGAACCATGCTCACCCCTGTTTATTTTGAGGGCAACATTTTTACATCAGACAGACTAGACACTCTACTGACTGATGCTGCCAAGAAAGGTGATAATTCCATACCTGTGAAATTCCAAGGCGGAATGCTGACTGCAGCTTTCAAAACATTGGCAGAAAATTTAGATCTTGGAGTTGGCTCAGAGCCTGTGAATGTGAAGTTTCATGGTAAACTCAAAGGCTTAAGTGATACTGATGATGGTGGTATTCCAGTAGCATTTGATGGACTCATGATACCACATGCAAAGAGCACAAAGGCAAAGATTTAGAGAATAATTATCAATGTGTCCTTACAGGTATGCTACAAAGTTAATTTTCTTTATGTCCAATTGAGCTTTTCACACTTGTGTATTCTGTTATTTATAGTTTTCCAATTCAACTCCCAATTACTTTTTCCTTGTTTTATTGTGTATGTTCATTGAAGAGTACTGTGTCATTTATTTAATATAATTTCATAAAGATAATTTCATATACTTGGGAACTTATTGAACATCCTTCATGTTTGATCCATGGTATATAGTCCACCTATGATGACTAGATTATTAACCTTGCACGTAAGTTTCATAAATACATCATACAGTTATAACACTATTAAAATCTAAGATTCACATAATATTATACTTCTTAACTCCTTTGACAACCAATATATGAATACATAGTACATAGGTGTGAACTGGTATGGATTTTCCCATATTGATACGGATATACAGCGATGTGTATCTTATGTGTATGTATTAACGGCCATTTAAAAAAATAAATTATCAGCCTATTCAGGACGTAGTCATTAGCTCAGCATTATTTGGCTGTAATGATGTTCTGGGCAATAAAAATATGTTCATTAGTTTACCATTGTTTTCTGAAAAGTTCGGATGCATAAACCTGTGACGGAAATCCGGTACCTTGACCGTGACAGATTCACTCTGTATAATGGCAACGGGCCATACATAAATTTAATGCAGATTACATTACCAAACCTGAAGAGATAAAAAATTAAAGGCCTGATATATGGTTTCAACACAGGCAGTTAATGTATAATTTTTTTCTTACAAACTTACTGTCCTATATATAGTGACATTTGCAGTTATTGTAACAATATACTGTATCATTTCAAAAATAATCTCTGTTTTTTTGGTTGATTATTTGTAATGGGAGATGACATAATACAGTAGTCAGTGTGCAGAACTAAAGACATCAAATATTCAGAGATCCAAACCTTGGCTTGATTTCACAATCCACTCAATTGTGAAAATGGGTTTCACACTTTCTGAGTTGAAAATTCAAAATTGCTGCTGAAGCTACTCAAATGTTCAGAAATCTGAAAGTAACTGAGTTCCTTCAGGGAACCCTAATTACGACAACATTGATTCACACAACTTGTAACTTATGTTCTTGTTTAAGACACAGCCATGTAATGGAAGCAGTGGTCGATTGGTAGTTAGTACAATAATTTCAAGTCAGGTTGTTTGGGTTTGATTTTTCAGTTCAATTGGAACATTTTTTAGATCACATGTAACTCCTATCTAGGTAAATCCAGTCTAAGGAATCTGTTAAAATTCTGTGCCAGACTTTCTGGGAAAGTGACATGTAATTCTGACCACATCATCCCTAAAGATATTCTTGGTCAACAAAACTAAGAGGCTAATATGGTATTACTTTATCCATCCATATTCATGAAACCCATAACCATCAGGATCATAAGATACTGAATTGGATTCATTAATATATAGTTTTCCAACAATTTTTAATTTCACCACTGCAATACAAAAATTATGTATAATCTATCATTTTATGCTCTTCTGTGTTCTTTGTCTTCCTCTGCTTCTATCTTTGACTGTTTCCTGCAGTATTTTTTTGGTCAGGGAATCCAGTCAGTTTACATATTCAAGCCATGCTAGTTCTTTTATACACCTCCACAATGTAGGCCCCTATATATGGGTTCCTTTTTCCCAATTTATTGGTATAAAATAAATTATTTAGACATGCGAGCAGCAAATGTTTCACTTAATTTAAGCTTTGACAGCGTGTATTTATTTCTTAATTTGTTAATGCCTACCAATTTCTGTGAGATAAAATAAGATAAAAAGAAAGGAAGTAATAAGGTATTTCATGAATAAATTGCAATTGTAAAATAAAAACTTATCTTAACAGCCTAAACAATTACATTCTTTGCCTTTTAATGATTGCATTTACATTTGTATTTTAATATTTTCCCTTGTGTTGTCATATATTGTTTTTTATTGAACATTAGTGATTAGTGTTTAATCTGGTTTAGACTTCAGCCATGTATATTGTTATTGCTGTATTTGGTAAGTGTATAGTATGGGCAAGCTTCTGTAGTGGAGTAGCTAATCACACCCTCTAATAGTCCTAACTTGCATGAACATAATCTTGGTTTAAGCACAAAACATAATCTTATTTATTAGTTTAAACAATGAATCAAGATTATGTTCTGTGCTTGAACCAATAAATAATAAATAAAGCATAATAAACCCAATTAAAGCACAGAACAGAATACCAATAAATCTTATTTATTAAATCTTACCAATGTGCATGGTCTTTACTGACAGATCAAAAGGAAGAACAGTACACAAAGCCAGTGGTGCCTTTACTGCAACAATGTGCAGTCTAACAATGGAAATATTCGCCATAACACAGTCACTTTACTGGATGGAAGCAGAAGTCTATTCCCATGCGCGCATACTAAGTGACTCACTGAATATGATTCAGAAAGTCAAAACAGGTGATGTACATAGGGAATGGGCAGAGTCATTAGAGAGAGCTAAAATGCAGGGCTGACCAATTAGTTAGTCTCGCCACCACAACAGATGGTCAGCCTATGGACTGAGCAGTCATACTCATTGCTCATTGTGAGTCCTCCCCCTCAGAGGATTTTGAGATAAATGAGCATGAGTCGATATCGAGAATGCGAGAATTGAGAGTGAGGATGGGCGTGCCCATAGAGAACCCCTGACAAAGATTTCAAAAAGAGCAGTGAACCAACATAGAACCAGAACTATCAGCTGTTATACCCTGAGAGATTTACTGAAGCGGCAATCTGAGCATCCATGGTCTGGTCTGGTGTGCAAAGAGGATAATCAACAGACCTAATACCTAATCTTGGTTCATGCACAGAACATAATCTTGGTTCAAGTGTAGAACATAATCTTGGTTCAAGCATAGAACATAATCTTGTTTCATGCACAGAACATAATCTTGTTTCATGCATAGAATAGAATCTTGGTTCAAGCATAGAACATAATTTTGGTTCAAGCATAGAACATAATCTTGGTTCATGCATAAAACACAATCTTGGTTCAAGCACAGTAAAAATCGTGTCATTTCATAGAGTTCTAGAAAGTTGACTGAAACATTTCCCCAGTGAAACATTTCAACAATAGTTGAACAATTATCTCCTATACAGGATGTGCTTCAGTTATAAAAATTATTATTGATAGTCTAATGTCAGCATGTGGTGTTTCTCACTGATGCAATGTCTATCCTACAAGCCCTTCACTGCGATAAACTGCCAGACCTAAAGGAAACCATATTTGAAGTGAGCAGCAAAAGAAGGTTAATACTACAGTGGATACCATCCAACTGTGGCATGCATGGAAATAAAGAGGTAGATATGCTCATCTGGCAAAAGATGGAGCAGCACAGGAAAAAAGACAACCTACCAAGAGAAACGGATCCTCATCAAAGCTATTAGAAAATTAATCCACCCAAAAGACAACTATCACTATCTTGACAGAGCTAAGCAGGTTATCATCTTTCACATCAGGACAATACACAACAGACACTTCTTCTTCTTTCATTCACTTGAAACATGTCTATATCTGTAATTCTGTCTCCTGAAAAAACTGACTGTCTTTTGTAGTTCACACAGTGGACCATAGAGCTTTAATTCTAGCGTTGTTTCCTCTGGCGAATATGTCATACTCAAAACACTCCTGAAGTATATGTTTGGCACTCCACATGTACACATGGCCGTGTTGCCAATCTTGACTTTTGTGTACATGTGACTGCGGAGTCGATTGTGTCCTGTTCTGAGGTGTCGAATTATAACTTGCTCTGATCTATTAATAATGTGATAGTCATCTTGTGTTAGTGGCTTTCTTATTGACTTGATCATCTGTTTTTTTCTGATGATAGGTGATTAGTAAATCTTGTTAGTTGGTCTTCGTCAGCACCTTCCTTAGCCAATTGGTCTGCTTTTTAATTTCCTGGCATTCCACAGTGAGGGGGTATCCACTGCATAATTACTCTATACTGGTAAGACAGTTCACTACGTAGTTTTTGTAATTCTGTTAGTTTTCCAGACTGGAGAGCTTGAAGCACTGATCTTGCATCTGTCAGGAATACCACGGGCTGTGGGCCAGGGTTGGAGTTCAGCAGTTTTTCAGTTGCCACACTAATTGCCTGGATTTCTGCATCATAAATATTACAGAATTTCCCTGTTTGTATTCTGATCTTAGGCTTGTGTGGATATTCTCTCTATCTCTCTCTTACATATATATATAGACACCTGCACCTCCATTCCTCACTGCATTCTGTGCTGACCCATCTGTGTATACTATGACCCAAATATCTTGTGGATATTTATTGTCCAGGAAACTGAGGTAACTGTCCTTCACTGCACACTGTTCTGTTCATCATCACTTAGTATTCCTTTCAAGTGGGTCTGAATGTATATTACGAGGCATGTTCAAATGAAAACGGGACTTGTGGATTTATTTAAAAAGTATCATACGCAATTTAATATTTTCAACGGAATTGAACAAAGCAACCACTTGTGAATAAGAATGCACCTGGGTTCATCAGAAAAAATCTCCGTATGCATTTAGGCAAGCATCCCACTGTTTAGGTAGACGTCGAATGCCGTCCGAGAAAAAGTTGCGTGGCTGTTCTCTGAACCATGTGGTCACCGCTGTCTTCACGTCTGCGTCGCTGTTGAATCGCTGTCCCTTTAGTGCTTTCTTCAACGGTCCGAACAAATGGAAATCACACGGGGATAAATCGGGACTATAGGCTGGGTGATGAAGAGCTTCCCAATTCTTCTTTGCCAATGTTTCCTGCACAATTTTTGCGACGTCTTTAAACATACGCACCCACTCCATCACTCTGGTCCTCGACAAACATTTGTCACCATATGCTGCCTTCATTCTCCGATGAATGTCTACTGCTTGACATCCTTCAAATGAAAGAAACTGGATCACAGCACGCTGATTCACTTTGGACGGGTTCGGAATCACACCCGCCATATTGTTAACAGTCTTCTGCAGCACATATGCATGCTGGGAAGATGAACACGTGACCGTATGTAAATTATTGGATACTCATTACTAGTGCAAAATGTCATCAATATCAGTGCGCTCTATCACGCGTGGTGTAACAAGTCCCGTTTTCATTTGAACACGCCTCGTAGTATTCTATGCCTTTTACTCCAAGGGGTTTGTTCTGGTACAGACCTTAAGGAGCTGTCAGCTTCAGGCAGGTCTGTAAGTTGTCTATGGAGTCGTTTAGTTTGGTGGATTCATTTAGATTTAAATAGACACTTAAATAGAGTAAGACTGGTTCCATCACCTCTGTGTCCATGTGGACAGGCAGCACAGACAGAAGAACATATCCTGCAAGACTGCATTACAATAAACCAGTTAAATGAGGAACACTGACCCATAGAGATATCCACAGAAAACTGTATTGGAGCTCTGAGGGGTTTTCAAATACAGCAGCATTTATTGAGAGAACCAGACTTGCCATGTAGACATGTTAAACTTGAAATGAAAAGAAAGATAACATTATTGATTGTGTGTCAATCATGCAAGACCTTGGCATTGTGCTACAGCAGTTATTTTGTTCCCCAAGTTTTTATTCACGATGAAATTCAGCTGAAGTGATCTCTGACTTTAAATAGATGCAAGGTAAGTTTCTGGTCCTATCCCCAAAAAAACCAACTCAAAGCATACACGCAGTGTAAAAGTATACAAATGTGTACACATAGTGCACATTTAAAAAATAGTTGAAAATTGATAATAGACTAAAATACTAATGTTCAGGTGAAATTTTACTAATTTTAAAATTCTGATGTACAAGACACTACCACAAACAAATTTTAATTGAGCATCCTTGCCAGTGCTACAGTGGTCATGCACTGCTGCTGAGATCTTCCTATTTTTAAGAAACCAATTTGGAGAATATTTAGAGAATGTATATAATAACCACAATATACAGAATACAGTTACATACAATAAGGAATAAATTAATTTGGGATTTTATTATAAAGAAATGCACTATAAATGGATTCCACTGTACACTTTACCACTTTACACTGTACACTATTGTAACTGTGCTTTACCCCAACTGTACAATGTAAATAATTTGGAATCTGTGTGTTGATGCATGTGACTATGGGTCACTTCAGTGTATCCATCAGGAACACACAATTTAAAACGCTGAATACAACTTAAAATTGCTTTATAATTAATTTTAGTTTAATGTTTTAGGTTAATGCATTTCAAAGTAGTGCTGCCATAAAAATAAATGTTAAAACCCGCAAAAACCACTGTAGTCAAAAAATTAAATAAAAACTGCACAAATCACTGTTGCCACTAAAATATATAAATACCATAAAAATCAGTGTTGCCACTAAAAATAAATTAAAATCACAGAAAATCAGTGTCGCCACTAAAATGAATAAAGAAAACCTACAGAACTGCAGAAATTCACGTAAAAAAACGTAAAATGCATTGTTGGGCGCATAGAGTCAAATCTTGCAAAAACCGTACAAAATACGGCTAATTACAGGTATTTGACATCTATGTTCCCACGAATTTCTGGTCGGCAATGTGTAAAATACTATTTTGGAAGTTCACAGCATTCCAACACTCTGAATCAATTATACCTTTCTTGCTAGATTACAACTGTCATCATCTGGTCAGTTGCTTTGTCAAGATATTCCATGTATTGATCCTTGAGTCCTTGATATTATTAATATACTCTTGTATTATATGTCTTATACGTGTGCACAGCCTATATACTTTTGGCAAGAGCCTGACAGAAATATTGTGATTGAAGTTCAAAAATGTATCTAATTTCTGCAATGACAATATCCTTAGTGCAGTCAAGGATTGTGTGCAATGTCATTATTCTGAACACCCTCCAGGAAATAACATTGTTATATGAGAATTATAATAATTGAAGCATATCCTGTAAAGGACATTGCTATTTAACTATTGTAGATTTGTAAGCACCACTAATACATCAAATCACATCACCAATACAATGTAAATTATCTTCTTTCAAACCATAAGCAAGTTTGACCAAACTGTGTCCTTGAGATAGACCACTAACTGTTGTAAAACCAATCTGACATTATGAGGTGTTGCAATACCTATATGTGTCAATTAGTACGGATTTTCCATATTGATACGGATTTTGGGCCAAAACAAAATGGTTTTTAAAAAGAAGGTCATTTGGTATGGAATTTCAGTAATTATTACTAACATGCTAATACAGACATTTGTATAAGAATATGCATATAAATTGTAAAAAACATAATTTGTGAAAAAATAAGTTGACAACAGACATACAGCATTGTACTGTTTATTCAATATGATGATTGCGATCAAAGGTTTATCTTACAGTGCATAACCAATCATGACAGTTGATGTTCTAACCATCAAAAGTGGCCCTGGGTATTGTCAGTCATCACAATTAGTTGTTCAAAGAGAACCACAACCTTGAAAGCTCCTCAGTGCTCCCATACATCTTTCTGTGGATATCCATCTCTGTGGGCCAGTGTTCTTCCCTTAACTGGTTTAGTTTATTGCAGTCTTGCAGGATATGTTCAGTGGTCTGTGATGCCTGCCCACAAGGGCACAGTGGTGATGGGACCAATCTTAGCCTATTTAAGTGGCTGTTTAATCTGTTGTGTCCTGTTCTGAGGTGGAAGATAATAACCTGCTGTGCTCTGTTGAGATAGTGGTAATTGTCTTTTGGGTGGTCGGCTTTCCTGGTGGCTTTGATGAGGGTATTCTTTTCTTGGTAGGTGATTTCTTGGTCTTTTTGTTCCTGTGTTGCTCCATCCTTTGCCAGTCTGTCTGCCTCTTCATTTCCTGGTATGCCACAGTGGGATGGTATACACTGTAGTACTACCCTTCTTTGGATACTCACTTCTCGCATGGCTTTCTTCAGGTCTGGCAGCTTATCGCTGTCAAGGGCTTGTAGGACAGACATAGCATCAGTAAGAAATACCACCTGCTGGCATTGGCTTGTTGTGTTTTTAATTATTTCTGCAGCCATGTTTAAAGCCTGTACTTCTGCAGAGTAGTTGGAGCAGAATATTCCAGTTGGTGAACATGTGGATTCATTTTCTTTTTCTTCATATTTTATGTACACGCCAGCACCTCCATTCTTTACTGCTCTGGTTGCTGATCCGTCAGTATATACTTGTATCCATGCTTCTCTGGGGTACATATCTTCAATCATGTTGCATACTATTGTTTTCTTTTGGATATTATTCAGTTCTATCATAGTGTGGTAGTTGTTTATGGTGGTTCTGATAGTGAGATTTGGGTAGTGCTCCCACGGAACTGGAAAAAGTGTTGGTGATATCTCTTTTGTTATGTCTGGTAGTTCTTCTTTATACTTTCTGTTTAGTTTTGTGGATCGGTGTATAAAACTGCTCCTCTTCAGTCTTCCACTGGCTAGGTCACTGTGTCTGGCCCTCATTGGATGTGCTGGCATGCTCTTGTACTTTTCTGCATGTACCATGGACTTAGTGTCTCGCCTGTATGATAAGGGGGTGATGCCTGTAATTTTTTCCATTTCATTTATGGGTGAGGTCTTCATGGCACCTGTGATAAGGCGAAGTGCTTGATCTTGTACTTTATTCAGGGCTTGTAGATGGGAGTTGGCTGTTGAAGTCCATGCTGTTGATCCATATTCTAGTAATGGTCTAATTGCACCAGTATATACCTTCTTTAAAGTTGCCTCATTGGCCCCCCAGTTTGTTCCTGCCAATTTTCTCAGGAAGGCAAGTTTCTTTCTTGCCTTTGCTTCTATTTTCTCAATGTGAGGCTTCCATGTCAATCTCTTATCTAGCATAGTGCCCAAGTACACCGGCTCATCTTCTGTTTGGATATGTATATTTCTGAGTTTTATCTCTCCTGCTTTGTCCTTATTTGAGAGTGTGAAGAGTGTTGTTGAAGACTTTTCAGCATTTATCTTTACCATCCATTTTTCTGCCCATGCTGCTATGTTGTCTGCTGCCTTTTGTAGTTTTTTGTTTGCGATCTTTAGATGTTCTTCTACACACCACACCACTAAGTCATCAGCATACATTGCAGCTCTTACACCTTGTGGCAATTCACAAATTATATCATTTATGAAGACAAGAAACAGAGTTGAAGACAATACCGAGCCTTGAGGAACTCCATGTTTTAGAAGAACGTTTTTGTTGTTGTATCATTCCATGGTGACTCTTGCTTTCCTATTGTGTAGGAAGGAACGGATCCACTTGCTCATGTTGCCCCCAATTTCGTTTCTTTGCAGCTTTATTATCAGTCCATCTTTCCAGACCTTGTTGAAAGCTTTTTGAAGATCTATCCATAGGGTGGAAACTTTTTTCTTTTCTTGAAATGTATCTTCTATGATCTGGGACAGGAATGTTATTTGGTCTTCTGTGCTATTACACTCTCTAAACCCAGCTTGTTCTGGCTCCAATAGCTTCTCTGATTCCAGGTACCACTTTAGTCTTCTGTTGACCATCCTTTCCATTGTCTTGCAGACACAACTCGTTAGACTTATTGGTCTATAACTGTCGGCCTTCTGTTTGTCCTTGCCTTTTTTAATAACAGGACACATAAACGCTTCTCTCCACGACTGTGGTACATTCCTGTTTCCCAACTATAGTTGTATATATGTAATAATTTGTACATTGCTGCCTGTCCTAGGTTCCTAAGCATTTCGTTGGTGACACCGTCTGGTCCTGATGATTTTCTATCCTTTAATTTCCCTATAAATGCCTTTAATTCTTCTATTGTGAATAGTTTGGACATGGCGTCTGGGCAGTTTGTGTTCTTATCATTGTTCATCTCTTGACGAATGCTTCGTTGTCTACATGTATTGATGGTAATTGTGCTTTCTTTTCTGTAAGATTCCGCAAGCTTGTCTGCTGCTTGTTTGCCACAGTGGAGTTTGCCTGAATCCTCTAATGTAATTTTTTGTCGCTGAGTATTGCTATCATCATTTATTTGCTTGGTTAGTTTCCACAGCTTTCTCCCTTCCTTTTCAAAATTTAGTTTTCAAGTTTTTTTCCCTCCAGCTTCTTCTCTGTGTTTCTATCTTTTCTTTAGTGAACTTTGCTTTGGGAAATTGTTTGTATGGGATATTAATACTGGTCATGTTTAGTGGGATGTCATTTGGGCAGTAGAAATTTAGTATGCCCAGTTCAAGGGAGTTGTCTTTTATATGAATCATCTGGTATTCTGTGCCATCCTCTTGTGTTTTTGTTTCTGTGGCGTTGATGTTATCCTTGGCCAGAGTTAGTATGCCGCCTTTCCTCCGATCATTCCTGTCTACTCTAAAGCATTGGTACCCTTGTATTTTGAATGTTATTTTTTTGTTGAGATGGGTTTCCTGTATGCAGCAAATACTAATTTCTTTCTGGTGCAAGGTGTTTTCTAGTTCCGTTTTTTTATTTCTAACTCCCTCTGCATTCCAGTGCATATTATTCAGAGTGGTTTTCGTCCTGTCGCTTTCCTCTTCTGCCTCCTGGTTTGTTGTGCTGAAAGGAGGAGATATCTCAGACAGCTGTAAACCTTGATTTGGCAGATTTTGTTCTCCAGAATACATCCTTTCTAGTTTACAAGAGTTTGAGAATGAATGCAGAAGAAGAAATAACGGTTCATGTCTGGAACGTGTGCCTACCAATGTTTACAGCGCTCATAGTTTTTAAAGAATTGTCTGGTCATAATTTTTTAATAGTTTGTGACATTGCAGAATGCAATTGTTTAGTATTTTGAAGCCTGGGAAATAATTAATGAAAATAGGAAGAACACAATTTTTGAAACACAGTAGGAGGGGGGTAGGGATAGAATTAGAATTAGTTGTAGGTAAAGGTAGGCCCCATGGCAGCCACCTGATGTCACGGATGAATATAACTTCATGCACTAAGCCACAGCAGCTATTAATTGGGGTGGTCAGTTCCCTTTCTTACTGTCTTTTCCTCCCCTAACTCATGCGTCAGGTATCCTATTACAGCTGAGTCGACAGGAGGAGTGGTCGTGTCCAGCGAGAAATCACAATGGGAATTTTTGTTTGTCCGGACAAGGTTTCGAACCTGGTATGCTGTAATCCAGTGATAGCAAGCAAGCTCACTATCAACTAGGCTACTGTGCTCCCAGAATTAGTTTTAACACTGCACCTAACACCTCTCCCCTCCAAACTCTAGCATTATTCCTTCTCATTAAATCATGGCATAATTTCACTAACATTAGCCATTTTTGTAATTTGTGGCGACACGCTCTGCAAGTGATGTAAAATTATTGACTACATGAAAACTGTGTACACCATAACAAACTTTCAATGAACCTGTGCATAATTTCTGAGTTCGTTCTATTTTCTGCTTATAGACGAACTATTACATAGGCACACGTTCCAGACAAGGACAGAATTATTCTATTGATCTGCTGATGCCCAAAAGGGGATCAAAGTATAGCAACCTTGTGACCTGCTATGCATGTTGTAAGAGACAGCTAAGGAGTTTTAGGGGTGTACTTTTCTATCCTATCACATGGGTCAAAGTGACCATAAAGCCATGTCAAAGAATGAGTCTACAGAACTGAGTTAATTATGTGTGGTTTACAGCTTATCTGCGATACCTCGTCTTTCTGCTACACATTCCAACTTCAGAATGACTTCTGGGTTACTTTAGTATTCTATGGGATGGGTCAAGCCAACCCCAAATTTCCTTATTTATCTTTAACAACATACATGACAGGTCATAGTTTTGCTATTCTGCGCAACACTTTAAGATCCCGTCAACATACTGGGGGCGACTAAATCTTCATATCCATGACAAGGGGCTGGCTTTGATGTGTACTGACCCAAATAAAACATTACTTAAAGTCTATATTATTAATTTGAAGATTTGTCACAACTTTCTAATTTTCAGGGGGATCTCCCTAGTGTAATGGGGTTAAGCTGTTCGCCTTGAGTTCAAGAGGTCATGAGTTCAAATATGGCTCATGTCATTTTGTGTATAAAGTGGATTTTTTCGGAGATCCCTGTGAGTTATCACTTGAAGCTATGAGTTATGTGCTATGAGTGGTACTCTTGGCAGGCGGCATGCCACTTTGTTGAGAGTGATGAGTATATATGGGAAACCGAGTACAGTGAAGTCAATCCTCTACAACTTTTGAACCCTTTTTTTTAACTTTTCTAATTTTCAGATGATGAGAAATAAAAAAGACAGAAAGTAGAACAGACTATAGATAAACATCAACAAATGACTTCAGTAGTGGAATATGAAGAGTGGAAAAGAAAAATATTAGCTAGAGCTGCTGAAACCTCTTGATGCTTTACTAACCCTACTGCCCATGAATGGAAATAATCAGGGCTTCATGATTGGGGTGCCAAAGAGGGAGTTTTAGTGGTGTACTTTGCTGTCCTATTACATGGGTCCTCCAATTGTGTTGTTAAATGTTGTGGGTAAAGTTGGAATTGCCAGACTTTGGCTATTGTCAGCACGTATCTCTTTAAGGTTTCTTTGATTGTCTCCATCCATCTAATTCTTGGTCTTCCTTGTTCCCTGTAGCTCAATCTTCAGCTGTTGTATGCACAAAGTGCTGGTTGCTTTGGTTCCATTCTAATGATGTGACTAAACCACCTTGTTTGCTGTCTCTCAATGTAATCTTGAGATGGTTTTTATTTCTTCTCTAATATCTTCATTTCTCCGTTGGTCTCAATGTTTGATATTTTTAACTTTTCTCAAACATCTCATTTCACGCAAATGTGTTGTTAAAACCATACCTTGCAAGGTGATTTGGTGCCACTAGAATGGGCCTGGTTCGATTCCCATTAGTCTAAAGAATTTTCACCTCGCTGGGGGACTGTGTGCTAACGATTTCAATGTGGTACCCTTATGACCCTGATGGGTGCAGGTTTATAGATAGAATAGATATTTAATGTAAATAAAATTGTTGAAGATTATATGAAGTATTTTGTCATTTTTTTAACCACAATAAATGACAGAATTATATCAAAGAAAGATTGTCCAGATTTAGAGAAATGTCTCAGAAATAAGAGATTTCTTCTACATCAATCGCTCTGATTCTGAAATATTTTTTAGTCATGACCCCATTTTATAGAAACAATCTGATCTGCGACTCCATTTTATGAAACAAGATTACCCTCTACCCGAATACATTAAAACAAGGTCTTGATATAGTTAGAAGAAAACATACAAATTTACAGCTTTTTGCGTCTTTACAGATGGTCGAAAAGCTGGACAGTGTAAAATTTCATATGAACATGGAGACCCTCAAATTAATTGAATTGCCATAATGCATAGTGTCTATGTTTCACACGATTTCTTTCCTAGGCAAGTTTTATTGGTTGGTTGGTTGCTGATCCAGCGGTCCATGGGCTCATGCCCTTTGACCCAATGCTATTGTGTGATATATGCATGCGTTTGTGAGCTGTTGTTTTGTTCCAAATAATGTGTTCCATTTACCTAGCCCTAGAGGGAGAAGCATTTTCCTGATGGCATCCAGTGTTGTGCATTTAAAAAGGTTGCGGTCAACATTTTCATAGGGATGAGTGCACAGTCAGCACTCTGGATTGTGTTGTGGATGTATTCTGTTCAGGTGATTGTTAAGCTGTACATGTTGTGTGGTGTGCAGTCGGAAGATGATACTCTGGTCTTTTCTTCCCATGAGGTTGATGTTATCTTCAGGATTTGGGCTGGTCATATATTTCCCTCCCAGTGTTTCCCATATCCCATCTGTTCACCCAATTTTCTTTAGTCACAGATTTCAGCATCATTTTAACTTTGTGCATGGTTGTTTATGTATATGGCTGTTCTTGTTGAGCTCCCATCTTTGCTAGTCTGTCTGCCTTGTCATTGCCAGGTGTGTTTGAGTGGCCAGATATTCACTGCATAACAATGTTAAGTAGCTGGTTGGCATGGTGATATATTTCCACCAGCTCAGGCTTACAATGTCCATCACATTCTAGTGCTTGAAGAGCGAACATAGAATCTGTGAAAATAACAATGTTTTTAACTTTTGATGGAAAGGCATCAAATATGGTCTTCAGGTGGTACAATGCAACTTCTAGTGCTGTTATTTCAGCTTCATAGATAGAAAAAATCTCCCCACAGGCATCAAACAACTCATCAGATGTTTTGTCTGGATATTCTATATAGACACCATAACCTGCTTGATGGTAGTTTTGAAAGCAGACCCATCAGTATAGACATGAATCCATTGTTCTGGGTAGGTGTCTGGTGTTTTCTGTGTTGCTTTCATAAGACTTACTGGGTCGGAACTTTTTGGTGCGTTATTTCTTAATTGTGTCTTGATTTCCGGCAATTTAAAACCTGCATGTGGTGATAAACATTTTTCTACTCTTTGCAGTTCTTGTCTGGGAGGTGATATCTGCCTTTTATTTCATCGACATGGCTCGGGACTGACTTTTGTTTTATTCTGTGGTTTGGTTGCCAGTTTTCTACAAGTTGTTTCTACAAATGTAGAACCCCTTGAGATGTGGAGAGATATGGCTTCAATGGAGGCTTATAAAAGAAGTAAAAAAAAAACAAACAAAGACCACCCAAATAAACAAGCCAGTTTTATTAAGATGCTGCTTTATCAATTTTTACTTGGAGGCTTTGAATGATAGTTTAAACAAGAAAACATGATCAGCCTTTTGATATAAATGTTGGAAATGTTTTGTGTATTGTTATTTGTAGGTTTTCTTGTTTACATCATAACACCCTAGTTTTAGTGATAGTTCGTCATGTCTAAGTGGACCATTCTAAAAACATGTGTTTTACGTAAGTACATTTTTAGATAAATTTAAACAAGATTATATGTGAAAGTAGATATGCTTTCAAAATAGGCAAAAATTGCCAAATATTTCGTTTTTTGCATTCTTTCTCAAAATCAATTGGTAGAATGTAGTCTAGAGAACGGAATGCACGTGTCATAGTCTAGAGCCTTGTTAAGATATCTGCACCATTTGGCCTGTCATATTCAACTTAATCATGAGCCAGATATTTAAAATGGCAACCCTGTGAAAGATATAGAAACCCTGTGAAAGAGATGGCAACCCTGTGAAAGAGATAGAAACCTCATGAAAGAAATGGAAACCCCATGAAAGAGATAGAAACCCAGTGAAAGAAATAGAAACCCTGTGAAAGAGAGAAACCTCGTGAAAGAGAGAAACCCTGTGGAAGAGATAGAAACCTCGTGAAAGAGATAGAAACCCTGTGAAAGAGATGGCAACCCTATGAAAGAGATAGAAACCCAGTGAAAGAGATGGAAACCCTGTGAAAGAGATAGAAATCATGTGAAAGAGATGGAAACCTCGTGAAAGAGATAGAAACCTCGTGAAAGAGATAGAAACCCAGTGAAAGAGATAGAAACCCAGTGAAAGAGATAGAAACCCTGTGGAAGAGATAGAAACCCTGTGAAAGAGATGGAAACCTCGTGAAAGAGATAGAAACCTCATGAAAGAGATAGAAACCCTGTGGAAGAGATAGAAACCTCGTGAAAGAGATAGAAGATCCGTTGCAGTCAACGCTTGAAAATTAGACTTGAAATAGTCACTGCTGCAATGCCCAGATTAAATACCATATGGGAGAGCAGAATAAGTACATCAGTGAAGATACGCCTGGATACTATTGTATGCCATGTGTACCATTATAGGTCATGTCGTGAGACTCGGAATTGGGCGAGGGGTTCACGCTGTCTGTGAACGACACTTCGGCTAAGAAGACTAAAGAACCATGGTCCAACTCTTCTCGCGGATGAGAAAAGGTTCAGCATCCGATGGGCATAGGCACAGAACGTCGAATTTCACGAGGCTTGTTCACAGACGGCGGAACACCTCGCGCGAGATAGACATGAACGACAATCGTCTTGGCGAAGAGTCACTACGCACCCACGTGACTGTCGACAGATAGGCAGTCTGTCACGGGCTAGGGAAGCCTACTACCCGAATTAAAGGCATGACAAAAACGGATATGCTGGGCCTCGGATGTCTAGACCACAAAGTGAGCCAATCGAGGTACAAATAACACAGTTCAACTGTGGAACTTGTGGCACAACGTACTTCGCTCTCGCCGGCTCTCACGATTTATTCGTTTTGGTTATAAGAGAATGAACGCAGAAGAAGAATAGGCCATGCATACCATATGTACCATTATAGACCTATAAATCTAAAAAGAAATACATTTTCTATTTGTATGGGTACACAGATTTCTAGTTAAGATGTTGAGAAGAATATGCTATGTAATATGTCACTGTCATTAGAAGCGCTGAAGAGTTTCATGGCTAGGCCTATATCAATCAATAAACCGTAACCCTTCACGGTCGTAGGGGTGCCACATTGGTTGATTCAGCACACAGAGTCCTCCAGCGAATTATATCCTCAGCGATGCGGATGAGTGTGGGAATATATTGTCCTGTCCATTCCTTGATGTCTGTCCATGCCTTTATTTTTCCTCCTCTGTTTCTCCCTCCTTCGACAGTTCCCTGTAGTATTGTTTTTGACAAGGAATCATGTCCGAACCATGCTAGTTTTCGTCGTTTCACTATTGAAAGAAATGGTTCCTGGACTCATCTCTGCTTTATTTCTTACGTACACATTGGTCTTATGTTCCCTATAGGAAATTCGTAGAATTTGTCTGTAGCATTTGTAAAACCTGTAATCTTCTCAGGCATATATAGGGACCTACCACTGACTCTAAAATATTTATGCTAAGTTTGGCAATAAATAAACAGGATAGTAGAAAAATTAGAGGCAACAGTGATGTGGTTATATAGAGGAAAGTGTTGACAAGACATAGAGGATTTATTTAATTGTAGTTGGATTATCCCATATGTATTCCATCCTTCTCAACAAAGCGATCCGCGCCAGCCGAGAGAATAACAGCCGTTATATTCATAGCACATAATTATGCAGCTTTAAGCTAAAATTGCTATAATTCACAGGTAGGTAGGTTAATGAGTTTGCCTCTCTTTTGGAGAGGCGTGCTCCTTTCAACCAGCGGACAAAGTCCAATTAGGCTATATCATGAAAAAAGCTATAATTCACTGGGGATTTCCGCCATCTTTGTTAGCATATTCTTCCTCGTGCCTTGAGTGATGGGCGTGCCGAGGGGGTTGCGGTATCACCGGGCATAAAAATGCCCCTCAAAATAATGAGCACATTGAAATTGGATTTAAGTGCCTTTGTCATGCCAAAGTTTATGCCCCACAACCAGTGGCATAACGAGAGGGGGCGGAGGTGTGGACCGCCACGGGCGGCACCATCGGGAGGGCGGAAAATGTATTTTCTTCCAGGCTTTCACAATCACTGCCATATATTTTTAATGTCACAAGGGCGGAAAATTATGATTCCGCCCCAGGCGCCATTGACCCACGCTACGTCACTACTGTGAGGAGTCGCAGAATTGAATGATGATCGGTTTTCAGGCTATTGCAAGTCTGGTCGCTTGATATGAAGTAATACTTTGCCTCGTTAGAATGTTGGTAACTCATTCAATCCAACTGTTTCTTTGTCTTCTGTATCTTGCTGTTTCCATTTTCATGTTATATGCTCTTGCCGCTGGTCACTGGTTCTTTCTCATTAAGTGGCCGAACCATTTCAATCTCTGTTTTTCAATATATTTTGACCACGAATGTTGTTCTAGATGTTGATGAAACTTTCTCTCTTATTCTTTATTTAGTGTCCATGTCTGACAGTGAAAACATAATGTTGGGATGAATATTGAATTTTTTATGTGTCTTTTGGTTTCCTGTTTCAAAATTGGAGTAAGTTCATAATCTACTTAGTTGGTTTTTTCATCAGCTGTAAAAATGTTTGTTTGTTAGTTGGTGGATTTGTCTGTCTAGAGTCAGACACGTTCCTTTCAACCGTGGAATGGTTTTCCTTTGGTTATATCGAGGCGTATATCGTGGCCCAATGGCCTGGGTTGTCCTGTTAGGGACTGGTGATGTGACCTGGGGTCTGGTCTGCGTGTCCTTATGAAAAAAAATATTGGGGGATTGGGATGTAGTCCTAAGAAGGACTTTGTTGTACTTGGTGCGTTTGGTGTTAGGCTCGTGGATCTTGGTTCTCCTCCTGGAAATAGATGGTTGTGGGTCTTTTGTTGGCATCTTAAGGTTTGGATGGTCTTGTAGACTCTGTGGAGGATTTTATTTTTATTGTCCTTTTTTTAAAATATTTTTTTTTAAATATTCAATAAATGTAAATTAAAAAACGACTTCACTGCTTATATACATATATAGTATTTTTCCATTAAGCAATGGGTTCTTACACACTCAGTCATACATATATACATGCACCCATATACTTTACATATAAAAAAAATACACATGCATCCATATACTTTACATATCAAGAGAAACCAATGTACCCATATACTTTACATATCATACATACCTATTCACATATATGCTTTACATATCATAATTACATATGCACCCATATACCTTACATATAAATACACATTCATCCATATACTTTACACATCATAAATACATATGCACCATATACTTTAACTTCTTGGAGCTGACTGGCAGCAAACAGCATGTCCATTATTTTTCTACACACATGGAATCCCCACTGACTTTCTGGCAGAAGATCATCTGCGATTTTATGTGTAATTTAGTTGAGCATTACACGAGCAGATATTTTTCCAGCTTTGGATAACAAAACTATTTCTATGTGGTTATAACAGAAATGGGTTCATTACTGAAGATGTGTCTACATTATTTACCAAATAAACCACACATTATTTAATGAAACGAGCTTTTGCTAAAGGCGCAAACAATGCCTCATCTATTGATCTGCGTGGAACGCATTGAGAGCCCCACTGTCCTGGAAAAATTTTGGGGAAAGGGGGAGTCGAGAGAGCTCTCAATCCGTTGCGCGCAGATCGAATGCTCGGTAGTAGACGCTGTATTTTATTTCCGCGTAACAGAAGCTGTGTGAAATCAGCCTAATATTTAAAAGTTGGAAAGTGTTGGACACGTCTACCCGTAATTAACCCAAAACTGTTTACTTCATTTTGCTTCATACAGGTAAACTATTACGGCATCTTTCCGATTTTTTTAGCAGTGTTCCTGAGATCCAAAGCGTGACAAAAATATCATTAAGTTTCTGTGCAAGCACAACTCGTCATATCATGAAGATTTCTGCTGGGATGACAATCATTTCATTTAAGCAAGACATAAACAACAGCGCATCTCTAATAGTAAAATAAAATACATTCAGATCATTTCCTTCAATGCAAGACGTTATATGCCACAATACAGAGCATGATATATTCAGATTCATTTCAAGATGAACCCATATCCCGCTTTTTATTTCAATAGGAACTCATCGAATTATTCATTTCAAGATGAACCCATATCCCGCTTTTTATTTCAATAGGAACTCATCGAATTATTCATTTTAAGATGAACCCATATCCCGTTTTTTTTTATTTCAATAAGAACTCATCGAATTATTCATTTCAAGATGAACCCATATCCCGTTTTTTTATTTCAACAAGAACTCATCGAATTATTCATTTCAAGATAAACCTATATCCTAATAATAGGGACTTTTTTATCAAGAAAAAACAACGGACTAGAAATAAAGATGAACCCACATACAATTCTCACTAGACGTGTCAATGCCAGTTGTGTCATCCCTACTTGTTTTTTATGTATACGTGTATGTAATCCTTGAGAAAGGCCTTTCGGTTGAAACACCGATTTATGTGTGTGCTTATGCGTGTTTCATGTTATTAGCGAAACTTCATTACCCCGTTTCACACTTACCTGTTGGATTTCAGTTTTCCTCGGTATGTATTTTACATTCTTAGCTTCCTCCTATAAATGAAGATGTTCTTCAATTCACACACGTCTTGATGTGCTCATACATCATTCTTGACAAATATTATCTGCTGACATCTTTTTTAATCATTAATATGGTTCGTGTGTAGAGGTATGTGTGTATGCGTGCGTGAATAATGAATACGACACTTGAAGAGGTTGAGCAGTTCGCATAGAACCGAGAGGCTTACTTAATGGAAATGAGGACATCTGTAAAGGACACGTCACATACAGGTAGATTGAAATATATCATACTCATTTCTCAGTTTATTCATTTCTAACACACATAAATCAATGTCCATGGTGTTGTTCATGCTTGTTTTTTGTTGTGTATGTAGTCTTGATAAAGGTCTTTTTGTCGAAACGTCAATTTGTGTGTGTTATGTGTTTCCAGTGATTAACAATACTTCATTACCCTTTTTCAAGCTTTACCAAATGACCCTTTTAGTACTTACGCTTAATGGCATATGCAAATGTTAGTGGTCATCAAAGAATTTACATACTTGTACAGTGTGCATAAGATGTTATGTGTGCATAAGATAGGTAACATAAGCTTCGCTGCTTGTAACCTTTGGGGATCAAACCAAAGATAAAAGAACATAGTCTACAAACATTGTCCTATGTTCTTTGAGCAGCGAGTCTGAGGGTGTCCATGTGATGTTTTGGTCAGTTTGCAACAATTATTTAACTGCAAAATGGTTGGTGCCTAGAATATACGAATGTTATGTCAATCTTGGCTATCTGAAACAGTGTCTCTGTCTGTCATGTTTTGTGCCTAGTTAGAAAATGAGACCTAGTCACACCTCTAGAGTTTGGGTATCTAAAACAGTGTCTCAGTCTGTCATGTTTTGTGCCTAGTTAGAAAATGAGACCTAGTCATACCTCTAGAGTTGGGTATCTAAAACAGTGTCTCAGTCTGTCATGTTTTGTGCCTAGTTAGAAAATGAGACCTAGTCACACCTCTAGAGTTTGGGTATCTAAAACAGTGTCTCAGTCTGTCATGTGTTTTGCCTAGTTAGAAAATGAGACATAGTCACACCTCTAGAGTTTGGGTCAAACGGCATGAGCCCATAATCTGCTGGATCAGCAACCAACCAACCAACCTCTAGAGTTGATGATAGATATTGTCTTATTTTTAAGAGTTATGACTGCAGGTTGGCATCAGTGCACACTGGAGAGTTCATAGGTGCTCTCAATTTCACCCGTCTCAATAAATCCATCAGAGAGAAGCGGCCGACAGTTTCAGTTCGATACTGGTTTATCAATATCTTCATATATTATTTGTTATTTTTACAAGCTGTTTCAACCTTTACACCAAATCTCTCAGTCTTGACTATGACAATGATTCATACTTTTAAAAATCTTCTGAGCAGACAAGGTCCCATAACGCATTCACTATGTCAGATCGATCCATTGATGTACCTATTGACACTGTGCCCGCTAGTGTATCGGCTTCTTCATTGGCTTAAGCTCCCGCATGCACTAATGCTTTCACAGCTGTTTCAACTAGCTTTTGTGTTATCCCATGGTCCTGCTACAAGAGAGATCCAGCGAAGTTTGAGAATGAACGCTGAAGAAGAAACACCATAACAATTTCTAACAGTATGAATCGTTAAGTCAACTTTAGAAGACATGCACTTTTTCAGAATGACATTGAACTGCTAAAAGTTGATCAACTCAGCAGCAACTGGATATAGGAAACAACAACCTGTCATTCATTTTCTAAGAGGGGAGTAAGGAGATTTTGGGGGATGGAGTTGACTGTCCCATCATATAGAGGATAAAAATGACCCATAAACCATGCTTAAATATTGGATGTTTCTAGCAAAAAGGTGCAGATATCACAGCTAAGCAGACAATCGTGATACAGAACAGTCAATTCTCTGGACTACGGTATATCCTGTTATTCTGTACAAGTTTGAGAATGAACATGGAAGAACAGAACCAAAGAAAAATAAGACCCATGATTCACCATTAAGATCTACTCTGATCCCATGTTTCACCATTGATATCTGCTCAGATCCCATCCTTCATCATTAATATACATTCAGATCCCATTTTGAATCATTAATAGCTACTCAGATACAATTTTTCATTTGGGGAGAGGGGAAGACCCTGAAAAGAAAATATTTGTAACACTGTGACCTACTACAAGATTAGCTAAGTGTGAAAGTGGGGGTTGACCCCACTCCATTCTGCAAAAACATCACCGTTAAAGACAGATGTACGTGCTAGGCTGAATAGTACAAATATCACAACAGTAAATTAGCAACACAATATGGCAACTGTGCAACTATCAACACAATATACTTTCAACTGTCTAAAATCACACATAGAAATCTAAATAGATAAACTTGCATAAATACAAGTAGAAAAAACAACATAAAAATCACTTGTGAAACAACATACATTTAAGTAGACACACAAATGAAAGTGAATGTCAAGAATGTCTAGATCCGGGTAAAACTATTTTTACTGGTCCGTCAGGATGATTTAAAATACTTTACTCACTGGAAGTTGGGTTCAGAAGATATCAAATCACAAGCTATCTCAGCCAAACTGTATAATATGATACTAAACTGATAAAGAAGAAATGATTAGGTCAAACAATTGATGTTGCTAGTTTAAAACTGTTCAAAACAAAACAAACTTCTCAGACAGTGACTACCTCCAATTTTTTTTATGTTCGCTACTGGATGTGAATAAAGCTTTGACCTCAAACACAGCAAATCTTTCAATATTAAATAAAGCACTTTTTGCAATTAATGGGAAAAAAAACTACATCTTTTTTAACCTCAAATTACAACAAAAAAGTTTTTTTGATTCTATCCCAGGTAAACATCCTGAATACTCACCAACCCAAACAAGATTGCCCACCTTTGGTCCAGAGGAATATATGTAACTTATAGTAATACCTCTACACACCATTCAGTGTAGAGTATTTCTATATGGTATTTCTGCATTTTTCGTGGACCAACGACACACCTAATTTAGTTAAATTTTAATTTTCTGAATCAACAGTGATGCAGACAAACCCATAGGTACTCAGTCTCTTCCTGCATATGATGAAGAGTATGCATGCTGGTGGTTCTTGTAACTCACTGGTTACACACACCTTGAATCAACTGCCCTACTCTGGTTGCCCAGAGGGTAATTCTTAATTCCTTAAATCGCATTTCATATCATTTTCCAGATTACAAAAAAAACTGTGAAGCAAGACAAAATTGTGGACATACTGGACTGAACTGATGCAGAAACTTTGGGGTGGCTACTTTGGCCTGCAGAAGACTTGGAGCTTTGTCCTAGCAAGTGGCATGAAGATCTAGCAAGACCAAAAGAATCACGAAAACAGAAGAAAATATTTCTTTCTAGTCTAGTTGTCCTCATTTATAAAATATTCATGTAGAGATCTTAATATGTCATTTTTGCACATAACTAATTCTCCAAGCAGAGATGTTTCACCCAATCGGGGTTAACTCCATGAAGTGGAGATAGAGCTAAGTCATGTCAACAGAGGCAGGATCATAGTCCTGCCCAAGCAAGCACAGGTGCTGAAGTAAGAGATACCAGGTTGAGAGGTGCACCAGCAACCACGGTATCATGCAACACGACCAGATAACTATCTTCACAACAAAAAATAATAATGAGCCGGCTTTTTCATTGCCGCAGACTCCCACATGTCCAGGAGTATAAATCTACAGAATTATCTACAGATAAGAATATGAAATGTACTCTATCCACTCATCTGAGCCACCCATTATGAACCTTTCTAAGCATGGACTGAGAGTCTGACTATTACAGCTCCTATGAAATACCTAGAGATGATGTCATTACCACCATTCCTAAAGCCTTTACTTTCTCGGATTTTCTTAAGTTGTATCATGGGTTGCCTGAAGAGTCATTAGTGATCTACAAATTTTCCAGTTGAGTCTCAAGCTTTAGCTAACTCATCCCGGAAGCCAATGCACAATCTACTGAGCTACCACAGCTCAGATGTAAATACACAACAAACACAATTTTTTTTTCAAATAAAATGCACAACAGTTAACAATAATAACAAAATAAAATATTTTCAACAAAATCCCAAGTTTTTAGTGATCAAAATTTCACTAAAACTAACCAAATCTAATAAAATTTATCATTAAGAAAATGACCATCCCATTTTTGAAGCAGTAAATTCTTATTTTTGACTTACCAAAAACAAGAAACAAAAATAGATACACAGATTACTGTGTATTGTAAAATATTCATGATTAAAATTTCCAAACACAATTAATTTATAATATTTATTTCTTCCTCAACATAAACCTCCATTTTGAAAGTGTTCTTTCCAGACTCGTGGATCCCAAACCATCGGGGTTTCTCATATACTGCCTCTTTAAGAGTTTTAACATTAGCCTTGGTGGAGATATCTTTAGTACGAGCAAATCCAAAGCGATTGTTTCCCATATCAAATTCAGTGTAGTAGGGTCCAATAAACACTCCCAGGATCCATAAAGGTCCAGCTGGTTCAGGCACATCCAAGCCAATGAAACCACTGAGACACTCAGTGTGCCCCATTGTTGTGACCTGCAGTAAGACATTAAAAATAATTGTTTATATTTATAGAATTATTAATTTCTTCTTCTTCTCCATCAGTTTTCATTCTCAAACTTTCAATGGATCTATCTTGAAGTAGGACAATGGTTCTACTAAATTTCCAGCAGGATGTAATCCAGAAATTGAAAATGTGCTGTGTCGCCGTTTTATTTGCGCCAATGGTCCAGCACATCTGCAGTAATTATGAATATAATTCAACCACACCCTACTATTATTATACAGAGGGGAGACTCTAACGCAGTCAATGTTGTATTAAACCATCTTCTGGCATGACCTGCTTGTTTCCAAGTCTATTGACATTGCTTTTTTCTTTGAACTAATCAAGAGGGGGGGGGGGGGGGGGGGGTCCAGTGCAGATGGCAAGGCACATTTCCATAAAACCTGTACAGGCAAGCAGTCGTATGAAACCTGTCCAGGAAAGCAGTCATGTGAAATCTGCCCGGGCAAGCAGTCGTGTGAAACCTGCCCAGGCAAGCAGTCGTGCGAAACCTGTCCAGGCAAGCAGTCGTGTGAAACGTATTAACTATGTGTCTGCAATTTACACTGGCCTGCTTTCTGACAATCTGTAAAGATCCAAAAGGCCATCATCATCCTACCAGCAGTTACAGGACACCATTAGCATCATCTACATAAATGTTGTTTGATGTACCAAACAAATATTTCTACACTCTTCTTAAATCAGCTTCAAGCAGTTGGGTAACTGAACAATTCAGAAAACAATGGCAACCAAATGACAATACATATTACCTAGGAAACCACCACAACCACAAAATGTTGGGCTGATTGCTACATCTTGAATAAGACAAAACCAATTTTAGGTAGATTTTTGGTGGAAATTATCATTTTAACTGAAATTTTCTTCATAAATTCATGGTCACAAGTTCTACAGTTGTTTTAATCTATGTTGAGTAAAACATTGATATTTGTTTTTCATTTCTTACTCTGTTCCTGTTTGTATAACTATATGTGGATATTGATTATCACTGCACACTTAGAAGAGCATCAACCAACAGAGAATTGAAACTGTCAGTCATTGTGTAATTGTGGATGTACTCGAGACAAGATTAGAGCACCGACGCTTGTGTTTCTGTGTACAATGATGATATGAAGACCATCTAGCCAACCAATCAATCTTTCTTATTTTATTATGCTGGAATCATTCGCAAACTCCTACAGATTAACAAGATGTAGTCCAGAATTCATGGTGTTATGGTTTACAGCTTTGCTGTGATATTTGCACCTTTCAGCCTGACACACCAGACTTCTGCTTCTGGGTCACTTTGACCCTCTATGGGATGGAACAGTGAATTCTACTACCCCAAAACTCCTCCTAAGATGTATGTGATGACAGGCAACAGTGTTGCTATTCTTTACTCCCCTCCGGTAACACACGTTCATTCTTTGGTTATAAATTCTCTTCTGTTTTTGCTCTTGTTGCACAACTTAATATTTCTGGTAATTCTTCTTCCTTCAAGCAATTATTAAACATCCAGTCCAATACTAGCCATGTATAGAATTATTTGTGTTAGCAGGTCAACTTGGGTTCATGATACTACACAACAAATGATGACACTTCTATGCTACTACACAACGTAGGTAATCAATTGTAATATATCCAGTCCAATATTTGTCATGTATAGCGCTGTTTGTTTTAGGTCATCCTGTATTCCCCACAACTTGTTTTGCAGAGAAGCTCCTATGGGCCAGATTGTTGTTCTATCAACAGTGAAACTGGGACAATTCTGTAGTGTGTGTTCTGGTGTCTGCGCTGCTCCTCAGATGCAGGCAGCAGAGTTGATAATTTTTATTTGGTATCTGTTTGCTATAGTCGGAATGCTCTATTTAGTTATGGTTATTTGGTTACTGTAATTTACTTTGTGTCCGTGCTTTTGAACGACATTTGACCGCTTTTCATATGGTGTATGGATTCAATTCTGTAGCGTAAACCTCCTCTTTCAAGTTCTGCAATGGGTGCAAAGGGAACGCATTGCTCTAAGCGGACCCAGGGTTAGCAGATAACCAAAATCCCTAATGTACCTCCTCGCGGTGCACCCTGGTAACAGAAAACAGCAGCTCGAGCTGATTCTGGCCAAATCATTTGGGGATCGTGTCCGGGAATGTGGAGGAAGCAGATGGAAAGAGATTTGACTGCAAAAGAGACAGACAATATCTCCAACACCATTTGCATAACCACATACAGAGACACTGTCGACATACAGTGCCGCCAGTTAGTCCGCTAAGAACATTGGAGGCGCAGCCAATGTAAAAGGCACGCAAAGGTGGATGCATGGCGAGAAACAAATTTATGTCATAATGAGTACAATGACAAAATGAAAGGGCAGAACAGCGCCAGAGGGCAGCGCGAACTGCAAATAGAAAGTGAAAGGTTCATAGGAAGGGGGAGCTACAAGCTCTGTTAGCTCGAGACGAGCTTCTAGTTACCTGTACTCCTCATAGGCAGAGACCCAGACCCAATCACGGGCATACGGAAAAGCAAGAAGACCTAACCCAACTCTAATGTCGAGCCTTCCTAAACCGGAAATATGCTCGCGAAGAGAAAAGGTGTCGTACCCGATGGGCTTAGGCAACAAAGGGACAACGATGGCAGTCCTGGCCCAACTCTACTGCTTACCGATCAACTGCCTGTAAATCACCGTAATTTTTACGGTTTTTCCCAAGCTGTACGGCTTTACGGGCGTCTACCGGCATTTACAGGGTTTTACGTGAATTTCTGCAGTTCTGTACATTTTGGGTTTTTAAAAATTAAATTTAGTGGTGACACTGATATTTTAGTAAATATTTGAGTGGCAACAGTGATTTGTACAGGTTTTTTCACAATAGTGTTGTTTGCGATTTTTATTTGATCTGGTCTTGGGGCGAAGTATTGTTGGAAACAATGCTTTTAACACACTACCCAGTACTTTAATTATTCTCTGTGCTGGGGACGTTGTCTTTATACTGAACTTAGGGAATTTTTGTCCACGTGTATTGACAGTGTTACTCAGTGTATCTAGAGTACACAAATACTAGTAACACGTGTATTTTGTTTCTAGGACTACTATACATCGTTTAATTTATATTATAAGTTTTTGTTTGTCTCCTAGACCTAGGTAGTGTAGGTAGGCCTATAGTTAAATAATAGAATATGTTATTTGTTTATGTAGGCCTAAATCTGATCTTTAGAACTTATCTTAAACCAATATTTTGTTGTCACGTTATGTTTCTTTTTAGGAATTACAAACGGAAAATGAGAAAATGATGCCGCTGACTGAAAATGAAGCCGTCACTGCTATAGATGTACGATCCCTTCCGATCACAGATGCACAATCTCCACGAGTCATAGTTGTACGGTCTCTGCCAATAATAGATGCACAGACTCCGCTATTCACAGATGCACGATCTCCGCTATTCATAGATGCAAGATCCCTGCTGGTTAGAGCTGCACAATCTCCACGGGTCATAGTTGTACGACCTCCGCCATTAGCCGATGCACAATCTCCGCTATTCATAGATGCACGTTCTCCACCAGTCATAGGTGCACGATCTATGCCGGTCATAGTTGCATGATCTCAGCCGGTCATAGATGTACGATCTCCGCTGATGATAAATGCATGATGTGCGCTATTCATGGATAGTTGAAATTATTGTCGAACGCTTTGTAGAGCACTCCAACTAGTTGTTATAGTTTCAAACGGATCTAAGCATCCATTCTCTGTAATATTTTTGTTTCATATTTCTTTTTTCCATTTTTTCGTATTAGTTACATAAAGATACATAGGCCCAGTCTTTGTGCTCTATAATTTTCCCACGCTATGACTGTCTATGTTAAACAAAGGCAAACTACCCTTAAAATAACCCAAATTACCTTTTTTTTTTTGCTGTGCGCGGATGGAGCCTCCCTCACCATTGTGTATGATTTTACGGTTTTTCATGCTCAATTACGGTTTTTCATAACTTTTTTTATGGTTTTCAGTCTCAACAGGTTGACAGATATGCTACTGTCAAGATTTCCTTTACCGGAAATACACTTGCAGAGAGAAAGGTTTCAGTACCCGATGGGCTTAGGCACAAAAGGGACAATGATTATAGCACTGGCCCAACTCTACTGTTAAGCTTCCTATACCGGAAACACACTTGCAGAGAGAAAGGGTTCAGTAACTGATGGGCTCAGGTGATATTGGGACAAGGTTGCTCAGCTCGAGAACGCCTTGCTCTCAAACATGTGGTGTGAGACTCGAACTTGGACGAGGAGTTCATAATGTTGGTGAACGACGCCTTGGGTAGGAGGCGAACGAGCCAAGGTCCATCTCTTTTGGCGAGTTCTTCCTCATACGGAACCAGGCTCGCGAATGAGAAAAGGTTCAGTACCTGATGGGCACAGGCACAGTTTGTCTAAATGCACAAGATGAGTTCATAGATAATGGAACACCTCGTACCAAATAGACGTGCTCGACAAGCGTCTTGGCGAAGAGGCACTAAACACCAGCGTACCCGGCGACAGATAGACAGGCTGTCGTGGACTAGGGACCAAACCCAAAATAAAGGAATGAAGAAAACAGATGTGCTGGACCTCGGACGTCCTGACCACAAGTGGCCAACCGGGGTGCAAATAATCACAGTTTTACCGTGGAACTTGCAGCACAACGTACTTCATGCTCCCTGGCGGAAATCACACGAAATATTTGTTGTGGTTATTTGAGAGCGAACGCTGAAGTTCTGCATCTCATGGGCCAACATTTTCTGACTTGACGGTGAGGAAGTATCTATGATACATACCTGAACGCTGGTTTTCAGGGGGCATCCTGCAAATTAGCTTTTTGTGTGGAATACAAAGAATGTATCACAATGGCAAAAATTACTTGACTACGCAGCTATCTTGGTGCAACTGGAAGTCGAAAGAGTAATGATTTGAGTCATTGAGCAGAAGTAACGGTACAGGTAAACTATGAGCCAGCATCACAGCACAGTTTCCCATAAGTGCTGAGATGTCTAGTCTGTGGTTAACCAGAAACCGCCTGACTAGCACCTCCTACCACACTTTTTAAGTAGCAATAGTACAATTCCTCAACCTTCCCAAAGCATGAGCCCTGGTACCTCACTTCCTGGTTTCTGAGGGAACCACAAGAGTAATTTTTGTTTCATACTATGAATAATGAATGGACTTGAAACACAGATGTACTGGTTGGTGGGCAGATGACACTATTGCAGTTTCCAAAGGGCATATTTCAGTGCAGATTTTATTATAGATAAATCCCTGAATAAAAACTGTCTTACAGAGAATTTGAACTATTAACCTCAAAAATTAAGAGAGTGGTATATTAGCTACTTGACAACATACTACTCCTCCACTAATGAGGAGAAACTGAAATAAACTAACCTGGAGAACCTGTTGAGGTGTGAGCACAAATTCTTGTCCTCCAATGGTAAACGTCACATTTGGCATCTTTGGAATGTTAGCACACACAACCAGGTACTGCAGGATGAAAGTGTCAAAAATTAATCTACAACTCACAAAAATTTTGAAAACAATAACATATAACAAACTGCTTATAGTTTATACCAGCAATTCTTAAACCTTTTTTTTCCTGTCAGCCCTTTCTGTATAATTATGCTTCTGTCTGAATGAAACCTCAAATAAAGCTTAACTTTTTTTCCAGGTTTATATTTTATTAAATATTGTGGAAATCTTTCTCTGCCCTTTGTCCCACTAGAAAGATATGCGGTCCCTAGTCTCCAATTTTTTATTTATGGTCCCAGCAATATGCTGTGGTCTCCTGAGGGGCCACAATGCCCAACTTGACAACCACTGGTTTGGACAAATGGCCAGGGCAGTTACTGTATAGGACTCTCAATCCATGATCTGCAAGATTCAGAATAGATAGCTAACCCATGAGTGGATGAAGTATGTTGTGGTTTCACACCTGCAAAGACTTCGGTAGGCAAGTTCATGATGATGATGAGAGCTGACAGACTGGCTTCAAGAACTAGAAGTCAAGTAAATGAACAATATAATAGAGAAGCTACGAGGATTTATTATTTAAGAAAAATAATAATGTAGCAAACGGGATTTAAATTGGGCACCCTCAGATGGCACTTACTCACCTCGCAACATAGAACCAGGTCTGCTCAGATGATATGTTAGGGATGTGGTGCGGTCGACGACAGAATTAGAAATGTGGTGTAACATAATACGGAAAACATGTCAAATCAAGTTGTGAGGTGAGTAGATGCCATCTGAGCAGATCTGGTTCAAATCCTGTTTGCTGCAATGTGATTTTTTTCTGAACTAGAAGTCTAGGTCCAGGTGGTTGGAACACCATGAGAGAAGAGACTATTATTAAGAGATTTAACGAGTTCGAAATTGCTTGGGGTTACAGTAAAGGGTAGGATTTTTTCTTTTCTGCATTATTTCTCACATTCCTGTAGATTAGCCGGTTATAGTCCGGCAAATGGAATGCATTGGTTGTCATGGTTTACAGCTTTGCTGTGATGTCTACGCCTTTTAACATGAAACACCTGACTTCAGTATGCGCTTGGGTCACTTTGACCCTATATGGGATGTGACAGCCAACTCCACCCTACAACTTTCTTAGTCGCCTCTTATGACATGCATAAAAGTTAAAGAGTGTCGCTATTCTTTGCCCCCCTTTCGGACCGAACAACTCATAGACAGAGAAGTAGAATGAGGAAGATATACAGTGAATGAGTTATGGGAACTATCAGCGTACATGCTCTTCCATATCTGACAAAAGAGATGAAACTCCTACGGTGATGCACATCAGTCTTCTTCATTCTCGAACTCTCATGGATTTCTCTTGTAACAGGACAATAGTTCATTCCATGCCGGTTATTTTGCAGTTTCCTTCTTTCTTTGTTGGTTATCTTTCTCTTTCCTTCTTTTCCGTGTGGGTTATTTTTTTCTTTCCCTCTTTTTCCTGTGGGATGTCTTTCTCATTCCTTTTTTTCCTTGTGGGCCGTCTTTCTCTTTCCTTCTTTACATGTGGGCTGTTTTTTGCTTTCCTTCTTTCCCAGTGGGCTGCCTCTCTCTTTCCTTCTTTCCCTGTGGGCTGTATCTTTCCTTCTCCTTGTGGACCATCTTTCTCTTTCCCTGTAGGTTATCTTGGTCTTTCCTTCTTTCCCTATGTGCTGTCTTTCACTTTCCTCCTTTCCCTGTAGATTTCATAATACCTCTGCTTGTTCTAGGTAAACATAAAAAATGAGCTACACAAATCAACCCACCTCTCCTTCTACAAACTTGATAACTTCAATCTGAGCATTCAAATTTTCTATCTCACTGCTGGGTCCAGCGAGCAACGAGGTGCCAGTATCAGATATGGCCCTGCAGCCTCCATTGCAATATGTTGTAGTACTAACAGTCAAACTGAGAAAACAAACAAAACAAATGGAATTATATGGAACATCAGGGTTTCTCAATATTTTAAACTGTGTACACCACATCTAAGCACAGATTCTCAACTTTTTTGTGTCTGGACCCAATTTTATAAAAGGAAAGTCTGTGGCTATGTTGATAACGACAAAAATGTCCAGCAAGTGTGATTTTGGTTAGCTTTGAGGTTGGTGACTTGGGAACCAGATCTCTCTTTCTCTCTCTCTCGTGGCAGAGCTACTAGCAGTATGGTTACAGAGAAATAAAGTATACGAACCATAACCCAAATAGTTTATTCTACAACTAATACAGCCTAATCATAACCCAAAACCATAATAAATCCATCTAAAAAAATACCCCAAAAAACAACCCCATCCTAAAATCAAGATCTTTCCACACTTGTCTGCATCTCCAAAGGTAGAAACTGCTGGAGGACTACGTGCTGACATATGATATTGTGATTGATGGAAGACTACGTGTTGACATGATATTGTGATTGATTGAAGACTACGTGTTGCCATATGATATTGTGATTGATGGAAGACTACGTGCTGACATATGATATTGTGATTGATGGAAGACTACGTGCTGACATATGATATTGTGATTGATTGAAGACTACGTGTTGCCATATGATATTGTGATTGATGGAAGACTACGTGTTGCCATATGATATTGTGATTGATGGAAGACTACGTGCTGACATATGATATTGTGATTGATTGAAGACTACGTGTTGACATATATGTCATTAATGTAAGACTATGTATTGACATTTTTGTGATTGATGGAAGACTACACGCTGGCATATGATATTGTGATTGATGGAGGACTATGTGCTGACATGATATTGTGATTGATGGAAGACTACATTCTGACATGATATTGTGATTGATGGAAGACTACGTGTTGACATATGACATTGTGATTGATGGAAGACTACGTGTTGACATATGATATTGTGAATGATGGAGGACTATGTGATGATATTGTGATTGATGGAAGACTATGTGCTGACATATGATATTGTGATTGATGGAAGACTACGTGTTGACATATGATATTGTGATTGATGGAAGACTACGTGTTGACATATGATATTGTGATTGATGGAAGACTACGTGTTGACATATGATATTGTGATTGATGGAAGACTACGTGCTGACATATGATATTGTGATTGATGGAAGACTACGTGTTGACATATGATATTGTGATTGATGGAAGACTACGTGTTGACATATGATATTGTGATTGATGGAAGACTACGTGTTGACATATGATATTGTGATTGATGGAGGACTATGTGCTGACATGATATTGTAATTGATGGAAGACTACATTCTGACATGATATTGTGATTGATGGAAGACTACGTGTTGACATATGACATTGTGATTGATGGAAGACTACGTGGTGACATATGATATTGTGATTGATGGAAGACTATGTGATGATATTGTGATTGATGGAAGACTATGTGATGATATTGTGATTGATGGAAGACTATGTGATGATATTATGATTGATGGAAGACCAGGTGCAGACATATGATATTGTGATTGATGGAAGACTAGGTGCAGACATATGATATTGTGATTGATGGAAGACTACGTGTTGACATATGATATTGTGATTGATGGAAGACTACACGCTGGCATATGATATTGTGATTGATGGAAGACTGTGTTGACATATGATATTGTGATTGATGGAAGACTACGTGCCGACATATGATATTGTGATTGATGGAAGACTACATGTTGACATATGATATTGTGATTGATGGAAGACTGTGTTGACATATGATATTGTGATTGATGGAAGACTATGTGATGATATTGTGATTGATGGAAGACTACGTGCTGACATATGATATTGTGATTGATGGAAGACTGTGTTGACATATGATATTGTGATTGATGGAAGACTATGTGATGATATTGTGATTGATGGAAGACTACGTGCTGACATATGACATTGTGATTGATGGAAAACTAGGTGTTGACATATGATATTGTGATTGATGGAAGACTATGTGCTGACATGATATTGTGACTGATGTAAGACTATGTGTTGATATATATTGCGATATGAAAGTAATGAATATGTTTGAAAACGTGAGACACGTACCTCCACACCCAGCAAAGACATCTTGTGTTCGCAGCTGATGTACTGAAAAATGTTTCACTGCATTTTCCTGTTCTAACTCATCTTTACTAGACTTTCCTTTGCCCTTGCCTTTTCCTTTACCCTTACCCTACAATAGAAGAAAAGAGAATAATGTTAACAATAACTATGTTTGCTTATTGCGACCATGAGAAATTATGACAATATCTTTCTTAATCTTGATGATGAGTAGTCTTTTGCATTCGTTTCCAAGCTCCCACAGATTAGCAGGATGTAGTCCAGAGATTGAAGAACGTTGTATTATGTTTTGCAGCTTATGACGATTAGTTGAGTTTGGTTATGAGCTAGAGACTGGCATTTCTGCTCTCATCCTTTCTTTCGCTAATAGGTAATCAAATCTTTTCAATCACTGAATTACCACTGCTCTTTTGCGTTCATTCTCAAACTCCTGCAGATTAGCAGGGTGCAGTCCTGAGAACAAAGTTTTGTGTCATGATTTACAGTTTTGCTGCAAATATCTGCACCTTTCGACCTGACACACTGGCTTGAGTATGGTTTCTGGGTTACTTTGACCCTATGTAGTATAGGACAGTCAAATCCACTCCATAACTTCCTTAGTTGTCTTATGACATGCATGGAAGATAAATAGTGTTGCTATTCTTTGCTCCCCTTTTGGGCCCAGGAACACACACGAGCACCACTTCTCCAATCTTTCCATTCAGTGAATTACCACTGATCCAATCATTGAATTACCACTGATCCAATCATTGAATTACCACTGATCCAATCATTGAATTACCACTGATCCAATCATTGAATTACCAGTGATCCAATCATTGAATTACCAGTGATCCAATCATTGAATTACCAGTTCTTCTTCTTCTTTCGTTCACTTGAAACATGTCTATATCTGTAATTCTGTCTCCTTAATAAAACTCACTGTCTTTTGTAGTTCATACAGTGTCACATAGAGTTTTGATTCCAGTGTTGTTTCCTCTGGCCAATATGTCTGCCTCAGCTTTTCATGCTCAGAACACTCTTGAAGTATATGTTTGGCACTCTGTGCTGCCTGTCCACATGTACACATGGCCGTGTTGCCAATCTTGAACTTTGTATACATGTGACTGCGGAGTCGGTTGTGTCCTGTTCTGAGACGTAGAATTATAACTTGTTCTGATCTGTTCATAATGTGATAGTCATCTTGTGTTGGTGTTCGTGGCTTTCTTATTGACTTGATCATCTGTTTTTTCTGATGGTAGGTGATTGGTATATCTGGTTGGTCTTCGGCAGCACCTTCCTTAGCCAGTTGGTCTGCTTTTTCATTTCCTGGTATTCCACAGTGAGAGGGTATCCACTGCATGGTTACCCTATACTGGTAAGACAATTCGCTAAGTAGTTTTTTCAAGTCTGTTAGTTTTTCAGACTGGAGAGCTTGAAGCACTGACCTTGCATCTGTCAGGAATACCACAGGCTGTAGGTCAGAGTTGGAGTTCAGCAGTTTTTTAGCTGCCACACTAATTGCCTGGATTTCTGCATCATAATTATTGCGAATTACCAGTGATCCAATCATTGAATGACCACAGATCCAATCATTGAATGACCACAGATCCAATCATTGAATGACCACAGATCCAATCATTGAATGACCACAAATCCAATCATTGAATTACCACAGATCCAATCATTGAATTACCACAGATCCGATCATTGAATTACCAGTGATCCAATCATTGAATTACCACAGATCCAATCATTGAATGACCACAAATCAAATCATTGAATTACCACAGATCCAATCATTGAATTACCAAAGATCCAATCATTGAATTACCAAAGATCCAATCATTGAATTAACAGTGATCCAATCATTGAATTACCACTGATCCAATCATTGAATTACCACAGATCCAATCATTGAATTACCAGTGATCCAATCATTATAGTCTAAGGATGTACAAGGCGATTATGATAATTTATTTTGCTGGAATCAGTCTTAAACTCTTTCAGGCGACCTCTCAACTTTCTCACATATTCTGTATCCATTGATGGACTCTTCTATATAGAATCAGACAGACGCAACTTTAAACAAGTTAATGAAGTTTTGTTAATCACTGGTAACGTATATAATAAAACACAAACTGACAATTTGAATCAATAAAAGATCTTTATACAAAAACACATTCACAACATAATATGACGAGCAAGAAACAGCACCACTGATGTTCAAAATAACATCAATTTCAATGGTGCCGCTCTAACTTATATTATGTTATTAATGTGTTCTTGATGAAGGCCTTTTTGTCAAAATGTTGATTTATGTGTTATTATGTGTGTTACTAGTCATTGTGTAACTAACTTATGTGTTACTAACAAAACTTCATTGCCCTGTTCCAAGTTTTTTTTCCTTTCTGGATTTCAGTTTTGCTGCAGTTTGTACATATGTAGAATCTGTTCGGTAAACATCCCCGGGTTTATAAAAAAATGTTCTCATATCAGCACTAGGACTTCTGTTTCTGGAGTTAGTAAGATTCACAAGATGTCAGAAGTAATCTGACAAAATAGAAACACATGGACTGTAGTAATCCAGGGTTAACAAGCAGTATAAATAGAAATAAGCCAAATGAAATATTTTACCCGCATGTTGCCAAGGTCTGAAAGGGGAGCAAAGAATAGCAATACTTTTTCTGTCATGAGTAAGAGGCGACGGAGCTTTTGGGAGTTGGTTGTCCCATCCCATATGGGGTTAAAGTGACCCAAAAACCATGCTGAAATTGGATGTGCCAGACCAAAAGGTACAAATATCGCAGCTAAGCTCTAAACCATGATGCAACACACTCCGTTCTCCAGATTACAGCCTGCTGACCTGAAGGAGTTTGAGAACGAACACAGAAGAAGATATGAAAGATAAAATCTGACAAAATTTAATTTAATATGAAGAATTTTAGAGCATCTCACCTTCCCAGTATTGCCCATGAGCCGAGCCTTTGCTGGAGGGTCATCAAATTGTCCAGTGTCTGCACTGTAAGACTCCGCAAAATAGAAGCGGTCAGTCCCTCCAATGAAGTAACTGTCAACATCTTCTGTCAAGTTCTCTCTGTAAACAACTGTACATTTTCCACGGATATGCGAGAAACCCAGAGTGGTCTCCTCATCACTCCAAAACAAGGCATTGAGGTCGGTGTGATAGACAGACTGTGACCCCTTATGTGTGTTCTCAATTCTGAGGAACAAATGATTACACATTTATTAGAAAGTTAAAAAGAAATATAGTGATGAATTTCCCTATAAACATTCTTATAATATTATGTGTATAATTTCTACCTAAGGATCTATTCAGTCAAAAAAAATACCCACTCTTATAATTATGCAGTTGCTACCAGGTATGTGTAGGATCTATTCAGTAAAAAAAAAAACACCCACTCTTATAATTATGCGTAAAGTTGCTACCAGGTCTGTGTAGGATCTATTCAGTCAAAAAAAACACCCAATCATATAATTGTGTAAAGTTGCTACCTGAAGGATCTATTCAGTCAAAAAAAACACCCACTCTTAGTTGTTTACTCTAAGTCAGAATTGAATAAGCATAAACTGGTTCCAGTTTAGGACTTGCTTTGTTAAAAAGAAACCAGTGTGTTCTTTTCACAAGAAGAAAATCTCTCTATTAGTGGTTTGTTATTAGATGGAATTTTTGTCTGGTAGGACACCGGAGACCTACATGTGAACCTGTGTCATATCATCATCAAGTGTCATGCAGACTGACGTAGGTGATCACAGATCTCCACAACTGTTTATATTCAGTATAACTTATCAGGATAGTAGTTGTTTTTTTGCCACTCCACGATGTCAAATTAATATTTTCTCTGTCAATCTATCTGACCTTCTATCATGCCTGTTGTTACTCTTCTCCAGACTTCCCTGTCTCATAATGTGACCACAATAAACAAATATTGTCTTTTTCTATTATTAAATAACCCCTAATCTCACATTTAGAACATCCTCGTTAGTTTTTCTATCTGTCCAAATTACTCTCTGCATTCCATATTCTCTGTTGTCTCCAATGTTGCCACTATCCTGTTTATTTATTTGCCATATAAATTCTCATATAAATAACACCACATAAAAAAACTGACCTGTAAAACTTATTGACCTTCACCTTGACCTCAGAAAGTTCAGGTTGTTTTCCTGAGACTTTTTTGGTAAAGATTTCCATAATCCTGGCAACACGAAAAGGTTCCGGGCACTTGTCATTTGACCCTTTCACGTATTCCGACTTGCGATAGGCCTCTAGGTAAACATCTTCATCAACAATTTCAGAAAATAAATCCATATTTCAACAAATTAGAAAATAATACCATATTTCATCAAATTTGAAACAATTTCAGAAAATAAAACCATATTTCATCAAAGATGCAATTTTTAAAATGTGCTTAATAAGCAGAAAAGTGATTTCAATGAGATGAGGACAATATTAACATCTAAACAAATTACAAACAAGCTAAAAATGAGAATTATAAAGTGTTACATCTATTCTATATTAATGTATGGCTCAAAAACATGGACAATGAACAATTAGAAGACAGAATGAATGTCTTTGAGATGTAGATATGTAGAAGAATAAGGAAAACACTTTCTGCCTGATACATGGCTTCTGGGTCACTTTGACCTTATATGGGATAGCCAACTTTACCTCAAAGCTTCCTTAGTTGCCTGTTATAACATGCTTGGCAAGTAACAGTGTAGCTATTCTTTGCTCCGTTCTCAGACCCTGGCTATGCACTGACAACTCCCTTTTCAAAGTCACTAAAATTAAGAATGTAATGTGGGTCCAAATAGCTGATATTAGAGGCAGGATTTATCAGCAGTTAGTGGGTGTAAATAGCTGGTATTAGAGATAAAGAGGCCTACAGAGATAGTGTTAATAACAATTTATTGTATCTACCAGTAAATGGCTGGACTAACTTTGGACTGTGATTTTCTTGCAGTTGAGATCTTCTCGTGTACGATCTTGAACCCATACGCCGCCGGATCAATGTAACAACAATCACCTATAGAATATTCTAGACCATTGGTTCTGACACTTGTGTAATACAGACAGCTGGACGATCCACCGTCTGCCTGCAACAAACAGAATAATTAAAATAGATGCTAAGATGTCAACAACGCAAAATTGGTTATGAACTGACATCTCCGCATTTAATGCATGCATGTGCTCAGTATCCCTGGCAAATGACTTAGGGTATGTATGCTTCTGGTTCTAACCCCTCACGGAATAAACACACTCCTGACTCTGCCTATGTTTGTTTGTGTTGTTTGTCAATAACCCCAGGAATTGCGAGCAATTAGCTCTCACTTCCTATGTGCAGTGGGGTGGTTTTTTTTAGCTTTCTTTCATACCCAGGAGACTTAAGTTTTCGGCTTAATACAAGTGCCTATTGAAGGAGCCTAAAGGGGTATATGTCACTAGACGAGCTGATAATTTGCCTGGGTCACCCAACATGCATCTTTCTTCTGACTAGGCACTTCGCAACCAGCGAGTTATCCCTTGTGTAGGAAGACCATTCCATTACCTCCCTTTGTGTCCCTAGGCCTAGACCTAGATTTCTGTTTGAGTCGTGTTGGACAATGTGACAGTTGAATTGACTCAGGGTTGATATACCTTCCTAGACAAGGTGCTACTTTGCCAAAAAACTTCAGAATCTGGGATTTGGCCTGTTAATTTCTCACACACTCGCCTCGTCTACATGTGATGACTTTCTAATCCATATTTTGGTTATCTGTTACCCCTAGGTCTGCATGAGAGCAATGATAAGCCCTTTGTACTGGTTTCCCAGTACATTTCCCTCCATTCCGTTCAACAAATGTGTTGCCATTATCCGATTTCTGCTGAATAAATATACTTTCAGTCATTTCGTTCACCAAAGTAGAACACCATCTGTAGACAGTACCATTCATAGCACTTAACTCTGTAGCTCAAATGCTAATCACCAGTAATCTTTGATAAAAATTCACTTTGTAAAGAACATGTCATAGTCAGATTTAAAACTGCAACCTAAAGTAAACGTAACATGAGTTATGAACCAGCAACATAGGACGGGGCTTCCCATAAGTGCTCAGCAGGCTAATCATTGGTTGATCAGAAACCACCTGACTAGCATCACCTACCACACTTGCTCAGTAGCGATGGTGCCATTTCCCGATCTCCCCAGAGCATTAGTCCTGGTACCCTATTTCCTGGTGGCTAGGTGAACCACAGGAGTAATCTTTAACAATGTTAGACAATGAGTGATTAGACACAAAGAGATTGTTCCTGCTCCCATAGAATAATAGAAACGGGAGTGACAAAGGGAGAGGGAAGAAAGTACATCCTCGCTTAAAATAACAAACTGACTGGTACGCAGCGTATACACCCTTAGATGGATGATCCCGCTGAAGATGGATGTGTCAGGTTACTGACGCAAATAATTCTTAAAGTTGATGGGAATTGAATTTCCTACTTGAATTTACTTGTGATGCAAATAAAACGGTGACACAGCGCATTACCATTCACTGGACTACATCCTGCTGGAAATCTAATAGAGCCATGGTCCTGCTAGAGGAGAGAACCAGCGGGAGTTTGAGAATGAACGCTGACAAAGAAGTACATTGATGATTGAACCAGCAATCTAAGCCTTTATGGGAATGTCCCCACATGCATGATGTTGGTTCCTAATCTTCTTCTTCTTCTGCGTTCATTCTCAAACTTCAACTGGATCTAGCTGGATCATGGTCCTGCTAGATTTCCAGCAGGATGTAGTCCAGAAAATGGAAATGAGTTTTGTCGCCGTTTTATTTGCGCCAATGGCCCGACACATCCGTCTTCGGCGGGGGTTCCTAATCAAGAATGAAGTATTAAACCACAGTTTACAAATAAATGTATTCAAGAATACTAAAATCATAATGAGATTATAAACAAATAATGCTTGCTTATAGAGCCTAATCTACATTTAGTTTATTTTTAAACTTTACTTTTTGTTATAATGTCGGAAAAGGTCAAATTATCCACTACTTACTCGAGTAACTTCCCCTAGGACTGTCTCCTCTAGCAATCTCTTCTTCTCCAACCTCTGACAGCTAATGCAGCAATTCTGGTTCTCACTGTCCGAAAGAACATCTATATCAGGAGGATCCATAAACCTGCCAAAATTGGGTTCATAAAACTTCTGAAAATAGAATGTCTTGCCATCATCCTCAGAAATGACATTGTCTTCATCTGGGTTGTCAATGCCACCTTTCATATTCCAGTCTTCAGGAACAACTTTCTGGATGACCTAGAACAGAAGAATAATGTATTTTTATAGAAAGTAACCAAAAGAAAGTTTATTCATTGTTTTCACACTCTTCTTGGTTACATGGATGCAGTCCTTTCAGCTTGGCACATTAGACCTCGGCATAGCTTACAGCTTGGCACATTAGACCTCGGCATAGCTTACAGCTTGGCACATTAGACCTCAGCATAGCTTACAGCTTGGCACATTAGACCTCAGCATAGCTTACAGTTTGACACATTAGACCTCGGCATAGCTTACAGCTTGGCACATTAGACCTCGGCATAGCTTATAGTTTGACACATTAGACCTCAGCATAGCTTACAGTTTGGCACATTAGACCTCAGCATAGCTTAGTTTGACACATTAGACCTCAGCATAGCTTACAGCTTGGCACATTAGACCTCAGAATACCACTGAAGACGGATGTGTCGCACCATTGGCGCAAATGACGACAACACATTTCCATTTTCTGGACAACATGCTGTTGGAAATTTAGTTGGACCATTGTTCTGCTACAAGAGAGATCCAGTGGGAGTTTGAGAATGAACTCTGAAGAAGAAGACCTCAGCACAGTTTTTGGATCTCTTTGAGATATAGAATGGCACAACCCAATCTCAACTGTTCTCTTCCCATGGATGGTCAAGGTGACCCAAAAATCAAGATGAAGTCAAATGTGTTACGATGAAAGGTGCAGATATCGCAGCTGAACTATAAACTGTACCATAATGCATTCCATTCTCAAGACTACTAAATAGAAGAAATTTTAGAATGGACATTCCATTCTAGTTTGCAGCTAGAAGAATGAGACTTGTAACTTAAGCATGGTAATTTTGTGCTAGGGGTTCCCATCCTTGAACAGACTTCCCTTTTGCAACCTGAAAATCATGCCACAACATATTCTTTCTCCAGGCTATATTCTGCTAACATGCAGGAGGTTGCTCTAACATGCAGGAGGTTGCTCTAACATGCAGGAGGTTGCTCTAACATGCAGGAGGTTGCGAATGAATGCTGAAAAACAATGAACACACGAGAAGACTGAATCATAATTCCTACAGTTGCCAAGACAAAATAAACCATACCTGCACTTTGCTGTGTACTGCAACAAGCTCATTGTCATCGCACTCGTCGACAAAAAATAGCTCCAGAGGATCAGATGCCTCTCCTAAGACAGTTTCATATCCTATGTAGTACCAGTGGACATGTGCCTGCTTGCAGCCACCTTCTTCAAACAGGTACTGAACTTGAGCAATGTAGAACGGCTGAGTTGGGTCTGCAGGTGAGATGGAGACATAGTCTCCCTTGGTTATCTGGTGAAAGACAAGATTACATAAACATTTTTTCAAAGGTAACATTCCATATCACTGAGGCATTTTAGGGAATTTTACGTTGTGCCCACATTTTTGCCCATAAATTGCATACATAGGGATGTGGTCAGAATCATGCTTGGCGTTTCATTCCCAGAAAATCTGGTACCCATTTCCTTAGGCTGGGTTGATCTAGAAGTTGTTTGTGGTTTAAAACTATTCCAGTTATACTAGAAAATCTTGACAATCAATAAAAGGTAATACTGTAGTAAAACTGTATGAAAATAGTACTTACAAAACATGTGATGAAGTTTTACTGCACGACGATTAACACACTTTCATTATCTGAAGCTCACATGAAATAATACACACAAAACAAGCTAAAATCATACAAATAACAATACACATGACATAATCATTGTTATTTATAACAAGTAATCATAATGCACAATGCATTTAAAACAGCAGCACGACTTGCCCGGAAGTTACAGCAACAACAACATACATCTGCACTTTTGAGAAGTCAGATTGCCACTGGTCAACCAACAACAAAGAAACGAAAAGTTTACCAACATGTCAATGATGCTATTAAAACAATGGTTGAACAGGTAAGATCCAGAAGAGCCTATCAACTTCTTGAAAAACAGCACGTGTTTTGAACATTAATGTTGTGTAGAACTTAATTTCATGTCTATCATTTATGAGACAATTCATATCATTTGAAGATTTTATTATAATTATTTACTATAGTCCGTTCAGAATCGTTTGCCGAGATGTTATGATTTATAATTCAAAAAGTTCTTGATGATTTCACATGAATTTTGGCATACGTTGTTAAAATGTCCATGTCGCGAAAACATATGTGTTACTTGATGTCTAGCTGTAACGGTTATTTGAAAGCGGCGAATTCTTTTGATGTTTGCCCATGTAAATATTATTTCGACCATAAACAAAATATTTTACAGTAATCTAGTGCAATGATGACCCATAGGCGTGTCCACAAAATTTTACATGGTGGCAGGTGTAAAAAAAATTTAAAATATATCTTTTGTTCGTAGAGTCAATTTGATATTGTTCCATGGTTTGGTGTGAGTTTCACAAATGTTGTCGCTGCCTTTGAAATAAGTACATATATTTCTTCATGTAAGGAAATTTTGTCTGTAATAGTTGATCCAAGATATCTGAACTTCTGTATTGAATCAAGCGGGCTAATTTGTATAAGTAATGGTTGATGGTTTGCATATAACATTTTTTTGAATTGCTTGGGTGGTATTGAGCAATGAAATGTTTTACAAATCAACTTGTAAATTTTGCAAATCAAACTTTTTTTAGTGTAGACTTAATCAGAGTAATGATCATTCATAATCAGACGAGTCAAATAGGTCGATTACTGTTTTCGGCTGAACAAACAACAAACCTTCCTTTTTCCAATATTCCTCTTCTTGGCGTAACACATGATCCTCACATTTCACCCAGTAGTCTTTATGTATATTTGATAGAGCCTGATTTGTAAGAGTCTCAATATCACATAATTTGAAAGTTGTATTTGTAGATGCTACGTGTCCTTTAACTTTTGCCCAAATTAGCTCTATAGGATTTAAGTGTGCATGATATGGAGGTAGTCTCAAACATCTATGACCATGTTCTTCAATTAACATGTCTATTTTAAATATCTTTGTTCGTTGTGTCTGTTTTACAAGGTTAAGCAATTCGGGTTTCAAGTACCTGTCGGTAAATGGTATGTGTTCTTTTATGAGCCACGTTTTGATTGCATCTTTTGTACTTGATGATGTTGGGATTCTATCTTCTACGTTCACTACGTTATGGTATGAAGCATTGTCCATTATCAGACAAGAAGGTCTATCTAATATTGGAAGAATACTTTTTTCGATCCAGTCTTCGAATATGTGCCCATTCATTTCGGAGTGGTAGTCTCTATTGTCAATGGATTTTGAAATGAAAATTAGATGAGCATTCTGCAACAACCCATTATGTCTGCTACCTGCATGTGCAACTATCAAACATTGCCCTTTACTACTTGGTACTGATCTTTTAATACTTCCATCTGCTAACTGCCATTCCTTTTCATTTGTATGATGAGCGTTGATCCAAGTTTCATCTAAATACACAATATCATAACCATTCTCGCGTATTCCCTTCACGTAAATACTTGCTTCTAAGAGCTACCAGATGTGGCTTTTCACAAATAATGTTTTTTCCACCAGCATACTTTCTAAAGGTGAAGCCTACATTTCTTACAGTTTTCCATAATAAAGTTTTTGATATTTCAATGTCGTTATTAGTTTTCAGCCAAATCTTCAACTTTCTAAGTGTCACTTCTTCGTTTTTATCAAACATTCTACATATTTCTCTTTTTACTAGGTCCTTATCGAAACTGTCTATCTTTTCTTTCCTTCCTTGCTTTCGTGAATTTGTTGGCAATAAATATGCGCTTGCTTCCACTATTCGATCAAATGAACGTTTACACAAACCTAAAATATGCATTGTTCTCTTCTCAGGATTTGATAAAGAACAATAAAGATGTCCCTTTTTACGCTCTCTGCAGAAGTATTGATAAATCTTTATAGCAATGTTATGCTCAGTAAAATATTTCGCTTTCAGATTCATTCTCACATAGACTTGCAGAAGGTAATATGCTTAGTGCCGCCTACATTCTGTAAATATTGAGACGTGCCTCTGACTTGTGACTTGAAATCGAGTCAATATCCGTTTTTGATTTCACATAATTCTAAGTTCAGGAAAAATAATATTTGGTGCTAAACGGGAATTTCCATATGTAACATTGCTTTATACAAATGTACAGTGGAAACAACTACTTTTAGAACGGTGCACATTCTACCGTGAGGGTCATGCCTTTATATTTAATAATCAGCTGTGAGATGTAAGCATCTACATAATCCAGCGGTTGTTTATAATTTAGATTAACTTTTTTTTAATATAGGTTAAATAAGGTATCTTTGATACTGGATCACATTTCTTTGATAAAAAAATATTTCTATAGCGACATTATTATTCTAAACCTAACTTCAAATGATCAATCCAAATGAACAATACGTTTTTGATAAAAATAATTTAACATCTCGGCAAACGATTCTGAACGGACTATAGCTATATTGTTCATTAGTGTTTATTACAGTTTGTATGAAATATTTTATATATTACCTTTGTATTTTGTCTTGGGTATATTTTGTCTGAGAATATTTTGTCCTGGGAATATTTTGTCTAGTTACCCATGATTCTGTATCAATACTTGTATCATACATATCACATTTTCATACGTATTTGAATCAAAGTAGAAGTTGACTCCTTTTTTTCCTCCAGATTGTCCCATAATTCCCAGATTTTTTTCCCCAGATTGTTGCATAAAGTGGATCTTCCTGTATTCTGCCATCTTTCATCTTCTTAGATTGTCCCAGCCATCTGAGTCTATGCAAACTGAGCATAGAAAATACTGCGGTATTGCCTGTTCGTTTCAATGCATCTGTGTTAGTAATGTTCTCCTGCCACCGAACAATATTCTGATAGGGATTCCTTCTAGTTTCCATTTTTATAACTGGACGCTAAGAATGTCATTGGTTATTTTCTTACCATGCTACAGGCACGGCTACATTATTTCACATCATGTGAAAACTTCAGATCTCCTCCATATAGTTTGTGAAATCTTCATATCTCCTCCATATAGTTTTTGGTATTCTAATGTTTCATTTACTTTCAGATATTCTTTTTAGACTAGTTCTTGTGAGAGAACTAGTTTCCATGTTAACAAATCTACAATCATGGTTGGAGACAGCTCTCAGCTAGAACATGCAAACATCCCTCCACAGACAAGAGTGATAGAGAGAGAGAGAGACTAAGACATCTCAGATTAGATCACATCTACGACATAAATGATATTCTGACTGACCTCGACATCATTAATCCTGGCTGCTGTATAATATTTCCTCTTGTTTTCTTCATGTGTTGGTAGACCAGGCCAAACTACTTTGGTCTTGACATTTGTAGCAGATTTATGTTTAGTCACTGCCACCAAGTTTTTGCTTTCTTGATCCTCTTTTTCAATTTCTGATTCCTCTTCAACATCATCTTCTTCTGCCGTCTTAATGGCCATATTTGGAAACCTAATGGAAAATACAAAAAATAAAAAGTATGTGAACTTTAAGGTCAAGGCAAACATGAACAAGTGATAAAGTTTGTTAATGTTTTTTTTTCCCTTTATATTCCTAACAATCAACATTCTTCTTGTACATGTCGCGGCGTCTGCTATGGCAAAGCGGCCTTTATTTTCACAGTCCATAGAAAACCTCCCTGCACTCCATCACAGGAAAACATGTAGTAAGGAAAATTTTTTATATTCCTAACAATATTTTATTTTATAAAGTATCTTCTGCATTAATCTTCTTTTGCATTAATTCTCCTTCAGATTAGCAGGATGTAGTCCTGAGAACATAATGTGGTGTCATGGTATACAGCTTTGCTGCTATATATATGCCTTTTGATCTGACACATCCGATTTCAGCATGGCTTCTGGTTCACTGACTCTACGTAGGATGAGACACGCACACTCCACCCCAAAACCTTCTTAGTCACCACTTACAACATTCATGTAGGTACAGTGTTGCTATTCTTTTCCTCCTTCCGGAACCCAATAACACAAGGACAACTCAAAATTAAATTTAATACCATTCTTCCTCTCTCTGTACAAGAGAGGATATCTGGTGGCATTGTGGTTAAGCCATTTGCAGTAAGTGCCATGGGTTTGATATCCTGCGACATCTTCATTGCAAGTGCATTTAGGGGGGGGGGGGGGGGGGAGGGAATCCCTGGACATTATCGCTTGAAGGTATGAGGTTATGTGTTATATGTGGTACTCTCAGCAGCTGGCATGCTGGTGCCAAGATGGGCGGAGTATATATGAGGTAACCGTAGCCATTTTTTCTTACCAACAGATAATCATCTATTCTGTCTCCAAGAGTATAGCTAACATCGTTTTTCTCTATCCAACTACCCAATGGTATCATTTAGACTTTTCTTTCTCACTTAAGGCAAGTATACGAGGGGTGGTTGAAAAGTTGTGCACTTTACTAAGTAATCGTAAAGACGGGCAGACTTGCTATGTATCATTCTAAAGACACACTACTAGTTGACAATTCCCGCGCGTGCATAGCTCGAATGCTGCGGTGCATGAAAAGATAAATTAGCGGAAAACTAGTTCAGTTGTGTATGAAACTGTTTCATGGATAAAACAAAGCCTTATTGTGTAATCTTCTTCTTCAGCGTACATTCTCAAACTCCTGCTGAATTCTCTTGTAGCAGGACATGTCCTCTAAATTTCCAGCAGAATGTAGTCCAGTGAATGGAAATGCGTTGTGTCGCCGTTTTATTTGCGCCAATGGCCCGACACATCCGTCTTCGGCGGGTTGTGTAATCAAATTCCTGCACTTGTAGCAGGGTAAATCTGCACAACAAATTCATGATGAGATAGTGTTTCTCATTTATAAGGATGTCACTGTAAAGCGTTGAAAAAAATCACTTTGAAATGCTAGCGGTCAAGATGAGCCAAGGAGCGGCAGGCTGTCCATTGCAGATCCATCAATCTATCTCTTTGCAACAGAATTATTTTAAATAGTCACAAATAAACACATTTACCTGCGTTCCTTACAAGCTTGTTTGGCTCGGCCTGAGCCCCCAAACTTGGTCATGTCACGGCATGCAGCACATTTACCACAATCTGGTTGCTGACATACCTACAATTAAATTTAAATAAGTCGTACAAGTCAATCTGTTATTAAGTTGAGGTTTAAGTATGTTGATTATCATCGTTGGACACTGAACATATCGATAGGTGCTGAGATCTCCGTTTCAGTAAATCTCTCAGGGTATAATGACTGATAGTTTAGTCTTCAATATCTACCATCCGATAAGCTGAAATACCCAATCTGTTATTTAAAAGCATAAACGCGATGAAATGTTTATGGCCAAAATTGTTGGTTACAAAATGGCCAAAATTGTTGGTTACAAAATGGCCAAAATTGTTGGTTACAAAATGGCCAAAATTGTGCATAAACTAATACAAACATGCTGAATTTTTTAGCTTGACAGATTTTATGATCATGACATTTTATGATCATGACATTTTATGATTTTATGACATGCTGAATTATTTAGTTTGAATTTTAAAGAATGCTACCGTTTTATAAATTTAATATTACCTCTCTCAAATTATCAATATTCATTAATTTCACTATTGTCAATCCCCAGGTGGTGGAGTTGTCGTAGCTTCCATAGACCACAATCTAGGATACCTCACATGTCACAGACTGTCTGCGAGCAAGCCTGTATACTCAGTGACTCCATGAACATGATTATGAAAGTTCAAGAACAGTGGCTGGATGCAGTGAAGATTCCTGTGTGCGTACAGTGACTTTTATTTTTGTGCTGGGACACGCGGGAGTCCGGGGTAATGAGAAAGCAGATAGATTGGCCTCCCACGCTGCTTCTACGGCTGTTGGTGGAGTGATGGATCGGGCAGACATTTTGAATGCCATATGGGAAAATGCACAAACAAATGACTGTACAAGTGACGATGACTCTTGTTCCATGATTAGAATAAAGGAACTTGGTTTGAAATGTGGGGTCGCTAGAAAGGAGAATTTCCATGGGTGAAAAAGAATGATGGTCAACCAACGACGTACTGGGACTGTCAGTCAACGTGTAATGGCGGATACACTCAAGGAAAGATCTGAGCACCTATGGACTTGTCCGGAGTGCAGTGACGATGATTCAATAACTAACTAACATATACCACAATCAAGCCTACCTCACATATTCCACAATCAAGTCTACCTCACATATGCTACAATCAAGCCTACCTCACATATTCCACAATCAAGCCTACCTCACATATACCACAATTAAACCTACCTCACATATACCACAATCAAGCCTACCTCACATATGCCACAATCAAGCATACCTCGCATATGCCACAATTAAACCTACCTCACATATGCTACAGTTAAGCCTACCTCACATATGCCGCAATCAAGCCTACCTCACATATGCCGCAATCTAGCCTACCTCACATATGCCGCAATCAAGCCTACCTCACATATGCCGCAATCTAGCCTACCTCACATATGCCACAATCAAGCCTACCTCACATATGCCACAATCAAGCCTACCTCACATATTCCACAATCAAGCCTACCTCACATATACCACAATCAAGCACCACAATCAAGCCTACCTCACATATGCTACAATCAAGTCTACCTCACATATGCCACAAAGCCTACCTCACATATACCACAATCAAGCCTACCTCACATATGCCACAATCAAGCCTACCTCACATATGCCACAATCAAGCCTACCTCACATATGCCACAATCAAGCCTACCTCACATATTCCACAATCAAGCCTACCTCACATATACCACAATCAAGCACCACAATCAAGCCTACCTCACATATGCTACAATCAAGTCTACCTCACATATGCCACAAAGCCTACCTCACATATACCACAATCAAGCCTACCTCACATATACCACAATCAAGCCTACCTCACATATACCACAATCATAGCCTACCTTACATATGCCAAATAAAGCCTACCTCACATATGCCACAATCAAGCCTACCTCACATATACCACAATCAAGCCTACCTCACATATACCACAATCATAGCCTACCTTACATATGCCAAATAAAGCCTACCTCACATATTCCACAATCAAGCCTACCTCACATATACCACAATCAAGCACCACAATCAAGCCTACCTCACATATGCTACAATCAAGTCTACCTCACATATGCCACAAAGCCTACCTCACATATGCCACAAAGCCTACCTCACATATACCACAATCAAGCCTACCTCACATATACCACAATCAAGCCTACCTCACATATGCCACAATCATAGCCTACCTTACATATGCCAAATAAAGCCTACCTCACATATGCCACAATCATAGCCTACCTTACATATGCCAAATAAAGCCTACCTCACATATGCCACAATCATAGCCTACCTCACATATACCACAATCAAGCCTACCTCACATATACCACAATCAAGCCTACCTCACATATACCACAATCAAGCCTACCTCACATACCACAATCAAGCCTACCTCACATATGCCACAATCAAGCCTACCTCACATATGCTACAATTAAACCTATCTCACATATGACACAATCAAGCCTACCTCACATATGCCGCAATCTAGCCTACCTCACATATGCCACAATCAAGCCTACCTCACATATGCCACAATCAAGCCTACCTCACATATTCCACAATCAAGCCTACCTCACATATACCACAATCAAGCACCACAATCAAGCCTACCTCACATATGCTACAATCAAGTCTACCTCACATATGCCACAAAGCCTACCTTACATATGCCAAATAAAGCCTACCTCACATATGCCACAATCAAGCCTACCTCACATATACCACAATCAAGCCTACCTCACATATACCACAATCATAGCCTACCTTACATATGCCAAATAAAGCCTACCTCACATATTCCACAATCAAGCCTACCTCACATATACCACAATCAAGCCTACCTCACATATGCCACAATCATAGCCTACCTTACATATGCCAAATAAAGCCTACCTCACATATGCCAAATAAAGCCTACCTCACATATGCCACAATCATAGCCTACCTTACATATGCCAAATAAAGCCTACCTCACATATACCACAAGCATAGCCTACTTTACATATGCCAAATAAAGCCTACCTCACATATGCCACAATCAAGCCTACCTCACATATACCACAATCATAGCCTACCTTACATATGCCAAATAAAGCCTACCTCACATATACCAAATAAAGCCTACCTCACATATACCACAATCAAGCCTACCTCACATATGCCACAATCATAGCCTACCTTACATATGCCAAATAAAGCCTACCTCACATATGCCACAATCATAGCCTACCTTACATATACCACAATCAAACCTACCTCACATATGCCACAATCAAGCCTACCTCACATATGCCACAATCAAGCCTACCTCACATATGCCACCAAGCCTACCTCACATATGCCACAATCATAGCCTACCTCACATATGCCACAATCAAGCCTACCTCACATATGCCACAATCATAGCCTACCTCACATATACCACAATCATAGCCTACCTTACATATGCCAAATAAAGCCTACCTCACATATACCACAATCATAGCCTACCTTACGTATGCCAAATAAAGCCTACCTCACATATACCACAATCAAGCCTACCTCACATATGCCACAATCATAGCCTACCTTACATATGCCACAATCATAGCCTACCTCACATATGCCACAATCAAGCCTACCTCACATATGCCACAATCAAAGCCTACCTCACATATACCACAATCAAGCCTACCTCACATATGCCAAATAAAGCCTACCGTTAAATTGCATGTATAACCCGAGAATTTTTGGACAATAAACAGAGATGACTTCATACTCCTAGGCTTATTTTCGAGAGTAAGATCAAATTTTAAAAAAATTACGTCCAAATCACAGTAAAAATGGAGAAAAATACTTTTAAAAAAATTACAGTCACATGTCCCGATATATTAAGCCAGGATAAAATGACTAGGGCTCACCAGCAATCTAGAGCGTACTTACCATAATGCTAGGCCTCTAATTACATTAATTTCTATATATCATACAATATTTCCTTCGAAATCTCTGATATTTCTTGATAAAAACTCACTTACTAGGTCTATATCGTTATTTCAGACACGCCACCATGTTTTTTAGCATAATTTCCCGGAAACGCTATGTATAGCAATGGGTATTACCGTTTTTTTTTACCGTTACGGCACATATATTTCTATCATAATGGTTTCAATTGATCATCGAAATTGGTCAGAAAAGTATACCAGTATCTGATGTTATTTATTAACTACAGTAAAGTGTAGGTACCGGTAGTTACCGGGTGCATATAATGTCTGTGATAACAAATGACATCTATATAACGGTAACTGGCGTTTATAGTCTAGCCTTACTGGGTAGTGTTTGATAGTAACAGACTAAATTATAGGAGGTTTGGCTTGCGTACAGCAAAATGTTTAAACACAATTATCTGTAGTGTAGACACAAAAACAGAACACAGAATAACATCAAATATCGATAAAATTTAGGAAAAACTTACCGGTGCCAGTCGAAACAGTCATTGAAATCCTTCAAAGTCCGAATCACTGTCTGAAGTCTGAAATAACTCATGAATGTCATCATCTGTCATGGAAACATCAGGGTGGATATCGTCAGTCTCTGGTACATTGTCGTCGTCGGCATCGTCCTCAAAGATAGCGTCGTCCTCACTTCCATCCATTGCGTTACTTATTGAACACTTTTTGAAAGATCTGATGATCATTTCGGATGAAATATCAGACCACGGTTCTTTGACCCACGTAACGATTGTGGTGATGTCAACTTTTTTAATGTTACCACCCTTCGTCACTGCTAAATCAGATGATGCCATCCAGTCATTCCATTTTGCTCGGAGTCTGTCCTTGAATGGTTTGTTCAGGCAGACATCTAGTGGCTGTAAGAGGGATGTAAGTCCCCCAGGAATGACGGAAACAGACAACCCCATCTCACGGCATCGTTGTTCCACTTTCTCTGTGAGATGCGCCCTAAATGAATCCCAGACTAGCATGGATGGTTTTTTTAAAGCGGCCCCCTTCCTCTGCCCCCACACTTTATCCAGCCATTCCAGAGTACCACTTTCGTCCATCCAACCTTGCATGTGAGCACGCACAAATACGCCACTTGGGAATTTAATACCCTTAGGCAGAGTCTTGCGTTTAAATATAATCACGGGGGGCAAACGTGACCCATCTGCCATGCAAGCTAACACAACAGTGAATCGAGTTTTTTCATGCCCAGTTGTCTTTACAAAAACTGTCTTCGCACCTTTGCATTCAACGGTGCGATTAGAAGGCATATCAAAGCAGACAGGTGTCTCGTCCATGTTTCCTATTTGAGATAGATCGTAGTTAAATCTCTTCCTCATGTTGATAGTGAAACGTTGAAACAAATCAATTTTTGTTTCTAGCTCCTTCGGCAACTTTTGCGCCAGCTTAGTGCGTGTTCGTAGACACAAGTGATGTCTGTTCATAAAGCGATTGCACCATCCCATTGACGCAACGAAGTCCTCAGATTTGTTATTCTGGAATGCAGGATCTTTCAATATCGAGAGCGCCCTGATTCGAATATTGGTGCGGGTTATAATTAATCCGTTCTGTCTAGACTCCATTATCCATTCTGATAATTTCTTCTCCAGCGCAGGGAATGAAGCTGTACGGCCACGTGATGCTCTCTTTGATCTTGGCATCAAAGACAATTCTTCCTTTTTTTTCCTCCATTCTCGCACTTGCTTTTCATTCACAATGAAGTGGTGGGAAGCCATGGAATTGTTGGACTTCTCCGCAAAAGCGATAACATCCAACTTAAAACCAGCAGTATACGATGTTCGTTTCTGTCCAGGCATCCTTCTTATAAAACACGAATAAAATCAATGACAATAAAAATGTATGAACTGGAAGCTAAACTACTTGTGCAGTATTCTTGGCTAGCTAAGTCAGCCTTATATTCTATTAATTAGTCCAGCCCACTGAGGCCGCAGATGGACTACTGGCCCTACCCATTTCAATCGGCTCAACCAATCCAAGTTTCCCTCACATTATGTGATGCCATTCAGATAAGTGACTAAATGCAATCTTTCTTTATAGAAGATTTGAAACGAGGTTCCAAATCACAACACATCATAGGCATTTTGTAGTAAAATTGCACCGTAATTGATTCCCTCCCCAAACCACTGTACATTTAGTGGAAGACGAGATCAATTTCACAATCCTCTGTTATGTTTATTTTATTACCGTATTCTCCCCACACGGTAAACATAACCAGGAACAAAGTTCAAACTCTTCTGTATCTTATAAAAACAAATGTGATCTTGCTGTCTTGCCTTTCATCATTTCCCACTTAAACGTCACTGTCAGAAGCCGGTGACATAATAGTTACGTAGTAATTACTATTCACTAGGGCTGTTCCGCGTCATAACGCCCAGACACCCAACACAGACAATTCATTCAGGAAAAACTTTGTTCCCCAAAGTCTCGCCACCTCATAAACCATCTATAGTCATGGATAGGGAAGTCAGCCTACCGGGTATTCATTATTTTCGGATATATTGATCCAGAATACAGTAGCCACCGGGGTTTCACTCCTTGATTCATTCAAGTTACGTGAGTGAAGCAAATGAAAGGAATGCTATTTTCTTAGAGTTACAAAAGTTTGTGTTAATTTCCATTTAGCATGTGGGTTCTTTCTTATGATGATGAAGTTCATTATTGCCGGCTTTGTTAAGTTGGAGATGTCGGTCTATAGTCGGACTTTCGACTTTCTCCACTTTTGGGAAGGGATAGTTAGGTTATCGGCCTACAATCGGATGGGTTTATATTCAGAATTTAACGGTACCTCACATATGCCACAATCATAGCCTACCTCACATATGCCACAATCAAGCCTACCTCACATATGCCACAATCAAGCCTACCTCACATATGCCACAATCAAGCATACCTCACATATGCCACAATCAAGCCTACCTCACATATGCCACCAAGCCTACCTCACATATGCCACCAAGCCTACCTCACATATGCCACAACGCTGTCTCTTAGTCTTGGAAGTCTCATCAATCTGACCTTGGAAAATGGAGTCAAAGATTCTTCGGACAAGAGGAGTCACAGTGGCTTTTCTGTCCTTGGGTTTTTCTTTTTTAGCCTTTACTCTGGCCACCTCTTTTCTCAAATGCCTCCTGAGAACGAGATTGACTCCATTTCATAAATATTTATATTAGAAAAATTACAGGAAGGACATAAAACAGAAAATGAAGTCTTTATATTGTAAAAGATCTTCTTCTGCGTTCGTTCTCAAACAACTCCTGCAGATTAGCAGGATGTAGTCCGCAGAACAGAATGCGCTGTCATGGTTTACAGCATTGCTGCGATATCTGCGCCTTTTGGCCTGACACATCCGACTTCAGCATGGCTTTGGGTTAATGTACTGACCATATATGGGATGGGACAGCCAACCCCATCCCATAACCTCCTTAGTCGCCTTTTACGACATGTGTGGAAGGTAAACAGTGTTGCTATTCTTTGTTCCCCTATCGGACCCCGGCAACACAAGGGCGTTGTAAAAGTTAAAATTAATGCCATTCCACAACACCCAAACCAAATTTAATTTAAAATATGATTTTCTTTCTTAAGTACATGCATATTTAGTATCTCACTGACTCTTGAGACACATTTACACACACGCCTCGAGTGAGTGTGCTATATAAACATTTATCAGTTATAAATGCTGCTAGTGAAATAATATAACGCTGCCAAAGTCGTACATGCTGAGCAACTGAAGCAAATAAAATTATGACATAACGCATCTGTTCTCTGGACATCCTTCTGGAAATCTAGTTTGACCATTTTCCTGCTAAAAGGGAGATCCAGCGGGGATCCCGTAGTCGTAACCTTCGATAACAGTTACCATGTTGTTTCGACATGCCGACGTTGTGCTTGGACTAGGACGGGCACAGTGTAGGTGAGCAGAACAAAGAAACCTGTCGCAAGGGCCTGAGTTGTGCCCTGATGTCGACGTCAGTTTCGGCGGCATAAGACTCAAAACACCATCAAATCGGATAGCTGCTGGAATAGAGGGAGTGCACTTATGGGAATGCCCCACGTGCTGTGAGGTCAGTTTCTAATCAAGAAGATCCAGTAGGGAGTTAGAAAGCGAACAAACAAATGATACAACACCAGCTGACTGCGAAGATAGTTATTGTGCTTCACACACCTTTTACCCAAAGTAACGCCAGCCAGTTTGATTAGCGCCCTCATGCAAGGTGTAGTAATGAGCAGAGACTCATCCTCCTCTGCTGCATCATCAAAACTCTGGACTTGGTCCACCACAAACTGGGCATGTTGGAGCACGCTATCTTCTGATAAACTTGTCAGCCCAGCTGGAGGTACGGTAGTCTGAGGAACATAAAGTTATGCCATGTGTAAATATAGAAACTAGAATATTTATAGAAATATAAGGTATTTTAAAATCTGCTCAAATATTGACAAAATTTTTCTATCAAAAATTCTATTGAAGTGCATATTTAAAACCTTGTTTAGAACCACATCCCGCTGAAGATGGATGTGTCGGGCCATTGCCGCAAATAAAACAGCACCACAGTACATTTCCATTCTCTGGACTACATCCTGCTGGAAATCTAGTAAGACAATGATCCTGCTACAAGAGAGATGCAGCGGGAGTTTGAGAATAAACGCTGAAGAAGAACCACATGACTTTCATTAATTGTATCAATTTGTCTAGATCTAAATACACATGTAAATGTTCATAAGTTTTAAAATGTTCAAATGTAAGCATTAATGCAATTCTGGAAGTGACTGCTTGCAATCACTGTTGATAATTTGATTACTGGCACTTTCCGTAACTTCATAATGCACAATCATTGGGTTCTTGCCATTTCTAACCTCACTGATTTGGTGAAAAAAAAAAGCCAAAATGACACTTTTATGACTGTGGAGATGAAAGACAAGGGGGTATGGAAGGTACACAAGTGGAACAGAAGGTACACAAGGAAGATGAAAGGTACACGGAGGGATGAAACCCACTGTGTATGTGTGTCAGCGCACACATGTGAAAGGCACACAGGGCAGACGAAGGGGAGGGGGTTGATGTTGATAATGTTCCTCCTTTGCAAGCAAAGATGAGCATGGTATGAAAAACAAAAAATGTGGTGTGAACAAAAAATAATTTGTGATTGTCTAATTTGTTTTTGGTTTGTGAGTTTGCAGATGTCCGATTTGTGCCAGGAAAGTTCTATTGCAGTTTGTGCAGAGGGTCCAGAGTAGGACAGATCTAAGATTTTTCCGTTTGCTTCTGTCTCTCGTAAATTGCCTGCAGTGTTCATTCTTTTTTCAAATTTAGTGATGTTGGCAGTGATCCGGGTGTGCCAAGCTGATTGATAAAGGGCTGTAGTCTCCCTGGAGCTAGGATCGATGCTGCAGTTCTAAACAGGGGGGATGAAAGGGACACAGAGGAATGAAAAATACACAAGAAGGATACCTGGGGGCACAAGAAGTTTTATGTGAATACGAATACCTTACAGAAAAGAACTGTTATTTTTCCAATAATTAATTTATTCATAATACCTGAATTTTATTCAACAAATCCTCGTAACTAGCATCTGGATTGTTGATGAGAAATTCAATAACAATCTTGGACATATGAACTTTGACCCTCATCTGCTCAATGAAAGGACTGTAAGCCTCGCTGGGTTGCATCAATATGTACTCGGCAAAACCTGCAGTCAGAAAAAAAAATATGTGTAACTGTAATCAAACCAGAGGTCGTAGTAACTGGATTACCAGAACCACAATTTTTTTTATGGTTGTAAAGCTTTTATATAACCAAATTGGACTAACATCTAAGGTTGAAAGAATGTACCATAAGAGGTACATTTTACTTAACCTTTAGGACTCTACAGGTGCAATTTTGCAACAAAAGTGTGCCCCACATCTTGCCTATTGGCTTAATATTGCGCAGCGACTTAACAGATAGTGCCTGAATCGCGAGTACGGAACTTCACGAAGTAAAGCTTATATGACGTAGAAATTCCCGCCACACGAAGCTAGGAATACATCAGTCTAAAGATCAAATTCCTTTACACATTACCATTGTAAGAAGGGGAAAGCCAGTTGGTTTTGTAACGCATTTCTGGAGCGACATTAGCTATTTTCGGTGCAGTATTTTACTATCAAATTGAGTACCGCCTGCCATGGGTAAATAATCGCGACTACATGTTCTAATTGTTGTTTTTTGTGTTTAATATGTTGTTATTTGTTAAGAATGTATGTGTATTCGTTCAAAAACACAAAAATAATATGTATCAGGGGTGCCACGTGTGTGCATGGACAATAATTATGCTGTGTGTCGGCCAAGACCTAGTGTTGACCGGACGGACATTATGAGATTTCTTCACGTTTTATTCGTTTTTTTAGGCCATATTATATTAGTTTATATATGAAACAATATATATATACAACAAGTATAGATATTAGGGAGGATTTTATTAATTTTTCCACACATTGCTCAAGTATTAGGGTCGTTAAGAAGTTATATGTGCGATTTTGAAAATGGCGTTTTGCAATTTTTCCCTGAATTTTCAACTTCACATCATGCTCACCACTGTCATCTTCTTCTTCTTCTGCGTTTCTACTTAAACTCCTGCAGATTAGCAGGATGTAGTCCAGAGAACGGAATGCATTGTGTCATGGTTTACACATTGCTGCGGTATCTGCGCCTTTTGACCTGACACATCCGACTTCAGCATGGCTTTGGGTCTCTGACCCTATATGGGATGGGACAGCCAACTCCATCCCATAACCTCCTTAGTCGCCTTTTACGACATGCATGGAAGGTAATCAGTGTTGCTATTCTTTGCTACCCTTAAGGCCCCGGCAACACACGGGCAGCTCACAACTGTCATATCATACATACAACAACAACAACAACAAAACACAACTATATTCACTCCTTTATTTAGATATGCAAAAATTATTTTGATATCTGTTAAAACAAAAATGTTATCGCGTTTTCAAAACACCCACCATCAATAACGCAAATTTTCCAAAAAAGAATTCAGGCCCCAGGGGGATATTGCGTAATTTTAATTGAGGGCTGGGCTCTAAAGGTTAACCGGAAAAACATGCGTCCGGAATAAAACGGATTATTTGTTTGAAATAATGTTTCACTTTGTCAGATGAATGTACATACAAGGTTTTTACGTCTCCTCCATAATTTCAAGAAGCATTATGCTTGTAAATTCATGAGTATGCAGTAATAATACACTCAAATTGTTGCAAGAATGCGGTGGACAAACTGGTTAGGGAACAAAATTCCTACAACCTTTAAAATTTTCTTGTACAGAATTATGATTTGACCTATTTACACACAAAACTCCCCCCCTCCCCAAAGACAAATAAGATATGCGTTCAAACAATTGGGTCAATGTGCATGAGCCATGAAAAGATGGATTAGCAACCAACCAATCATTTGATTAATTGCAAGTGATACAATGTATACAACTGTGATATAACCAAGTGTTTTTAAGTAATTCAATCACATTCTGTTCCTTAGCAGATTTCAATTTTCACTATTTAAAATATTTAATACAAATTATGTTCTTCTGCATGTGTTCATGAGATATAAGAGTTTCCCTTACTTGAAACAATCAAATAAAGGCTAATTTAAATAATGACAAACCTGTTGAAAACCCAATCAAGGCATTTTCTCCTCCATCAAAGCCAGCAACAAACCATTCATTTATTGGACCCATGTTGCGGCAAGGTACTCCACCTGGAATAGAACAATCACATTAAAGAAAAAAAACTACCAAACATTGAAAACACTTTATTTTCTTCTACACATGAGAAGCCTTGTAGGCTAGTTAATAGTGAGCTTGCCTACTGTAACTGAATTACAGAGGTGCCAGGTTCTAGCCTAGTTGATAGTGAGTTTGCTTACTGTCACCAGGTTACAGCGTGCCAGGTTTACTATCACCAGAAAATGTGATTTGTTTGAAACCAAGTCCAGATAAAAAATCATGGTCGTGATTTCTCACTTAATACGGTCATTCCTCCAGTTCAGGGGTTGTAGTTGGGTACCAGGAGTATGTGTTGAGGAAGGTAAACACCGCAAGGAAGGAAACTGGCCAACCCACCTAATAGTTGCTACCATGGGACTTTAACACATATCTGTACTACGACTAAATGATGTTGCCATTTTTGTTTCGATCCCTGGAAATAATGAGCAATACAGGATTTGCATCCTTTTGTGCAATTGAGGTTTCTCCAGAGATGTATTTCATACTATGTAGATAGACTCCCAACTCCCTATAGGCATGCAATGCTTTGAGAAGAAATGTACCACTCAGAAGGTAAAAAGCTTCCTGTGTAGTAATATAATTTACTATGGCCACGCAGAAGATGGATGTGTTAGACCATTGGCACAAATAACACAGTGACACAGCGCATTTCCATTCTCTGGACTACATCCTGCTGGAAATCTAGTAGGACCATTGTCCTGCTATAAGGGAGATCCAGCGGGAGTTTGAGAATGAACACTGTAGAAGATCTACTAGGGAATCTGTGCTGTTGCATAGCAAGTTTGTCTAATGGGATACTAGTGAGACCTTCAAACCTGCATGCTAAAACTGGCATGTTTGTTTATCTGAATTTTAACTTTATGTATGTCTTTGAAACAGCCATTCCTTGTTTTCTTCTTTTTTAGACTAATTCCTTTGTTTTCACTTGCTTGTACTACCATGTCCAACAGGGCTTGAAGTTGTTGTTTGCTCCCTTCAATCAGAATTGTATCGTCAGCATATCTTAGATTATTCAGATTGTAACCTCCAACTGCTAATCCTGGAATGTGAAATGAATATAGAAAAAGAAAAAAGAAAATCTTCTAATAAAAAAAAAGCAAACAAAACAAGAAGTGATCATATGGGAATATAAAGATTAAAAAAATTGCTGGAACATCTGCGGTCAAATATATTGAAAATCAGAGACTGAAATGGTTCCGCCACTTAATGAGAATGAACCAGTATTGGCCAACAACAGAGCATACAACATAAATGAAGACATCAAACGGCAAAGGAAGACCAAGAAGAAAGTGAATTAAAGGAGCTACAAACGCTCTGAGACCTCACAATATTACTGCATATCAAGCGACCAAACGTAATATTGCCCAAAAACCGACCAGCATTCAACCATGCTACAGCTAACAGTAACAGCAGAGAAAACACAATCGATAGAAGAAAAATGTTACACTGAAGAACTAATAACAGAAAAAATATGGAAGTTATTTGCTGCTGGCATCTTTTACAGAAACTCTATATAAACAACCTAACTTCACATCCATACCTTCTGGGCTGGCATCCTCTTCAAATATGGGTTTCAAGACTCCGCTGAAGTACAGATACTTGTTACGTTCAATCAGGCCGGTGTCAAATGCACACAAGTATGTGTTCTTATCATAAACACTGGAAGGGAACACAGTTTTAAAGATTAAAGTGCATGCAGATGAATCTATCAATCAAATACTCAATCAATCAATCATCTATTATGTCTATCTATCTGGCTATACAACTATTTGCACCTCATGGAATATAGGTCTTAAACAAACTCTATCTTGTCCTATTTTTAGCTTGCTTCCAGTTCTTTCCATGCTCTACCACACCAAACTACTTTTGCGTCTCTGCATCTATTTCTTTCCTCTAGATAATACTTGTTATTTCTCGTTTCCTGTGGGTTCTAGAGTAATGCCTGTATTATTATGCTTTCTTCTTCAACGTTCATTCTAAAATTCCTATTGAATCTCTCTTGTTAGGACAATGGTCCTACTAGATTTCCAGAAGGATGTAGTCCAGAGAATGGATATGAAAATGGAGAATTAAATTGTGTTGTCGCCATTTTATTTGCACCAATGGCCCAACACATCCATCTTCAGTAGTTTGCTATGCTTTCTGTTAGCTTTTTTAATGTGTGTCCTCCGCCGAAGACGGGATGTGTCTGCCATTGGCGCAAATAAAACGGCAACACAATGCATTTTCATTTTCCGGACTACACCCTGCTGGAAATCTTGTAGGATCATTGTCCTGCTATAAGAGAGAACCAGCATGAGTTAAAATGAACGCTGAAAAAAGAAGATATCAGCTTCTGACTCCGATAGGAGAACGAGGAAGGAGACAAATAATTTTTGAACGTTCAAAAAAAAAGAGGGAGACTTACATGAAGTTTGTGATTTTATGTTGTGGCCAGTCTTCCGTTATTTTATCAAAGTCTTCGTTACCAGTAAACAATGACAACTTTGGATCAGTGAGGGCAATGAACTCTTCAACCTAGAAATAGTAAAACCAACATTAGCCTGACATTTCCCGCTACAGACATTACAATAGATCTATTATGTGTATGAGAGACAAAATTAGCTATAAACATCAATCTTCGGGATTCGTTTTTAAATTACTAGATGAAATATATCACATCATGGTTTAAAGCTACACTATCCATGCATTTTTGGGCCAACACATCAAACTTCCGCATGACATTTTTGGTCAAAGACAACTTATTGAATGAGGAAGTCAGTCCATACCAAAACATCCTTAGTCACCACTTACACTATGCATGGTAAGTGGCAGTGTTATTTCTTTGATCCCTTTTTCAGACCTGGCAATACACATCATGATCATATCCATAACCCTTCAGGGTCGTAGAGTTGCCACTCTTGAAATATAGCGGTGCCACTCTTGAAATGTCAACAGAAAAATTTTGCCATGCCTCTCTGTTCTTTGTTTAGGTGAAGAATCTTAATCTTGTCCAGTCTTTAATATTATCAATCCATACTTTCCTCTTACCACCTCTTCTTCATGAACCATCAGCCGTTCCCTGCAAGATAATTTTGGAAAGGAAATCATGCCTCATGGCCAAACCACACAAGTTTTGTGATGTCTCACCACTGCCGTGAGATGTTCCTGTTGGCGTCAAATACACATAGGCCAACAGAAATATAATAGCAAGTGAACTGCAGATTAGTAGCATGTACTCTGGAGAAAAGAATGTTGTCATGGTTTACAGATTGACTGCACCTTTCGGCCTAACACATCCAACTTCAGCATATACCAAGTAAAAAATTAGAGACAGTTTTCAGGAATTCTAGGGATGCAATTATTAATTAAGAGAGAAAATGAAAAATTCACTGCATGGTACATGCTGAAATCGGATGTGCTGGACCTTACAAGGTGCAAATAACTCAGTTATGCCGTAAATTAGTACTACAACGTACTTCATGCTTCCCAGCGGAAATTACATGCACTTTTGTGTTGGTTACCAGAGTTCGAAAGAAGAAGAAGACTATGTCACAACTACAAAATTTTTTCTGAGCTTGTTCTCAAACTCCTGCATATAACAGTTCAGAGGATGGAATGAGTTGTACCATAGTTTGCAGCTTGACTACAATATCTGTGCCCGTCAGCCCAGCACATCCAACTTCAGTATAACATTGGATCATTTATGAAACAGTAAATTCAACTCACAAAATCCTCTTAGTCACTTCCTACAACATGCATGGCAGGCCTTAGTGTTGGTACTCTCTGTTCCCCTTTTGAGTCCGGCAACACTTGCCCGACTACAAATAATCATTTTAGCTTAAGTAAGGCCTGCCGTCTAATGAAAGCAATGAGATCAAGCAATTACTAGAGTACACCCATAACTGAGCCAAATGCAAAACGTGTTACGAAACCATGGCCTTTGGAAAAGTAAGAAATTGGTCGCTCATGGTCACTTACAAAGGACACTGTTCTGTAGCATTCTTTACATTCAGATCCGTCTCTCGTTTACACAAAAGTCGCTTCTAGTGGACAGCAGGCCTAATGTGTGCACAATGGGAAAAAAAAATACTTTTATGGACGTGACTATTACCTTCTAACCTTGCTACAATGATCCTTCAAGGAACGATGCAAGGAAAAAAAGGAAGAGACAAATTTTTCTTAACTGACCACAGATACAAACAAATGAGCAACACAACTTACAGCATCTTCAGAATCACCAGGAAATAACTTCAGTTCCTGATTGTCCATGTACTTCAAACATTCATTACATCTTTCTGGGAGAGCTTTCGTATGACTTAAAGTCAACACTGTGGAATTTCTGTAAATAAGAAACAGTTCATAACATGAAGTAAAAGATTACAAGTGGGAGGGGAAACCGATGAAATAATGCCTATAACTGCGAGCAGATAGCTCTTGACACATGATGATGATGAAATAATACCTTTAGCTGCAAGCAGATAGCTCGACAGTCCACTGATAAATTGACAGATTTTCTGACAAGAGTACAGGTCTTCCTCAACTAAGGTGATACCGGTGAGTATAAGCATGGTTGTGTTAAGGGGGCTTATAGGTTTATGTTTTTCCCATAAGGAAGCATTTATTATTATTTGAGAAAAATAATACTATTCACGACATACACGTTATCTACTAGGGATTTGTTGTTGCATGGTGGTTGTTCTGGTATGTCACTGGTGAGACCAGGCACTCTACATGCAGTTAACATAATCTATGCCGAGTCATATGTCAGATTGTAATTAATTTTAAAATCAGCTTACCTTTCTTGTTGGTTGATATTATTTTCATCTTCTAGTTTGGCCCTCTTGGGACTGTTTTCCTTCTCATCGCTCTCATCAGGACACTTGTCACATTCAGTCATCTCCTTGGCTTGAACATCATTAGCAAATATTTCTTGACCTTTCTTTGGTTCCAACTTGGGCCTGCTTGGAAATTATGAATGTTTCCGTAGAAAGTAGTTTCAAACAAGTAATATCAATAATAAAATATCAATGCAAAAGCAGTCAAGCTAAATTACATCTGGACAGAGCAAGCATATTATTTATCAAGTGAGATATTCTTCTCAGAACGATGTGTTCATCGTGGATACTCTGAGCGCTTCTCTATCCCGGGCAAGCAGGACTGCATTGGCCAGAGACATGTGCATACACTCTTCGATGTCGCTGGTCCATGAACAGAGAAAGACAAATCAATGTAAAGAACATTAAATGTAGATAAGGGTCGAATCTTGAACAACATCACAACATGAAAGCTGAAGTTTATTTTGGTTATATAAAGAGACGTAATAGCATGAGAAAACTAGTAATGGAAGGCATAGTTGCTGGTAACAAGGCAAAGATAACAACGGACGAGAGACATTTCAGAGTCTTTAGAGGTGCCCATGGCGGCATCATGTCAACTTGCTCAGAATTGTGAGGAAGTTTAGTGCTCATAAGTAATACTGCATTTTGGGAAGAATGTAACTCAATTAATGCTATTCATAATATATCCCAATCATTTATATTTTCATATAACCTTAATTTCTTGCTGCCTCAATGGAGCCCTGATATACAGGAACAGACCCGTGAGCTTTCTAAAAACAAGTTGTTTTAAAAACCTCTTCTATTTATGCTGTCCATATTTTCATGGGTGCCTCTCTAACTTGCCCACTGTATTTAAACAGCGTCACTTTTCGGATGGTATTAGTAACTAGTAGCATGTCAGAACCATTTGACCTGCTGTTTTCTGATGAAGTGCCGCACTCGTTTTATACCCACCTGCCGTCTGATTGTCTCATTACTGATTATATCTATTTTTGTGAACTTGTGAAAAAAAACTACTGAAAGCAAACAAAAGGGTAAAGTACACCCTGATCAAGTGAAAATATTTGATAGAATAGGAACTACCAAATCAATCAAACAAACACAGAATAGGAACCACCAAATCAATCAAACAAACAGAATAGGAACCACCAAATCAATCAATCAAACACAGAATAGGAACCACCAAATCAATCAATCAAACACAGAATAGGAACCACCAAATCAATCAATCAAACACAGAATAGGAACCACAAAATCAAACAGTGATTGTTCCACGTAAACTGCTATTTAATTTTTTTAAATATATTTACTTACCAATTGGTGCACAATTTTACTGGTTTTCTATTTACTTTAATTTTTTTAATCAAACTAATGCAAACATGTTTTGGCAGTAAAAAAAGTCAATAATAATCATGTACGTTCAAGTAACTCACCTTCCAGAAAACAATTACATAATTGTGGGCTTTTTGTCATCAGGAGTCTTAGAGGCGAGACGACTTGAAGTCCGAGCAGGTGCTGTAGAGTATAGATAAAACATATACATATTTTCTGATGCCACTAAGCAATTACACCTAATTAACCTTACAGGCTCTATAGGTGGTAATAGCCCCAACGTCATTATGTAACTTGGGTCGGTAGGCGTCTCCATTCACCCCCATTGCTATGCCCCAAATCATCAGCACGGAATCACACGAAGTAAAGATTATATGATGTAGAATTCCCGCCACACGAAACTAGAAAGAAATATGTCACAGCCTAAAGGTCAAATTCCTTTACACATTACGATTGCAAGAAGGAAAAAGCCGGCTAAATTTTGACAACAAATTTCTGAAATGAATTTGTCCATTTTCGACCACATATTTTACTATCAAATGTAGTGCAGCATTGGCAAGTGATCAAATGTAGTGTAGAATTGGCAAGTGATCGTCATAGAAAGTGATATCTACATGTTTTAATTGCTGTTTTTATGTTTTAGTTGTTGTTATGTTATAGAATGTTCGTTTATTAATTGAAAAACACAAAAACAATATGTATCAGAGGTGCCACGTGTCAGCATTTAAAATAAAAACATTGTATGTCCATAGTCTTAAACGAGTGGACATTGTATGTGATTTCTTCACGTTTGATTAGTTTGTTCAGTCCATATTACATTAGTCTGGAAATAAACAATATTTTTTAAAAGTGATTAAACACTTAGGAGTTGGTTGTCCCATCTCATATGGGGTCAAAGTGACCAAGATGCCATGCTTACCCTTAGAACCCAGTAGCTCGATACTTTAGGATTTACACTAAATATGGTTACCCCAGAAACCAATTTTTTGGTATTTCGACTTGCAAGAACAGCGTACAGCATAAGGTAAGTTAATGATATAACAAAACATAATTTATGCCGTATTTGTGTCAAAATAACTCAGATCTTGTGGAGCGTTTTTGTGTATTTTTTTTTCTCAGGCGCCTGGGGAAAGGGGTGATTAAGTAGGAGAGAAACCACATCACTGTACACAGGAAGTAGGAGAGAAACCGCATCATTGTACACAGGAAGTAGGAGAGAAACCACGTCATTGAACACAGGAAGTAGGAGAGAAACCACATCACTGTACACAGGAAGTAGGAGAGAAACCACATCATTGTACACAGGAAGTAGGAGAGAAACCACATCATTGAACATAGGATCAAACATTTTGTACAAACATCCTGCAACAATCTAAGTGTTGTTATTCTTTGCTCCTCTTTTGGGCTCCAGCAACACCTGAGCGCAATGGCCTGTAAATTTCTTGGAACCAAAACAAACTGTCAAAGACAAATGTGTCGGGCCATTGGAACGCATAAAAAGGCGACACAGCTTATTTCCATTCTCTGAACTACATCGTGTTGAAAATCTAGTAGGACCATTGTCCTGCTACAAGAGTGACCCAGTGGGAGTTTGAAAATAAACGCCGAAAAAGAAGAAACGATAACCATTTCTTCTACAACTTATGAGAACAAATTTGTTGTTTATTAAATTAATCCTCTATACTTACTTCAAGTGGGTGTCTCTACAGGTTTTCTACATCCTTTTAATTTTTTAACCGGTGGTGAGAAGTCATCTTCATCCCCATTGTCTGCTCCGTTAGTGTCAATCTCTGCTTCAATCAGATCAACTTCCCCTACGCAGTTCAATGGTTGGTTACCATTCTGTGTCTCCGCAATATCCTGATGACATAAAGTAATATAGTATATAAAACAATTTCAAGGTCGGATTATTTTTACATATTTTGTAGTAATTGTTATAAAGAAACAATTTTTAATTCTGAAAATGAAGTCCATCATCAAAAGATCCATTAACATGGAATGGAGCTCACCTCATCCATGGCAGCCAAAAAGACAATGCTATCTACAAGCTTGGAAGAAAGGAACAAACTATGTTTAGATTGAGAAAATACTCTAACATATGTACAGGAAGTTTGGAGTTGGTGTCACTGATATGTACCCTTTTGGACAAGTTCTAGAAAACACAAAACATATTTTACAGAACTGCACACTGTACGTAAGTAAAGACAAGAAGAAAGCTATGAGCCTCTGAAAAAGCTTCTTCTTCTGCGTTCAGCATCTGCATGTGCAAACCAGACAGTGGTGTGGGCAGCTATAGATATGCATATCACAGCGGTTTGGGCAGATACGGATATGTATGTGCAAAATAGACCACAGTTTGGGCAACTACAGACCTGAATTTAAAAACCAATGATTTTGGCAGATACTGACCTGCATGTGCCAGACAGTGGTTTGGGCAGATATAGGCCTGTATGAACACAATTCTCTTGGTGTGGTCACTGAGTACATTTTTTAGACTAATACTCCTAGATCTTGTACACAGTGTGTTAAATGTACACACGTGTTGCCTTTCCCAAAAAGAAAACAAATAGCATTACTAATCTTCCATGCATGGAGGGGGGGGGGGGGGTCATGTGTGTATGAGAGAGAGTTGGCAGTCCCATTCCATAGGTCATAGTGACCCAAAAACCATGCTGAAGTCAAATGTGCCGAGCTGGACGGTGCAGATAATACAGCCTAGCTGTAAACCATCACACAATTTATTCGCCTCTCCAGACAATGTCCTACTAACCAGCAGGACTTTGAGAATGAATGCTGAAAAAGGCAATGTACCATATTAGAAACACTTATCTGCCAATCATGTCATAAGAGTCAACTAAGGAGGTTTTGGTGTGGAGTTAGCTGTCCCTTCCTGTCATAGTGACCCAGAATCCATTCTTAAATCTGATGTGTTAGGCTGAAAGGCGCAGACATCACAGCTAAGCTGTAAACCATGACCAAATGCATTCCATTCTCCGAACTACATCCTGCTAAACTTTATGAGTTTGAGTACGAACGCAGAAGAAAAATAAACACAAAAATAAAACATTCATCTTACCACTTTGCAGTTGACCTTGCTTCTGCCATCTGTATTCTCGTTTGTAAATTCTTTATTTTCTACGTTAGAGCCCAATGCAAATTTAGAAAATGTCACAGCAACAGAGGATCCGTTAGTGATATGCCCACTGGCTACTGTCGCTGATGAAAATTCACCATTGTGAGCATGCTCAATGTCGATGCTACTTGTACCATTGCTAGTTCCGTTTGTGTTAACACTTGCCAACAGGAAACCGCCAATGATGGCATCAATCTTCTTGTAAAAACCTTTCTATTAAAAAGAAAAAAAGTATTTCAAAAATACTTTTAAACTGGGTTTATTCAGTTCAAAGATGATAAAAACCTGCTAGGATGGTGTTTATCTGGCATTCTTTATAAGGCTATACTAAAGAGAAACACGGTGGCCTAGCTGATAGTGAGCTTGCTTACTGGATTACAGCGTGCCAGTGCCGGGTTCCAAACAACATCTGGACAAAACAATCGGGGCTAGATTTATCTCCTGACAGCTCCTCCAGTTGACCCAGCTGTAAATGGATACCTGACGCATGAGTTGGGGAAGGTAAACACAGCAAGGAAGGAAACTGGCCATCCCATCTAATACTGTAGTTGCTGCAGCTTAGCAAACGAAAAGTTATCTTCATCTCCGACGGCAGGTCACTGTTATGGGATCTGCCTTACCTTTATACTAAAGAAAATCCTGGATTGACAACATCAAGGAATGGTCTGGGCATGATTTTGTCTACACACTCCAAGTGGCTATGGATAGAGATATTTGGAGAGCGTTCTTTTACTGATGTCACCAGTGTGGCACCCCTACGATCTAAATGTTTTTGGGTCTTATTGTTATTGTTATTATCTAAGGTTTTCCACAGTTTATGCAAGCACCAGATGACTGCTGTACTCAATGTACCTGTGGGTTGCAATGTACCTGTGGGTTGCAATGCTACAAAATGGACATATTATTTCTAGATGAGATTTTGTCATGATTTTCTTGCACTCTCAAAGCATCCTGCAGATAAAAGGGTTAATTTTCTCCCAGAGGTACAGGAATGGGTTTTCAGCAGACTTCAGCTCAGAGAAGATCATTGGATGAAATAGCTCATACCTCCTTAGTACCTTCTTACGACATGTGACAAGTGTTATTTCCCTTTCTGGTGCCAATAACACACAGGCAGTATTCTTCTTCTGCGTTCGTTCTCAAACTCATGCAGATTAGCAGGATGCACTCCGGAGAACGGAATGTGTTGTGTCATGGTTTACAGCATTGCTGCGATATCTGCACCTTTCGGCCAGACACATCCGGCTTCAGCATGGCTTTGGGTCACTGACCCTATATGGGTAAATGCAAATAAAGTAAATAGGTTACTAGAAAACTATCAATATAAAATAATAAAATATAGAAAATAACACTAAAAAAATTTTCTTTAAAAAAGAACAAATACAATTGTCAACGATAAACAAAATGGATTTCTCCCACCAGGAAATCAACAACCAGCAACAACAGATCCAGTGCAATACCAACTCCATCCCATAACCTCCTTAGTCGCCTTTTACGACATGCGTGGAAGGTAAACAGTGTTGCTATTCTTTACTCCCCTTTCGGGCCCTGTCAACACACGGGCGAGGCATTATTCTAAACCTCCTTAGTACCTCTTACAACATGTGGCAAGTGTTATTTCCCTTTCTGTGCCAATAACACAGGCATTATTCTAAACCTCCTTATTACCTCTTACAACATGTGGCAAGTGTTATTTCCCAATCTGTGCCAATAACACACAGGCATTATTCTAAACCTCCTTATTACCTCTTACAACATGTGGCAAGTGTTATTTCCCTTTCTGTGCCAATAACACACAGGCATTATTCTAAACATAAATAAAGCTAGCAGCAGAGACAAGAAAAACATTTAATCTTGTTTGTTTGTTTTGCGTTCGCTCCATTGTAATCAGCACAGATATTCATAATACTCACGTGTAAGACAGGTAATGAAGTCCTACTGAATGACTAAAACACTACACACTATCACTAACGGATGTAAATATGGTACATATAACAAAACAAAACACAGAATATAATCTACAGATGACAATACACAGGACAAAGTCGACGTTTCGGACCATTAGGCCTTTTTCAAGATACGGACATAACATACAAACATAAAAAAACCACAAGTAAAAATGAATGCGTATCCGAGTGAAATGTGGTAGTAAGATAGATACCGGAAGCATACGAACAGGAAGTACACAAAGACAATAATACAGGTGGAATGAGAGGAACAAAACGATGACATAACAAAGACCAATACGACCGAGAACTAAGCAAAAGAGTGGTCGGAATTGAGTCCAAATGGCTTGATGGTACCCAACTCGAAAATGAGATGATTTTCGAGGGCGTACCTAGATCTATCATCGGTGGTGCAGGATCTGATGGCAGTGACCTGAATGTCAAGGACACCACGGTGGCCATCGCCGTTGAAGTGATTGACCACAGGAGTGGGTGTTCTGTGTTTGATAGCATGCAAGTGGTTACAGAAGCGGTCGCTCAGTCTAAGGCCAGTCTCACCGATATATAGCTTACCACAGCGTTTACATATGATCACGTAAATAACATTACGGGATTCACATGTAAAGGCCTCATCGATGGAGAAACTGGCCTTGGGGAATGAGATGGAGCGCATCTGAACCACATAAGGACATGTGAAACAACGACCGCGTGAGCACCGCACGGTACCAAAATGGTCAGGTGCAGAGGACCTGAGGTGGCTGTGGACCAAGATGTCCTTCAGAATTTTGTCGCGCCTAAAGGCCACCAGAGGTAATTTGTGGAAAGCGTCACAGGTGTCAGAATCAGACTGGAGAAGGGAATAATGTTTAAGTAGAATACGACGGACAGTCGAGTTATGGGGATGGAAGGTAAGAACCAGTTTAACCCTATCAGAGGAGGAGGAAGAACCCTGGGAATTATTCAAGGTATCAAGGCGAGATAGCTGGCGTACACGGAGCCACGCCAATGAAAGAATGCTGTCAGGGAAGGAGCGTCTACGAAAGAACTCAATCATCTCAGAGGATTTTTCGAGAAAATCGTCGTCATCGCTACATAAGCGACGAAGGCGCTTTTTACCCCGTTCTAGTCATACTGCGGCAGCTAATTTACCTCTGCCTTGCCTTAATACCACTAATACCTGGGTGGTCTGCATTCCTCCTGACCTGAGTCTCTCTGACAGTGAAATTTCTGTCCTCAACAAGGGCCTCAAGTTTGTCCCTCTCCGTCCTGCATATGATCAATATTCGCTTCTTCAGGATATCCACATCGTCGTCTTCGGCTGCATTATCATTTCTTTGGCAAAGCGTCATCTGCCACTGATGATTTGTTCTCTCGATATGAACAGAAGAAACATTCTTGGACTCCTAAACCTGGTGCATCCGAGGCTCTTGATCTTTATATCAAGAACACCCTCCATGACATCCAATCACTTCATCACAGCCGCATCAAATGCTCTAACATCACTCCTGACGAATCTCGCGCCTTGTAGAATCTTCGCCGCCGGGATGATATTGTCATCAAACCAGCTGATAAGGGTGGGGCCGTTGTTGTGTGGCGCAAGGACCTTTACCTCCAGGACACGTCTATACCTCAGCTATGCCGATGGTCTTAGGGCGTTGCAGTTCTTTCTGGACAAGAGTCCGCATCCTTCTGTATCTACTCCAACCCTTATCCGCCTTGCTGAACTTGTGCTCACACTCAACTCTTTTGAATTCGATGGACATTTCTTCGATCAGATCAGTGGTGTGGCCATGTGCACTAAGATGGGGCCTAGCTATGCCTGTCTTTTCATGGGACATCTAGAACATCTAGTTTGGTCTACCTACTATGGCCCATTCCCATCTCTTTTCCAGATACATTGATGATGGGATAGGCATTACTGACATGACAGAAGCAGAACTGTCTCGCTTCATCAACAATTTCAACCCCGCTATTAAATTCACATTTACCATTTCCACCACCTCTGTCCATTTCCTGGACATCATTGTCACTATTCATCCCCTATACCTCAGCACATCAGTCTACTACAAACCCACTGATGCACATGGCTTTCTGCTCTACACTTCTTCTCATCCTCCCGCCTGTCGTAACTCTCTACCTTACTCACAGCTTCTTCGCCTTCGTCACTTATGTGCGATGGTGACGATTTTCTCGAAAAATCCTCTGAGATGATTGAGTTCTTTCGTAGACGCTCCTTCCCTGACAGCATTCTTTCATTGGCTTGGCTCTGTGTACGCCAGCTATCTCGCCTTGATACCTTGAATAATTCCCAGGGTTCTTCCTCCTCCTCTGATAGGGTTAAACTGGTTCTTACCTTCCATCCCCATAACTCGACTGTCCGTCGTATTTTACTTAAACATTATTCCCTTCTCCAGTCTGATTCTGACACCCGTGACGCTTTCCACAAATTACCTCTGGTGGCCTTTAGGCGCGACAAAAATCTGAAGGACATCTTGGTCCACAGCCAACTCAGGTCCTCTGCACCTGAGCATTTTGGTACCGTGCGGTGCTCACGCGGTCGTTGTTTCACATGTCCTTATGTGGTTCAGATGCGCTCCATCTCATTCCCCAAGGCCAGTTTCTCCATCGATGAGGCCTTTACATGTGAATCCCATAATGTTATTTACGTGATCATATGTAAACGCTGTGGTAAGCAATATATCGGTGAGACTGGCCTTAGACTGAGCGACCGCTTCTGTAACCACTTGCATGCTATCAAACACAGAACACACACTCCTGTGGTCAATCACTTCAACGGCGATGGCCACCGTGGTGTCCGTGACATTCAGGTCACTGCCATCAGATCCTGCACCACCGATGATAGATCTAGGTACGCCCTCGAAAATCGTCTCATTTTCGAGTTGGGTACCATCACGCCATTTGGACTCAATTCCGACCACTCTTTCGCTTAGTTCTCGGTTTGTATTGGTCTTTGTTACGTCATCGTTTTGTTCCTCTCGTTCCACCTGTATTATCATCTTTGTGTACTTCCTGTTCGTATGCTTCCGGTATCTATCTTACTACCACATTTCACTCGGATACGCATTCATTTTTACTTGTGGTTCACTTCAGGTCATCCATGGAACCCCTTAAGTCTAGAAGATGTGCAGTCTCAGTGGGCCATATTTTCTCCTTCTCTTCTTGGTAGATTTGACACATATGAAGAATGTGTTCTGCAGTCTCTGGACTCAGTCCACAGTTGCACAGTTCTGTATCGCCAATCTTCAGCTTTCCGAACATGCGGGGAGTTTGAGAATGAACCTTGAAGACGAAGAATATGACAAACAAAATGTACTGACATGCTATTACATCGATATCTGCAAACTACCTCAGTGATTTCTGCATTGGCTAACTCCTCCTCCAACTCTTCAATTTTCCTTTTCACATCCTCGTTAAACAAATGTTCCAGAATGGCACACTTCTTTTTCCAGTAACCCTGTCAAAGTTTTGAAGCACATAATAAGTTTAAAAAGCTCTCACATTTGCAAAGATATATGACGATGGAACTGTGGTAGTACATGTGACGATGATGGAACTGTGGTAGTACATGTGACGATGATGGAACTGTGGTAGCACATGTGACGATGATGGAACTGTGGTAGTACATGTGACGATGATCGAACTGTGGTAGTACATGTAATGATGATGGAACTGTGGTAGTACATGTAATGATGATGGAATAGTGGAAGTACTGTGGAATCCCTCTATAGCTCATACATTTCTAGCAAATTTCCTGTTACCAGCAAACCCCTCCATCACTAACGCCTTTTATACAGACATAACACAGCTGAAGAAGACATGCACCTACCACAACCTGACACAGGGATCTGGTAAGTGAGTAATAAATGCTTCTTTCCCTGAATTTGCGCCTACCAACTTCATTTTCTTTTGATTATAAAGAAAATATTATGAGTATACTCAACAGAGAGGTTGTAAGCTAGTAAACAGAGTGTCTACTTTCATAGGCAACAACAGAACAACCTTTTTTTTGACTTAGAAAGGCTTCTGCACGACTCCAGGGCCACCTGTACCGGATCAGGGTAGCCCATACAAATGAATGTCCATGCCGAGCAGGCATACAGATCCCTGAACACATACTCACAGATTGTCGATACAAAGAACTGCAAGGCAAGACATAGCCACACTAGACTGAACTGAGGCAAAAACTTTAGGGCAGCCGCTATGACCTGGAGAAGACGGAGCTTCGTCCTGGCCACTGGCCTGAAGATCTAACAAAAACTTTGGAACAGCCGCTATGACCTGGAGAAGATGGAGCTTCGTCCTGGCCACTGGCCTGAAGACCTAACACAACCAAAAGAATCCTGAATACAGAAACATGGTCTGCTGAAATGTCGATGTGTCAGGAGTCAAGTTAACTATGTGATCATTGATGCCAACAAATAGAAGTTCTAAATTTTGAAAACTGATTTCGTTGGGTTCTGCTAACATCCTCCACCCCACGCAATCATCTTTGTTGTCTGATTCTACAAACTCACTCCCTATACACAATCATTTCTTGTTTGATTCCACTAACTCACTGCATATACACGATCATCTATAATATTAAGTTCGCCTGTGTGTTGCCGGGCCAGAAAGGGGAGCAAAGAATAACAACACTTTACCTTTCACGCATGTTGTAAAAGGCGACTAAGGAGGTTATGGGATGGAGTTGGCTGTCCCATCCCATATAGGGTCAGTGACCTAAAGCCATGCTAAAGTCGAATGTGTCAGGCTGAAAGGCGCAGATATCGCAGCAATGCTGTAAACCATGGCACAACGCATTCCGTTCTCCGGACTACATCCTGCTAATCTGCAGGAGTTTGAGAACGAACGCAGAAGAAAAAAAGAATATTAAGTTAACCTCTGCTTCCATTTAGACATATGACCAACTACAAACAATTCATCTCACCTTCACAGTTATGTCTCCATCTTTGAACTCTGACTCAATCTTGTTTAGCCTGAAATTCAGAAAATATTAATATTCTTGCTAAAGTCAGATGTGTCAGGACAGAAGTCACAAATATGACATCAAAGCTGTAAACTGCGACACCAATGCACTACATTCTCCAGACTACATTCTGCTTAGATGCAGGAGTTTTAAAACAAACGCAGACTAAGAAAGAATATAAACAACATAAAATTCAATGTCAGTTTTAGTCTTGTCTGCATTCTTTCTCAAATTCCTGCTTATATACAGGAGATAGTCCATACAACGGAATATACTATGTCATGATTAAATTGACATTAAGCACATGTGTTACTCAAACCGAAAGGGGAGCAAAGAATAGCAACACCACGACCCTTGACCCATGCATGTCATAAAAGGCAACTAAGGTTTGGGGAAAGAGTTTCAGTCTCACCTCATAGGTTGAATTTACCAAAATATCCATGATGAAATTGGATGTGGCAGACCAAAAGCAGATATTGCAACCAAGTTGTAAAACATGATACAATGCATTCTGCTATCCTGACTACATTCTAGTAACCAGGAAACGTTTAAGAATGAAAACAGAAAAATTATTCCAATAAATTAAACGATTGCAAAGTTTCACATTTAAACTTTACCACGCAACCAAAGGCCATCGGTTTTCCTGCGGTAAAAGACTGGCAGACATTTTCAACCAGTTGCTATACTCATTTAGCGACATATAACATATGATGTGTAATGTTTACATGACCGGAATTAACAAATGATAGCTAGTGATATTTTTGTATTCATAGTAGATATAGTAACACAGCATTCATAGACTTAACAAAATAATTTGACATGGTAAGTAGGAAGGGGCTGTGGTAGATGATGTGTATTAGCCCCTACAATACTTATCATGTGCTCTGCTATGTTGGATGATGCTTTTAGAGATCTAAACTTGGGAGTAGACATATATCGCATCCATGGAAAATTATTCAACCTTTGGCGGCTCCGAGAAAAAAACAAAGTCAAATCACACACAATCAGGGATCTCTTATTTGCTGATGACTGTGCCCTAAATGCCAACTCTGAGGCTGATCTACAAAGTATTATAGACAGATTCTTCAAATCTTGTACCAACATTGGACTTTCTATTAACATGGATAAAACATACGCCATGTTACAACTTTGACCAGCACCTGGCAAAAGTTATCACAAGACCTGCATAAAGGTAAATGGTGTAGCCCTGAAAGTTTTGAATAGATTCACATACCTAGGTAGCACTTTATCACAAAATGCCAACGTTGATGATGAAGTGTATACAATGATTGCCAAGGCAAACATTACTTTCGGCAGATTGTACGCAAATGTGGCATAGAAATGGCATTAACCAACAGACTATGCTGAAAGTTTACAGAGCAGTGGTACTCCCAGTGCTGTTATACGCTAGTGAAACATGGACTCTGTATAGACGTCATGTGAGGAAACGCAATCACTGTCACACAACTTTCTCAGAAAAGTTATGAACATCAGATGGCAAGACAAGATTCCGGTTACCACAGTCATTGACAGATCTGGTATCCCTAGGATTGACACTATCCTGATGCAGACACAGATTCATTGGGCAGGTCATGTGGTACGTATGCTAATACTTCTCTATTAGCATCTGATACTTCTCTATGGTCAGCTGGAGAAGGGTACATGATCTCAAGGTAGCCTGTCAAAAAGGGTGCATCATCTTGTGAAAATAGGAGAAATGCAGGAGCTCACAGCGGAGAGTAGCTAGAAAGTCACGGACAGACCAAAAATCCTCTATGGTGGTTATTCTATGTCCAAACTGTTCAAGCTCATTTGCGGCTCGAAAAGGGCTCATTAGCCATCATAGGAACTCATAGGCAAGGACATATCTCTAACTGAATTTCAGTGGATGTAACAAATAGTCATAATTACTTGTGATGGACGAACAACAAAGACGTTATGGGATGGAGTTGGCTGTCTCATCTTAAATAGGATAAAAGCAACCCAGAAGTCATGCTGAAGTTGGATGTTTCAGGCCGAAAGGTGCAGATATCGTAGCAAAGCTGTAAACCATGACACAATGCACTCTGGTTTCCCGACTACATCCCGCTAATTTGCAGAAGTTCAAGAATGAACAGTGTGCTATTTATAGCACAGTGAAGAATCAAAAGCAACTTTTACGGACTGAATTTTCACTCACTGCATTGTCCTCCATGGTTGGTTGGTTGCTGATCCAGCGGTCCATGGGCTCATGCCCTTTGACCTAATGCCATTAGATGGCATTATATTGCTGGAAAGTCTGTGGATTTTCGGCCCACCCCGGGACAGAGCCAGATAATAACTATCACACCTCCAGGAAGTTAGGTTTCAACCTTTGCACTGCTCCTAGCCACTGTAGCCAAGATAGGGTTCACTATGCTCATTCCCCGCCACCAATTGACTACTGGTTATGCCGAACTTCTCTATTGCTCCAGGCATGCAACCAAATGTTCAAGTCAAAAGGATTGTCATGTCCTGAGTCACTGTGCCTCTATGATGGGCCTCAGCCATAGGAAAAACAGTGATATCAGTTTCCTCCTCAGTGCTGCGCAGTACATCTCTGGCTCCCTCCCAACCACAGAGGGTGCATACATATATTCAGGCAAACATGAAAAAACATTTAAACAACAAAACAAAATTATAACTGTATAGATGACATGCCATGAAGCTTCTATAAGAAGATAACCTCAATATAACGGCATATCATCCACTAAGGTTTTCTGTTGCATGGATGGTATGTCTAGTGGGCCATTGGTGAGACCCACAGACGCAACCACATGCGTGGCATTGTCCTCCATCAACAGGTTACTTTTTCTCTGTCAAGGTCTGCCTTCTCATTACCCCATGCTCTGCATTACCTACCATGGGTGATGATGACTTCACAGGTTACTGATGATGGTCAGGCTAATGATGCGTATTGTTACATGGGTGGTGGCAACATTATCATTATTGCAATTTATATTTATTTATTGACTCTTTGCTCTTCTTTTCGTGCTCGCCAAAGTCATTTTATTTGCCTACTATAATTTAAATTCATATTTGCAGTTTTTTTAAATTATGGGCTTAATTAATTTAATTACTAAATTATTATTAAATATTAAATCACATCAAATGTTATTTTAATGCCAATCTTCACATTTTTATCAGACTTGCCTGCTCATACAATCTGCATCAATAATAACTTCTGTGGCAGAAGACAACCGCACAATTGACCCGCGCATGGCGAACGAAGATATGCAATGCAATTTTATTTAGAAACTGCAGAATATCTAACAAACAAATGCAAACAGAAAGTAGGCAAACTTCGCGCTATTTCAGCAACCGGAACTCTTCTTCCTGTTCAAGGTTACCACTCAATATTTTGGACAAGAACTTGTTCAGAAGACATATCATCATCAGGTGCCTTGCTGCATCAAAGTCGTTGTTGTTTCCTTGTCGTGCCAGGTTGTCAAACTTCTAATATTTTCTCTGGAGGTGGCTCTGTTGCCTTCAATTTTGTCTGTTGTGACTATGTTCTCTAAACCAGACAAATACAAATACAAATCCAAAAAGCCCAGAAAAAATATATTTGTTCGTGACCATCGACAATATAAGTCTTTTTTTTTCTTTTTCGATGTATACCCCTTTGTGCACTGCAGCGTCAGAGGTAGAATAGTTCTCTGGGGGTGGCTTTTTGTGCGCTTCATATGTTTATTTTCGTTGACTCATTTATTTCTGTAATTCATCGTTTGCATGGTCCGCTCCTGGATTTGTAACCATCAGTCTTCAATCCTGTATAGTAATTATTTTCAAGGAAGACTGTCTGATGGTAGTCTGGAAGCATGTAAAAACCACTTAATCTGTTGTCATTTTATATAATAATTTCAGGTTGTGAAATGATCAGACTAGTTAATTTATTTATTGACTTAGCTGAAATAGAGGATATATCATCCGCCGGAATCTTCTCCTCTTTGATTAGATGTCTTCATTCTATTGGATTGACAGAGGAGTGCTTGAATGAATGTTTAATTTTTTTATTTTTTTTGTGATGGTACAGCGGTAATGTTGGGTTCTCGTAGAAAACAATGTTATTAAAAGATAAATGTCCATCATTAATTGTTTGACACTGTGCTAAGCATAATCTGGAATTATCTGTCCACGATGCTGGTAAGAATGTTTCTGGAATTAATAGATTCAAATAATTTATTGACAAGTGATACGTTTTTATCACGCATCGCCCAAAGAATAATTGCGAACTCCATGTATGTGCCAGTTCACTGGAAGCGAAGTTGTTGAAAATTCAACGAATATTAAGCATTCGTTGGGAAGAATCCAACTTTCGTTCAGTATCTGCAGTTTAGTAGGATTATAAAGACTTAGTTTGTTGTTTTAGAAATCCTAAAGATGATAATTCCAGAGATAAAAAAAAAGAAGATAGGTGCACATATGAGGGATTGATGAAGAAGATTACTATTGTTTAGTTTATTTTAGACTTAGGATAGATGTGCGATACACTTCAAAAGCTCTCTGAACAGAGTCTGATATCGCAAAAACGAAAAATAACTTGTAATTGTGCCAATAAAGCAATTAAAAGCACTATACAGTTGTTTGTAGATATGCGATCATATCCCGGACAGTACTATAAGGAAACCGCCCAAGCTGCAAAGTCTCTAGTCCAAGAAATTCTTATTTACAAAAGAGATAGAAAAGATAACCAACTAATATGCCCTGTTTCCTTTTATGATAACTTGGAGACTTCACTAAATAACGACAGCTCGAATATAAAGAAGTTGATTAACTCAAGTGAGCCCTTTGTGTTTGACGAAAAACAGTGGTCTGAAGAAACACACAATTTTGTAATATATGACGAAGAAGCAATTAGACATTTGTCAATGCGGTTTCGTTTGAACGACAGAAATATAATACATAGAATCTTGGAATAAAAGGAGGAAAAATACTTTCAAACCTTCAATTCACAATCTTGACATCACTCCGATCTTCTCAAGTAAACTTGCAAGAGATTTCTCACAGCTGAACATGATTGCAACACCTTTAAAATCGTCATTACTGATTAAGATTATATCAGCAGTTATGTTTATAAAGATAGTTGACCTACTCTCTGTCAATTTGATCCTACAAAATGTGTTGAATACTGGCTGCTTTTTGGGCACCACGCAGCAACAGATTACAAAAGCAAGGAAAGAAACAGAAATATTGAACTTTCTAAAGGCATGGATAAATTATGGCCTTTATGATAAATCTGGCTACAGTAAGTTTTATATTAATGTTTTTTGTATGTATGTCTGTATGGGTGGAGGTTGTGAGGCCCATATATATATGGAAAGGTTTGAGTGGTTCTTTTTGTTGCTCGTTCGCATACTCAACACTAACCGCAAACCTATTAGTAGTCATGACATGCATGGCAGATCAACGTGTTAATATTCTTCGCTCCTCCTTCTGAAACTGTCAAAACACGAAATGATTGAACCCTTCCTCTTTAGGTAACGCAACCTCATAATTAACGTTACGGAGAATACACAACAAACCACACCGCCGCCCGTTTTATATTATGACAGTAGAACTATAAGAAAATATATGATGACTCAAAATATTTCATACATAAGCTTGTTTTTTTTTCTTCAAAGTTCCCAATATGCAAATTATTACGGCCAAATGGAGGGGGTAGGGGAATGGGTGGTGGCCATTCATGTTAAAGTATTGACCATCCACTTCTGTAAACGCCGTATACCCTTCTTTTTTCCTAGAAAAAAAAATCACTTAATGTATGTATGTATGTATATATATATGGCGCTCTACAGTAAAAAAGAGCGCATCATCTTGTGAAAAGAGGAGAAATGTTGCAGCCTAACAGCCGAGAGTAACTAGAAAGTCACGGATAGGTCAAAATCCGTCTACAGTGGTAATTCCATGTTCGAACTGTGCACGGATATTTACAGCTCGAATAGGGCTCATTAGCCATCTACGAACTATTAGACATGGTCGTAATTCTAATTGAATTTTCAAATGTGAATGTAAAAATGGTCATCATACACACACACGCACGCACGCGTATATATATATATTGTGTGTGTGTGCGTGCGTGTGATCAAGGAATACTTTTGATCACAATATGTTTATGTAATAAACCTCTGTTTTGTCATCCTCATGTTTCGTTATTACCTAACTCTTGTTTGTACTACAAACTATGTTATTATTATAATTAATTTTATTTAAAGTAACTTTATGGTGAGGCGCACTTCTTTCAAACGCGTACATGGTCCAATTTCTCTCCTCTTCTTCTGCGTTCGTTCTCAGACTCCTGAATATTAGTATTATGTAGTTCGGAGAACGAAGTGCATTGTGTCATAGCTTATATCTTAGCTGCGATATCTGCGCTTTTCGGTCTGACACATCCTACTATTTTCACCTTTTTGGGGATGAAACAACCAACGCGAGCCCAAGATCTGCTTACTCACCTCTTACAACATAATTGGCAGGTAATAATGTTGCAATTCATTACCCCCCCCCACCCTTCTGTTCTCTGGCAACACACGGGCACCAATTTGGTTATATAATAGTTTTTTTTAACCATAAAATAATAATAGAGCCACCCTTGGGTAATCCAGCCACCATGAATTCGAGAGTATGTATTTCAAGGAGTGCTGCAAAACCATAACCGCCGAGTTATATATTCAATACGTTTTTGTCATCACAATGTTAATATTGGAATAGGGTTGCCAGAACCTTCGAAGCAGAAAGAGGGACAAATGGTACTTTTTTAGACGCGAAAGCGGGACACATCATGTAAAGCATAATAGCCATAGGAAAAGTCAGAGATAGCACACACATAGACTAATTATTATTACATTATAATTCTAATACCTGTACCAGTAATTTTTTTAATTAATAAAAAAACATGTTTACCTTGATTTGCAGCTTCTTAAGTCGGTGTCGGCTGCATCTCATATTTGTCTGACTTCAGACTCTGAGTGAGAAGATCTTGTCGCTGGATTACGTAGTCATAAAACTCGGTGCAGCTAAGTTTATAATTAAACACACATTTCATTATTGCTTCAACAGTTGCTACGTGCAACCGATTTCGTTCATCTGTCCACTGCACATTCATTAAAGAAAATATTCTTTCCACATTAGCATTGTGTCCTGGAACGCTGAAGATGAATTCACATAAATGTAATAACTGGGAATACTGATCCGCACATTTACATTGTCTTAAGAAAAACGTCCATTTCTCCTGACATGATTTACTATTCCATCTATCTCCATTTTTACAAAGTTCTAATTCAATAAACTCTTTCAAATATGTGAACTGATCAAACAACAATGAATCATCTATTGACACACCTTTGTCTTGTAGAAACATTAATGTTCCCTGAACTGCAGTCCATTCTGGTTTAGAGTCTAGTAGCATCCAAGTAAAGATGGTGGAAAATTCATTCAAATGCGTCATCCACTTTTGCAAATAAGCGGCCGCTGTTTCATAAAATTCATCCACCTCAGCATAAAGTTTCTCAATATCATCTGTAGACACTTCATTTTCTATTCTTTTAAGAATAGACTTCACCTTTATAGGGATAAATCTTTCTTCTTTACGTTCATTTATTAACCTGAGGGTATCCTTCAAAATTACTGCTACCTCTATTACACTGATATCAGTCTTTTCCAACTTAAGTATTTGTCTTTCAAACACGCTCATCTGACTATGGACAAACCATAGATATGGCACGCTTAACGGATTTTGAAATAATGTTAGCAAAACTTTAGGTGCTTTTTCTTCAGATAAGAAGAATGATTGCAGGGCGTCATACAATTTTAATACTCTGTCTACTGCAGCTAAAAGTGATAACCACCTTGTTTTTGTGTGTGACAATAATGCATGATACTCTAATTCCACGAACTCACAAAATTCTTTTAATCGCTCCGTTCGTACAGTATATATAGAGAAGTAATTGAATAATTTAATTATTGTTGTTTCCACATCAACACTCAAAACATCGGCGGCTGTCTTTACAGAATTATGAATGATATGAGCAGGGCATCCAATTCCAAGAAGATTTTCATTAAGTTCACTTTTCAATCTCGCGAACACATTGTTGGTGCCAGCACGCCGTATTCCACCAAAATTACAGTTTGCATTATCGCCACAAAACGCAATACACTTGTTCTTATCAATGTTGTTTTCTTCTAAAGCCTCGATACAATACTTGCTTATTTCAGAGGATGTTTCATTTGGTAAAGAACCCAGTTTAAGTAATTTTACAGTCATACCATTCGCTGGAGTGAAATACTGAACAATTAATGGGAATATTTTTTCAGCATTGTGATTACTTGCGTCGGTAGCAATACCAAAGTAGTGTACACCAGCAAGTTCATTACACAATTGCCTCGTAGTGTCAGGTGCTAATACTGACTTTACTATTGCTGTTGTTTTAGTTCTTCCGAGCTCCACATTTTGTGCAGTTTGAGAATCTTTAAACAGTTTTGAGTTTAGCTTAGTTATGCAGTCCATTGACTTGAAAGACATATGATGTTTTACAATATGATAACACATTGTCAGTTCTGTCGCTGCCACTAATTTACCTTGCTCTGACGATTTAGTCAAAAAATAATTGTCCATAGTACGTGAAGTGTTTGCAGAATACATTCTAGATTTGTGTTTTACACTTCCTATATGTTTTGTTATGTCAGTTCTCCCACCATGCGCGATAGAAATGTAACATTGACATATTTTGCATTCTGCTTCATTCTCACTTCTACCTTGTTTTATGAAAGACCATTCTTCCGAATAGTTTTCTTGGAAAAAACACTTTCTCTTCGGCATTTCCAAATAAAAATAAATCCAAAAAAAGAATTCACAAAATTAGAATGCTCAATTAAAAATGAACAAATTTAATATTTCACAACCACCGGTAACAACAGACTGGATTCCTGGAAGCAACCTCCAGCCTCCAACACATAAAGAAAGAATGAAGCCAAAATTTCTTCTTGCTGCTGGTGAGGATGGCGCGATGTTGTTGAATGAATTATTAGCGCCTACAGGAATACGACAAGGACAAAAGCATGCAGATTGTCACGTAGGCACAGATCACGTGAGCGGCGGTGAGATGGGTAGAGTAAGGCTCGGCGCCTCGCGAAGCCGAAGACGTCATCTTTTGTAAATTTTTAAATAATACCGCCTTCCGCACTAACAATTTTGTGCTGGATATTCTCAAATTTATGAGTTGTATCTTCAAACTTTATTATTAAACAGCGATAGCGCAGGACTCTACAAATAGACGTTTCGGACTAAGAAGCTTCATTTGTAACAAAACTCAAACCAATAATAAATAATTTAAGAAAATATTAAAATTTGTAGGTGAAAAATTTGGCTGGATTAAAAAGCGGGACAAATTGCTGTCCCCCAGACCCTTAGGCGGGACAATTAATTTTTGATGAAAAAGTGGGACAATCCGGAAAAAGCGGGACGGATGGCAACCCTATATTGGAATCATGGTGACTGGATGATCTGAAACATAACCTTTTTTTGTGGCTGAAAGGCGCATACCTCGCCATAAGATACTTTCTTTATTTTTTTTAAAAGAAAAACTGAAGAATGGTGATTATTTAGGTAAACAGTGAATATATTATATATTCAGAAATATATTTATAACTTTCGTATTGTAGGAATGTCAAAGAAACTAACAGTATATATGATGTCCATATAATCTACAGTTTACTCAATCTGTGTACTTTGAGTCGTAGGTGCTTAACATGACTAGCATACCACCTAAGGACAAAGATGGTGCCATAGACCTCACACTCTAACATCCACGCTTCCTTTTCTCACTTACTGTCTTTGGAATAAATGAAAGTGATAATTTGTCATGTGTATCACGTTACAGAAAACCCAAACGTATCATCCATTACTCAATAACTTACAGCGACCATGACTAACTCTTATACATAATAATACTAGACAACACACTGTTAAAATTATATTCCTTACAACTCTCCCACATGTGTACAATGATATTCCTTACAACTCTTCCACCTGTGTTAAAATGAATAAATGGTAGAAGTTTCTCTGGCAAAGAACGCCGCAATAAAAGCGAGCACAGGGTTCAAAAGAAACAATAGATTAATGCTTTTGAGATTGTTAAATAGTCCAATGTCAGATGAAACTTGTTTGTTTCTTCTAAATCCATAAATGTGATCCATAAATGTCTAGTTTGTTTGTTTGTTTGTTTTGCGTTCGCTCCATTGTAACCAGCACGGATATCCGTGCGATTTCCGCCGGGAGCGTGATTACGTTGTGCCACAGTTATGCACCGTGTAGGCCTAGCATATCCGCTTTTGGCATGCCTTGACAATTCGGGTGGGCTACCCTAGCCTGTGACAGCCTCAATATCTGTCTCCAGGCACGCGTGCATGTGGTGACTCTTCGCCAAGACGATTTTTGCTCTCGTCTGACTCGTACGAGGTGTTCCACTGTCTATGAACTTGCCTCGTGTAATTGGACGTATTGTGCCTGTGCCCATCGGGTACTGAACCGTTTATCATCCGTGAGCCTGGCTCCTTAAGGGGAAGAACTCAACAGAAGAGTTGGACCCTGGCTCTTTCGCCTTCTTAGCCGAGGTGTCATTCACCGACATCGTGTACCCCTTGTCCAAGTTCGAGTCTCACACCACGCGTTTGAGAGCAAGGCGTTCTCGAGCTGAGCGACATTGTCCCAATATCGCCTGAGCCCATCAGGTACTGAGCCCTTTCTCTCTGCCAGTGTAGTTTTGGTGTAGGAAAACCTGATAGTAGAGTTGGGCCAGGGCTAAATCGTTACCTCTTTTGTGCCTGAGCTCATCGGGTACGGAACCATTTCTTTCTGCAAGTGTACTTCCGGTATAGGAAAACTTGACAGTAGAGTTGGGCCAGGACATCCATCGGTGTCCCTTTCTTGCCTAAGCCCATCGGGTACGGAACCCTTTCTCTTTGCGAGCATATTTCTGGTTTAGGAAGGCTCGCCATTAGAGTTGGGTTAAGTCTTCTTGCTTTTCCGAACGCCAATTCTAACATCCATTCAAGAATGGGTCTGGGTCTCCGCCTGTAAGGAGCACAGGTAACTACAAGCTCGACTCGAGCTGACGGAGCTTGTAGTTCCCCTTTTCTATAAACTTTTCACTTTCTATTTGCAGTTCACGCAGTTCTTTTCACTTTCTATTTGCAGTTCGGGCTGGACTGACTAGCTTCACTGTATGTCGACAGTGCCGCTGTATGTGGTGATGCTGGTGGTGTCGGAGATAGTGTCTGTATCTTATGCAGTCAAATCTCTTTCCATCTGCTGCCTCCACATTCTCGGACACGATCCCCAAATGATTTGGCCAGAATCAGCTCGAGCTGCTGTATTTCTGTTTCCAGGGTGCACCGCGAGGAGGTACATTTGAGATCTTGGTTATCTGCTAACCCTGGGTCCGCCTAGTGCAATGCGTTCTCTTTGCACCCCAAATGTCTAGTGAATCCAAGGTGGAGAAAGTGAACAATGTATAACCCAAGTATGTAATTATTGAGCACTCTGAACATTCTGCAGTTATGTTGAATGGTGTACAGGATTTTTGATGTATTTAAGATCAAAACTTGCAAAATGAAATGTCTGAAGAAGGTAATTGGAATCACCAGACTCAACAAAATGCGCAATGAGAACATCAGAAAGATAATAGATATAACACCATGCATATAATATATATAGAAACAACAGATAAAATAGTTTGGACAATGGAGGGAGGGGGTTTAAATTTCAGTAATTATTACTAATGCGGACGTTTTTATAAGAATTGTCTATTGTCGTAACGTCCACACTTGCCGCTGAGGGTAGAGGTTTGTATAGAAGATGTAGTTTGTGTTCCAGAGCCAGGTATGTTGCTATGGTTGTAGTGTAGTCATGTTTATTCAGGATGGTCTTGATGTTGTGTATCTTTTCCTTGGTCTGCCCTTGGCTTTTTATCATTAGTTAAATCTTGTTATACGCTCTAATGGGACCGTTCATCCTCATAAGACGTCCAAACAATTTTATCGGTTGTTTCTCTATATACTTGATGCACTATGTTATACTTAGTATCCGTCTGATGTTCTAATTGCGCACCTTGTCGAATCTGGTGACTCAAATAGTCTTACTTAGACATTTTGCATGTTTCGATCTTTCTCTTATGTATAGGTGTTAGTTACCAAGTCTGACATTGGTAGCATAGTGTTGGTACAAAGATGCTCTTATTTATGTGTAGGTGTTAGTTGCCAAGTCTGACATTGGTAGCATAGTGTTGGCAGAACGATGCTCTTACTTATGTGTTTCTTTACTTCCGTGTTGTTTTTTGGGTGTTATAGCAAAAGTGACATCTGGTATATCCCAATATTTGCCTTTTTTACATCTTGTTTCTATCTCTCAATGGACTCATCCGTCTTCTGTAAAGATACTTCGTAGGTACTTGAACTCTTTGACTTGTATAATTTTTGTTTTCTCTATTTGAATGTTTAAATGCTCTGTTGATCTCGTTATTTGCACAGTTTCCGCTTTTTGTCTGTTAATATCGTTATTTGCATAGTTTCTTGCTTTTGTCGGTTAATCCGCATGTTGTATTTATTGCATATTCTTGATAGTGAGTTGATGTGAGTTTGCAGTTTTTCTTCGTCATCATACATGATGTTTTTATCGTCAGCGAAAAGCAGTTTATTGAGTTTGTTTTTACGTTGTTCATTCTCTGTTGTTTCATAAATCAGAAGTTATATAAGAATACGCATATAAATTCTACTACATATGACTGTATATAAAAATAAGATGACAGCTATGTTGATGGAAAAGATCTAAAGATAGTAAGAAACATGTATTGGAAACAAACAGCTGTGTCGAGTGTTGACGGTAATGTAGGAGAATTTCAAAAGATAGAGATGGGCATCAGACAAGGATGTGTAATGTAACCAGATCTTTTCTTCCTGTATACAGAGAATATTATATGAAACTTAGAAAACATGCTAGGAATAGCAGCTAGAGGTTACAAAATCTGAATAATCTAACATATGCTGACGATACAGTTCTGATTGCAGGGGGAGAAAAAGAAATTTGAAGTTTGTTAGACATGGTAGTACAAAAAAGTGAAAACAAAGCTCTCAGTCTAAACAAGAAGAAACTAGAAGTAATGGCTGTTTCAAGAAATACACACCGCCAGAATACAGCATTACTATCTATGTTATGTTATGTTCCTCCAGGGCCATAGACTGCGCATAGGGCAGAAACCATAGCTTTCCATTTCTGTCTGTGTTGTCAGGTCTTTCAATTGTTGCGTGTTGTTTAGGTTCATTGACATGCCTTCTCTATTAATGGATCTTCGTAGAGTTTCTCTAGGTCTCCCTCTTCTTACTCTAGGTGGCACCCAATATAGTGACTGCTGGTGAATTTTTAGGCTGTTCATTCTGAGAACATGGCTGATGTAAGTCCAACGCCTTTGTCTAATGAAGGAAGATATATACTATCTATGATTCAACATTAAATCATGGGGATAAAGTCAAGTATCTTGGCACCATTTTAACATCAGATGGCAGGTGCTCCAATGAGTTACAGTAAGAGTAACTGTAACAATGAAACAGTAACCCTATGATATTTTAAAAATTGATAGAACAAGGGGATCTCATCCAAATTTATCGTTTTTGTATATAGGAAACACTTAATGTGTCAGCCTAAGTGTGAGAGTTTCATAATAATTTTTAAAAATATTTTAGATAGATGCATACAATTTTAAAAAAAGAACACACTAATTGGTAAATGCAAGTTTAAAGTGAAAGTACATCAGGAATAGATTTCTCAACTTTGTTTTGACACAATAATTAATTAAAACAAATATGTTCACAACTGTACATATTATCTCCCCTTCATTGCAAACGTAAAACCACTTTCTATAAAGTGAAAACCACTTTCTATAAAGTGGGAAGTTCTCTGTTTACTGTGACTAAATTATATTTTATTAATGAAGCATTATGTTTAGTCAGTGTGACTATCTAAGACACAATAGTCAAGTTTTCTTCCAGTAAACAGAGCCCTATTTCTATCTCGTGAACACAGTTCACGAAAGTTAGAGTGCTCTTAAGATGTCAACATTAGGACTAGTAAGAAAAACCAAAACACAAACAATGCGTGGTGTGTACTGTGATATGTGGTTTAGATCAGTGAATGTGGTTTAGATCAGTGTTGCCAATGTGGTGTGGAAAAAGAAGCAAAGTTAGTGGTACTGTTATTGTTGTCTACCATGCACATCGTAAAATGTGACTAAGAAGGTGTTTTTTTTTGGGGGGGGGAGGGGGGTGATTTGGCTCTCCTATTCAATAGAGGATCATGCTATCCAGAAATCATGCTGAATAGGGTGTGTCAGATCGAAAGGCGCAGATATCGCAGCCACGATGTAAATCATGACATACCACATTCCATTCTCCGGATTACATCCTGCTAACATACAGGAGTTTGAGGACGTACACATAAAAAGATAAAGCAGATAAAGATCAGTGGTTCTCAAAATGTAATTAGGTCCACGTTTGGGGCTATATATTTGAAGGGAGGGGGATAATTTCACCCAAAAATGAAACTATGGCGCAGATTCTTCCAGATCTGCGACACAAAAATAAGTTTTTGAATGCTTCTATTCTTTTTACAAAACTGCCCACTATATCACACCACAAGGGAGAAACGATGGCTATCTGAAACAATTCTGGCGGAAAGCTCTACTGCACTAACTACTGCACTGGAGCTTCTAACTACAGAACAGTTCGTTGATGGAATCCATATCAGAATCTGACCTGCTGGAAAACGAGGAAGAAGGAGAAAAGAATTATGCGACGCATAAGATATACGATAGTAATAATCCTTGAGGAAAGATGACAAGCTTTTTTCTCTGGTCTATTGGAATTAATCTCTAGTGCCGGGAACAACACATTGGCTGGAAATACGAGGGCTGGGGCAACACAGTGGAATATAAGGAAAAACGGATTTAGATACAAATGTTGTCAATATGTATACACACGACATACTAGCGAATAGACGCAAAGACATACGAAGTTTTGAAAAAGAAACCATCATCAGGACAAACTATAGCTGACTAACAATGAATAGAAACACACATATGACGAAATGGGAGGCAAGGGATGATGAAAGTGGGAGAGAAAGAAGCACAAGCACAAGTGATTATTAAGGGAGTGATATTACGGATGATGTGATCAACCCTGGTAACAGGAGATAAAAAGAAAATTGAGATCTTGTCAACAAGACATAGATGCTTTCCATCTTAGTTCTCACTCTGGATAATTGAGTCTGCGTTTGTTCTCAAACTCCTGCAAATTAGCGTTTTGTCATTGTTCACAACATTGATGCGAGATCTTCGCTTTTGACCTAACACATTCGACTTTATAATGGCACTGTATCATTGTGACCTTATATAGGAGGGGGCAGCCAACTCCACCATATAACCTCCTTAGTCGTTTCTTAAAATATACATGGAAAGCAAACAGTATTGCTATTATTTGTTCCCCTCTCGAGATTTAAAAAAAACACTAATGGTGTGTGACGTTTTAAAAACAATTTGTGTTGTCTAGTGCTTTTGACGGAACGAGTTGGTGGCACTTGCCTAAACACAATACGTGTTAAATGGTGGTTATTTTGTGCATCTATCATTCAGGGCAATATACCGCTAATTTTCCCAAACAACTTGCATATCATATATTAATAAAAGAAAAGTGTGAAAACCACAATACTGGTTTCATTAGTTATTATAAAGATAAAGAATGCAACAGATCGCATGTAACCCATGTCTGCTGAAAGACACCAGTACAAATAGAAATGACCGGAATATACCGATGTGGTATCAAAAATTCCCCATTACACATTGTTTACTACACTGTATAATTTTGTCTCTCAATTAGTTGTGTGGACTATTTGAAAATAATCCATCTGAAGTCACATTATTTAACCATTACAGTGATTTTAATTGGTCACTTTTGTATACATTGTGTCGACAGCCAATGACAAATCAACGTCAAGTAAAGTCATTTAGAAGAATGAGTTCACGTGACTGTATTTGACGAGAGACACGGTACAGTAAGTCGATATGACCTAGCAAAAGACAATCTCATAAAACGTTTACAAACAAAAATGTAATAGTCATGATTGAATGATTGTCCAAATAAATGTCAAGTGTTTTGTTTTTGCGAAAACTAATTGTACTTGAATTAAACTCACAACATAAAAACATGACTCTTTTTGGAACTTGACGTTTTAAAAACATAAAAACGTGATTGCAATGCAAAAATAGGATAAAAACTGAGGCTCTGTATGGAAAAATAATTTTGTGAAATATATTTTGAGGCTCTGTCTAGGATAGCAGGGCTATAGAGAGTGGACATTTCCATTATTCATTAAGGGTCATAACCCCGCAGATACTATCAGATAAGGGGATGTAATACATGTGAAATGTATTAATATGTGCAAATGTATTAATAAATCATAAAAACACAAATATTTTGATCTGATCATGTGGTAATATAATTTAAATAAACTCTCATTTATTTTGAGTGATTCTATGTAACTCTTCCCCGTTCTACTATTTATAAAAACGTTTTTTTGAAAGCAATATGCACGACATTCTTCCCTAACTGTTGACATGGTGAACAAAAGTGTGGCACATAAACTTTTGGATGTTAAGGGATAATGTCCGTATAAGGTTCAAGTTCCCCGCGGAACTTAAATACAAAAGTTGGCTCTTGACTTTGTATGGGAACTAGTGTCAGTAGTCCGTTCACATGTCTTAGACTCCACCGCGGGGTCAAGGTTCAGCCAGTGTCGAGTCAGCTCGCTCGTCACAGTACCGCTTGGGATCTAGGCTGGTTCCTCCCCATATGACATGTTAAGACAGGACGAAGTCACCGGGGTGAAGTTTTCGGTCGTACGGAATGTTAACAGCATAAACGTGCTCAGCTAAGTGGTGAGCTATACTTAGCGTCCGAGTGGCTTTCGAATGTCGGCGCCTGCTATGTCATACCGCCTCGAAAGAGGATTACGGGGGTATAGGAGAGCTGCTTAGAAAGTGCTTCACTCGACTTTTTTGTCATGAAATTATCTAAATTTTAGTATTATTTGTATTTACACGGTTACACTTAAACGTATTTTTGTGTATTTTTGATACTGTTATTTATTAGAAAGAATAAACAATTTTGATACAAAGTAATAATATAGTCTTACAGTTTTTATGGCCATAGTTCTTAATTCGTAATTTAAAATATCTAATTATAATTTCGTTAACACAAGAAAATAAATTTAGTATTCACGAGAAAAAAAATGGGATTGCAATTTGTGAGTTTTAAAACGCTTCATTTTTGAGAGAAAATTTACTTTCAACAATAACGCAATTCCACAATATAACGACATCCACCTGTGTCAGCTGAGTTTAAAAAAAATGTAAACTCAAAATATTTTGACTTGATACATTGCTTACTAAAATTGCGGAAATATACATTTGTTTATGTTAATGGCACGTATGTATTGTAATTGTATGTATTGAGTGCAAAGATGTGTCCAGGTCTCACCAAGATTGTCTTGGTTTTATAACACTGACTTATATCTCGCCCTGTTTTGCCTATGTCCCAGTTTCTATAACAGTTTACAAATACAAGAAATGTGTTACGTGTTCAAATCAACACACTTGGTCTCGCTTTGTTCAAGCGAATAAACACGCTTGGTAATCCTAAATGCGGTAGAGCGTGAAGACTTTGATTTATTTATACATAGATCAGTGGTCATAAGGTATTTTCTGTAGAAGTATTAATTAATTCATAGTATTATGTGATTGCCATGTGTCTTCTGTCACGGAGATTATCCAATAAATAAATTAAATTTCCATCACAGCTGACCTATGTTCTTTGATATAATTAAAAAGAAAGAATCTCTTCAAGAATCTGTTTCTAGTAAAAAAAAATCTGAACGTAGTGATAGTTAGATAAACTTAATTTCCAATAGAAATCGTCCTTGGTTGGCAGGTCTGAAAGGGGAGCATGGGGAGCTAAACTGTTACCTGTCAAGCATATCGTAAGCAGCAACTAAGAGGAATTTAAGGTGGAGTTTGTTGTCCCATAAAGGCCCGTAGGGTTGAGATATTCAATTTCCCGTCCTTTAGCAAATCAGAATAGGTCTATGCCTTTTAGCATTAAAAATTTGGCCAAAATGCGGGTAAAAAGTCTCTTCCCCCCCACCACGTAGAGATTTTCACAAAAGGAACATCACATGAAGATCTGATACATGAAAACACGAATGACTTTTTAAAGGGAATTACTCCTCCCCCATCCCCCTACTTATATGACCTATAACATATTTATAACACTGGTCTCATCCCACAGTGTCAAATTGACCTAGAGGCTATGCTGAAGTTCGATTTGTCAATTATGGCACAACGTTTATCTGGACTATATCCTGCTGATCTGCAGGAGCTTGAGAATGGATACAGAAGATGAAACAAGAAGTTGAAAAGATGTTTACACCAGAAGGCATCTATCTTGAACAGATGTGTGCACCAGAAGGCATCGATCTTGGTGAAGAATGGATTATCTTTTCAAGACTATCTTTGCAATCACTAGAGAGTTCATTGATAAACATATGACTGTGAATGAATGCTGTGTTCACGGAGTTCATCTCCGAACATTTTCATGACACAGATGACGTGAGACACAGACGATCAAAATAATCCACAATTAGTGGTTCGAATGGACTTTTACCACCAGATCACGTGGAATAACAGTTCACGAAGCCAGTAGAGCTTTCACCAAACAACAAGCAGCCTAACGATGTGTGTGTTTGCTGTAACGCAAGTACACTTGCTAGAAATTGAAGCCTATTTACGCTAAGACGATATCAACATCATCATCAGGTGCCATGCCGACTGGCGTAGGCGACCATGGCTCTCCATATCTCCCTGTCTCCAGTATTATGTATCAAGCTCGTTGTTGTTTCCTTGCCGTGCCATGTTGTCAAACTAATATATTTTCACGTTGTAGCCATCTGTCTCTGTTGACTTCAATCTTGCCTGTTGTGACTATATTCTCCAAACCTCCTTGTCTCATGAAGTGGCCAAAAATATGAAGATTGTCTTTTTCTTATATTATTTATTAGGGTCCGTTTCGCATTTGACTCTTTCAACACTTCCACATTAGTTTTTCTGACAGGCCATGATATTCTAAGTCCATGATGTCAACATACCTTAACCAAAAGGTTGTAATCCCTTATCGACCAATCATCAACTAAGGAGACATTTATTCATACACTGTAAATGTCACGTGACTGTGTCTCCTGTGTACATCGTTATTAGTTTACAGTGTATACGTTTTTGAGTATTCCTGTATTTCTCGGTCGTTGGGTTTTTGTGGTTGGGGGGGGGGGGGGGGTTTAGCGTGAGGATAAAATGAGACGATTGATTGAACAGGCCTAAGTCTGACCTATTTATTCGAGGTTCTTAATCAGAGTTGGCACGTTCCTTTTTTTTTTTTATAAAGTGACATTTCCCCGTAAACATGACAGAAGTTTAACATTACAATAGCCTATTCATTACAGATGAGGAACCGTCTTCGCACGAAAGGTCAGCGACAGTTCCCATTTACCTCATGTTCGTCTCCCTGCTATCACACCATACTATAAGCCTATAACCCGGTGTTGTGGCACACGCCCCAAAGGTGAAAAGGGGGGAGGGGATTTCATTGTTTGGGGGACACTTAAAAAAATTGTGTTCTTGAGATTTAGTTGTCCATTATATGTTTTGAAAATTTAGCCTACTTAACTGTTTTTTTTTCTTTTAATAATTTTCTAGTGTTTTCTTCCTAAAACGCAAGTCTTGTGTCCTGAACAAGTTATAATTAGGTTTCATTTATGGAATAAGTCATTTTTTGAATAGACCTATAAAAAATGTAGGACTGGGGGGTGGCATCAGAATTTTTGAAAGATTGAGGGTGGGGAAAGGTTTAAAGAAAAGGTTGGGTAAAACTGCTATAACCTGCCAGGTTGACAGTAGTACCACATTGGATGAAACAACACCCAGAGTTCTCCAGCAAATTCTTCAGCGACGCAGATGAGTGTGAAAATATCTTGACCTATCCAGCCCTTGATGCTGCCTGTCCATGATTTTCTTAGTCTTCGTCTGCTTCTTCCAACCTCAACTGTTCCCTGTAGTATAGTTTATAACGAATAATCATATCATCACACATCCAAAAAAACCATCAGAGCCGCAGACAAGTTTTCATTGAGGAAGGGGATTTACCTATAAAATAATAAATTATTAAATTTTTTTATGTAATTCCTTCCATTTTATGAGAAAACTGATGACTTTTTTAATGAGAAAGCTGATGACTTATTTGATGCGAAAGGTGATGACTTTTTAGATGTGAAAACGGATGACTTTTTTGATGCGAAAACTGATGAATTTTTGAATGAGAAAGATGATACCTTTTTTGATGCGAAAACTGATTACTTTTTTGATGAGAAAGCTGATGACTTTTTTGATGAGAAAGCTGATGACTTTTTTTATGTGAAAGCTGATGACTTTTTTGATGAGAAAACTGATGGCTTTTTTATGAGAAAACTGATGACTTTTTTGATGAGAAAACTGATGGCTTTTTTGATGAGAAAGCTGATGACTTTTTTGATGAGAAAGCTGATGACTTTTTTGATGAGAAAGCTGATGATTTTTTTGATGAGAAAGCTGATAAATTTTTTTATGTGAAAGCTGATGATTTTTTTGATGAGAAAGCTGATGACTTTTTTGATGAAAAAACTGATGACGTTTTTGATGAGAAAGTTGATTTTTTATGAGAAAGCTGATGACTTTTTATGAGAAAGTTGATTTTTTAATGAGAAAGCTGATGACTTTTTTTAATGAGAAAGCTGATGACTTTTTTGATGAGAAAGCTGATGACTTATTTGATGAGAAAGTTGATTTTTTGATGAGAAAGCTGATGATTTTTTAGATGAGAAAGCTGATGACTTTGTTGATGATAAAACTGATGACTTTTTTAATGAGAAAGCTGATGACTTTTTTGATGAGAAAGTTGATTTTTTAAATGAGAAAGCTGATGACTTTTTTGATGAGAAAGCTGATGATTTTTTTGTGAAAAATCGTTAATGTAGGGATTTCACCCAACTTTTGGCTAAATTCCTAGCAAATAAAAAACATGATTTCCTAAGGGTGGAAGAGGGGAGTTGAACACCCACCTCCCACCACCCACCTCCACCTAAGCAACAGACATATAAACCATGCAAGTAGGTATATTTGTTGCTTTACTATTGAAAGTAATGATTCTTGTATGAATCTATTTTATTTCTAATGTACACATTTGTCGCTAGATGGACTAGTATTGTGGCACGGTAAAATTTCACAAACAGAGCTCATTGACAACACAAGAGAGATAGAATCGTGGAGAAACATGATCGCCTATGCCATTTGGCATGGCACTTGATTGATTGACACATTTGTCTCATGCTCTCTATAGGAGATGTGCAGAATTTGTCTGTAACATTTGTATTCGAAGGTCTGTATCCTTTCTCCATGACTGCAGTGAGTGTTCAGCTTACACACCAACACAACACAATAAACAACATAAGTCAGATTCAATGTTAGATTTTCACACTAACACTGATTTATCTTTTCCAAATTAAAGTTAACCTTGACATATCAGTTATATTTCTCCAGCCTTAGGGGCATATCTTTAAGTCTGTTTTGCGTTTTCCGTCGCTGCATACGCAGGATCCGAGGTATTTGAAAATATTCACGTCCTCAAATTTATGCCCATTTATCATGATGTTTGTCTGTGCTTCTGTGAAATTCTCACAGTAATAATAAACTACAGAATCAGAAATGACAACATCAGTAACAAACACAATGCCAATTCACGATTACACCAGAAGACAATAGATTAAGAGGTTCTCAAATGCTTCCAGACTACCATCAGACAGGGCCCCCTCAAAAAAGCATTACTATACCGACAAGATGGATACAAACCAGGGGCAAACCTTTGCAAACAATGGATTACAGAAATAAATGAGTCAACAAAAACAAACATATATGAGGCATACAAAAAGGCAGTTTCCAGATTCTTGATTAGAATCTAGCATCACAGCACGTGGGGCACTTCCATAAGTGCTCCACTCTCCGTTCCAGCAGCCATCCCAGTGTATGTAGACTCAGAGTCCCAGTCAGGTCTTGCTTGTGTGACCTTTGGGACTTTCCAAAAAATTTACTTTTCCTTCCCTCCCCTCTAGATACTTCCATTCTCTGTATGTGTACGTTCTCAGCCTCATTGACATCATCTTCATCTTGAAATGAATTTATTACTGCCTTGATCAAGTCTGCTTCATCTCTTCTCAGTATTGTGCTGTTTATTGCTGCATTGCCTGCCAATAAAATGATATAAGCAAGTACTTCTTCTTCTGCATTTTTCTCAAACTCCTGCAGATTAGCAGAATGTAGCCTAGAGAATGGATATATGCTCCTTTCGGTCTGCGACATCTGACCTCAGCATGGCTTGGATCACTTTGACCCTATATGGGATGAGACAGTCAACTTCACCCCATAACCTCCATAACAGCCTCTTACATCCCGCATGGAATGGCAAACAGTGTTTCTATTCTGTGCTGCTATTTCAGGCCCCCACAACACACAGTTGAAAAACAAATAACAAATGTTATTAGAAAACTGTTTATTAATAAAGTATAAACATAATATTCGAAACAGAGAATAAACATAATATTCGAAACAGAGAAAAATATTTGCTCAAAATATCAGCTATATTCAAATGTTTCATTCTAAACAGAGAAAATATTTGCTCAAAATAGAAGCTATATTCAAATGTTTAATTCTTCTTCTTCAGCGTTCATTCTCAAATTCCCACTGGATTTCTCTTGTAACAGGACAATGATCCTACAAGATTTCCAGTTATGTAGTCCAGAGAATGGAAATGCGTTGTGTTGCCGTTTTATTTGCGCCAATGGCCCAACACATCCACAATTGGCGGGAAATGTTTCATTCGAAACAGAGAAAATACTTGCTCAAAATATAATCCTGACTCTGTGTGTTGATGCTATCAATCCGGTACCCCTATAATCTTCAATATAACATTCCAAATTACCAAAAAAATTTCCAAAAAAATGGGATGACATGTGAAAAATCATCATTGCTGCTGCATGTCTTGTCTCGAGGATGATAACCTATGAAAAATCATCATTGTTGCTGCATGTCTTGTCTCAAGGATGATAACCTGTTAAAAATCATCATTGCTGCTGCATGTCTTGTCTCGAGGATGACAACCTATGAAAAATCATCATAGATGATGAAGAGATGCAGTAAACATTGCACCTTTGTGGCACAATCCCTCATGGCGGGGAAGACTAGGTGGTACAATCCCACATGGCGGGGAAAACTAGGTGGTACAATCCCACATGGCGGGGAAGACTAGGTGGTACAATCCCACATGGCGGGGAAGACTAGGTGGTACAATCCCACATGGCGGGGAAGACTAGGTGGTACAATCCCACATGGCGGGGAAGACTAGGTGGTACAATCCCACATGGCGGGGAAGACTAGGTGGTACAATCCCACATGGCGGGGAAGACTAGGTGGTACAATCCCACATGGCGGGGAAGACTAGGTGGTACAATCCCACATGGCGGGGAAGACTAGGTGGTACAATCCCACATGGCGGGGAAGACTAGGTGGTACAATCCCACATGGCGGGGAAGACTAGGTGGTACAATCCCACATGGCGGGGAAGACTAGGTGGTACAATCCCACATGGCGGGGAAGACTAGGTGGTACAATCCCACATGGCGGGGAAGACTAGGTGGTACAATCCCACATGGCGGGGAAGACTAGGTGGTACAATCCCACATGGCGGGGAACACTAGGTGGTACAATCCCACATGGCAGGGAAGACTAGGTGGCATCACTGCAGATGGGTCAACAGATCTGATAGAAGAATGGATGAACTAGTTGGCCCAGACATATAATTCTGCCCTCCTAGAACGATGTGATGATACAGGGATATTGCCACACTGGAATGCCTCCATTCAGGGACTAAACATGTATCCATAAAACTCCCTAAGACAACCATAAATTTTGAAATGGCAAATACTGCAGAGGATGGATGTGTCGGGCCATTGGTGCAAATAAAACGGGTACACAACATATTTCCATTTTCTGGACTACATCCTGCTGGAAATATAGTTTAACCATTGTCCTGCTATAAGAGAGATCCAATGGGAGTTCGAGAATAAATGCTGAAGAAGAAGAAACAGTAAATCTTATGTGAATTTGTGCATCACCTCAGTTACTCAACCGATGAGGACATGTGGTTTTTCTAGAAGGACTGTCGAAAGCTACCTGCGTACATCTAAAGCTACCTGCGTACATCTAAAGGTACATCTGATATTTTCATCCCACTTCAGTATGACTTCTGAGCCAATACGACTTTCTATAGAATGTGACCAGCCATCAAATGCCCTCACGACCGAGGAAGTGTATCCATGAGATACCCAGGGGGATGGATGAGCTTATCATGTCTGGGGAAGTATATCCATGAGATACCCAAGAGGATGGAAGAGCTTATCATGTCCAGAGAAGTATATCCATGAGATACCCTACCCAAGAGGTTGGAAGAAACTAGAGATATCAATGACTCACAGCAGCATCAGCCATTTATAATCTCTCAATACATGTACACATTCTTTACTTCATCCTCTTCAGCGTTCATTCTCAAACTCCCGCTGGTTCTCTCTTGTAGCAGGACAATAGTCTTATATTTCCAGCAGGGTGTAGTCCAGAAAATGGAAATAAATTATGTCGCCGTTATTTTTCTGCAATGGCTCGACACATCCATCTTTGGTGGGACTTTTTTTAAAGTCCTGTTACAAAGTCATTATTTTACACTTCAATTTCCCTTCATAAAGATCATTCACAGACTCGACACGTTTTAAGCAAGTCGAACTGTTCTGTCATTACCACCAGCACTATCATGTGCAGGGAAGAGATCCCTGTGATATCCAAGAGGTTGGAAGAAACTAAAGATACGAATCACACGGCAACACTGGTCATTCATAAACTTTCAAAGTATGTAGATTGGCAGTCTGTTAATTACTGTTATAAAGCAAATATTTGACACAGCAAAATTTGTAGAGATAAATCATCAGGAAACCACACAATTTGCTTAAAATTTCTCTTAGTACATGGATAATATAATATAGAGCACTGAGACAAATGTGTTGGGCCATTGGTACAAATAAAACACTTGGCACAACGCATTTCCATTCTCTAGACTACATCCTGTTGAAAATCTAGGACCATTGTCCTGCTACAAGAGATATAAAATCTAGGACCATTGTCCTGCTACAAGAGATATAAAATCTAGTACCATCCATTGTCCTGCTACAAGAGAGATAAAATCTAGGACCATTGTCCTGCTACAAGAGAGATAAAATCTAGGACCATCCATTGTCCTGCTACAAGAGAGATAAAATCTAGGACCATCCATTGTCCTGCTACAAGAGAGATAAAATCTAAGACCATCCATTGTCCTGCTACAAGAGAGATAAAATCTAGGACCATCCATTGTCCTGCTACAAGAGAGAGAAAATCTAGGACCATCCATTGTCCTGCTACAAGAGAGATCCAGTGGAAGTTTGATTAAAAAAATGCTGAAGATGAAACATTGAGGATTTATTTTAGAAACAATCAGGATATGTCCCCGAATGCGTGCCTACCCAATAAAATTGTATTTTGATTATTTCCCTGATTATGTTTATACATTTGTTTATCTATGTTTATTAACTTAAATATTTATTTATTTAAGATGATCGTATGAGTGGTTAGGAGAGTTGTATGAGTTAGGGTTAGCATTTCGGCTAATAAATACCCATTATCTGACAAACATAACCAAGAGAAATAATAAAAATATTTTGGTAGGCACGCATTCAGGGAAAGCTCCAAAAATCATAATGAATTGTTTGTACACTCCTACAATAAAAAAATATTTGATGTCTGCTCAAAAGATTTCTATCTTCATTAGTGAAGCACAAATATATTTAAATGATTACAATGTTGATATATCAAATATGAATATATTGTTTAGTCTGCAGCTCTGTACACGACTAAATAGCACCAATTAATATCAAAATATATGTTTGTGAGAATATATTACATAATCTGCAGCTCTGTACATGACTAATTAGCACCAATTAGTATCAAATAATATGAAAAATCATTAAGTGAAAAAACATATTTATAATCCAAAAACAAATGACAACATCGCTGATGTAAAGTTCTTCATCTGCATTCATTCTAAAACTCTGTGGTGTGTCTGTGGCTATGGCAACAAGTATGAGAACCAGTTCTTTCGTACGTCTGGCGTATAATAATAATGACCCATAACCTATCAGGGTTGTAGGGATTCCACTCTGGCGATGTTAGAAAAAAAAGCACACCAAAAAACCCTATCACAAAAATCCCTCCTAACACCCTATCATAAAAAGTCCTCCTAACACCCTATCACAAAAAGCTCTCCCAACACCCCTATCACAAAAAGCCATTCAAAGCCCTCCATACACCTGTCCTCCATCATTCGGACGAGTGTAGAAAAATCACACCCTTTGCTTACTATACTATCAATACAGTTACAGACATTTACTGTTCAGTCAAAGTAGTAAAAATAATGAATGTATTAGTTACTAACGCTGAAGTCGGATTTATTGGCGCAAATACAATTGCGACACAATGTATTTGTGTTCTCTAAATTACATCCTGCTGGAAATCTAGTAAGACCAGTGTTCTGCTATACAAGTGAGAGTTTGAGAATGAATGCCCCCAAAACTACTGATGGTTATCTAGAAGTAGTCTGGAGAATAGATTCTGTTGTTTTGGCTTACAGCATGACTGCAATATCTGTACCTTTTGACCTGAAAGATCCAGATTGAGCATGGTTGATTTACTTTTGAGTCAGGCCACTGATGCAAATAAAATAGGGACACAATGAATTTCCTTTCTTTGGATTACGTCCTGCTGGAAATCTAGTAGTACCATTGTCTTGCTACAAGAGAGATTCAGCAGAAGTTTGAGAATGGACGCTGAAGAAGAAGAGTCACTTTGACCTATGGGTTGGAAATGTCAATAACACCCACAAACCTCCTTAGTTGCCACTTACTACATGGCAGGTAAGTTGTTGTCTTTGCTCCCCTTTCGTGCCCTGGCAACACACCGGTGAGAGGAAGACAATGATATATATTGGGGACATGCAGAAAAATGGATATACCAAGTTGAAAGTACAAATATTTCAGCTGTACTGCAAACTAACAGAACAACATTACACAGAGAAATTCCAGTCAACAATATACGTGAGAAGCAAACCCTAAGATAAAACATGGGCTGAAGTTCACAATCTTAACCCTAGGATAAAACGTGATGAAGTTCACAATCTTAATCTTCGGATAAAACATGTACTTGAAAACTACAGGGAGCTGGGTAGGGCAGTGGTTAGCGGGCTGGTTTCGCATATGAGTGGTCTTGGGTTCATTCCCCAGTTTGAGGCGGAAACATTTTTCAAATCACAAAGGCTCCCGGGTCAACCCAGCCTTAATTGGGTACCGGATTAATCTAGGAAGTAAAGACTGCGAGGGAGAGGAGATGGCTACCACCCTCATATAGCAGAGCCACTGAAATGTGAGGTCATTAACATCTTACACCCCTACGGCATTTAATAAATGCTATGGTTAACTTTAACATTACTACTTGAAAACTAGCTCCAATAATGGCATAGCACCAGATCTGTAAATAAGGAAGTATGGGGTGGTGGTTTAGAAATTCAAACACAGCTATTTTCCCTTTCAGCTAAATAGAGTATTTAGAAAAAGTAAAGATATTGTACAAATATAAAGAATAATTCGATGCTAAAAAATGCCTGAAAGCAAAGACGAATTGTCAAAAATGGCAGATAATCTCCCTCAATCCCACGTACTTCAAAATTTCAGGGAAGTAGCGTCTCCGCTAAAATAATCTGAGACTTTAGTGGAGAGAACTAAATGGAAACTACAGTCCCGAGCAAGACAGCATGAACAAATTCAACTGACAGGAACAAGTCAGGGTATTTCGACTGAGAATGGAACATTGCCATCTAAAAGCACACTTACCCCGAATAGGTATTAGCGACTCTGCAACCAACATGTGCAGAATAACAACACCTACCCAGAATATATACTACAGTATTAACCCAGAGAATTTGTTGACAGAGCAATATCCTGGTCCACAGGAATGAATATCTCTACAAAACAAACTGTGGGAGACTCATGGCAACCTAAACAAACTATTCTATACAGGACCAATCGCCCATATAGTAACTTGGGCCTGGACTGCTGGTTCCGGGTACAAATAATAAGGATACTGTCTTCTTTCCAGGAATGTTGTAATAGGTTACTAAGGAAAGTTGAGTGAACAAAATCATCTTGTTTCAATTTCTTACTTTTGTTTTCTATCAAATAATCTTTGATCATGGATGCTGAAGAGCTACCGACCAGCAGACATTGCACCATTGTCCAGTTGTGGCAGAGGAATACTTAATGTGCATCACTGCGGATGTGTCAACAAATCTGACAGAAGAATGATAAGATTGTTGGCTCAGATGTGCATGCTGTGCTCCTAGCAGGATGTGATAATCCTAAGATACTGCCACAGTGGAATGCCTCCCTTTGGGGACAAAACATATACATCTATAAACTCCCCTTAACCATCCATACCTTTGAGACAACCTTACGTGAGTCTGGCAGGCACCTCAGTTACACAACTGAGAAGAACCTGTGCTTATGTCAAAAAAGGCTATGGACTTTCAAGAGCTACCTTCTCACAGATAACGGGATGCATCATCATCATGTGTCAAGAGCTACCTGCTCACAGGTAACGGGATGCATCATCATCATGTGTCAAGAGCTACCTGCTCACAGATAACGGGATGCATCATCATCATGTGTCAAGAGCTACCTGCTCACAGATAACGGGATGCATCATCATCATGTGTCAAGAGCTACCTGTTCACAGCTAAAGGGATTATTTCATCATCACCATGTGTAAAGAGCTACCTGTTCACAGCTAAAGGGATTATTTCATCATCACCATGTGTAAAGAGCTACCTGTTCACAGCTAAAGGGATTATTTTATCATCATCAAGTGTCAAGAGCTACTTGCTCACGGGTAAAGGGATTATGTCATCATTATCATCCGTGAACAATATCAAACTGGATGTATAATAATTGATCGCAGAAAAATGCTCGAGATACAAATAGCATGTCTATATCAACAATATTGCGACATAAAATTAAATATACCAGGCCAAAATGCATACATATTGCAGCTTTTCTGTAAACTAGACAGCTAATGTAGTTTTACTCAACTACATTACGTCACAATAAGAAATATAAATGGTCAGCTGGAACAACAAGAGAAAAATCAACAATATTACAGAAAACATAAATCTATTTCAAATAGTTCATGATAAAAAAAACACAGAAAATAAAACACACAAATAATACAGGATTCAGATAATAAACTCCATGTAGTGTAATCCCTCTATCCTTCAGCCTTCCTAATCCCCCAACCCTTTAATACAGTTCTTCATGTTGTGGCGGTCCCAAAATTAAAAAATTATTTTTGTTGCTACTTCATATGTGTTTTCCGATGGTCTTAGACGTGCGATGAGAAAAGTAAAACTTCAACATGTAATAACAACTGGAAAGATCAAGGGGAGAAGAGACAGAGGAAGACAAAGAGATAAATTTCTGGATGGGTTGTCAGTGTGGTACAAAATGAAGTCATCAATTGAATTACTTAACAACACAAGAGGCAGAAAGTTGTGGAGAAGCATGATGACCTACACCAATTGGCATGGCACTTGATTGATTACTTGTAGGTAAGGAGATCTAACTGTCTTGCTACAAAACCCATATCTAATTTAGCGAGCTAAGTTCCAGCTTAGTAATAGAGTTCATCTATATGCCTATTCTCATAATTACACAGCGATTAATTAACTATTCCCATACTTGATTAAAACTCATCCTTGACAACTGGCCCTTCCAGCTTTATAACACCGTCAATCTGTGTTTCTGTCTCATCAGGTCTTGCTATGTTTGTGTCTACCATCAGTTCACTGTCTGCAGCACCTTTACGAGCATGACCCGTGTCAATGATGATTGAATCTTTAGTGTCGGAGATGTAATATGGTTCTCCAGTGTAATGTGTTGGATATAGAAGGTAAGGCTCCGCTGATAGGCCAACTAGGTCCCGTGGAGAAAAATGCTGTTTCCACTGTTCTCTAAAAGATAATTTATAATTTAAAAAAAAAATTACAAGTAACAATTTACAATAAGTAACAACTTATAATACGCTAAATTTATAAGTAACAATTTATAATAAGTAACAATTTACAATAAGTAACAATTTATAAGCAAAAATGGAACAATACAGGATCAAGTGTACATCTAGCATTTCCTGCTTACACTTTTTTTTAAAATGCGCTCCTGTCGTATTTTTTAGAACTTGGTAATGCCATTCACACTTCCGTTACGTCACTCTTCCACTACATATCTTTAGTAAAATGGCTGCCGTATGTATGTTGAATTTGCCTTTGACTGATAAAGACGCAGTACAATTGTTGCAGTCACGAAGAGTACTTGCAAACGGGAAATGCGCACAGTGTCATACTATGACATTTAACTTCTATTGTGACAATCAAATTTACTATCCAAAACAAAATAATACCCTGCATTCAAACCCAATCATGTTTCCACTCATACAACCCTCCAATTAAATACTCCCCCATTTATTGTCTTGGCATATTTATATATGTAAAACCTGCCCAATAATTGTCGCTCAAATATTCTCATGGGAGGTAATACTTCTTCTTCAGCGTTCATTCTAAAACTCTCGTTGGATCTTCTTTGTAGCAGGACCATAGTCATACTAGATTTCCAGTTCAGAGAATGGAAATGCGTTGTGTCACAATTTTATTTGCGCCAATGGCCAGACACATCCGTCTTCGGCGAGAGAGGTAATACATAAACAAAGAGTAAGCAGAAATCATTTGTCTCCCTTTCAATGTAGTTACCAACTTGAATTGATTAAATCAGAAAGGGGGTTTGCGTTAGAATTAGTCCTAACACTGAGTCTAATCCCCCCCCCCAACACAACATCTACATTCTAACAGTACCTCATATCTTGAAAATACAAAAACCATTAAATCGTTGCAAGTTTTAATCTCCGCGCGTAACTACTATTAGCTATTTTGAATTACAGTGACAAGATCTGTAAATGATGTAATTTCATTGAGCTCGCTAAATGTGTGTGAACTAAAGAACACAAATATTGATCGTATGAAATATTTGTAAGTTTGTTTAAAATCCCGCTAATTGATAGTATATACATGAACCCTTGATCCCGTATTGTTCTGCAAAAATGTATAAGTAACAATTCATAATAAGGAACAATTTATAATAAGCAAACAATTTATAATAAGTAAACTATTAAAAAGTAAAAATTAATAATAAGCCAAAATTTATAAGCACAAATTTATAATAAGCAATAATTACATAAACATGAAAATATAGAATAAGCACTGTTTGTGGGTCACTTTAACCTATGAGTTGACACAGTCAATTCCATCTTAACTGCCTCTTACATCATGCATGTCGGGTCACATTGTTTCTATTTTTTGCTTGACTTTTGAATTAAACACAGGGTAGACACCTTGCCTCCTCTCTTTAGTTGCCTCTTACACCGTGCATGTCAGGCTATATTATTTCTCTTTTCTTTACGCTCGTGCCATACTCCCATAAGATCTTTCCTGTAGCAGGATGTTCGTACTAGATTTCCAGCAGGACATACACCAGAGAACGTAAATGTTTTGTCAGTTTTATTTGCCTCAATGGCCCAACACATATGACTTTGGTATTGTAAAGGACTGAACAGGATGTAGTCCGGATAAGATAATATGTTACATCATAGTTTACCATTTGGCTTTGATATCTACAACATTTGGTCAAACACATACAACATTTGGTCAAACACATACAACATTTGGTCAAATATACAAAATTTGGTCAAACACATAGAAAATTTGGTCAACACATAGAAAATTTGGTCAAACACATACGTTTGGTCAAACACATACAACATTTGGTCAAACACATACAAAATTTAGTCACACTGTCAGTGACATATTCTCTCCAGAACGTTGTCTTTCTAATGAACTCCCTGAACCATTCTCTGTCGTGGGTGATGCGGCTTGCATTCTCCAATGACATATTCATGTTATATTTAATGTTATCAGTCCATCATCTTCTTGGTCTGCCTTTCCTCCTCTGCCCTGGTGCTCTGCCCTCCATTATTATTTAACCAAATACATAACAACATTTAGCCAAACTCATGCAACATTTGGCAAACATATGTCCTGCTACAAGAGAGATCTGGCGGGAGTTTGAGAATGAACGCTGAAGAAGTTTCCTATACCATGTTCAGTTGTAGGATGTTAAGCGAAGACTTTGTTTTATGACGATCTTGTATCTGCTCGTCTGTAAATAATATTTGTTGTGCTAGCATTATATTGATGGGAGGTCTGTGGATGTTTGGTCCAACCCGGTTAGAGCCAGAGGATACCTGATGATGTTCCTCCTTCGCAAGCGAAGATGCACATGGCATGAAAAACAATAAATGCGATGAAAAAAATATATAATTATAATAAATTGGTAATTGTCTAATTTGGTTTGTGAGTTTTCTACCTAAGTAATGCTCAAATCACTGGAGCTAAGGTAGGGTTCACTATGTTCATTCCCCGCCACCAATTGACTACTGGTTATGTCAGACTTCTCTATTGCTTCAGGCATGCAACCAAATGTTCAAGTCAAAATGATTGTCACTTCCTAAGTTTGCAACTCTATGATGGGCCTCAGCATAGGAAACATATAGTGCTGTCAGCTTCCTCCTCCCCTCCCCAGTGCTGCACAGTACATCTCTGGCTTTATCCCAACCACAGAAGGTGCATACATATATACAAATAAAGCATAAAATACATTGCAACAATAAAATAAAAGCATAATTGTATATATGATGTGCCATGAAGCTTCTATAAGAGAACCTCAATATAACGGCATGTCATCTACTAAGACTTTCTTTTGCATTAATGGTTTGTCTAGTTGGTGATACCCACAGATGCAAACCATGTGGCGCTTGCCCCTTCATTATTATAATAATGGAATTCTACACCTCGGCCTATAAACGGATTCTAGACTTGTGTCAAATTTCAGACATTAAAATCATGTGCTCGGTTTATAATCGAATTAGTTTATACATGGTATGCTACTATTTTTGTGTGTCTTTCTATGAAATGGAGTAACCAACCACACTCCAAGCCCTCCTTAGCTGCCTCTTACAACATACATTGCAAGTCACAGTATTATAATGATGATTATGAAATAATCCCTTTAGTAATGCTGAAGTCAGATGTGTCAGGCCGAAAGGCGCATTTATCACAGCAATGATGTAAACCATGACACAACGCATTCCGTTCTCTGGACTACAACCTGCTAATCTGCAGGAGTTTGAGAATGAACGAAGAAGAAGAATCCCTGTAGTTTTGAGGTGGTAGCTATATATTGGTAGTAGCTATATAGCTATATATATATGAGCTATATTTGATAGCCCATAGCCTTTCTGACAATAGCACAGCTTCTTCTCAGTTGTGTAACTGAGGCTCTTGTGTAACCTAGACTCTATAAGGTTGTCTCAAAGGCATTGTTGCATCATGGAGGTTTCTGAATGCATGTTTAGTCCCCAAAGGCAGGCATTCCAGGAGCCAGGAGCACACCACACAAATCTGGGCCAACTATGTTGTCATTCTTATGTCAGATCTATTGACCCATCAGTAGTGATGACACAACTAACATTCTCCGTCACATAGTCCCCGTCACACAGTCTCCGTCACATTGGAGTCTGCCACAAAAGGTGCAATTTCCTGGCCGGCATCTCTTCATCATCCATGGGGGTTGATTTGTTGGAAGACAAAATTGTAACAATATGTGACAACGATTTTTCCGCAGGTGACAACTTGTCAGTCTACTGTACCTCAACTGTACTTAGTCGCCTCTACTGTACCTCAACTGTACTTAGTCACCTCTACTGTACCCCAACTGTACTTAGTCGCCTCTACTGTACCCAAACTGTACTTAGTCGCCTCTACTGTACCCAAACTGTACTTAGTCACCTCTATTGTACCCAAACTGTAATTAGTTGCCTCTACTGTACTTAGTCGCCTCTACTGTACCCCAACTGTACTTAGTCGCCTCTACTGTGCCCCAACTGTACTTAGTCGCCTCTACTGTGCCCCAACTGTACTTAGTCGCCTCTACTGTGCCCCAACTGTACTTAGTCACCTCTACTGGGCCCCAACTGTACTTAGTCGCCTCTACTGTGCTCCAACTGTACTTAGTCGCCTCTACTGTGCCGCAACTGTACTTAGTCGCCTTCAACGACATGCTTGAAAATAAGACACTGGCCCTATTCTTTGCCATTAACTAGAAGTTCAAGAAAGTAAGTTGTCATACAAGCCCGTCACAATATTATTCTATACATCCTTCCCAGAACCCCACAGCACATGTGATTCCAAGCTCTAACTTAATACCTTGTTCCCCCCCACTGGATGGTGGGTGTTATAATTTATCTTACCACCTTTAACACTAAGACATAATTTGTTTTTAGCTCTCAATTAAACAAGAACTCAACATCACCTTTAACACTAAGATATTATGTCTTTTAGCTGACAATTAAACAAGTACTCACTCTGGATGCCTATTAAACATGATTGGAAGGTACTCATCCACAGGCACCATCTTTGACAAAGGTTTCTGATCTAGCAGTTTTCGTGCACCCCGGATAGACAATATGTAACTGATTGTCCAAAGGAATATTGTGGCCACGCTAACCGATCGCTTCCCTCTACCATTGTCTCTAAGTCTTTGCGTAAACGTTTCGTTCCCAAATATCTGTGGACAGTATCATTCATGTAAATACTTCTTAGATTTATTGTAAACAATATCATATTTCACAACTGTAAAGTTAAATCCTAAGGATCACCTTTGTTGTGCAGTCACACAGGAACACAGTGTTTCAAGTCTGTGCTAACTTAATGACAATGGTTCCTGAATGTGGAAGGTTTGAAGGTCGCACTATTTGCTTATCAGACTAACCAATATGCAACAGTAAACTAGCAATACAGTCAAAGTCCGATGTATTAGGCTATTAGCGCAAATAAATCGGAAACACAATGCATTTCCATTCTCTGGACTACATCCTACTTGAAATCTTGTAGGATCATTGTCCTGCAACAAGAGAGTTCCAGTGGGAGTTTGGGAAATTATGTAACCTAGTAGGATGGATCATTGTCCTGCAACAAGAGAGTTCCAGTGGGAGTTTGAGAAATTATGTAACCTAGTAGGATGGATCATTGTCCTGCAACAAGAGAGTTCCAGTGGGAGTTTGAGAATGAACAATGAAGAAACAATAGAACCCATGCCAATATAATGAGAATTTCTACTTGTGAATGACCCCCATCTCATTTCATCTGTACATTTCTTCTTCTTCTGCATTCGTTCTCAAACTCCTTCAGATTAGCAGGATGTAGTCCGGAGAATGGAATGTGTTGTGTCATGGTTTACAGCAAAGCTGCGATATCTGCACCTTTCGGCCTGATACATCCAACTTCAGCATGGCTTTGGGTCACTGACCCTTTTTAATGGGACAGCCAACTCCATCCCATAACCTCCTTAGTCACCTCGTATGACATGCATGAAAGGTACACGGTGTTGCTATTCTTTTCTCCCCTTTCGGGCCCCAACAACACACGGGTGGTAAAAATATGTGAAGAAATAGATTAAAAAAATAAATCATAATTTTAAAATACGAATTTAAAATATATATTTTATCAGTAATTATTTATACTATTATTTCTACTTTTCTAATTCTTTTATTTTGTTGTTTAATTTATATAATAATCTTTTACGCACTCTTATATCTTTATAAGTAACTTTACTAGGATCAATTTGTTTGATATATTTTTTATTATATTTCTGAATTATTTCATTAATTTATCACCACCAATTATTGTTTCATATTCATTCATTAAACATTGTTTTTCTTCTAATTCTTCTTCATACTCAATCATTTGTTCACCAACTATTTTAAAAACTTCTTTATTAATCGTATTTTTTACAATATATTGTTTTAATAAATAATCTTTTGTTTTATAATTTGGTTTTTCATGTTTTTTTTATTTGTTCTTTAATTTCATCACTTTTATTTTTTTTAACAAATAATTTTAGTTCTTCCATTTTTAGAGAATGAAATTCTCAACATCAAATATAACAATAAATTATTTACACTTCTTCTATTGCTTTATTAACATTAAATAATTTATTATTATCCCTTCCATTACCAATTTTCTCTTTTATTTTTTTAACTTTTAATTTCCTTGTTTCTTTATTTATTTTTAATGTTTCTTTATTACTAATTTCAATATTTTTTTATTCTTGTTACTTTTTAAAAGGAATATCATATTTATATGGAAATTTTACATTTAAATCTTGTCTTATTCTTTTTTATTGTAGAAGAAGAAATACCTAATTTACTACAAATCTGATCTTGTGATAAATTAGGTTGTTCGGTTTTAATATTCATAAATTTAATAATCTATCTATTGTCTATTGTCTTTCCCTAGGTGGTTTGTGATCCACTCTTGCAGTTAAGTGTAAGGGTGATTGGAGCTCGAGCTTGTGTTCTAAAGCCAGATGTGTGGCCTCGGCTGTGCTATGACCGTGTCTGTTAAGGATGTCCCTGATGTTTTCTATCCATCTTTTCCATGGTCTTCCTCTGGCCTTGTACCCTGATCTCATTTGGTTATATGCTTGTATGGGCAACTTTCGTGATGCATTCTCATAATGTGGCCAAACCACTTGATCTGTTCTCTCTCTATGTAATCTGTACAAGATGTTATACCTATTCTTTCCCTGATATATTCATTTCACAATCTATCAATTTAATAATCATATTTGTTTTATATGCATTATTCATATTTTCAGGAGTCATTTCACTTAAAAGTTTTAATTCGTTTAAATCCATTTTATAAGAGAATAAAAAAGTAAATAGAGGTCAAATTAGTTGACTGTCATCCTATTATTTTATTTCATGTAAATTTTTCATAATTTCTCTATTATGATAAATTACAGTTTAATAAGATAGAATAATCATTACAAATACTATAAAATCTTATGTATTCATTATTAGTTGATTTACATCTATTAAATTTTTCTTTAGCAAAAGCAAGAAATTCTGTATTCACTATTATTTCTACTTTTTCACTATTATATCTACTTTTTCACTATTATATCTACTTTTTCCCTATTATATCTACTTTTTCACTATTATATCTACTTTTTCCCTATTATATCTACTTTTTCACTATTATATCTACTTTTTCACTATTATATCTATTTTCCTATTATATCTACTTTTTCACTATTATATCTACTTTTTCACTATTATATCTACTTTTTCCCTATTATATCAATTTTCCCTATTATATCTACTTTTTCACTATTATATCTACTTTTTCCCTATTATATCTACTTTTTCACTATTATATCTACTTTTTCACTATTATATCTACTTTTTCACTATTATACCTATTTTCCTATTATATCTACTTTTTCACTATTATATCTACGTTTTCCCTATTATATCTACTTTTTCACTATTATATCTACTTTTAAGCATAAATCATAATTCTCCAAGTGTATAATAATATGTTTTATTTCTATTTTCTGGATGGTTGGTTGGTTGCTGATCCAGCGGTCCATGGGATCATGCCCTATGACCTAATGCCATTAAATGGCATTATATTGCTGGGAAGTATGTGGATTTTTGGCCCACCCAGGGACAGAGCCAGAGAATAACTATCACACCTCCAGGAAGGTAGGTTTCAACCTATGCACTGCTCCCAGCCATTGTAGCCAAGATAGGGATCACTGTACTCATTCCCCACCATCAATTGACTACAAGTTATGCCGAACCTCTTTATTGCTCCAGGCATGCAACCAAATGTTCAAGTCAAAAGGATTGTCACGTCTTGAGTCACTGTGCCTCTATGATGGGTCTAAGCCATAGGAAAAAACAGTGCTGTCAGTTTCCTCCTCCCAAGTGCTGCATAGTACATCTCTGGCTCCCTCCCAGTCACAGGGGGTGCATACATATATATGCAGGCAAACATGAAACACATTTCAACAACAAAATAAATGCACAATTGTATAGATGACGTACCATGAAGCTTCTCTAAGAAGATAACCTCAATATAATGGCATGTCATTCCCTAAGGTTTTCTGTTGCATGGGTGGTTTGTCTAGTGGGCCATTGGTGAGACCCATAGACGCAACCACATGCATATTTCCTTTTTCTAAATCATCTAAATAATTTAATATTCTATCACATATATCAATAATTTCATGATTTGGACTTTTTTAAAGAAAAATATATTTTATTTTTTTCTACATTAATTATTTAATTTAATCTTTTTTCTAAATCTTCTGGGACTTTCTTTTTCTTCGTTTTAATGGAGGTAGAATTTTTATATTCTTCACATATATTTAAATTCAAATTATTTTCTTTTTCAAATATTTCAACAAATTTCTTAAATGTATCTAGTTTATCATTAGAAATATATTTTTTGATTTTCTTTTTCAAACTTTTCAACATATTTCATAAATGTATCTAGTTTATCACTAGAAATATAAATTTTTCATTTTCAAAATTTCTAACAAATTTCTTAAATGTATCTAGTTTATCATTAGAAATATATTTTTTGATTTTCTTTTTCAAACTTTTCAACATATTTCATAAATGTATCTAGTTTATCATTAGAAATATATTTTTTGATCTTCATTTTCAAACTTTTCAACACATTTCATAAATGTATCTAGTTTATCACTAGAAATATATTTTTTGATTTTCTTTTTCAAACTTTTCAACATATTTCATAAATGTATCTAGTTTATCACTAGAAATAAATATATTTTTTACATTTTCAAACTTTTCAACACATTTCATTAATGTATCTAATTTATCATTAGAAAAATATTTCTTTGATTTTGAAACTTTTCAACACATTTCATAAATGTATCTAGTTTATCAGTAGAAAAATATTTTTTTATTTTCTTTGTCAAACTTTTCAAAAGATCTCATAAATGTATCTAGTTTATCATTAGAAATATATTTTTTGATTTTCTTTGTCAAACATTTCAACACATTTCATAAAAGTATCTATAACATTAGAAATATATTTATTTGATTTTCAAACTTTTCAACACATTTCATAAATGTATCTACCGGTAGATTATCACTAGAAATATATCTTTTCATTTTCTTTTTAAAACTTTTCAACACATTTCATAAATGTATATAGTTTATCATTAGAAATATATTTTTTTTAATTTTCTTGTTCAAACTTTTCAACATATTTCATAAATGTATCAAGTTTATCACTAGAAATATATTTTTTGTTTTTCTTTTCAAAACTTTTCAACACAATTCATAAATGTATCTAGTTTATCATTAGAAATATATTTTTTTTAAATTTCAAACTTTTCAACACATTTCATAAATGTATCTAGTTTATCATTAGAAATATATTTTATAATTTTAAAACTTTTCAACACATTTCATAAATGTATTTATACCAGTAGTTTATTATTAGAAATATTTTTTTTGATTTTCTTTTTCAAACTTTTCAATACATCTCATGAATGTATCTACCAGTAGATTATCACTAGAAATATATCTTTTCATTTTCTTTTTCAAACTTTTCAAACCATTTCATAAATGTATATAGTTTATCATTAGAAATTTGATTTTTTATTTTCTTTTTCAGACTTTTCAACACATTTCATAAGTGTATATAGTTTATCAATAGAAATTTGTTTTTTTATTTTCTTTTTCAAACTTTTCAACACATTTCATAAATGTATTTAGTTTATCATTAGAAATTTATTTTTTATTTTCTTTTTCAAACTTTTCAACAGATTTCATAAATGTATCTAGTTTATCATTAGAAATATATTTTTTTTAAATTTCAAACTTTTCAACACATTTCATAAATGTATCTAGTTTATCACTAGAAATATATTTTTTGACTTTCTTTTTCAAACTTTTCAACAGATTTCATAAATGTATCTAGTTTATTATTAGAAATATATTTTTTTGATTTTTTTTCCCAAACATTTCAACCCATTTCATAAATGTATCTACCGGTAGATTATCACTAGAAATATATCTTTTTATTTTCTTATTCAAACATTTTAACATATTTCATAAATGTATCTAGTTTATCACTAGTAATATATTTTTTGATTTTCATTTCCAAACTTTTCAACACATTTCATAAATGTATCTAGTTTATCATTAGAAATATATTTTTCTTAGATTTAAAACTTTTCAACACATTTCATAAATGTATCTAGTTTATCATTAGAAATATATCTTTTTATTTTCGTGTTCAAACTTTTCAACACATCTCATAAATATATCTAGTTTATCATTAGAAATATATTTTTTCATTTTCTTTTTCAAACTTTTCAATACATCTCATAAATATATCTAGTTTAACACTAGAAATATATTTTTTTTAAATTTCTAACTTTTTAACACATTTCATAAATGTATCTATTTTATAAATTTTTTTTGTTTTGATTTTGAAACATTTCAGGACATCTCATAAATGTATCTGCTGGTAGTTTTCCACTAGAAGTATATTTTTTAATTTTTTTTTCAAACTTATCAACACATTTTATAACTGTATCTAGTTTATCATAAGAAATAAATTTTTTTTATTTTCTTGTTCAAACTTTTCAACATATTTCATAAATGTATCTAGTTTATCATTAGAAATATATTTTTTGATTTTCTTTTTCAAACTTTTCAACATATTTCATAAATGTATCTAGTTTATCATTAGAAATATATTTTTTGATCTTCATTTTCAAACTTTTCAACACATTTCATAAATGTATCTAGTTTATCACTAGAAATATATTTTTTGATTTTCTTTTTCAAACTTTTCAACATATTTCATAAATGTATCTAGTTTATCACTAGAAATAAATATATTTTTTACATTTTCAAACTTTTCAACACATTTCATTAATGTATCTAATTTATCATTAGAAAAATATTTCTTTGATTTTGAAACTTTTCAACACATTTCATAAATGTATCTAGTTTATCAGTAGAAAAATATTTTTTTATTTTCTTTGTCAAACTTTTCAAAAGATCTCATAAATGTATCTAGTTTATCATTAGAAATATATTTTTTGATTTTCTTTGTCAAACATTTCAACACATTTCATAAAAGTATCTATAACATTAGAAATATATTTATTTGATTTTCAAACTTTTCAACACATTTCATAAATGTATCTACCGGTAGATTATCACTAGAAATATATCTTTTCATTTTCTTTTTAAAACTTTTCAACACATTTCATAAATGTATATAGTTTATCATTAGAAATATATTTTTTTTAATTTTCTTGTTCAAACTTTTCAACATATTTCATAAATGTATCAAGTTTATCACTAGAAATATATTTTTTGTTTTTCTTTTCAAAACTTTTCAACACAATTCATAAATGTATCTAGTTTATCATTAGAAATATATTTTTTTTAAATTTCAAACTTTTCAACACATTTCATAAATGTATCTAGTTTATCATTAGAAATATATTTTATAATTTTAAAACTTTTCAACACATTTCATAAATGTATTTATACCAGTAGTTTATTATTAGAAATATTTTTTTTGATTTTCTTTTTCAAACTTTTCAATACATCTCATGAATGTATCTACCAGTAGATTATCACTAGAAATATATCTTTTCATTTTCTTTTTCAAACTTTTCAAACCATTTCATAAATGTATATAGTTTATCATTAGAAATTTGATTTTTTATTTTCTTTTTCAGACTTTTCAACACATTTCATAAGTGTATATAGTTTATCAATAGAAATTTGTTTTTTTATTTTCTTTTTCAAACTTTTCAACACATTTCATAAATGTATTTAGTTTATCATTAGAAATTTATTTTTTATTTTCTTTTTCAAACTTTTCAACAGATTTCATAAATGTATCTAGTTTATCATTAGAAATATATTTTTTTTAAATTTCAAACTTTTCAACACATTTCATAAATGTATCTAGTTTATCACTAGAAATATATTTTTTGACTTTCTTTTTCAAACTTTTCAACAGATTTCATAAATGTATCTAGTTTATTATTAGAAATATATTTTTTTGATTTTTTTTCCCAAACATTTCAACCCATTTCATAAATGTATCTACCGGTAGATTATCACTAGAAATATATCTTTTTATTTTCTTATTCAAACATTTTAACATATTTCATAAATGTATCTAGTTTATCACTAGTAATATATTTTTTGATTTTCATTTCCAAACTTTTCAACACATTTCATAAATGTATCTAGTTTATCATTAGAAATATATTTTTCTTAGATTTAAAACTTTTCAACACATTTCATAAATGTATCTAGTTTATCATTAGAAATATATCTTTTTATTTTCGTGTTCAAACTTTTCAACACATCTCATAAATATATCTAGTTTATCATTAGAAATATATTTTTTCATTTTCTTTTTCAAACTTTTCAATACATCTCATAAATATATCTAGTTTAACACTAGAAATATATTTTTTTTAAATTTCTAACTTTTTAACACATTTCATAAATGTATCTATTTTATAAATTTTTTTTGTTTTGATTTTGAAACATTTCAGGACATCTCATAAATGTATCTGCTGGTAGTTTTCCACTAGAAGTATATTTTTTAATTTTTTTTTCAAACTTATCAACACATTTTATAACTGTATCTAGTTTATCATAAGAAATAAATTTTTTTTATTTTCTTGTTCAAACTTTTCAACATATTTCATAAATGTATCTAGTTTATCACTAGAAATATATTTTTTGATTTTCTTTTCCAAACTTTTCAACACATTTCATAAATGTATATAGTTTATCATTAGAAATATATATTTTTTTAAATTTCAAACTTTTCAACACATTTCATAAATGTATCTAGTTTATCATTAGAAATATGTTTATTTTAAATTTCAAACTTTTCAACACATTTCATAAATGTATCTAGTGTATCACTAGAAATATATATTTTGATTTTCCATTCCAAACTTTTCAACACATTTCATAAATGTATCTAGTTTATTATTAGAAATATATTTTATAATTTTAAAACTTTTCAAACCATTTCATAAATGTATATAGTTTATCATTAGAAATATATTTTTTTTAAATTTCTAACTTTTCAAACCATTTCATAAATGTATATAGTTTATCATTAGAAATATTTTTTTTTCTTGTTCAAACTTTTCAACATATTTCAAAAATGTATCTAGTATATCACTATAAAAAAAAAAAAAATTTATTTTCTTTTCCAAACTTTTCAACAGATTTCATAAATGTATCTAGTTTATCATTAGAAATATATTTTTTTTAAATTTCAAACTTTTCAAACCATTTCATAAATGTATATAGTTTATCATTAGAAATATATTTTTTTTCTTGTTCAAACTTTTCAACATATTTCAAAAATGTATCTTATCTAGTATATCACTAGAAATATATTTTTTTATTTTCTTTTCCAAACTTTCAACACATTTCATAAATGTATCTAGTTTATATTACAAATAAATTTTTCTTAAATTTAAAACTTTTCAACACATTTCATAAATGTATCTAGTTTATCATTAGAAATATGTTTATTTTAAATTTCAAACTTTTCAACACATTTCATAAATGTATCTAGTTCATCACTAGAAATATATTTTTTGATTTTCCATTCCAAACTTTTCAAAACATTTCATAAATGTATCTAGTATATCATTAGAAATATATTTTTTAATATATTTAGAAATATATTTAATAAATGTATTTAGTTTATCATTAGAAATATATTTATTATTTTCTTGTTCAAACTTTTCAACACATCTCATAAATGTATCTAGTTTATCATTAGAAATATATTTTTGGCATTTTCAAACTTTTCAACACATTTCATAAGTGTATATAGTTTGTCAATAGAAATTTGTTTTTTTATTTTCTTTTTCAAACTTTTCAACACATTTCATAAATGTATTTAGTTTATCACTAGAAATATATTTTTATATTTTCTTTTCCAAACTTTTCAACACATTTTATAAATGTATCTAGTTTATCATTAGAAATTTATTTTTTATTTTCTTTTTCAAACTTTTCAACACATCTCATAAATATATCTAGTTTATCATTAGAAATATATTTTTTCATTTTCTTTTTCAAACTTTTCAATACATCTCATAAATATATCTAGTTTAACACCAGAAATATATTTTTTTTAAATTTCTAACTTCTTAACACATTTCATAAATGTATCTATTTTATAAATTTTTTTTGTTTTGATTTTGAAACATTTCAGGACATCTCATAAATGTATCTACTGGTAGTTTTCCACTAGAAGTATATTTTTAAATTTTCTTTTGCAAACTTATCAACACATTTTATAAATGTATCTAGTTTATCATTAGAAATATATTTTTTTGATTTTCAAACTTTTCTACACATTTCATAAGTGTATACAGTTTATCAATAGAAATTTATTTCTTTTTTTTCATTTTGAAACTTTTCAACACATTTCAGAAATGTATCTAGTTTATCTTTAGAAATATATTTTTTTATTTTCTTTTTCAAACTTTTCAACACATCTCATAAATGTAACTACCAGTAGTTTCTCATTAGAAATATATTTTTTTATTTTGAAACTTTTCAACACATCTCATAAATGTATCTACCGGTAGATTATCACTAGAAATATATCTTTTCATTTTCTTTTTCAAACTTTTCAACACATCTCATAAATGTATATAGTTTATCACTAGAAATATATTTTTTGATTTACTTTTCCAAACTTTTCAACACATTTCATAAATGTATATAGTTTATCACTAGAAATATATTTTTTGAATTTCTTTTCCAAACTTTTCAACACATTTCATAAATGTATCTAATTTATCATTAGAAATATTTTTTTTGATTTTCAAACTTTTCAACTCATCTCATAAATATATCTAGTTTATCATTAGAAATATATATTTTGATTTTCCTTTTCAAACTTATCAACACATTTCATAAATGTATCTAGTTTATCATTAGAAATATATTTTTTGATTTTGAAACTTTTCAACACATTTCATAAATGTATCTACCAGTAGTTTATTATTAGAAATATATTTTTTGATTTTCTTTTTCAAACTTTTCAATACATCTCATAAATGTATCTACCGGTAGATTATGACTAGAAATATATCTTTTCATTTTCTTTTTCAAACTTTTTAACACATTTCATAAATGTATATAGTTTATTATTAGAAATATTTTTTTTAATTTTCTTGTTCAAATTTTTCAACACATTTTATAAATTAATATAGTTTATCATTAGAAATATATTTTTTTTATTTTCTTGTTCAAACTTATCAACACATTTCATAAATGTATCTAGTTTATCATTAGGAATATTTTTTTTTGTTTTTCAAACTTTTCAACACATTTCATAAATGTATCTAGTTTTATCATTAGAAATATATTTTTTTAAAATTTAAAACTTTTCAACACATCTCATAAATGAATCTACCGGTAGATTATCACTAGAAATATATCTTTTCATTTTCTTTTTCAAACTTTTCAACACATTTCATAAATGTATATAGTTTATCACTAGAAATATACGAGGCGTGTTCAAATGAAAACGGGACTTGTTACACCACGCGTGATAGAGCGCACTGATATTGATGACATTTTGCACTAGTAATGAGTATCCAATAATTTACATACGGGCATGTGTTCATCTTCCCAGCATGCATATGTGCTGCAGAAGACTGTTAACAATATGGCGGGTGTGATTCCGAACCCGTCCAAAGTGAATCAGCGTGCTGTGATCCAGTTTCTTTCATTTGAAGGATGTCAAGCAGTAGACATTCATCGGAGAATGAAGGCAGCATATGGTGACAAATGTTTGTCGAGGACCAGAGTGATGGAGTGGGTGCGTATGTTTAAAGACGGACGTGAGTTAACGGCAGATCTTGCACGGCCAGGTCAGGCGCATATTGTTGCAACAGAAGAAGCCATAGCCGTGCTTGATAAAGCAGTACTGACTGACCGTCGTCGGAGCATTCGTTCGCTTGCAGACGTGAAGACTGCGGTGACCACATGGTTCAGAGAACAGCCACGCAACTTTTTCTCGGACGGCATTCGACGTCTACCTAAACAGTGGGATGCTTGCCTAAATGCATACGGAGATTTTTTCTGATGAAGCCAGGTGCAATCTTATTCACAAGTGGTTGCTTTGTTCAATTCCGTTGAAAATATTAAATTGCGTATGATACTTTTTAAATAAATCCACAAGTCCCGTTTTCATTTGAACACGCCTCATATTTTTTTATTTTCTTTTCCAAACTTTTCAACACATTTCATAAATGTATCTAATTTATCATTAGAAATATATTTTTTTGATTTTCAAACTTTTCAACACATCTCATAAATATATCTAGTTTATCATTAGAAATATATTTTTTTATTTTCTTTTTCAAACTTTTCAACACATTTCAGAAATGTATCTAGTTTATCATTAGAAATATATTTTTTAATTTTCTTTTTCAAACTTTTCAACACATCTCATAAATGTAACTACCAGTAGTTTCTCATTAGAAATATATTTTTTAATTTTCTTGTTCAATCTTTTCAATACATCTCATAAATGTATCTACCGTTAGATGATCACTAGAAATATATTTTTTTTATTTTCTTCTTCAAACTTTTCAATACATCTCATAAATGTATCTACCGGTAGATTATGTCTAGAAATATATCTTTTCATTTTCTTTTTCAAACTTTTCAACACATTTCATAAATGTATATAGTTTATCATTATAAATATTTTTTTATTTATTTCTTGTTCAAACTTTTCAACACATTTCATAAATGTATATAGTTTATCATTAGAAATATATTTTTTTTGATTTTCAAACTTTTCAACACATTTCATAAATGTATTTAGTTTATCACTAGAAATATATTTTTATATTTTCTTTTCCAAACTTTTCAACACATTTTATAAATGTATCTAGTTTATCATTAGAAATTTATTTTTTATTTTCTTTTTCAAACTTTTCAACACATCTCATAAATATATCTAGTTTATCATTAGAAATATATTTTTTCATTTTCTTTTTCAAACTTTTCAATACATCTCATAAATATATCTAGTTTAACACCAGAAATATATTTTTTTTAAATTTCTAACTTCTTAACACATTTCATAAATGTATCTATTTTATAAATATTTTTTGTTTTGATTTTGAAACATTTCAGGACATCTCATAAATGTATCTACTGGTAGTTTTCCACTAGAAGTATATTTTTAAATTTTCTTTTGCAAACTTATCAACACATTTTATAAATGTATCTAGTTTATCATTAGAAATATATTTTTTTGATTTTCAAACTTTTCTACACATTTCATAAGTGTATACAGTTTATCAATAGAAATTTATTTCTTTTTTTTCATTTTGAAACTTTTCAACACATTTCAGAAATGTATCTAGTTTATCTTTAGAAATATATTTTTTTATTTTCTTTTTCAAACTTTTCAACACATCTCATAAATGTAACTACCAGTAGTTTCTCATTAGAAATATATTTTTTTATTTTGAAACTTTTCAACACATCTCATAAATGTATCTACCGGTAGATTATCACTAGAAATATATCTTTTCATTTTCTTTTTCAAACTTTTCAACACATCTCATAAATGTATATAGTTTATCACTAGAAATATATTTTTTGATTTACTTTTCCAAACTTTTCAACACATTTCATAAATGTATATAGTTTATCACTAGAAATATATTTTTTGAATTTCTTTTCCAAACTTTTCAACACATTTCATAAATGTATCTAATTTATCATTAAAAATATTTTTTTTGATTTTCAAACTTTTCAACTCATCTCATAAATATATCTAGTTTATCATTAGAAATATATATTTTGATTTTCCTTTTCAAACTTATCAACACATTTCATAAATGTATCTAGTTTATCATTAGAAATATATTTTTTGATTTTGAAACTTTTCAACACATTTCATAAATGTATCTACCAGTAGTTTATTATTAGAAATATATTTTTTGATTTTCTTTTTCAAACTTTTCAATACATCTCATAAATGTATCTACCGGTAGATTATGACTAGAAATATATCTTTTCATTTTCTTTTTCAAACTTTTTAACACATTTCATAAATGTATATAGTTTATTATTAGAAATATTTTTTTTAATTTTCTTGTTCAAATTTTTCAACACATTTTATAAATTAATATAGTTTATCATTAGAAATATATTTTTTTTATTTTCTTGTTCAAACTTATCAACACATTTCATAAATGTATCTAGTTTATCATTAGGAATATTTTTTTTTGTTTTTCAAACTTTTCAACACATTTCATAAATGTATCTAGTTTTATCATTAGAAATATATTTTTTTTAAATTTAAAACTTTTCAACACATCTCATAAATGAATCTACCGGTAGATTATCACTAGAAATATATCTTTTCATTTTCTTTTTCAAACTTTTCAACACATTTCATAAATGTATATAGTTTATCACTAGAAATATACGAGGCGTGTTCAAATGAAAACGGGACTTGTTACACCACGCGTGATAGAGCGCACTGATATTGATGACATTTTGCACTAGTAATGAGTATCCAATAATTTACATACGGGCACGTGTTCATCTTCCCAGCATGCATATGTGCTGCAGAAGACTGTTAACAATATGGCGGGTGTGATTCCGAACCCGTCCAAAGTGAATCAGCGTGCTGTGATCCAGTTTCTTTCATTTGAAGGATGTCAAGCAGTAGACATTCATCGGAGAATGAAGGCAGCATATGGTGACAAATGTTTGTCGAGGACCAGAGTGATGGAGTGGGTGCGTATGTTTAAAGACGGACGTGAGTTAACGGCAGATCTTGCACGGCCAGGTCAGGCGCATATTGTTGCAACAGAAGAAGCCATAGCCGTGCTTGATAAAGCAGTACTGACTGACCGTCGTCGGAGCATTCGTTCGCTTGCAGACGTGAAGACTGCGGTGACCACATGGTTCAGAGAACAGCCACGCAACTTTTTCTCGGACGGCATTCGACGTCTACCTAAACAGTGGGATGCTTGCCTAAATGCATACGGAGATTTTTTCTGATGAAGCCAGGTGCATTCTTATTCACAAGTGGTTGCTTTGTTCAATTCCGTTGAAAATATTAAATTGCGTATGATACTTTTTAAATAAATCCACAAGTCCCGTTTTCATTTGAACACGCCTCGTATTTTTTTATTTTCTTTTCCAAACTTTTCAACACATTTCATAAATGTATCTAATTTATCATTAGAAATATATTTTTTTGATTTTCAAACTTTTCAACACATCTCATAAATATATCTAGTTTATCATTAGAAATATATTTTTTTATTTTCTTTTTCAAACTTTTCAACACATTTCAGAAATGTATCTAGTTTATCATTAGAAATATATTTTTTAATTTTCTTTTTCAAACTTTTCAACACATCTCATAAATGTAACTACCAGTAGTTTCTCATTAGAAATATATTTTTTAATTTTCTTGTTCAATCTTTTCAATACATCTCATAAATGTATCTACCGTTAGATGATCACTAGAAATATATTTTTTTTATTTTCTTCTTCAAACTTTTCAATACATCTCATAAATGTATCTACCGGTAGATTATGTCTAGAAATATATCTTTTCATTTTCTTTTTCAAACTTTTCAACACATTTCATAAATGTATATAGTTTATCATTATAAATATTTTTTTATTTATTTCTTGTTCAAACTTTTCAACACATTTCATAAATGTATATAGTTTATCATTAGAAATATATTTTTTTTGATTTTCAAACTTTTCAACACATTTCATAAGTGTATATAGTTTATCAATAGAAATATATTTTTTTATTTTCTTTTTCAAACTTTTCAACACATCTCATAAATTATCTACCGGTAGTTTATCATTAGAAATATATTTTTTTATTTTCTACTTCAAACTTTTCAACACATCTCATAAATGTATCTTCAGGTAGATGATCACTAGAAATATATCTTTTTATTTCCTTTTTCAAACTTTTCAACACATTTCATAAATGTATATAGTTTTTATCATTAGAAATATTTTTTGATTTTCTTTTTCAAACCTTTCAACATATTTCATAAATGTATCTAGTTTATCACTAGAAATATATTTTTTGATTTTCTTTTTCAAACTTTTCAATACATCTCATAAATGTATCTACCGGTAGATTATCACTAGAAATATATCTTTTCATTTTCTTTTTCAAACTTTTTAACACATTTCATAAATGTATATAGTTTATCATTAGAAATATTTTTTTAAATTTTCTTGTTCAAATTTTTCAACACATTTTATAAATTAATATAGTTTATCAATCAACACATTTCATAAATGTATCTAGTTTATCATTAGGAATATTTTTTTTTGATTTTCAAACTTTTCAACACATCTCATAAATATATCTAGTTTATCATTAGAAATATATTTTTTTATTTTCTTTTTCAAACTTTTCAACACATTTCAGAAATGTATCTAGTTTATCATTAGAAATATATTTTTTTATTTTCTTTTTCAAACTTTTCAACACATCTCATAAATGTAACTACCAGTAGTTTCTCATTAGAAATATATTTTTTAATTTTCTTGTTCAATCTTTTCAATACATCTCATAAATGTATCTACCGTTAGATGATCACTAGAAATATATTTTTTTTATTTTCTTCTTCAAACTTTTCAATACATCTCATAAATGTATCTACCGGTAGATTATGTCTAGAAATATATCTTTTCATTTTCTTTTTCAAACTTTTCAACACATTTCATAAATGTATATAGTTTATCATTATAAATATTTTTTTATTTATTTCTTGTTCAAACTTTTCAACACATTTCATAAATGTATATAGTTTATCATTAGAAATATATTTTTTTTGATTTTCAAACTTTTCAACACATTTCATAAGTGTATATAGTTTATCAATAGAAATATATTTTTTTATTTTCTTTTTCAAACTTTTCAACACATCTCATAAATTATCTACCGGTAGTTTATCATTAGAAATATATTTTTTTATTTTCTTCTTCAAACTTTTCAACACATCTCATAAATGTATCTTCAGGTAGATGATCACTAGAAATATATCTTTTTATTTTCTTTTTCAAACTTTTCAACACATTTCATAAATGTATCTAGTTTTTATCATTAGAAATATTTTTTGATTTTCTTTTTCAAACCTTTCAACATATTTCATAAATGTATCTAGTTTATCACTAGAAATATATTTTTTGATTTTCTTTTTCAAACTTTTCAATACATCTCATAAATGTATCTACCGGTAGATTATCACTAGAAATATATCTTTTCATTTTCTTTTTCAAACTTTTTAACACATTTCATAAATGTATATAGTTTATCATTAGAAATATTTTTTTAAATTTTCTTGTTCAAATTTTTCAACACATTTTATAAATTAATATAGTTTATCAATCAACACATTTCATAAATGTATCTAGTTTATCATTAGGAATATTTTTTTTTGATTTTCAAACTTTTCAACACATTTCATAAATGTATCTAGTTTTATCATTAGAAATATATTTTTTTTAAATTTAAAACTTTTCAACACATCTCGTAAATGTATCTACCGGTAGATTATCACTAGAAATATATCTTTTCATTTTCTTTTTCAAACTTTTCAACACATTTCATAAATGTATTTAGTTTATCACTAGAAATATATTTTTTGATTTTCTTTTCCAAACTTTTCAACACATTTCATAAATGTATCTAATTTATCATTAGAAATATATTTTTTTGATTTTCAAACTTTTCAACACATCTCATAAATATATCTAGTTTATCATTAGAAATATATTTTTTTATTTTCTTTTTCAAACTTTTCAACACATCTCATAAATGTATCTACCGGTAGTTTATCATTAGAAATATATTTTTTTATTTTCTTCTTCAAACTTTTCAACACATCTCATAAATGTATCTTCAGGTAGATGATCACTAGAAATATATCTTTTTATTTTTTTTTCAAACTTTTCAACACATTTCATAAATGTATATAGTTTATCATTAGAATAATATTTTTTTTTATTTTCTTATTCAAACTTTTCAACATATTTCATAAATGTATCTAGTTTATCACTAGAAATATATTTTTTGATTTTCTTTTTCAAACCTTTCAACATATTTCATAAATGTATCTAGTTTATCACTAGAAATATATTTTTTTGATTTTCAAACTTTTCTACACATTTCATAAGTGTATACAGTTTATCAATAGAAATTTATTACTTTTTTTTCATTTTGAAACTTTTCAACACATTTCAGAACTGTATCTAGTTTATCATTAGAAATATATTTTTTAATTATCTTTTTCAAACTTTTCAACACATCTCATAAATGTAACTACCAGTAGTTTCTCATTAGAAATATATTTTTTTTTGTTGAAACTTTTCAACACATCTCATAAATGTATCTACCGGTAGATTATCACTAGAAATATATCTTTTCATTTTCTTGTTCAAACTTTTCAACACATTTCATAAATGTATATAGTTTATCATTAGAAATATATTTTTTTTGATTTTCAAACTTTTCAACACATTTCATAAATGTATATAGTTTATCATTAGAAATATATTTATTTTTATTTTCTTGTTCAAACTTTTCAACATATTTCATAAATGTATCTAGTTTATCACTAGAAATATATTTTTTGATTTTCTTTTCCAAACTTTTCAACACATTTCATAAATGTATCTAGTTTATCATTAGAAATATATTTTTTTGATTTTCAAACTTTTCTACACATTTCATAAGTGTATACAGTTTATCAATAGAAATTTATTTCTTTTTTTTCATTTTGAAACTTTTCAACACATTTCAGAAATGTATCTAGTTTATCTTTAGAAATATATTTTTTTATTTTCTTTTTCAAACTTTTCAACACATCTCATAAATGTAACTACCAGTAGTTTCTCATTAGAAATATATCTTTTAATTTTCTTGTTCAATCTTTTCAATACATCTCATAAATGTATTTACCGTTAGATGATCACTAGAAATATATTTTTTTATTTTCTTCTTCAAACTTTTCAATACATCTCATAAATGTATCTACCGGTAGAATATGTCTAGAAATATATCTTTTCATTTTCTTTTTCAAACTTTTCAACACATTTCATAAATGTATATAGTTTATCATTATAAATATTTTTTTATTTTTTTCTTGTTCAAACTTTTCAACACATTTCATAAATGTATATAGTTTATCATTAGAAATATATTTTTTTTTGATTTTCAAACTTTTCAACACATTTCATAAGTGTATATAGTTTATCAATAGAAATTAAAATTTTGATTTTATTTTTGAAATTTTTCAACACATCTCATAAATGTAACTACCAGTAGTTTCTCATTAGAAATATATCTTTTAATTTTCTTGTTCAATCTTTTCAATACATCTCATAAATGTATCTACCGTTAGATGATCACTAGAAATATATTTTTTTATTTTCTTCTTCAAACTTTTCAATACATCTCATAAATGTATCTACTGGTAGATTATGTCTAGAAATATATCTTTTCATTTTCTTTTTCAAACTTTTCAACACATTTCATAAATGTATATAGTTTATCATTATAAATATTTTTTTATTTTTTTCTTGTTCAAACTTTTCAACACATTTCATAAATGTATATAGTTTATCATTAGAAATATATTTTTTTGGATTTTCAAACCTTTCAACACATTTCATAAGTGTATATAGTTTATCAATAGAAATATATTTTTTTATTTTCTTTTTCAAACTTTTCAACACATCTCATAAATGTATCTACCGGTAGTTTATCATTAGAAATATATTTTTTTATTTTCTTCTTCAAACTTTTCAACACATCTCATAAATGTATCTTCAGGTAGATGATCACTAGAAATATATCTTTTTATTTTCTTTTTCAAACTTTTCAACACATTTCATAAATGTATCTAGTTTTTATCATTAGAAATATTTTTTGATTTTCTTTTTCAAACCTTTCAACATATTTCATAAATGTATCTAGTTTATCACTAGAAATATATTTTTTGATTTTCTTTTTCAAACTTTTCAATACATCTCATAAATGTATCTACCGGTAGATTATCACTAGAAATATATCTTTTCATTTTCTTTTTCAAACTTTTTAACACATTTCATAAATGTATATAGTTTATCATTAGAAATATTTTTTTAAATTTTCTTGTTCAAATTTTTCAACACATTTTATAAATTAATATAGTTTATCAATCAACACATTTCATAAATGTATCTAGTTTATCATTAGGAATATTTTTTTTTGATTTTCAAACTTTTCAACACATTTCATAAATGTATCTAGTTTTATCATTAGAAATATATTTTTTTTAAATTTAAAACTTTTCAACACATCTCGTAAATGTATCTACCGGTAGATTATCACTAGAAATATATCTTTTCATTTTCTTTTTCAAACTTTTCAACACATTTCATAAATGTATATAGTTTATCACTAGAAATATATTTTTTGATTTTCTTTTCCAAACTTTTCAACACATTTCATAAATGTATCTAATTTATCATTAGAAATATATTTTTTTGATTTTCAAACTTTTCAACACATCTCATAAATATATCTAGTTTATCATTAGAAATATATTTTTTTATTTTCTTTTTCAAACTTTTCAACACATCTCATAAATGTATCTACCGGTAGTTTATCATTAGAAATATATTTTTTTATTTTCTTCTTCAAACTTTTCAACACATCTCATAAATGTATCTTCAGGTAGATGATCACTAGAAATATATCTTTTTATTTTTTTTTCAAACTTTTCAACACATTTCATAAATGTATATAGTTTATCATTAGAATAATATTTTTTTTTATTTTCTTATTCAAACTTTTCAACATATTTCATAAATGTATCTAGTTTATCACTAGAAATATATTTTGTAATTTTCTTTTTCAAACCTTTCAACATATTTCATAAATGTATCTAGTTTATCACTAGAAATATATTTTTTTGATTTTCAAACTTTTCCACACATTACATAAGTGTATACAGTTTATCAATAGAAATTTATTTCTTTTTTTTCATTTTGAAACTTTTCAACACATTTCAGAACTGTATCTAGTTTATCACTAGAAATATATTTTTTTATTTTCTTCTTCAAACTTTTCAATACATCTCATAAATGTATCTACCGGTAGATTATGTCTAGAAATATATCTTTTCATTTTCTTTTTCAAACTTTTCAACACATTTCATAAATGTATATAGTTTATCATTATAAATATTTTTTATTTTTTTCTTGTTCAAACTTTTCAACACATTTCATAAATGTATATAGTTTATCATTAGAAATATATTTTTTTGGATTTTCAAACCTTTCAACACATTTCATAAGTGTATATAGTTTATCACTAGAAATATATTTTTTTATTTTCTTCTTCAAACTTTTCAATACATCTCATAAATGTATCTACTGGTAGATTATGTCTAGAAATATATCTTTTCATTTTCTTTTTCAAACTTTTCAACACATTTCATAAATGTATATAGTTTATCATTATAAATATTTTTTTATTTTTTTCTTGTTCAAACTTTTCAACACATTTCATAAATGTATATAGTTTATCATTAGAAATATATTTTTTTGGATTTTCAAACCTTTCAACACATTTCATAAGTGTATATAGTTTATCAATAGAAATATATTTTTTTATTTTCTTTTTCAAACTTTTCAACACATCTCATAAATGTATCTACCGGTAGTTTATCATTAGAAATATATTTTTTTATTTTCTTCTTCAAACTTTTCAACACATCTCATAAATGTATCTTCAGGTAGATGATCACTAGAAATATATCTTTTTATTTTTTGTTCAAACTTTTCAACACATTTCATAAATGTATCTAGTTTTTATCATTAGAAATATTTTTTGATTTTCTTTTTCAAACCTTTCAACATATTTCATAAATGTATCTAGTTTATCACTAGAAATATTTTTTGATTTTCTTTTTCAAACCTTTCAACATATTTCATAAATGTATCTACCGGTAGATTATCACTAGAAATATATCTTTTCATTTTCTTTTTCAAACTTTTTAACACATTTCATAAATGTATATAGTTTATCATTAGAAATATTTTTTTTAATTTTCTTGTTCAAATTTTTCAACACATTTTATAAATTAATATAGTTTATCATTAGAAATATTTTTTTTAATTTTCTTGTTCAAATTTTTCAACACATTTTATAAATTAATATAGTTTATCATTAGAAAATTTTTAAAAATTTATTTTCTAGTTCAAACTTATCAACACATTTCATAAATGTATCTAGTTTATCATTAGGAATATTTTTTTTTGATTTTCAAACTTTTCAACACATTTCATAAATGTATCTAGTTTTATCATTAGAAATATATTTTTTTTAAATTTAAAACTTTTCAACACATCTCATAATTGTATCTACCGGTAGATTATCACTAGAAATATATCTTTTCATTTTCTTTTTCAAACTTTTCAACACATTTCATAAATGTATATAGTTTATCACTAGAAATATATTTTTTGATTTTCTTTTCCAAACTTTTCAACACATTTCATAAATGTATCTAATTTATCATTAGAAATATATTTTTTTGATTTTCAAACTTTTCAACACATCTCATAAATATATCTAGTTTATCATTAGAAATATATTTTTTTATTTTCTTTTTCAAACTTTTCAACACATCTCATAAATGTATCTACCGGTAGTTTATCATTAGAAATATGTTTTTTTATTTTCTTCTTCAAACTTTTCAACACATCTCATAAATGTATCTACCGGTAGTTTATCATTACATTAGAAAATTTTTTTAAATTTATTTTCTTGTTCAAACTTATCAACACATTTCATAAATGTATCTAGTTTATCATTAGGAATATTTTTTTTTGATTTTCAAACTTTTCAACACATTTCATAAATGTATCTAGTTTTATCATTAGAAATATATTTTTTTTAAATTTAAAACTTTTCAACACATCTCATAAATGTATCTACCGGTAGATTATCACTAGAAATATATCTTTTCATTTTCTTTTTCAAACTTTTCAACACAGTTCATAAATGTATATAGTTTATCACTAGAAATATATTTTTTGATTTTCTTTTCCAAACTTTTCAACACATTTCATAAATGTATCTAATTTATCATTAGAAATATATTTTTTTGATTTTCAAACTTTTCAACACATCTCATAAATATATCTAGTTTATCATTAGAAATATATTTTTTTATTTTCTTTTTCAAACTTTTCAACACATCTCATAAATGTATCTACCGGTAGTTTATCATTAGAAATATATTTTTTTATTTTCTTCTTCAAACTTTTCAACACATCTCATAAATGTATCTACCGGTAGTTTATCATTAGAAATATATTTTTTTATTTTCTTTTTCAAACTTTTCAACACATTTCATAAATGTATATAGTTTATCATTAGAAATATATTTATATTTATTTTCTTGTTCAAACTTTTCAACATATTTCATAAATGTATCTAGTTTATCACTAGAAATATATTTTTTGATTTTCTTTTCCAAACTTTTCAACACATTTCATAAATGTATCTAGTTTATCATTAGAAATATATTTTTTTGATTTTCAAACTTTTCTACACATTTCATAAGTGTATACAGTTTATCAATAGAAATTTATTTCTTTTTTTTCATTTTGAAACTTTTCAACACATTTCAGAAATGTATCTAGTTTATCTTTCGAAATATATTTTTTTATTTTCTTTTTCAAACTTTTCAACACATCTCATAAATGTAACTACCAGTAGTTTCTCATTAGAAATATATTTTTTAATTTTCTTGTTCAATCTTTTCAATACATCTCATAAATGTATCTACCGTTAGATGATCACTAGAAATATATTTTTTTATTTTCTTCTTCAAACTTTTCAATACATCTCATAAATGTATCTACCGGTAGATTATGTCTAGAAATATATCTTTTCATTTTCTTTTTCAAACTTTTCAACACATTTCATAAATGTATATAGTTTATCATTATAAATATTTTTTTATTTTTTTCTTGTTCAAACTTTTCAACACATTTCATAAATGTATCTAGTTTTCATCATTAGAAATATTTTTTGATTTTCTTTTTCAAACCTTTCAACATATTTCATAAATGTATCTAGTTTATCACTAGAAATATATTTTTTGATTTTCTTTTTCAAACTTTTCAATACATCTCATAAATGTATCTACGGGTAGATTATCACTAGAAATATATCTTTTCATTTTCTTTTTCAAACTTTTTAACACATTTCATAAATGTATATAGTTTATCATTATAAATATTTTTTTTTATTTTTTTCTTGTTCAAACTTTTCAACACATTTCATAAATGTATATAGTTTATCATTAGAAATATTTTTTTTTTGATTTTCAAACTTTTCAACACATTTCATAAGTGTATATAGTTTATCAATAGAAATATATTTTCTTATTTTCTTTTTCAAACTTTTCAACACATCTCATAAATTATCTACCGGTAGTTTATCATTAGAAATATATTTTTTTATTTTCTTCTTCAAACTTTTCAATACATCTCATAAATGTATCTTCAGGTAGATGATCACTAGAAATATATCTTTTTATTTCCTTTTTCAAACTTTTCAACACATTTCATAAATGTATCTAGTTTTTATCATTAGAAATATTTTTTGATTTTCTTTTTCAAACCTTTCAACATATTTCATAAATGTATCTAGTTTATCATTAGAAATATATTTTTTTATTTTCTTCTTCAAACTTTTCAACACATCTCATAAATGTATCTACCGGTAGTTTATCATTAGAAATATATTTTTTTATTTTCTTTTTCAAACTTTTCAACACATTTCATAAATGTATCTAGTTTATCATTAGAAATATATTTTTTTGATTTTCAAACTTTTCTACACATTTCATAAGTGTATACAGTTTATCAATAGAAATTTATTTCTTTTTTTTCATTTTGAAACTTTTCAACACATTTCAGAAATGTATCTAGTTTATCTTTAGAAATATATTTTTTTATTTTCTTTTTCAAACTTTTCAACACATCTCATAAATGTAACTACCAGTAGTTTCTCATTAGAAATATATTTTTTAATTTTCTTGTTCAATCTTTTCAATACATCTCATAAATGTATCTACCGTTAGATGATCACTAGAAATATATTTTTTTATTTTCTTCTTCAAACTTTTCAATACATCTCATAAATGTATCTACCGGTAGATTATGTCTAGAAATATATCTTTTCATTTTCTTTTTCAAACTTTTCAACACATTTCATAAATGTATATAGTTTATCATTATAAATATTTTATTTTTGATTTTCAAACTTTTCAACACATTTCATAAGTGTATATAGTTTATCAATAGAAATATATTTTCTTATTTTCTTTTTCAAACTTTTCAACACATCTCATAAATTATCTACCGGTAGTTTATCATTAGAAATATATTTTTTTATTTTCTTCTTCAAACTTTTCAATACATCTCATAAATGTATCTTCAGGTAGATGATCACTAGAAATATATCTTTTTATTTCCTTTTTCAAACTTTTCAACACATTTCATAAATGTATCTAGTTTTTATCATTAGAAATATTTTTTGATTTTCTTTTTCAAACCTTTCAACATATTTCATAAATGTATCTAGTTTATCACTAGAAATATATTTTTTGATTTTCTTTTTCAAACTTTTCAATACATCTCATAAATGTATCTACCGGTAGATTATCACTAGAAATATATCTTTTCATTTTCTTTTTCAAACTTTTTAACACATTTCATAAATGTATATAGTTTATCATTAGAAATATTTTTTTTAATTTTCTTGTTCAAATTTTTCAACACATTTTATAAATTAATATAGTTTATCATTAGAAAATTTTTTAAATTTATTTTCTTGTTCAAACTTATCAACACATTTCATAAATGTATCTAGTTTATCATTAGGAATATTTTTTTTTGATTTTCAAACTTTTCAACACATTTCATAAATGTATCTAGTTTTATCATTAGAAATATATTTTTTTTAAATTTAAAACTTTTCAACACATCTCATAAATGTATCTACCGGTAGATTATCACTAGAAATATATCTTTTCATTTTCTTTTTCAAACTTTTCAACACATTTCATAAATGTATATAGTTTATCACTAGAAATATATTTTTTGATTTTCTTTTCCAAACTTTTCAACACATTTCATAAATGTATCTAATTTATCATTAGAAATATATTTTTTTGATTTTCAAACTTTTCAACACATCTCATAAATATATCTAGTTTATCATTAGAAATATATTTTTTTATTTTCTTTTTCAAACTTTTCAACACATCTCATAAATGTATCTACCGGTAGTTTATCATTAGAAATATATTTTTTTATTTTCTTCTTCAAACTTTTCAACACATCTCATAAATGTATCTACCGGTAGTTTATCATTAGAAATATATTTTTTTATTTTCTTTTTCAAACTTTTCAACACATTTCATAAATGTATCTAGTTTATCATTAGAAATATATTTTTTTGATTTTCAAACTTTTCTACACATTTCATAAGTGTATACAGTTTATCAATAGAAATTTATTTCTTTTTTTTCATTTTGAAACTTTTCAACACATTTCAGAAATGTATCTAGTTTATCTTTAGAAATATATTTTTTTATTTTCTTTTTCAAACTTTTCAACACATCTCATAAATGTAACTACCAGTAGTTTCTCATTAGAAATATATTTTTTAATTTTCTTGTTCAATCTTTTCAATACATCTCATAAATGTATCTACCGTTAGATGATCACTAGAAATATATTTTTTTATTTTCTTCTTCAAACTTTTCAATACATCTCATAAATGTATCTACCGGTAGATTATGTCTAGAAATATATCTTTTCATTTTCTTTTTCAAACTTTTCAACACATTTCATAAATGTATATAGTTTATCATTATAAATATTTTTTTATTTTTTTCTTGTTCAAACTTTTCAACACATTTCATAAATGTATATAGTTTATCATTAGAAATATTTTTTTTTTGATTTTCAAACTTTTCAACACATTTCATAAGTGTATATAGTTTATCAATAGAAATATATTTTCTTATTTTCTTTTTCAAACTTTTCAACACATCTCATAAATTATCTACCGGTAGTTTATCATTAGAAATATATTTTTTTATTTTCTTCTTCAAACTTTTCAATACATCTCATAAATGTATCTTCAGGTAGATGATCACTAGAAATATATCTTTTTATTTCCTTTTTCAAACTTTTCAACACATTTCATAAATGTATCTAGTTTTTATCATTAGAAATATTTTTTGATTTTCTTTTTCAAACCTTTCAACATATTTCATAAATGTATCTAGTTTATCACTAGAAATATATTTTTTGATTTTCTTTTTCAAACTTTTCAATACATCTCATAAATGTATCTACCGGTAGATTATCACTAGAAATATATCTTTTCATTTTCTTTTTCAAACTTTTTAACACATTTCATAAATGTATATAGTTTATCATTAGAAATATTTTTTTTAATTTTCTTGTTCAAATTTTTCAACACATTTTATAAATTAATATAGTTTATCATTAGAAAATTTTTTAAAATTTATTTTCTTGTTCAAACTTATCAACACATTTCATAAATGTATCTAGTTTATCATTAGGAATATTTTTTTTTGATTTTCAAACTTTTCAACACATTTCATAAATGTATCTAGTTTTATCATTAGAAATATATTTTTTTTAAATTTAAAACTTTTCAACACATCTCATAAATGTATCTACCGGTAGATTATCACTAGAAATATATCTTTTCATTTTCTTTTTCAAACTTTTCAACACAGTTCATAAATGTATATAGTTTATCACTAGAAATATATTTTTTGATTTTCTTTTCCAAACTTTTCAACACATTTCATAAATGTATCTAATTTATCATTAGAAATATATTTTTTTGATTTTCAAACTTTTCAACACATCTCATAAATATATCTAGTTTATCATTAGAAATATATTTTTTTATTTTCTTTTTCAAACTTTTCAACACATCTCATAAATGTATCTACCGGTAGTTTATCATTAGAAATATATTTTTTTATTTTCTTCTTCAAACTTTTCAACACATCTCATAAATGTATCTACCGGTAGTTTATCATTAGAAATATATTTTTTTATTTTCTTTTTCAAACTTTTCAACACATTTCATAAATGTATATAGTTTATCATTAGAAATATATTTATATTTATTTTCTTGTTCAAACTTTTCAACATATTTCATAAATGTATCTAGTTTATCACTAGAAATATATTTTTTGATTTTCTTTTCCAAACTTTTCAACACATTTCATAAATGTATCTAGTTTATCATTAGAAATATATTTTTTTGATTTTCAAACTTTTCTACACATTTCATAAGTGTATACAGTTTATCAATAGAAATTTATTTCTTTTTTTTCATTTTGAAACTTTTCAACACATTTCAGAAATGTATCTAGTTTATCTTTCGAAATATATTTTTTTATTTTCTTTTTCAAACTTTTCAACACATCTCATAAATGTAACTACCAGTAGTTTCTCATTAGAAATATATTTTTTAATTTTCTTGTTCAATCTTTTCAATACATCTCATAAATGTATCTACCGTTAGATGATCACTAGAAATATATTTTTTTATTTTCTTCTTCAAACTTTTCAATACATCTCATAAATGTATCTACCGGTAGATTATGTCTAGAAATATATCTTTTCATTTTCTTTTTCAAACTTTTCAACACATTTCATAAATGTATATAGTTTATCATTATAAATATTTTTTTATTTTTTTCTTGTTCAAACTTTTCAACACATTTCATAAATGTATCTAGTTTTCATCATTAGAAATATTTTTTGATTTTCTTTTTCAAACCTTTCAACATATTTCATAAATGTATCTAGTTTATCACTAGAAATATATTTTTTGATTTTCTTTTTCAAACTTTTCAATACATCTCATAAATGTATCTACCGGTAGATTATCACTAGAAATATATCTTTTCATTTTCTTTTTCAAACTTTTTAACACATTTCATAAATGTATATAGTTTATCATTATAAATATTTTATTATTTTTTTCTTGTTCAAACTTTTCAACACATTTCATAAATGTATATAGTTTATCATTAGAAATATTTTTTTTTTGATTTTCAAACTTTTCAACACATTTCATAAGTGTATATAGTTTATCAATAGAAATATATTTTCTTATTTTCTTTTTCAAACTTTTCAACACATCTCATAAATTATCTACCGGTAGTTTATCATTAGAAATATATTTTTTTATTTTCTTCTTCAAACTTTTCAATACATCTCATAAATGTATCTTCAGGTAGATGATCACTAGAAATATATCTTTTTATTTCCTTTTTCAAACTTTTCAACACATTTCATAAATGTATCTAGTTTTTATCATTAGAAATATTTTTTGATTTTCTTTTTCAAACCTTTCAACATATTTCATAAATGTATCTAGTTTATCATTAGAAATATATTTTTTTATTTTCTTCTTCAAACTTTTCAACACATCTCATAAATGTATCTACCGGTAGTTTATCATTAGAAATATATTTTTTTATTTTCTTTTTCAAACTTTTCAACACATTTCATAAATGTATCTAGTTTATCATTAGAAATATATTTTTTTGATTTTCAAACTTTTCTACACATTTCATAAGTGTATACAGTTTATCAATAGAAATTTATTTCTTTTTTTTCATTTTGAAACTTTTCAACACATTTCAGAAATGTATCTAGTTTATCTTTAGAAATATATTTTTTTATTTTCTTTTTCAAACTTTTCAACACATCTCATAAATGTAACTACCAGTAGTTTCTCATTAGAAATATATTTTTTAATTTTCTTGTTCAATCTTTTCAATACATCTCATAAATGTATCTACCGTTAGATGATCACTAGAAATATATTTTTTTATTTTCTTCTTCAAACTTTTCAATACATCTCATAAATGTATCTACCGGTAGATTATGTCTAGAAATATATCTTTTCATTTTCTTTTTCAAACTTTTCAACACATTTCATAAATGTATATAGTTTATCATTATAAATATTTTTTTATTTTTTTCTTGTTCAAACTTTTCAACACATTTCATAAATGTATATAGTTTATCATTAGAAATATTTTATTTTTGATTTTCAAACTTTTCAACACATTTCATAAGTGTATATAGTTTATCAATAGAAATATATTTTCTTATTTTCTTTTTCAAACTTTTCAACACATCTCATAAATTATCTACCGGTAGTTTATCATTAGAAATATATTTTTTTATTTTCTTCTTCAAACTTTTCAATACATCTCATAAATGTATCTTCAGGTAGATGATCACTAGAAATATATCTTTTTATTTCCTTTTTCAAACTTTTCAACACATTTCATAAATGTATCTAGTTTTTATCATTAGAAATATTTTTTGATTTTCTTTTTCAAACCTTTCAACATATTTCATAAATGTATCTAGTTTATCACTAGAAATATATTTTTTGATTTTCTTTTTCAAACTTTTCAATACATCTCATAAATGTATCTACCGGTAGATTATCACTAGAAATATATCTTTTCATTTTCTTTTTCAAACTTTTTAACACATTTCATAAATGTATATAGTTTATCATTAGAAATATTTTTTTTAATTTTCTTGTTCAAATTTTTCAACACATTTTATAAATTAATATAGTTTATCATTAGAAAATTTTTTTAAATTTATTTTCTTGTTCAAACTTATCAACACATTTCATAAATGTATCTAGTTTATCATTAGGAATATTTTTTTTTGATTTTCAAACTTTTCAACACATTTCATAAATGTATCTAGTTTTATCATTAGAAATATATTTTTTTTAAATTTAAAACTTTTCAACACATCTCATAAATGTATCTACCGGTAGATTATCACTAGAAATATATCTTTTCATTTTCTTTTTCAAACTTTTCAACACATTTCATAAATGTATATAGTTTATCACTAGAAATATATTTTTTGATTTTCTTTTCCAAACTTTTCAACACATTTCATAAATGTATCTAATTTATCATTAGAAATATATTTTTTTGATTTTCAAACTTTTCAACACATCTCATAAATATATCTAGTTTATCATTAGAAATATATTTTTTTATTTTCTTTTTCAAACTTTTCAACACATCTCATAAATGTATCTACCGGTAGTTTATCATTAGAAATATATTTTTTTATTTTCTTCTTCAAACTTTTCAACACATCTCATAAATGTATCTACCGGTAGTTTATCATTAGAAATATATTTTTTTATTTTCTTTTTCAAACTTTTCAACACATTTCATAAATGTATCTAATTTATCATTAGAAATATATTTTTTTGATTTTCAAACTTTTCAACACATCTCATAAATATATCTAGTTTATCATTAGAAATATATTTTTTTATTTTCTTCTTCAAACTTTTCAACACATCTCATAAATGTATCTACCGGTAGATTATCACTAGAAATATATCTTTTCATTTTCTTTTTCAAACTTTTCAACACAGTTCATAAATGTATATAGTTTATCACTAGAAATATATTTTTTGATTTTCTTTTCCAAACTTTTCAACACATTTCATAAATGTATCTAATTTATCATTAGAAATATATTTTTTTGATTTTCAAACTTTTCAACACATCTCATAAATATATCTAGTTTATCATTAGAAATATATTTTTTTATTTTCTTTTTCAAACTTTTCAACACATCTCATAAATGTATCTACCGGTAGTTTATCATTAGAAATATATTTTTTTATTTTCTTCTTCAAACTTTTCAACACATCTCATAAATGTATCTACCGGTAGTTTATCATTAGAAATATATTTTTTTATTTTCTTTTTCAAACTTTTCAACACATTTCATAAATGTATATAGTTTATCATTAGAAATATATTTATATTTATTTTCTTGTTCAAACTTTTCAACATATTTCATAAATGTATCTAGTTTATCACTAGAAATATATTTTTTGATTTTCTTTTCCAAACTTTTCAACACATTTCATAAATGTATCTAGTTTATCATTAGAAATATATTTTTTTGATTTTCAAACTTTTCTACACATTTCATAAGTGTATACAGTTTATCAATAGAAATTTATTTCTTTTTTTTCATTTTGAAACTTTTCAACACATTTCAGAAATGTATCTAGTTTATCTTTCGAAATATATTTTTTTATTTTCTTTTTCAAACTTTTCAACACATCTCATAAATGTAACTACCAGTAGTTTCTCATTAGAAATATATTTTTTAATTTTCTTGTTCAATCTTTTCAATACATCTCATAAATGTATCTACCGTTAGATGATCACTAGAAATATATTTTTTTATTTTCTTCTTCAAACTTTTCAATACATCTCATAAATGTATCTACCGGTAGATTATGTCTAGAAATATATCTTTTCATTTTCTTTTTCAAACTTTTCAACACATTTCATAAATGTATATAGTTTATCATTATAAATATTTTTTTATTTTTTTCTTGTTCAAACTTTTCAACACATTTCATAAATGTATCTAGTTTTCATCATTAGAAATATTTTTTGATTTTCTTTTTCAAACCTTTCAACATATTTCATAAATGTATCTAGTTTATCACTAGAAATATATTTTTTGATTTTCTTTTTCAAACTTTTCAATACATCTCATAAATGTATCTACCGGTAGATTATCACTAGAAATATATCTTTTCATTTTCTTTTTCAAACTTTTTAACACATTTCATAAATGTATATAGTTTATCATTATAAATATTTTTTTATTTTTTTCTTGTTCAAACTTTTCAACACATTTCATAAATGTATATAGTTTATCATTAGAAATATTTTTTTTTTGATTTTCAAACTTTTCAACACATTTCATAAGTGTATATAGTTTATCAATAGAAATATATTTTCTTATTTTCTTTTTCAAACTTTTCAACACATCTCATAAATTATCTACCGGTAGTTTATCATTAGAAATATATTTTTTTATTTTCTTCTTCAAACTTTTCAATACATCTCATAAATGTATCTTCAGGTAGATGATCACTAGAAATATATCTTTTTATTTCCTTTTTCAAACTTTTCAACACATTTCATAAATGTATCTAGTTTTTATCATTAGAAATATTTTTTGATTTTCTTTTTCAAACCTTTCAACATATTTCATAAATGTATCTAGTTTATCATTAGAAATATATTTTTTTATTTTCTTCTTCAAACTTTTCAACACATCTCATAAATGTATCTACCGGTAGTTTATCATTAGAAATATATTTTTTTATTTTCTTTTTCAAACTTTTCAACACATTTCATAAATGTATCTAGTTTATCATTAGAAATATATTTTTTTGATTTTCAAACTTTTCTACACATTTCATAAGTGTATACAGTTTATCAATATAAATTTATTTCTTTTTTTTCATTTTGAAACTTTTCAACACATTTCAGAAATGTATCTAGTTTATCTTTAGAAATATATTTTTTTATTTTCTTTTTCAAACTTTTCAACACATCTCATAAATGTAACTACCAGTAGTTTCTCATTAGAAATATATTTTTTAATTTTCTTGTTCAATCTTTTCAATACATCTCATAAATGTATCTACCGTTAGATGATCACTAGAAATATATTTTTTTATTTTCTTCTTCAAACTTTTCAATACATCTCATAAATGTATCTACCGGTAGATTATGTCTAGAAATATATCTTTTCATTTTCTTTTTCAAACTTTTCAACACATTTCATAAATGTATATAGTTTATCATTATAAATATTTTTTTATTTTTTTCTTGTTCAAACTTTTCAACACATTTCATAAATGTATATAGTTTATCATTAGAAATATTTTATTTTTGATTTTCAAACTTTTCAACACATTTCATAAGTGTATATAGTTTATCAATAGAAATATATTTTCTTATTTTCTTTTTCAAACTTTTCAACACATCTCATAAATTATCTACCGGTAGTTTATCATTAGAAATATATTTTTTTATTTTCTTCTTCAAACTTTTCAATACATCTCATAAATGTATCTTCAGGTAGATGATCACTAGAAATATATCTTTTTATTTCCTTTTTCAAACTTTTCAACACATTTCATAAATGTATCTAGTTTTTATCATTAGAAATATTTTTTGATTTTCTTTTTCAAACCTTTCAACATATTTCATAAATGTATCTAGTTTATCACTAGAAATATATTTTTTGATTTTCTTTTTCAAACTTTTCAATACATCTCATAAATGTATCTACCGGTAGATTATCACTAGAAATATATCTTTTCATTTTCTTTTTCAAACTTTTTAACACATTTCATAAATGTATATAGTTTATCATTAGAAATATTTTTTTTAATTTTCTTGTTCAAATTTTTCAACACATTTTATAAATTAATATAGTTTATCATTAGAAAATTTTTTTAAATTTATTTTCTTGTTCAAACTTATCAACACATTTCATAAATGTATCTAGTTTATCATTAGGAATATTTTTTTTTGATTTTCAAACTTTTCAACACATTTCATAAATGTATCTAGTTTTATCATTAGAAATATATTTTTTTTAAATTTAAAACTTTTCAACACATCTCATAAATGTATCTACCGGTAGATTATCACTAGAAATATATCTTTTCATTTTCTTTTTCAAACTTTTCAACACATTTCATAAATGTATATAGTTTATCACTAGAAATATATTTTTTGATTTTCTTTTCCAAACTTTTCAACACATTTCATAAATGTATCTAATTTATCATTAGAAATATATTTTTTTGATTTTCAAACTTTTCAACACATCTCATAAATATATCTAGTTTATCATTAGAAATATATTTTTTTATTTTCTTTTTCAAACTTTTCAACACATCTCATAAATGTATCTACCGGTAGTTTATCATTAGAAATATATTTTTTTATTTTCTTCTTCAAACTTTTCAACACATCTCATAAATGTATCTACCGGTAGTTTATCATTAGAAATATATTTTTTTATTTTCTTTTTCAAACTTTTCAACACATTTCATAAATGTATCTAGTTTATCATTAGAAATATATTTTTTTGATTTTCAAACTTTTCTACACATTTCATAAGTGTATACAGTTTATCAATAGAAATTTATTTCTTTTTTTTCATTTTGAAACTTTTCAACACATTTCAGAAATGTATCTAGTTTATCTTTAGAAATATATTTTTTTATTTTCTTTTTCAAACTTTTCAACACATCTCATAAATGTAACTACCAGTAGTTTCTCATTAGAAATATATTTTTTAATTTTCTTGTTCAATCTTTTCAATACATCTCATAAATGTATCTACCGTTAGATGATCACTAGAAATATATTTTTTTATTTTCTTCTTCAAACTTTTCAATACATCTCATAAATGTATCTACCGGTAGATTATGTCTAGAAATATATCTTTTCATTTTCTTTTTCAAACTTTTCAACACATTTCATAAATGTATATAGTTTATCATTATAAATATTTTTTTATTTTTTTCTTGTTCAAACTTTTCAACACATTTCATAAATGTATATAGTTTATCATTAGAAATATTTTTTTTTTGATTTTCAAACTTTTCAACACATTTCATAAGTGTATATAGTTTATCAATAGAAATATATTTTCTTATTTTCTTTTTCAAACTTTTCAACACATCTCATAAATTATCTACCGGTAGTTTATCATTAGAAATATATTTTTTTATTTTCTTCTTCAAACTTTTCAATACATCTCATAAATGTATCTTCAGGTAGATGATCACTAGAAATATATCTTTTTTTTTCCTTTTTCAAACTTTTCAACACATTTCATAAATGTATCTAGTTTTTATCATTAGAAATATTTTTTGATTTTCTTTTTCAAACCTTTCAACATATTTCATAAATGTATCTAGTTTATCACTAGAAATATATTTTTTGATTTTCTTTTTCAAACTTTTCAATACATCTCATAAATGTATCTACCGGTAGATTATCACTAGAAATATATCTTTTCATTTTCTTTTTCAAACTTTTTAACACATTTCATAAATGTATATAGTTTATCATTAGAAATATTTTTTTGAATTTTCTTGTTCAAATTTTTCAACACATTTTATAAATTAATATAGTTTATCATTAGAAAATTTTTTTAAATTTATTTTCTTGTTCAAACTTATCAACACATTTCATAAATGTATCTAGTTTATCATTAGGAATATTTTTTTTTGATTTTCTTACTTTTCAACACATTTCATAAATGTATCTAGTTTTATCATTAGAAATATATTTTTTTTAAATTTAAAACTTTTCAACACATCTCATAAATGTATCTACCGGTAGATTATCACTAGAAATATATCTTTTCATTTTCTTTTTCAAACTTTTCAACACATTTCATAAATGTATATAGTTTATCACTAGAAATATATTTTTTGATTTTCTTTTCCAAACTTTTCAACACATTTCATAAATGTATCTAATTTATCATTAGAAATATATTTTTTTGATTTTCAAACTTTTCAACACATCTCATAAATATATCTAGTTTATCATTAGAAATATATTTTTTTATTTTCTTTTTCAAACTTTTCAACACATCTCATAAATGTATCTACCGGTAGTTTATCATTAGAAATATATTTTTTTATTTTCTTCTTCAAACTTTTCAACACATCTCATAAATGTATCTACCGGTAGTTTATCATTAGAAATATATTTTTTTATTTTCTTTTTCAAACTTTTCAACACATTTCATAAATGTATATAGTTTATCATTAGAAATATATTTATATTTATTTTCTTGTTCAAACTTTTCAACATATTTCATAAATGTATCTAGTTTATCACTAGAAATATATTTTTTGATTTTCTTTTCCAAACTTTTCTACACATTTCATAAATGTATATAGTTTATCATTAGAAATATATTTTTTTATTTTCTTCTTCAAACTTTTCAATACATCTCATAAATGTATCTTCAGGTAGATGATCACTAGAAATATATCTTTTTATTTCCTTTTTCAAACTTTTCAACACATTTCATAAATGTATCTAGTTTTTATCATTAGAAATATTTTTTGATTTTCTTTTTCAAACCTTTCAACATATTTCATAAATGTATCTAGTTTATCACTAGAAATATATTTTTTGATTTTCTTTTTCAAACTTTTCAATACATCTCATAAATGTATCTACCGGTAGATTATCACTAGAAATATATCTTTTCATTTTCTTTTTCAAACTTTTTAACACATTTCATAAATGTATATAGTTTATCATTAGAAATATTTTTTTTAATTTTCTTGTTCAAATTTTTCAACACATTTTATAAATTAATATAGTTTATCATTAGAAAATTTTTTAAAATTTATTTTCTTGTTCAAACTTATCAACACATTTCATAAATGTATCTAGTTTATCATTAGGAATATTTTTTTTTGATTTTCAAACTTTTCAACACATTTCATAAATGTATCTAGTTTTATCATTAGAAATATATTTTTTTTAAATTTAAAACTTTTCAACACATCTCATAAATGTATCTACCGGTAGATTATCACTAGAAATATATCTTTTCATTTTCTTTTTCAAACTTTTCAACACATTTCATAAATGTATATAGTTTATCACTAGAAATATATTTTTTGATTTTCTTTTCCAAACTTTTCAACACATTTCATAAATGTATCTAATTTATCATTAGAAATATATTTTTTTGATTTTCAAACTTTTCAACACATCTCATAAATATATCTAGTTTATCATTAGAAATATATTTTTTTATTTTCTTTTTCAAACTTTTCAACACATCTCATAAATGTATCTACCGGTAGTTTATCATTAGAAATATATTTTTTTATTTTCTTCTTCAAACTTTTCAACACATCTCATAAATGTATCTACCGGTAGTTTATCATTAGAAATATATTTTTTTATTTTCTTTTTCAAACTTTTCAACACATTTCATAAATGTATCTAGTTTATCATTAGAAATATATTTTTTTGATTTTCAAACTTTTCTACACATTTCATAAGTGTATACAGTTTATCAATAGAAATTTATTTCTTTTTTTTCATTTTGAAACTTTTCAACACATTTCAGAAATGTATCTAGTTTATCTTTAGAAATATATTTTTTTATTTTCTTTTTCAAACTTTTCAACACATCTCATAAATGTAACTACCAGTAGTTTCTCATTAGAAATATATTTTTTAATTTTCTTGTTCAATCTTTTCAATACATCTCATAAATGTATCTACCGTTAGATGATCACTAGAAATATATTTTTTTATTTTCTTCTTCAAACTTTTCAATACATCTCATAAATGTATCTACCGGTAGATTATGTCTAGAAATATATCTTTTCATTTTCTTTTTCAAACTTTTCAACACATTTCATAAATGTATATAGTTTATCATTATAAATATTTTTTTATTTTTTTCTTGTTCAAACTTTTCAACACATTTCATAAATGTATATAGTTTATCATTAGAAATATTTTTTTTTTGATTTTCAAACTTTTCAACACATTTCATAAGTGTATATAGTTTATCAATAGAAATATATTTTCTTATTTTCTTTTTCAAACTTTTCAACACATCTCATAAATTATCTACCGGTAGTTTATCATTAGAAATATATTTTTTTATTTTCTTCTTCAAACTTTTCAATACATCTCATAAATGTATCTTCAGGTAGATGATCACTAGAAATATATCTTTTTTTTTCCTTTTTCAAACTTTTCAACACATTTCATAAATGTATCTAGTTTTTATCATTAGAAATATTTTTTGATTTTCTTTTTCAAACCTTTCAACATATTTCATAAATGTATCTAGTTTATCACTAGAAATATATTTTTTGATTTTCTTTTTCAAACTTTTCAATACATCTCATAAATGTATCTACCGGTAGATTATCACTAGAAATATATCTTTTCATTTTCTTTTTCAAACTTTTTAACACATTTCATAAATGTATATAGTTTATCATTAGAAATATTTTTTTTAATTTTCTTGTTCAAATTTTTCAACACATTTTATAAATTAATATAGTTTATCATTAGAAAATTTTTTTTAATTTATTTTCTTGTTCAAACTTATCAACACATTTCATAAATGTATCTAGTTTATCATTAGGAATATTTTTTTTTGATTTTCTTACTTTTCAACACATTTCATAAATGTATCTAGTTTTATCATTAGAAATATATTTTTTTTAAATTTAAAACTTTTCAACACATCTCATAAATGTATCTACCGGTAGATTATCACTAGAAATATATCTTTTCATTTTCTTTTTCAAACTTTTCAACACATTTCATAAATGTATATAGTTTATCACTAGAAATATATTTTTTGATTTTCTTTTCCAAACTTTTCAACACATTTCATAAATGTATCTAATTTATCATTAGAAATATATTTTTTTGATTTTCAAACTTTTCAACACATCTCATAAATATATCTAGTTTATCATTAGAAATATATTTTTTTATTTTCTTTTTCAAACTTTTCAACACATCTCATAAATGTATCTACCGGTAGTTTATCATTAGAAATATATTTTTTTATTTTCTTCTTCAAACTTTTCAACACATCTCATAAATGTATCTACCGGTAGTTTATCATTAGAAATATATTTTTTTATTTTCTTTTTCAAACTTTTCAACACATTTCATAAATGTATATAGTTTATCATTAGAAATATATTTATATTTATTTTCTTGTTCAAACTTTTCAACATATTTCATAAATGTATCTAGTTTATCACTAGAAATATATTTTTTGATTTTCTTTTCCAAACTTTTCAACACATTTCATAAATGTATCTAGTTTATCATTAGAAATATATTTTTTTGATTTTCAAACTTTTCTACACATTTCATAAGTGTATACAGTTTATCAATAGAAATTTATTTCTTTTTTTTCATTTTGAAACTTTTCAACACATTTCAGAAATGTATCTAGTTTATCTTTAGAAATATTTTTTTATATTTTCTTTTTCAAACTTTTCAACACATCTCATAAATGTAACTACCAGTAGTTTCTCATTAGAAATATATTTTTTAATTTTCTTGTTCAATCTTTTCAATACATCTCATAAATGTATCTACCGTTAGATGATCACTAGAAATATATTTTTTTATTTTCTTCTTCAAACTTTTCAATACATCTCATAAATGTATCTACCGGTAGATTATGTCTAGAAATATATCTTTTCATTTTCTTTTTCAAACTTTTCAACACATTTCATAAATGTATATAGTTTATCATTATAAATATTTTTTTATTTTTTTCTTGTTCAAACTTTTCAACACATTTCATAAATGTATCTAGTTTTTATCATTAGAAATATTTTTTGATTTTCTTTTTCAAACCTTTCAACATATTTCATAAATGTATCTAGTTTATCACTAGAAATATATTTTTTGATTTTCTTTTTCAAACTTTTCAATACATCTCATAAATGTATCTACCGGTAGATTATCACTAGAAATATATCTTTTCATTTTCTTTTTCAAACTTTTTAACACATTTCATAAATGTATATAGTTTATCATTATAAATATTTTTTTATTTTTTTCTTGTTCAAACTTTTCAACACATTTCATAAATGTATATAGTTTATCATTAGAAATATTTTTTTTTTGATTTTCAAACTTTTCAACACATTTCATAAGTGTATATAGTTTATCAATAGAAATATATTTTCTTATTTTCTTTTTCAAACTTTTCAACACATCTCATAAATTATCTACCGGTAGTTTATCATTAGAAATATATTTTTTTATTTTCTTCTTCAAACTTTTCAATACATCTCATAAATGTATCTTCAGGTAGATGATCACTAGAAATATATCTTTTTATTTCCTTTTTCAAACTTTTCAACACATTTCATAAATGTATCTAGTTTTTATCATTAGAAATATTTTTTGATTTTCTTTTTCAAACCTTTCAACATATTTCATAAATGTATCTAGTTTATCACTAGAAATATATTTTTTGATTTTCTTTTTCAAACTTTTCAATACATCTCATAAATGTATCTACCGGTAGATTATCACTAGAAATATATCTTTTCATTTTCTTTTTCAAACTTTTTAACACATTTCATAAATGTATATAGTTTATCATTATAAATATTTTTTTATTTTTTTCTTGTTCAAACTTTTCAACACATTTCATAAATGTATATAGTTTATCATTAGAAATATTTTTTTTTTGATTTTCAAACTTTTCAACACATTTCATAAGTGTATATAGTTTATCAATAAAAATATATTTTCTTATTTTCTTTTTCAAACTTTTCAACACATCTCATAAATTATCTACCGGTAGTTTATCATTAGAAATATATTTTTTTATTTTCTTCTTCAAACTTTTCAATACATCTCATAAATGTATCTTCAGGTAGATGATCACTAGAAATATATCTTTTTATTTCCTTTTTCAAACTTTTCAACACATTTCATAAATGTATCTAGTTTTTATCATTAGAAATATTTTTTGATTTTCTTTTTCAAACCTTTCAACATATTTCATAAATGTATCTAGTTTATCACTAGAAATATATTTTTTGATTTTCTTTTTCAAACTTTTCAATACATCTCATAAATGTATCTACCGGTAGATTATCACTAGAAATATATCTTTTCATTTTCTTTTTCAAACTTTTTAACACATTTCATAAATGTATATAGTTTATCATTAGAAATATTTTTTTTAATTTTCTTGTTTAAATTTTTCAACACATTTTATAAATTAATATAGTTTATCATTAGAAAATTTTTTAAAATTTATTTTCTTGTTCAAACTTATCAACACATTTCATAAATGTATCTAATTTATCATTAGGAATATTTTTTTTTGATTTTCAAACTTTTCAACACATTTCATAAATGTATCTAGTTTTATCATTAGAAATATATTTTTTTAAATTTAAAACTTTTCAACACATCTCATAAATGTATCTACCGGTAGATTATCACTAGAAATATATCTTTTCATTTTCTTTTTCAAACTTTTCAACACATTTCATAAATGTATATAGTTTATCACTAGAAATATATTTTTTGATTTTCTTTTCCAAACTTTTCAACACATTTCATAAATGTATCTAATTTATCATTAGAAATATATTTTTTTGATTTTCAAACTTTTCAACACATCTCATAAATATATCTAGTTTATCATTAGAAATATATTTTTTTATTTTCTTTTTCAAACTTTTCAACACATCTCATAAATGTATCTACCGGTAGTTTATCATTAGAAATATATTTTTTTATTTTCTTCTTCAAACTTTTCAACACATCTCATAAATGTATCTACCGGTAGTTTATCATTAGAAATATATTTTTTTATTTTCTTTTTCAAACTTTTCAACACATTTCATAAATGTATATAGTTTATCATTAGAAATATATTTATATTTATTTTCTTGTTCAAACTTTTCAACATATTTCATAAATGTATCTAGTTTATCACTAGAAATATATTTTTTGATTTTCTTTTTCAAACTTTTCAACACATTTCATAAATGTATCTAGTTTATCATTAGAAATATATTTTTTTGATTTTCAAACTTTTCTACACATTTCATAAGTGTATACAGTTTATCAATAGAAATTTATTTCTTTTTTTTCATTTTGAAACTTTTCAACACATTTCAGAAATGTATCTAGTTTATCTTTAGAAATATATTTTTTTATTTTCTTTTTCAAACTTTTCAACACATCTCATAAATGTAACTACCAGTAGTTTCTCATTAGAAATATATTTTTTAATTTTCTTGTTCAATCTTTTCATTACATCTCATAAATGTATCTACCGTTAGATGATCACTAGAAATATATTTTTTTATTTTCTTCTTCAAACTTTTCAATACATCTCATAAATGTATCTACCGGTAGATTATGTCTAGAAATATATCTTTTCATTTTCTTTTTCAAACTTTTCAACACATTTCATAAATGTATATAGTTTATCATTATAAATATTTTTTTATTTTTTTCTTGTTCAAACTTTTCAACACATTTCATAAATGTATCTAGTTTTTATCATTAGAAATATTTTTTGATTTTCTTTTTCAAACTTTTCAACATATTTCATAAATGTATCTAGTTTATCACTAGAAATATATTTTTTGATTTTCTTTTTCAAACTTTTCAACACATCTCATAAATGTATCTACCGGTAGTTTATCATTAGAAATATAATTTTTTTATTTTCTTCTTCAAACTTTTCAACACATCTCATAAATGTATCTTCAGGTAGATGATCACTAGAAATATATTTTTTTATTTTCTTTTTCAAACATTTCAACACATTTCATAAAAATATATAGTTTATCATTAGAAATATATTTTTTTTTATTTTCTTGTTCAAACTTTTCAACATATTTCATAAATGTATCTAGTTTATCACTAGAAATATATTTTTTGATTTTCTTTTTCAAACCTTTCAACATATTTCATAAATGTATCTAGTTTATCACTAGAAATATATTTTTTGATATTCTTTTTCAAACTTTTCAACACATTTCATAAATGTATCTAGTTTATCATTAGAAATCTATTTTTTTTATTTTGAAACTTTTCAACACATCTCATAAATGTATCTACCGGTAGATTATCACTAGAAATATATCTATTCATTTTCTTTTTCAAACTTTTCAACACATCTCATAAATATATATAGTTTATCACTAGAAATATATTTTTTCATTTTCTTTTTCAAACTTTTCAACACATTTCATAAATGTATAAAGTTTATCATTATAAATAGTTTTTTTTTATTTTCTTGTTCAAACTTTTCAACACATTTCATAAATGTATATAGTTTATCATTAGAAAAATATTTTTTTTATTTTCTTGTTCAAACTTTTCAACATATTTCATAAATGTTTCTAGTTTATCACTAGAAATTTATTTTTTGATTTTCTTTTCAAAACTTCTCAACACATTTCATAAATGTATCTAGTTTATCATTAGGAATATTTTTTTCTGATTTTCAAACTTTTCAACACATTTCATAAATGTATCTAGTTTTATCATTATAAATATATTTTTTTTAAATTAAACATTTTTCAACACATCTCATAAATGTATCTACCGGTAGATTATCACTAGAAATATATCTTTTCATTTTCTTTTTCAAACTTTTCAACACATTTCATAAATGTATATAGTTTATCACTAGAAATATATTTTTTGATTTTCTTTTCCAAACTTTTCAACACATTTCATAAATAAATGTATCTAATTTATCATTAAAAATATATTTTTTTGATTTTCAAATTTTTCAACACATCTCATAAATATATCTAGTTTATCATTAGAAATATATTTTTTGATTTTCCTTTTCAAACTTATCAACACATTTCATAAATGTATCTAGTTTATCATTAGAAATATATTTTTTGATTTTGAAACTTTTCAACACATTTCATAAATGTATCTACCAGTAGTTTATTATTAGAAATATATTTTTTGATTTTCTTTTTCAAACTTTTCAACACATCTCATAAATGTATATAGTTTATCATTTGAAATATATTTTTTTTTCATTTTCTTGTTCAAAATTTTCAACACATCTCATAAATATATCTAGTTTATCATTAGAAATATATTTTATGATTTTCTTTTTCAAACTTTTCAACACATTTCATAAATGTATATAGGTTATCACTAGAAATATATTTTTTGAATTTCTTTTCCAAACTTTTCAACACATTTCATAAATGTATCTAGTTTATCATTAGAAATATATTTTTTTATTTTGAAACTTTTCAACACATCTCATAAATGTATCTACCGGTAGATTATCACTAGAAATATATCTTTTCATTTTCTTTTTCAAACTTTTCAACACATTTCATAAATGTATATAGTTTATCACTAGAAATATATTTTTTGATTTTCTTTTCCAAACTTTTCAACACATTTCATAAATGTATATAGTTTATCACTAGAAATATATTTTTTGAATTTCTTTTCCAAACTTTTCAACACATTTCATAAATGTATCTAATTTATCATTAGAAATATATTTTTTTATTTTCAAACTTTTCAACTCATCTCATAAATATATCTAGTTTATCATTATAAATATATATTTTGATTTTCCTTTTCAAACTTATCAACACATTTCATAAATGTATCTAGTTTATCATTAGAAATATATTTTTTGATTTTGAAACTTTTCAACACATTTCATAAATGTATCTACCAGTAGTTTATCATTAGAAATATATTTTTTTGATTTTCAAACTTTTCTACACGTTTCATAAGTGTATACAGTTTAACAATAGAAATATATTTTTTTATTTTCTTCTTCAAACTTTTCAACACATCTCATAAATGTATCTTCAGGTAGATGATCACTAGAAATATATCTTTTTATTTTCTTTTTCAAACTTTTCAACACATTTCATAAATGTATCTAGTTTATCATTAGAAATATATTTTTTTATTTTGAAACTTTTCAACACATCTCATAAATGTATCTACCGGTAGATTATCACTAGAAATATATCTTTTCATTTTCTTTTTCAAACTTTTCAACACATCTCATAAATGTATATAGTTTATCACTAGAAATATATTTTTTGATTTTCTTTTCCAAACTTTTCAACACATTTCATAAATGTATAAAGTTTATCATTATAAATAGTTTTTTTTTATTTTCTTGTTCAAACTTTTCAACACTTTTCATAAATGTATATAGTTTATCATTAGAAAAATATTTTTTTTATTTTCTTGTTCAAACTTTTCAACATATTTCATAAATGTTTCTAGTTTATCACTAGAAATATATTTTTTGATTTTCTTTTCAAAACTTTTCAACACATTTCATAAATGTATCTAGTTTATCATTAGGAATATTTTTTTCTGATTTTCAAACTTTTCAACACATTTCATAAATGTATCTAGTTTTATCATTATAAATATATTTTTTTTAAATTAAACATTTTTCAACACATCTCATAAATGTATCTACCGGTAGATTATCACTAGAAATATATCTTTTCATTTTCTTTTTCAAACTTTTCAACACATTTCATAAATGTATATAGTTTATCACTAGAAATATATTTTTTGATTTTCTTTTCCAAACTTTTCAACACATTTCATAAATAAATGTATCTAATTTATCATTAAAAATATATTTTTTTGATTTTCAAATTTTTCAACACATCTCATAAATATATCTAGTTTAACATTAGAAATATATTTTTTGATTTTCCTTTTCAAACTTATCAACACATTTCATAAATGTATCTAGTTTATCATTAGAAATATATTTTTTGATTTTGAAACTTTTCAACACATTTCATAAATGTATCTACCAGTAGTTTATTATTAGAAATATATTTTTTGATTTTCTTTTTCAAACTTTTCAACACATCTCATAAATGTATATAGTTTATCATTTGAAATATATTTTTTTTTCATTTTCTTGTTCAAAATTTTCAACACATCTCATAAATATATCTAGTTTATCATTAGAAATATATTTTATGATTTTCTTTTTCAAACTTTTCAACACATTTCATAAATGTATATAGGTTATCACTAGAAATATATTTTTTGAATTTCTTTTCCAAACTTTTCAACACATTTCATAAATGTATCTAGTTTATCATTAGAAATATATTTTTTTATTTTGGAACTTTTCAACACATCTCATAAATGTATCTACCGGTAGATTATCACTAGAAATATATCTTTTCATTTTCTTTTTCAAACTTTTCAACACATCTCATAAATGTATATAGTTTATCACTAGAAATATATTTTTTGATTTTCTTTTCCAAACTTTTCAACACATTTCATAAATGTATCTAATTTATCATTAGAAATATATTTTTTTATTTTCAAACTTTTCAACTCATCTCATAAATATATCTAGTTTATCATTATAAATATATATTTTGATTTTCCTTTTCAAACTTATCAACACATTTCATAAATGTATCTAGTTTATCATTAGAAATATATTTTTTGATTTTGAAACTTTTCAACACATTTCATAAATGTATCTACCAGTAGTTTATCATTAGAAATATATTTTTTTGATTTTCAAACTTTTCTACACGTTTCATAAGTGTATACAGTTTAACAATAGAAATATATTTTTTTATTTTCTTTTTCAAACTTTTCAACACATCTCATAAATGTAACTACCAGTAGTTTCTCATTAGAAATATATTTTTTAATTTTCTTGTTCAATCTTTTCAATACATCTCATAAATGTATCTACCGGTAGTTTATCATTAGAAATATATTTTTTTATTTTCTTCTTCAAACTTTTCAACACATCTCATAAATGTATCTTCAGGTAGATGATCACTAGAAATATATCTTTTTATTTTCTTTTTCAAACTTTTCAACACATTTCATAAATGTATCTAGTTTATCATTAGAAATATATTTTTTTATTTTGAAACTTTTCAACACATCTCATAAATGTATCTACCGGTAGATTATCACTAGAAATATATCTTTTCATTTTCTTTTTCAAACTTTTCAACACATCTCATAAATGTATATAGTTTATCACTAGAAATATATTTTTTGATTTTCTTTTCCAAACTTTTCAACACATTTCATAAATGTATATAGTTTATCACTAGAAATATATTTTTTGAATTTCTTTTCCAAACTTTTCAACACATTTCATAAATGTATCTAGTTTATCATTAGAAATATATATTTTGATTTTCCTTTTCAAACTTATCAACACATTTCATAAATGTATCTAGTTTATCATTAGAAATATATTTTTTGATTTTGAAACTTTTCAACACATTTCATAAATGTATCTACCAGTAGTTTATTATTAGAAATATATTTTCTGATTTTCTTTTTCAAACTCTTCAACACATCTCATAAATGTATCTGCCGGTAGATTATCACTAGAAATATATCTTTTCATTTTCTTTTTCAAACTTTTCAACACATTTCATAAATGTATACAGTTTATCATTATAAATAGTTTTTTTTATTTTCTTGTTCAAACTTTTCAACACTTTTCATAAATGTATATAGTTTATCATTAGAAAAATATTTTTTTTATTTTCTTGTTCAAACTTTTCAACATATTTCATAAATGTATCTAGTTTATCACTAGAAATATATTTTTTGATTTTCTTTTCAAAACTTTTCAACACATTTCATAAATGTATCTAGTTTATCATTAGGAATATTTTTTTTTGATTTTCAAACTTTTCAACACATTTCATAAATGTATCTAGTTTTACCATTATAAATATATTTTTTTTAAATTAAAAATTTTTCAACACATCTCATAAATGTATCTACCGGTAGATTATCACTAGAAATATATCTTTTCATTTTCTTTTTCAAACTTTTCAACACATTTCATAAATGTATATAGTTTATCACTAGAAATATATTTTTTGATTTTCTTTTCCAAACTTTTCAACACATTTCATAAATAAATGTATCTAATTTATCATTAAAAATATATTTTTTTGATTTTCAAATTTTTCAACACATCTCATAAATATATCTAGTTTATCATTAGAAATATATTTTATGATTTTCTTTTTCAAACTTTTCAACACATTTCATAAATGTATATAGTTTATCACTAGAAATATATTTTTTGAATTTCTTTTCCAAACTTTTCAACACATTTCATAAATGTATATAGTTTATCACTAGAAATATATTTTTTGAATTTCTTTTCCAAACTTTTCAACACATTTCATAAATGTATCTAATTTATCATTAGAAATATATTTTTTTAATTTTCAAACTTTTCAACTCATCTCATAAATATATCTAGTTTATCATTATAAATATATATTTTGATTTTCCTTTTCAAACTTATCAACACATTTCATAAATGTATCTAGTTTATCATTAGAAATATATTTTTTGATTTTGAAACTTTTCAACACATTTCATAAATGTAACTACCAGTAGTTTCTCATTAGAAATATATTTTTTAATTTTCTTGTTCAATCTTTTCAATACATCTCATAAATGTATCTACCGTTAGATGATCACTAGAAATATATTTTTTTATTTTCTTTTTCAAACTTTTCAACACATTTCATAAATGTATATAGTTTATCATTATAAATATATTTTTTTTGATTTTCAAACTTTTCAACACATTTCATAAGTGTATATAGTTTATCAATAGAAATATATTTTTTTATTTTCTTTTTCAAACTTTTCAACACATCTCATAAATGTATCTACCGGTAGTTTATCATTAGAAATATATTTTTTTTTATTTTCTTGTTCAAACATTTCAACATATTTCATAAATGTATCTAGTTTATCATTAGAAATATATTTTTTTGATTTTCAAACTTTTCAACACATTTCATAAGTGTATATAGTTTATCAATAGAAATTTAAATTATGATTTTATTTTTGAAATTTTTCAACACATTTCATAAATGTATCTAGTTTTTATCATTAGAAATATTTTTTGATTTTCTTTTTCAAACTTTTCAATACATCTCATAAATGTATCTACCGGTAGATTATCACTAGAAATATATCTTTTCATTTTCTTTTTAAACTTTTCAACACATTTCATAAATGTATATAGTTTATCATTAGAAATATTTTTTTTTATTTTCTTGTTCAAATTTTTCAACACATTTTATAAATTAATATAGTTTATCATTAGAAATATATTTTTTTATTTTCTTGTTCAAACTTATCAACACATTTCATAAATGTATCTAGTTTATCATTAGGAATATTTTTTTTTGATTTTCAAACTTTTCAACACATTTCATAAATGTATCTAGTTTTATCATTATAAATATATTTTTTTAAAATTAAAAATTTTTCAACACATCTCATAAATGTATCTACCGGTAGATTATCACTAGAAATATATCTTTTCATTTTCTTTTTCAAACTTTTCAACACATTTCATAAATGTATATAGTTTATCACTAGAAATATATTTTTTGATTTTCTTTTCCAAACATTTCAACACATTTCATAAATGTATCTAATTTATCATTAGAAATATATTTTTTTGATTTTCAAACTTTTCAACACATCTCATAAATATATCTAGTTTATCATTAGAAATACGATCATATCGACAAGAGAGGTGAGGAACTTGAGAGCTGGCAGGATGAAAATAATCTCATCCTTATTAACCAGCCAACTGACTCACCAACCTTCTACTCGAGAGCATGGCACACCACCTCTACACCAGATCTGGCATTCCACTCACCAGGCCTGGAATGGAACATCACACGTGTCGTTGGAAAGCAGCTTGGGGGTAGTGACCACAGACCAGTATTTCTGGAAATCCACAATGAATTTACCAAGGACAGCAGCACGCTCACTAGGTGGAACTATAAGAGGGCAGACTGGAAAATGTACCAGCATTTAACCAGTGTTCTAGCTAAGGACATGAACTTGGACAAAGACATCAATAGAGCAGTGAGTGAATTTAATAGATGTATACTACATGCTGCTAGTAAAACCATACCCAGGGGGGCACGCAAAAACTACAAACCCTACTGGAGTGATGAACTGGAAAAGCTGCAAAATGAGATGGAAACATCTAGACAGCAGGCTGAGAACAGACCTAGCCAAGAACATCACAACAAATATCAGCAAACAAAGGCTAAATTTCAAAGAGCCAAGTTACAAGCCAGACGGAGTAGCTGGAAAGAAAAAACAGAGTCGCTGAACCTAGAAAGAGATACTAGGAAATTATGGAAACTTGTAAAACAACTAAATGATGAAGGTACAGGGAGAAATACCAGGATCACACTTTATAAAGATAGAGACATTTTAACAGGTAAACATGCAGCTGATTACTTTGCAGATTCCTTTGCAGAAGACAATAACATCAAAGTCAGCCCAGACAAACAACAGGAGGTTCGAGAGAACCAGCAAAACATTGGACAAGGCGAACCTATACCTGAAGTCATGGAGGCACCAATCACAATGAGAGAACTGGAGCATGCAATATCCAAATTGAAAATGAAAAAGTCCCCTGGAGCTGATGGAGTGTCCAATGAAATGATTAGAAGCCTGGGAATTGCAGCAAGAGCAAAGCTACTGCAGATCTTTAACACAAGCTGGTCCACGGGTAATGTACCACAGGCGTGGAGAGAAGCAATAATGATACCACTCCTCAAATCAGGAAAAGATGGCAACACAGTCTCCAACTACAGGCCCATCAGCCTCACAAGCTGTCTATGCAAAACAATGGAACGCATTATCAATCTTAGGATGCAGTGGTACCTTGAAAGTGAAAACCTTCTGGTATCACAGCAAGCAGGTTTCAGACAGTGCTACTCTACTGAAGATCAGGCAACTTACCTCTCCCAAGAGATTGAGGATGCCTTCCAAGAAAAGAAACTGGTACTAGCAGCATGGATAGACCTCAGGAAAGCATTTGATAAGGTCTGGAAAGAAGGGCTCCTAAAGAAATTGCGAAATTGCAGAGTTAGCTCAAGAATGTACAAATGGGTAAAAACATACCTGCATAATAGAAGAGCCAGGGTACAATTAGATGGTCGCAAGAGCAAGAAGGTTCTACTGCGTCATGGAGTCCCCCAGGGAGGAGTCATTTCGCCCACACTTTTCTTGGTTTACATCAATGACCTAGTTGCTGAACTACCACACAGGATCAAAGTGGCAATGTATGCTGACGACCTGGTGATCTGGTGCACAGAAGAACATGCGACAGTGGCTACTAAACAAATACAAAGAGCTATCGATGCCCTAACCTTATGGGCTAATAGATAGTGCGTCAGCATTAACACAGATAAGTGCAGCACTACACTTTTTACCCTCTCACCAAAACAAAAAGCCGGTCATATCAAAATAGATGGAGAGCTCTTGAAAGAAGACAAAACCCTCATACCTCGGAGTTACTTTTGATGATAAACTGACATGGAAGCAGCACATAAACAAAGCAACAACAAAAGCCAGGAGGAAGTTAGCTATCCTGAGAAAACTAAGTGGAACCACATGGGGAGCCAGTGGGAATATACTCAGTAAAGTTTACCAGCAAGGCATAAGACCACACCTGGAATATGGTTCAGCTGCGTGGTGTCCTGCATCAAACACCACATTACAAGATCTAGATAAAGTGCAAAACCAGGCACTTATAATAATGTTGGGAGCAATGAAATCAACACCCATAGCAGAGATGCAGAAAATGGGAAGAATGCAAACACTTGGCGAACGCAGAGACACAAAAGTACTAATTCAGGCAGAAAAGTTTCAGTGTATGCCAAGTCATCCAATGAAGGAAAGATTCCAAAATCTAGCAATGGGACGACTGAAAAGAAGCAGCTTTATCCATCAAGCTAAACGACTCCGCAGACAACTTACAGACCTACCTGAAGTTGACAGCCCCTTAAGGCCTGTACCAGAACAAACCCCGTGGAGTGAAAGGCATGGAATGCCAATATACATTCAGACCCATGTGAAAGGAATACTAAGCGAGGATGAACAGAACAGTGTGCAGCGAAGGACAGTCACCCTCAGTTTCCTGGATGAGGAATATCCACAAGATATATGGGTCAGAGTATACACAGATGGGTCAGCACAGAATGCCGTGAGGAATGGAGGTGCAGGTGTATATATAGAATATCCACACAAGCCTAGAGATACCATCAGAACACCAACAGGAAAATTCTGCAATAATTATGATGCTGAAATCCAGGCAATTAGTGTGGCAGCTAAAAAACTGCTGAACTCCAACTCTGGCCTACAGCCTGTGGTATTCCTGACAGATGCAAGGTCAGTGCTTCAAGCTCTCCAGTCTGGAAAACTAACAGACTTGAAAAAACTACTTAGCGAATTGTCTTACCAGTATAGGGTAACCATGCAGTGGATACCCTCTCACTGTGGAATACCAGGAAATGAAAAAGCAGACCAACTGGCTAAGGAAGGTGCTGCCAAAGACCAGCCAGATATACCAATCACCTACCATCAGAAAAAACAGATGATCAAGTCAATAAGAAAGCCACAAACACCAACACAAGATGACTATCATATTATGAACAGACCAGAACAAGTTATAATTCTACGTCTCAGAACAGGACACAACCGACTCCGCAGTCACATGTATACAAAGTTCAAGATTGGCAACACAGCCATGTGTACATGTGGACAGGCAGCACAGAGTGCCAAACATATACTTCAAGAGTGTTCTGAGCATGAAACGCTGAGGCAGACATATTGGCCAGAGGAAACAACACTGGAATCAAAACTCTATGGGACACTGTATGAACTACAAAAGACAGTGAGTTATATTAAGGAGACAGAATTACAGATATAGACATGTTTCAAGTGAACGAAAGTAGAAGAAGAAATCATTAGAAATATATTTTTTGATTTTCCTTTTCAAACTTAACACATTTCATAAATGTATCTAGTTTATCATTAGAAATATATTTTTTGATTTTAAAACTTTTCAACACATTTCATAAATGTATCTACCAGTAGTTTATTATTAGAAATATATTTTTTGATTTTCTTTTTCAAACTTTTCAACACATCTCATAAATGTATATAGTTTATCATTTGAAATATATTTTTTTGATTTTCTTGTTCAAAATTTTCAACACATCTCATAAATATATCTAGTTGATCATTAGAAATATATTTTTTGATTTTCCTTTTCAAACTTATCAACACATTTCATAAATGTATCTAGTTTATCATTAGGAATATTTTTTTTTGATTTTCAAATTTTTCAACACATTTCATAAATGTATCTAGTTTTATCATTAGAAATATATTATTTTTAAATTTAAAACTTTTCAACACATCTCATAAATGTATCTACCGGTAGATTATCACTAGAAATATATCTTTTCATTTTCTTTTTCAAACTTTTCAACACATCTCATAAATATATCTAGTTTATCATTAGAAATATATTTTTTGAATTTCTTTTCCAAACTTTTCAACACATTTCATAAATGTATCTAGTTTATCATTAGAAATATATTTTTTTATTTTGAAACTTTTCAACACATTTCATAAATGTATCTACCGGTAGATTATTATTAGAAATATATTTTTTGATTTTCTTTTTCACATTTTTTTAAACCCATTTCATAAATGTATCTAGTTTTTATCATTAGAAATATTTATTTTTTTATTTTGAAGCTTTTCAACACATTTCATAAATGTATCTAGTTTATCACTAGAAATATATTTTTTTTAATTTTGAAACTTTTCAACACATTTCATAAATGTATCTAGTTTATCACTAGAAATATATTTTTTTTTATTTTCAAACTTTTCAACACATTTCATAAATGTATCTAATTTATCATTAGAAAAATATTTCTTTGATTTTGAAACTTTTCAACACATTTCAGAAATGTATCTAGTTTATCATTAGAAATATATTTTTTTATTTTCTTTTTCAAACTTTTCAACACATCTCATAAATGTATCTACAAGTAGTTTCTCATTAGAAATATATTTTTTAATATTCTTGTTCAATCTTTTCAATACATCTCATAAATGTATCTACCATTAGATGATCACTAGAAATATATTTTTTTATTTTCTTTTTCAATCATTTCAACACATCTCATAAATGTATCTACCGGTAGATGATCACTAGAAATATATTTTGTTATTTTCTTCTTCAAAGTTTTCAATACATCTCATAAATGTATCTACCTGTAGATTATGTCTAGAAATATATCTTTTCATTTTCTTTTTCAAACTTTTCAACACATTTCATAAATGTATATAGTTTATCATTATAAATATTTTTAAAATTATTTTCTTGTTCAAACTTTTCAACACATTTCATAAATGTATATAGTTTATCATTAGAAATATATGTTTTTTGATTTTCAAACTTTTCAACACATTTCATAAGTGTATATAGTTTTTCAATAGAAATATCCCGCCGAAGACGGATGTGTCGGGCCATTGGCGCAAATAAAACGGCGACACAACGCATTTCCATTTTCTGGACTACATCCTGCTGGAAATCTAGCTGGACCATGATCCAGCTAGATCCAGTTGGAGTTTGAGAATGAACGCAGAAGAAGAAATAGAAATACATTTTTTTATTTTCTTTTTCAAACTTTTCAACACATCTCATAAATGTATCTACCGGTAGTTTATCATTAGAAATATATTTTTTTATTTTCTTCTTTAAACTTTTCAACACATCTCATAAATGTATCTTCAGGTAGATGATCACTAGAAATATATCTTTTTATTTTCTTTTTAAACTTTTCAACATATTTCATAAATGAATCTAGTTTATCACTAGAAATATATTTTTATATTTTCTTTTCCACACTTTTCAATACATTTCATAAATGTATCTACCAGTAGTTTATTATTAGAAATATATTTTTTGATTTTCTTTTTCAAACTTTTCAACACATCTCATAAATGTATATAGTTTATCATTTGAAATATATTTTTTTGATTTTCTTGTTCAAAATTTTCAACACATCTCATAAATATATCTAGTTGATCATTAGAAATATATTTTTTGATTTTCCTTTTCAAACTTATCAACACATTTCATAAATGTATCTAGTTTATCATTAGGAATATTTTTTTTTGATTTTCAAATTTTTCAACACATTTCATAAATGTATCTAGTTTTATCATTAGAAATATATTATTTTTAAATTTAAAACTTTTCAACACATCTCATAAATGTATCTACCGGTAGATTATCACTAGAAATATATCTTTTCATTTTCTTTTTCAAACTTTTCAACACATCTCATAAATATATCTAGTTTATCATTAGAAATATATTTTTTGAATTTCTTTTCCAAACTTTTCAACACATTTCATAAATGTATCTAGTTTATCATTAGAAATATATTTTTTTATTTTGAAATTTTTCAACACATTTCATAAATGTATCTACCAGTAGTTTATTATTAGAAATATATTTTTTGATTTTCTTTTTCAAACTTTTCAACACATCTCATAAATGTATCTGCCGGTAGATTATCACTAGAAATATATCTTTTCATTTTCTTGTTCAAACTTTTCAACACATTTCATAAATGTATCTAGTTTATCACTAGAAATATATTTTTTGATTTTCTTTTCCAAACTTTTCAACACATTTCATAAATGTATCTAGTTTATCATGAGAAATATATTTTTTTGATTTTCAAACTTTTCTACACATTTCATAAGTGTATATAGTTTATCAATAGAAATTTATTTCTAGATTTTCTTTTTGAAATTTTTCAACACATTTCATAAATGTATCTAATTTATCATTAGAAAAATATTTCTTTGATTTTGAAACTTTTCAACACATTTCAGAAATGTATCTAGTTTATCATTAGAAATATATTTTTTTATTTTCTTTTTCAAACTTTTCAACACATCTCATAAATGTATCTACAAGTAGTTTCTCATTAGAAATATATTTTTTAATATTCTTGTTCAATCTTTTCAATACATCTCATAAATGTATCTACCGTTAGATGATCACTAGAAATATATTTTTTTATTTTCTTTTTCAATCATTTCAACACATCTCATAAATGTATCTACCGGTAGATGATCACTAGAAATATATTTTGTTATTTTCTTCTTCAAAGTTTTCAATACATCTCATAAATGTATCTACCTGTAGATTATGTCTAGAAATATATCTTTTCATTTTCTTTTTCAAACTTTTCAACACATTTCATAAATGTATATAGTTTATCATTATAAATATTTTTTAAATTATTTTCTTGTTCAAACTTTTCAACACATTTCATAAATGTATATAGTTTATCATTAGAAATATATGTTTTTTGATTTTCAAACTTTTCAACACATTTCATAAGTGTATATAGTTTATCAATAGAAATATCCCGCCGAAGACGGATGTGTCGGGCCATTGGCGCAAATAAAACGGCGACACAACGCATTTCCATTTTCTGGACTACATCCTGCTGGAAATCTAGCAGGACCATGATCCAGCTAGATCCAGTTGGAGTTTGAGAATGAACGCAGAAGAAGAAATAGAAATATATTTTTTTATTTTCTTTTTCAAACTTTTCAACACATCTCATAAATGTATCTACCGGTAGTTTATCATTAGAAATATATTTTTTTATTTTCTTCTTCAAACTTTTCAACACATCTCATAAATGTATCTTCAGGTAGATGATCACTAGAAATATATCTTTTTATTTTCTTTTTAAACTTTTCAACATATTTCATAAATGTATCTAGTTTATCACTAGAAATATATTTTTTGATTTTCTTTTCCACACTTTTCAACACATCTCATAAATGTATATAGTTTATCATTTGAAATATATTTTTTTGATTTTCTTGTTCAAAATTTTCAACACATCTCATAAATATATCTAGTTGATCATTAGAAATATATTTTTTGATTTTCCTTTTCAAACTTATCAACACATTTCATAAATGTATCTAGTTTATCATTAGGAATATTTTTTTTTGATTTTCAAATTTTTCAACACATTTCATAAATGTATCTAGTTTTATCATTAGAAATATATTATTTTTAAATTTAAAACTTTTCAACACATCTCATAAATGTATCTACCGGTAGATTATCACTAGAAATATATCTTTTCATTTTCTTTTTCAAACTTTTCAACACATCTCATAAATATATCTAGTTTATCATTAGAAATATATTTTTTGAATTTCTTTTCCAAACTTTTCAACACATTTCATAAATGTATCTAGTTTATCATTAGAAATATATTTTTTTATTTTGAAACTTTTCAACACATTTCATAAATGTATCTACCAGTAGTTTATTATTAGAAATATATTTTTTGATTTTCTTTTTCAAACTTTTCAACACATCTCATAAATGTATCTGCCGGTAGATTATCACTAGAAATATATCTTTTCATTTTCTTGTTCAAACTTTTCAACACATTTCATAAATGTATCTAGTTTATCACTAGAAATATATTTTTTGATTTTCTTTTCCAAACTTTTCAACACATTTCATAAATGTATCTAGTTTATCATGAGAAATATATTTTTTTGATTTTCAAACTTTTCTACACATTTCATAAGTGTATATAGTTTATCAATAGAAATTTATTTCTAGATTTTCTTTTTGAAATTTTTCAACACATTTCATAAATGTATCTAATTTATCATTAGAAAAATATTTCTTTGATTTTGAAACTTTTCAACACATTTCAGAAATGTATCTAGTTTATCATTAGAAATATATTTTTTAATATTCTTGTTCAATCTTTTCAATACATCTCATAAATGTATCTACCGTTAGATGATCACTAGAAATATATTTTTTTATTTTCTTTTTCAATCATTTCAACACATCTCATAAATGTATCTACCGGTAGATGATCACTAGAAATATATTTTTTTATTTTCTTCTTCAAAGTTTTCAATACATCTCATAAATGTATCTACCTGTAGATTATGTCTAGAAATATATCTTTTCATTTTCTTTTTCAAACTTTTCAACACATTTCATAAATGTATATAGTTTATCATTATAAATATTTTTTAAATTATTTTCTTGTTCAAACTTTTCAACACATTTCATAAATGTATATAGTTTATCATTAGAAATATATGTTTTTTGATTTTCAAACTTTTCAACACATTTCATAAGTGTATATAGTTTATCAATAGAAATATCCCGCCGAAGACGGATGTGTCGGGCCATTGGCGCAAATAAAACGGCGACACAACGCATTTCCATTTTCTGGACTACATCCTGCTGGAAATCTAGCAGGACCATGATCCAGCTAGATCCAGTTGGAGTTTGAGAATGAACGCAGAAGAAGAAATAGAAATATATTTTTTTATTTTCTTTTTCAAACTTTTCAACACATCTCATAAATGTATCTACCGGTAGTTTATCATTAGAAATATATTTTTTTATTTTCTTCTTCAAACTTTTCAACACATCTCATAAATGTATCTTCAGGTAGATGATCACTAGAAATATATCTTTTTATTTTCTTTTTAAACTTTTCAACATATTTCATAAATGTATCTAGTTTATCACTAGAAATATATTTTTTGATTTTCTTTTCCACACTTTTCAATACATTTTATAAATGAATCTACCAGTAGTTTATTATTAGAAATATATTTTTTGATTTTCTTTTTCAAACTTTTCAACACATCTCATAAATGTATATAGTTTATCATTTGAAATATATTTTTTTGATTTTCTTGTTCAAAATTTTCAACACATCTCATAAATATATCTAGTTGATCATTAGAAATATATTTTTTGATTTTCCTTTTCAAACTTATCAACACATTTCATAAATGTATCTAGTTTATCATTAGGAATATTTTCTTTTGATTTTCAAATTTTTCAACACATTTCATAAATGTATCTAGTTTTATCATTAGAAATATATTATTTTTAAATTTAAAACTTTTCAACACATCTCATAAATGTATCTACCGGTAGATTATCACTAGAAATATATCTTTTCATTTTCTTTTTCAAACTTTTCAACACATCTCATAAATATATCTAGTTTATCATTAGAAATATATTTTTTGAATTTCTTTTCCAAACTTTTCAACACATTTCATAAATGTATCTAGTTTATCATTAGAAATATATTTTTTTATTTTGAAACTTTTCAACACATTTCATAAATGTATCTACCGGTAGATTATTATTAGAAAAATATTTTTTGATTTTCTTTTTCACATTTTTTTAAACCCATTTCATAAATGTATCTAGTTTTTATCATTAGAAATATTTATTTGTTTATTTTGAAACTTTTCAACACATTTCATAAATGTATCTAGTTTATCACTAGAAATATATTTTTTTTTATTTTGAAACTTTTCAACACATTTTTTAAATGTATCTAGTTTATCATTAGAAATATATTTTTTTATTTTCTTCTTCAAAGTTTTCAATACATCTCATAAATGTATCTACCTGTAGATTATGTCTAGAAATATATCTTTTCATTTTCTTTTTCAAACTTTTCAACACATTTCATAAATGTATATAGTTTATCATTATAAATATTTTTTAAATTATTTTCTTGTTCAAACTTTTCAACACATTTCATAAATGTATATAGTTTATCATTAGAAATATATGTTTTTTGATTTTCAAACTTTTCAACACATTTCATAAGTGTATATAGTTTATCAATAGAAATATCCCGCCGAAGACGGATGTGTCGGGCCATTGGCGCAAATAAAACGGCGACACAACGCATTTCCATTTTCTGGACTACATCCTGCTGGAAATCTAGCTGGACCATGATCCAGCTAGATCCAGTTGGAGTTTGAGAATGAACGCAGAAGAAGAAATAGAAATATATTTTTTTATTTTCTTTTTCAAACTTTTCAACACATCTCATAAATGTATCTACCGGTAGTTTATCATTAGAAATATATTTTTTTATTTTCTTCTTCAAACTTTTCAACACATCTCATAAATGTATCTTCAGGTAGATGATCACTAGAAATATATCTTTTTATTTTCTTTTTAAACTTTTCAACATATTTCATAAATGAATCTAGTTTATCACTAGAAATATATTTTTATATTTTCTTTTCCACACTTTTCAATACATTTCATAAATGTATCTACCAGTAGTTTATTATTAGAAATATATTTTTTGATTTTCTTTTTCAAACTTTTCAACACATCTCATAAATGTATATAGTTTATCATTTGAAATATATTTTTTTGATTTTCTTGTTCAAAATTTTCAACACATCTCATAAATATATCTAGTTGATCATTAGAAATATATTTTTTGATTTTCCTTTTCAAACTTATCAACACATTTCATAAATGTATCTAGTTTATCATTAGGAATATTTTTTTTTGATTTTCAAATTTTTCAACACATTTCATAAATGTATCTAGTTTTATCATTAGAAATATATTATTTTTAAATTTAAAACTTTTCAACACATCTCATAAATGTATCTACCGGTAGATTATCACTAGAAATATATCTTTTCATTTTCTTTTTCAAACTTTTCAACACATCTCATAAATATATCTAGTTTATCATTAGAAATATATTTTTTGAATTTCTTTTCCAAACTTTTCAACACATTTCACATAAATGTATCTAGTTTATCATTAGAAATATATTTTTTTATTTTGAAATTTTTCAACACATTTCATAAATGTATCTACCAGTAGTTTATTATTAGAAATATATTTTTTGATTTTCTTTTTCAAACTTTTCAACACATCTCATAAATGTATCTGCCGGTAGATTATCACTAGAAATATATCTTTTCATTTTCTTGTTCAAACTTTTCAACACATTTCATAAATGTATCTAGTTTATCACTAGAAATATATTTTTTGAATTTCTTTTCCAAACTTTTCAACACATTTCATAAATGTATCTAGTTTATCATGAGAAATATATTTTTTTGATTTTCAAACTTTTCTACACATTTCATAAGTGTATATAGTTTATCAATAGAAATTTATTTCTAGATTTTCTTTTTGAAATTTTTCAACACATTTCATAAATGTATCTAATTTATCATTAGAAAAATATTTCTTTGATTTTGAAACTTTTCAACACATTTCAGAAATGTATCTAGTTTATCATTAGAAATATATTTTTTTATTTTCTTTTTCAAACTTTTCAACACATCTCATAAATGTATCTACAAGTAGTTTCTCATTAGAAATATATTTTTTAATATTCTTGTTCAATCTTTTCAATACATCTCATAAATGTATCTACCGTTAGATGATCACTAGAAATATATTTTTTTATTTTCTTTTTCAATCATTTCAACACATCTCATAAATGTATCTACCGGTAGATGATCACTAGAAATATATTTTTTTATTTTCTTCTTCAAAGTTTTCAATACATCTCATAAATGTATCTACCTGTAGATTATGTCTAGAAATATATCTTTTCATTTTCTTTTTCAAACTTTTCAACACATTTCATAAATGTATATAGTTTATCATTATAAATATTTTTTAAATTATTTTCTTGTTCAAACTTTTCAACACATTTCATAAATGTATCTAGTTTATCATTAGGAATATTTTTTTTTGATTTTCAAATTTTTCAACACATTTCATAAATGTATCTAGTTTTATCATTAGAAATATATTATTTTTAAATTTAAAACTTTTCAACACATCTCATAAATGTATCTACCGGTAGATTATCACTAGAAATATATCTTTTCATTTTCTTTTTCAAACTTTTCAACACATCTCATAAATATATCTAGTTTATCATTAGAAATATATTTTTTGAATTTCTTTTCCAAACTTTTCAACACATTTCATAAATGTATCTAGTTTATCATTAGAAATATATTTTTTTATTTTGAAACTTTTCAACACATTTCATAAATGTATCTACCGGTAGATTATTATTAGAAAAATATTTTTTGATTTTCTTTTTCACATTTTTTTAAACCCATTTCATAAATGTATCTAGTTTTTATCATTAGAAATATTTATTTTTTTATTTTGAAACTTTTCAACACATTTTTTAAATGTATCTAGTTTATCACTAGAAATATATTTTTTTATTTTCTTCTTCAAAGTTTTCAATACATCTCATAAATGTATCTACCTGTAGATTATGTCTAGAAATATATCTTTTCATTTTCTTTTTCAAACTTTTCAACACATTTCATAAATGTATATAGTTTATCATTATAAATATTTTTTAAATTATTTTCTTGTTCAAACTTTTCAACACATTTCATAAATGTATATAGTTTATCATTAGAAATATATGTTTTTTGATTTTCAAACTTTTCAACACATTTCATAAGTGTATATAGTTTATCAATAGAAATATCCCGCCGAAGACGGATGTGTCGGGCCATTGGCGCAAATAAAACGGCGACACAACGCATTTCCATTTTCTGGACTACATCCTGCTGGAAATCTAGCAGGACCATGATCCAGCTAGATCCAGTTGGAGTTTGAGAATGAACGCAGAAGAAGAAATAGAAATATATTTTTTTATTTTCTTTTTCAAACTTTTCAACACATCTCATAAATGTATCTACCGGTAGTTTATCATTAGAAATATATTTTTTTATTTTCTTCTTCAAACTTTTCAACACATCTCATAAATGTATCTTCAGGTAGATGATCACTAGAAATATATCTTTTTATTTTCTTTTTAAACTTTTCAACATATTTCATAAATGTATCTAGTTTATCACTAGAAATATATTTTTTGATTTTCTTTTCCACACTTTTCAATACATTTCATAAATGTATCTACCAGTAGTTTATTATTAGAAATATATTTTTTGATTTTCTTTTTCAAACTTTTCAACACATCTCATAAATGTATATAGTTTATCATTTGAAATATATTTTTTTGATTTTCTTGTTCAAAATTTTCAACACATCTCATAAATATATCTAGTTGATCATTAGAAATATATTTTTTTATTTTCCTTTTCAAACTTATCAACACATTTCATAAATGTATCTAGTTTATCATTAGGAATATTTTTTTTTGATTTTCAAATTTTTCAACACATTTCATAAATGTATCTAGTTTTATCATTAGAAATATATTATTTTTAAATTTAAAACTTTTCAACACATCTCATAAATGTATCTACCGGTAGATTATCACTAGAAATATATCTTTTCATTTTCTTTTTCAAACTTTTCAACACATCTCATAAATATATCTAGTTTATCATTAGAAATATATTTTTTGAATTTCTTTTCCAAACTTTTCAACACATTTCATAAATGTATCTAGTTTATCATTAGAAATATATTTTTTTATTTTGAAATTTTTCAACACATTTCATAAATGTATCTACCAGTAGTTTATTATTAGAAATATATTTTTTGATTTTCTTTTTCAAACTTTTCAACACATCTCATAAATGTATCTGCCGGTAGATTATCACTAGAAATATATCTTTTCATTTTCTTGTTCAAACTTTTCAACACATTTCATAAATGTATCTAGTTTATCACTAGAAATATATTTTTTGATTTTCTTTTCCAAACTTTTCAACACATTTCATAAATGTATCTAGTTTATCATGAGAAATATATTTTTTTGATTTTCAAACTTTTCTACACATTTCATAAGTGTATATAGTTTATCAATAGAAATTTATTTCTAGATTTTCTTTTTGAAATTTTTCAACACATTTCATAAATGTATCTAATTTATCATTAGAAAAATATTTCTTTGATTTTGAAACTTTTCAACACATTTCAGAAATGTATCTAGTTTATCATTAGAAATATATTTTTTTATTTTCTTTTTCAAACTTTTCAACACATCTCATAAATGTATCTACAAGTAGTTTCTCATTAGAAATATATTTTTTAATATTCTTGTTCAATCTTTTCAATACATCTCATAAATGTATCTACCGTTAGATGATCACTAGAAATATATTTTTTTATTTTCTTTTTCAATCATTTCAACACATCTCATAAATGTATCTACCGGTAGATGATCACTAGAAATATATTTTTTTATTTTCTTCTTCAAAGTTTTCAATACATCTCATAAATGTATCTACCTGTAGATTATGTCTAGAAATATATCTTTTCATTTTCTTTTTCAAACTTTTCAACACATTTCATAAATGTATATAGTTTATCATTATAAATATTTTTTAAATTATTTTCTTGTTCAAACTTTTCAACACATTTCATAAATGTATATAGTTTATCATTAGATATATTTTTTTTTTGATTTTCAAACTTTTCAACACATTTCATAAGTGTATATAGTTTATCAATAGAAATATCCCGCCGAAGACGGATGTGTCGGGCCATTGGCGCAAATAAAACGGCGACACAACGCATTTCCATTTTCTGGACTACATCCTGCTGGAAATCTAGCAGGACCATGATCCAGCTAGATCCAGTTGGAGTTTGAGAATGAACGCAGAAGAAGAAATAGAAATATATTTTTTTATTTTCTTCTTCAAACTTTTCAACACATCTCATAAATGTATCTTCAGGTAGATGATCACTAGAAATATATCTTTTTATTTTCTTTTTAAACTTTTCAACATATTTCATAAATGTTTCTAGTTTATCACTAGAAATATATTTTTTGATTTTCTTTTCCACACTTTTCAATACATTTCATAAATGTATCTACCAGTAGTTTATTATTAGAAATATATTTTTTGATTTTCTTTTTCAAACTTTTCAACACATCTCATAAATGTATATAGTTTATCATTTGAAATATATTTTTTTGATTTTCTTGTTCAAAATTTTCAACACATCTCATAAATATATCTAGTTGATCATTAGAAATATATTTTTTGATTTTCCTTTTCAAACTTATCAACACATTTCATAAATGTATCTAGTTTATCATTAGGAATATTTTTTTTTGATTTTCAAATTTTTCAACACATTTCATAAATGTATCTAGTTTTATCATTAGAAATATATTATTTTATTTTGAAATTTTCAACACGTTTCATAAATGTATCTACCAGTAGTTTATTATTAGAAATATATTTTTTGATTTTCCTTTTCAAACTTATCAACACATTTCATAAATGTATCTAGTTTATCATTAGAAATATATTTTTTTATTTTGAAATTTTTCAACACATTTCATAAATGTATCTACCAGTAGTTTATTATTAGAAATATATTTTTTGATTTTCTTTTTCAAACTTTTCAACACATCTCATAAATGTATCTGCCGGTAGATTATCACTAGAAATATATCTTTTCATTTTCTTGTTCAAACTTTTCAACACATTTCATAAATGTATCTAGTTTATCACTAGAAATATATTTTTTGATTTTCTTTTCCAAACTTTTCAACACATTTCATAAATGTATCTAGTTTATCATGAGAAATATATTTTTTTGATTTTCAAACTTTTCTACACATTTCATAAGTGTATATAGTTTATCAATAGAAATTTATTTCTAGATTTTCTTTTTGAAATTTTTCAACACATTTCATAAATGTATCTAATTTATCATTAGAAAAATATTTCTTTGATTTTGAAACTTTTCAACACATTTCAGAAATGTATCTAGTTTATCATTAGAAATATATTTTTTTATTTTCTTTTTCAAACTTTTCAACACATCTCATAAATGTATCTACAAGTAGTTTCTCATTAGAAATATATTTTTAAATATTCTTGTTCAATCTTTTCAATACATCTCATAAATGTATCTACCGTTAGATGATCACTAGAAATATATTTTTTTATTTTCTTTTTCAATCATTTCAACACATCTCATAAATGTATCTACCGGTAGATGATCACTAGAAATATATTTTTTTATTTTCTTCTTCAAAGTTTTCAATACATCTCATAAATGTATCTACCTGTAGATTATGTCTAGAAATATATCTTTTCATTTTCTTTTTCAAACTTTTCAACACATTTCATAAATGTATATAGTTTATCATTATAAATATTTTTTAAATTATTTTCTTGTTCAAACTTTTCAACACATTTCATAAATGTATATAGTTTATCATTAGAAATATATGTTTTTTGATTTTCAAACTTTTCAACACATTTCATAAGTGTATATAGTTTATCAATAGAAATATCCCGCCGAAGACGGATGTGTCGGGCCATTGGCGCAAATAAAACGGCGACACAACGCATTTCCATTTTCTGGACTACATCCTGCTGGAAATCTAGCAGGACCATGATCCAGCTAGATCCAGTTGGAGTTTGAGAATGAACGCAGAAGAAGAAATAGAAATATATTTTTTTATTTTCTTTTTCAAACTTTTCAACACATCTCATAAATGTATCTACCGGTAGTTTATCATTAGAAATATATTTTTTTATTTTCTTCTTCAAACTTTTCAACACATCTCATAAATGTATCTTCAGGTAGATGATCACTAGAAATATATCTTTTTATTTTCTTTTTAAACTTTTCAACATATTTCATAAATGTATCTAGTTTATCACTAGAAATATATTTTTTGATTTTCTTTTCCACACTTTTCAATACATTTCATAAATGTATCTACCAGTAGTTTATTATTAGAAATATATTTTTTGATATTCTTTTTCAAACTTTTCAACACATCTCATAAATGTATATAGTTTATCATTTGAAATATATTTTTTTGATTTTCTTGTTCAAAATTTTCAACACATCTCATAAATATATCTAGTTGATCATTAGAAATATATTTTTTTGATTTTCCTTTTCAAACTTATCAACACATTTCATAAATGTATCTAGTTTATCATTAGGAATATTTTTTTTTGATTTTCAAATTTTTCAACACATTTCATAAATGTATCTAGTTTTATCATTAGAAATATATTATTTTTAAATTTAAAACTTTTCAACACATCTCATAAATGTATCTACCGGTAGATTATCACTAGAAATATATCTTTTCATTTTCTTTTTCAAACTTTTCAACACATCTCATAAATATATCTAGTTTATCATTAGAAATATATTTTTTGAATTTCTTTTCCAAACTTTTCAACACATTTCATAAATGTATCTAGTTTATCATTAGAAATATATTTTTTTATTTTGAAATTTTTCAACACATTTCATAAATGTATCTACCAGTAGTTTATTATTAGAAATATATTTTTTGATTTTCTTTTTCAAACTTTTCAACACATCTCATAAATGTATCTGCCGGTAGATTATCACTAGAAATATATCTTTTCATTTTCTTGTTCAAACTTTTCAACACATTTCATAAATGTATCTAGTTTATCACTAGAAATATATTTTTTGATTTTCTTTTCCAAACTTTTCAACACATTTCATAAATGTATCTAGTTTATCATGAGAAATATATTTTTTTGATTTTCAAACTTTTCTACACATTTCATAAGTGTATATAGTTTATCAATAGAAATTTATTTCTAGATTTTCTTTTTGAAATTTTTCAACACATTTCATAAATGTATCTAATTTATCATTAGAAAAATATTTCTTTGATTTTGAAACTTTTCAACACATTTCAGAAATGTATCTAGTTTATCATTAGAAATATATTTTTTTATTTTCTTTTTCAAACTTTTCAACACATCTCATAAATGTATCTACAAGTAGTTTCTCATTAGAAATATATTTTTTAATATTCTTGTTCAATCTTTTCAATACATCTCATAAATGTATCTACCGTTAGATGATCACTAGAAATATATTTTTTTATTTTCTTTTTCAATCATTTCAACACATCTCATAAATGTATCTACCGGTAGATGATCACTAGAAATATATTTTTTTATTTTCTTCTTCAAAGTTTTCAATACATCTCATAAATGTATCTACCTGTAGATTATGTCTAGAAATATATCTTTTCATTTTCTTTTTCAAACTTTTCAACACATTTCATAAATGTATATAGTTTATCATTATAAATATTTTTTAAATTATTTTCTTGTTCAAACTTTTCAACACATTTCATAAATGTATATAGTTTATCATTAGATATATTTTTTTTTTGATTTTCAAACTTTTCAACACATTTCATAAGTGTATATAGTTTATCAATAGAAATATCCCGCCGAAGACGGATGTGTCGGGCCATTGGCGCAAATAAAACGGCGACACAACGCATTTCCATTTTCTGGACTACATCCTGCTGGAAATCTAGCAGGACCATGATCCAGCTAGATCCAGTTGGAGTTTGAGAATGAACGCAGAAGAAGAAATAGAAATATATTTTTTTATTTTCTTCTTCAAACTTTTCAACACATCTCATAAATGTATCTTCAGGTAGATGATCACTAGAAATATATCTTTTTATTTTCTTTTTAAAATTTTCAACATATTTCATAAATGTTTCTAGTTTATCACTAGAAATATATTTTTTGATTTTCTTTTCCACACTTTTCAATACATTTCATAAATGTATCTACCAGTAGTTTATTATTAGAAATATATTTTTTGATTTTCTTTTTCAAACTTTTCAACACATCTCATAAATGTATATAGTTTATCATTTGAAATATATTTTTTTGATTTTCTTGTTCAAAATTTTCAACACATCTCATAAATATATCTAGTTGATCATTAGAAATATATTTTTTGATTTTCCTTTTCAAACTTATCAACACATTTCATAAATGTATCTAGTTTATCATTAGGAATATTTTTTTTTGATTTTCAAATTTTTCAACACATTTCATAAATGTATCTAGTTTTATCATTAGAAATATATTATTTTATTTTGAAATTTTCAACACGTTTCATAAATGTATCTACCAGTAGTTTATTATTAGAAATATATTTTTTGATTTTCCTTTTCAAACTTATCAACACATTTCATAAATGTATCTAGTTTATCATTAGAAATATATTTTTTTATTTTGAAATTTTTCAACACATTTCATAAATGTATCTACCAGTAGTTTATTATTAGAAATATATTTTTTGATTTTCTTTTTCAAACTTTTCAACACATCTCATAAATGTATCTGCCGGTAGATTATCACTAGAAATATATCTTTTCATTTTCTTGTTCAAACTTTTCAACACATTTCATAAATGTATCTAGTTTATCACTAGAAATATATTTTTTGATTTTCTTTTCCAAACTTTTCAACACATTTCATAAATGTATCTAGTTTATCATGAGAAATATATTTTTTTGATTTTCAAACTTTTCTACACATTTCATAAGTGTATATAGTTTATCAATAGAAATTTATTTCTAGATTTTCTTTTTGAAATTTTTCAACACATTTCATAAATGTATCTAATTTATCATTAGAAAAATATTTCTTTGATTTTGAAACTTTTCAACACATTTCAGAAATGTATCTAGTTTATCATTAGAAATATATTTTTTTATTTTCTTTTTCAAACTTTTCAACACATCTCATAAATGTATCTACAAGTAGTTTCTCATTAGAAATATATTTTTTAATATTCTTGTTCAATCTTTTCAATACATCTCATAAATGTATCTACCGTTAGATGATCACTAGAAATATATTTTTTTATTTTCTTTTTCAATCATTTCAACACATCTCATAAATGTATCTACCGGTAGATGATCACTAGAAATATATTTTTTTATTTTCTTCTTCAAAGTTTTCAATACATCTCATAAATGTATCTACCTGTAGATTATGTCTAGAAATATATCTTTTCATTTTCTTTTTCAAACTTTTCAACACATTTCATAAATGTATATAGTTTATCATTATAAATATTTTTTAAATTATTTTCTTGTTCAAACTTTTCAACACATTTCATAAATGTATATAGTTTATCATTAGAAATATATGTTTTTTGATTTTCAAACTTTTCAACACATTTCATAAGTGTATATAGTTTATCAATAGAAATATCCCGCCGAAGACGGATGTGTCGGGCCATTGGCGCAAATAAAACGGCGACACAACGCATTTCCATTTTCTGGACTACATCCTGCTGGAAATCTAGCAGGACCATGATCCAGCTAGATCCAGTTGGAGTTTGAGAATGAACGCAGAAGAAGAAATAGAAATATATTTTTTAATTTTCTTTTTCAAACTTTTCAACACATCTCATAAATGTATCTACCGGTAGTTTATCATTAGAAATATATTTTTTTATTTTCTTCTTCAAACTTTTCAACACATCTCATAAATGTATCTTCAGGTAGATGATCACTAGAAATATATCTTTTTATTTTCTTTTTAAACTTTTCAACATATTTCATAAATGTATCTAGTTTATCACTAGAAATATATTTTTTGATTTTCTTTTCCACACTTTTCAATACATTTCATAAATGTATCTACCAGTAGTTTATTATTAGAAATATATTTTTTGATATTCTTTTTCAAACTTTTCAACACATCTCATAAATGTATATAGTTTATCATTTGAAATATATTTTTTTGATTTTCTTGTTCAAAATTTTCAACACATCTCATAAATATATCTAGTTGATCATTAGAAATATATTTTTTTGATTTTCCTTTTCAAACTTATCAACACATTTCATAAATGTATCTAGTTTATCATTAGGAATATTTTTTTTTGATTTTCAAATTTTTCAACACATTTCATAAATGTATCTAGTTTTATCATTAGAAATATATTATTTTTAAATTTAAAACTTTTCAACACATCTCATAAATGTATCTACCGGTAGATTATCACTAGAAATATATCTTTTCATTTTCTTTTTCAAACTTTTCAACACATCTCATAAATATATCTAGTTTATCATTAGAAATATATTTTTTGAATTTCTTTTCCAAACTTTTCAACACATTTCATAAATGTATCTAGTTTATCATTAGAAATATATTTTTTTATTTTGAAATTTTTCAACACATTTCATAAATGTATCTACCAGTAGTTTATTATTAGAAATATATTTTTTGATTTTCTTTTTCAAACTTTTCAACACATCTCATAAATGTATCTGCCGGTAGATTATCACTAGAAATATATCTTTTTATTTTCCTTTTCAAACTTATCAACACATTTCATAAATGTATCTAGTTTATCATTAGGAATATTTTTTTTTGATTTTCAAATTTTTCAACACATTTCATAAATGTATCTAGTTTTATCATTAGAAATATATTATTTTTAAATTTAAAACTTTTCAACACATCTCATAAATGTATCTACCGGTAGATTATCACTAGAAATATATCTTTTCATTTTCTTTTTCAAACTTTTCAACACATCTCATAAATATATCTAGTTTATCATTAGAAATATATTTTTTGAATTTCTTTTCCAAACTTTTCAACACATTTCATAAATGTATCTAGTTTATCATTAGAAATATATTTTTTTATTTTGAAATTTTTCAACACATTTCATAAATGTATCTACCAGTAGTTTATTATTAGAAATATATTTTTTGATTTTCTTTTTCAAACTTTTCAACACATCTCATAAATGTATCTGCCGGTAGATTATCACTAGAAATATATCTTTTCATTTTCTTGTTCAAACTTTTCAACACATTTCATAAATGTATCTAGTTTATCACTAGAAATATATTTTTTGATTTTCTTTTCCAAACTTTTCAACACATTTCATAAATGTATCTAGTTTATCATGAGAAATATATTTTTTTGATTTTCAAACTTTTCTACACATTTCATAAGTGTATATAGTTTATCAATAGAAATTTATTTCTAGATTTTCTTTTTGAAATTTTTCAACACATTTCATAAATGTATCTAATTTATCATTAGAAAAATATTTCTTTGATTTTGAAACTTTTCAACACATTTCAGAAATGTATCTAGTTTATCATTAGAAATATATTTTTTTATTTTCTTTTTCAAACTTTTCAACACATCTCATAAATGTATCTACAAGTAGTTTCTCATTAGAAATATATTTTTTAATATTCTTGTTCAATCTTTTCAATACATCTCATAAATGTATCTACCGTTAGATGATCACTAGAAATATATTTTTTTATTTTCTTTTTCAATCATTTCAACACATCTCATAAATGTATCTACCGGTAGATGATCACTAGAAATATATTTTTTTATTTTCTTCTTCAAAGTTTTCAATACATCTCATAAATGTATCTACCTGTAGATTATGTCTAGAAATATATCTTTTCATTTTCTTTTTCAAACTTTTCAACACATTTCATAAATGTATATAGTTTATCATTATAAATATTTTTTAAATTATTTTCTTGTTCAAACTTTTCAACACATTTCATAAATGTATATAGTTTATCATTAGATATATTTTTTTTTTGATTTTCAAACTTTTCAACACATTTCATAAGTGTATATAGTTTATCAATAGAAATATCCCGCCGAAGACGGATGTGTCGGGCCATTGGCGCAAATAAAACGGCGACACAACGCATTTCCATTTTCTGGACTACATCCTGCTGGAAATCTAGCAGGACCATGATCCAGCTAGATCCAGTTGGAGTTTGAGAATGAACGCAGAAGAAGAAATAGAAATATATTTTTTTATTTTCTTCTTCAAACTTTTCAACACATCTCATAAATGTATCTTCAGGTAGATGATCACTAGAAATATATCTTTTTATTTTCTTTTTAAACTTTTCAACATATTTCATAAATGTTTCTAGTTTATCACTAGAAATATATTTTTTGATTTTCTTTTCCACACTTTTCAATACATTTCATAAATGTATCTACCAGTAGTTTATTATTAGAAATATATTTTTTGATTTTCTTTTTCAAACTTTTCAACACATCTCATAAATGTATATAGTTTATCATTTGAAATATATTTTTTTGATTTTCTTGTTCAAAATTTTCAACACATCTCATAAATATATCTAGTTGATCATTAGAAATATATTTTTTGATTTTCCTTTTCAAACTTATCAACACATTTCATAAATGTATCTAGTTTATCATTAGGAATATTTTTTTTTGATTTTCAAATTTTTCAACACATTTCATAAATGTATCTAGTTTTATCATTAGAAATATATTATTTTATTTTGAAATTTTCAACACGTTTCATAAATGTATCTACCAGTAGTTTATTATTAGAAATATATTTTTTGATTTTCCTTTTCAAACTTATCAACACATTTCATAAATGTATCTAGTTTATCATTAGAAATATATTTTTTTATTTTGAAATTTTTCAACACATTTCATAAATGTATCTACCAGTAGTTTATTATTAGAAATATATTTTTTGATTTTCTTTTTCAAACTTTTCAACACATCTCATAAATGTATCTGCCGGTAGATTATCACTAGAAATATATCTTTTCATTTTCTTGTTCAAACTTTTCAACACATTTCATAAATGTATCTAGTTTATCACTAGAAATATATTTTTTGATTTTCTTTTCCAAACTTTTCAACACATTTCATAAATGTATCTAGTTTATCATGAGAAATATATTTTTTTGATTTTCAAACTTTTCTACACATTTCATAAGTGTATATAGTTTATCAATAGAAATTTATTTCTAGATTTTCTTTTTGAAATTTTTCAACACATTTCATAAATGTATCTAATTTATCATTAGAAAAATATTTCTTTGATTTTGAAACTTTTCAACACATTTCAGAAATGTATCTAGTTTATCATTAGAAATATATTTTTTTATTTTCTTTTTCAAACTTTTCAACACATCTCATAAATGTATCTACAAGTAGTTTCTCATTAGAAATATATTTTTAAATATTCTTGTTCAATCTTTTCAATACATCTCATAAATGTATCTACCGTTAGATGATCACTAGAAATATATTTTTTTATTTTCTTTTTCAATCATTTCAACACATCTCATAAATGTATCTACCGGTAGATGATCACTAGAAATATATTTTTTTATTTTCTTCTTCAAAGTTTTCAATACATCTCATAAATGTATCTACCTGTAGATTATGTCTAGAAATATATCTTTTCATTTTCTTTTTCAAACTTTTCAACACATTTCATAAATGTATATAGTTTATCATTATAAATATTTTTTAAATTATTTTCTTGTTCAAACTTTTCAACACATTTCATAAATGTATATAGTTTATCATTAGAAATATATGTTTTTTGATTTTCAAACTTTTCAACACATTTCATAAGTGTATATAGTTTATCAATAGAAATATCCCGCCGAAGACGGATGTGTCGGGCCATTGGCGCAAATAAAACGGCGACACAACGCATTTCCATTTTCTGGACTACATCCTGCTGGAAATCTAGCAGGACCATGATCCAGCTAGATCCAGTTGGAGTTTGAGAATGAACGCAGAAGAAGAAATAGAAATATATTTTTTTATTTTCTTTTTCAAACTTTTCAACACATCTCATAAATGTATCTACCGGTAGTTTATCATTAGAAATATATTTTTTTATTTTCTTCTTCAAACTTTTCAACACATCTCATAAATGTATCTTCAGGTAGATGATCACTAGAAATATATCTTTTTATTTTCTTTTTAAACTTTTCAACATATTTCATAAATGTATCTAGTTTATCACTAGAAATATATTTTTTGATTTTCTTTTCCACACTTTTCAATACATTTCATAAATGTATCTACCAGTAGTTTATTATTAGAAATATATTTTTTGATATTCTTTTTCAAACTTTTCAACACATCTCATAAATGTATATAGTTTATCATTTGAAATATATTTTTTTGATTTTCTTGTTCAAAATTTTCAACACATCTCATAAATATATCTAGTTGATCATTAGAAATATATTTTTTTGATTTTCCTTTTCAAACTTATCAACACATTTCATAAATGTATCTAGTTTATCATTAGGAATATTTTTTTTTGATTTTCAAATTTTTCAACACATTTCATAAATGTATCTAGTTTTATCATTAGAAATATATTATTTTTAAATTTAAAACTTTTCAACACATCTCATAAATGTATCTACCGGTAGATTATCACTAGAAATATATCTTTTCATTTTCTTTTTCAAACTTTTCAACACATCTCATAAATATATCTAGTTTATCATTAGAAATATATTTTTTGAATTTCTTTTCCAAACTTTTCAACACATTTCATAAATGTATCTAGTTTATCATTAGAAATATATTTTTTTATTTTGAAATTTTTCAACACATTTCATAAATGTATCTACCAGTAGTTTATTATTAGAAATATATTTTTTGATTTTCTTTTTCAAACTTTTCAACACATCTCATAAATGTATCTGCCGGTAGATTATCACTAGAAATATATCTTTTCATTTTCTTGTTCAAACTTTTCAACACATTTCATAAATGTATCTAGTTTATCACTAGAAATATATTTTTTGATTTTCTTTTCCAAACTTTTCAACACATTTCATAAATGTATCTAGTTTATCATGAGAAATATATTTTTTTGATTTTCAAACTTTTCTACACATTTCATAAGTGTATATAGTTTATCAATAGAAATTTATTTCTAGATTTTCTTTTTGAAATTTTTCAACACATTTCATAAATGTATCTAATTTATCATTAGAAAAATATTTCTTTGATTTTGAAACTTTTCAACACATTTCAGAAATGTATCTAGTTTATCATTAGAAATATATTTTTTTATTTTCTTTTTCAAACTTTTCAACACATCTCATAAATGTATCTACAAGTAGTTTCTCATTAGAAATATATTTTTTAATATTCTTGTTCAATCTTTTCAATACATCTCATAAATGTATCTACCGTTAGATGATCACTAGAAATATATTTTTTTATTTTCTTTTTCAATCATTTCAACACATCTCATAAATGTATCTACCGGTAGATGATCACTAGAAATATATTTTTTTATTTTCTTCTTCAAAGTTTTCAATACATCTCATAAATGTATCTACCTGTAGATTATGTCTAGAAATATATCTTTTCATTTTCTTTTTCAAACTTTTCAACACATTTCATAAATGTATATAGTTTATCATTATAAATATTTTTTAAATTATTTTCTTGTTCAAACTTTTCAACACATTTCATAAATGTATATAGTTTATCATTAGATATATTTTTTTTTTGATTTTCAAACTTTTCAACACATTTCATAAGTGTATATAGTTTATCAATAGAAATATCCCGCCGAAGACGGATGTGTCGGGCCATTGGCGCAAATAAAACGGCGACACAACGCATTTCCATTTTCTGGACTACATCCTGCTGGAAATCTAGCAGGACCATGATCCAGCTAGATCCAGTTGGAGTTTGAGAATGAACGCAGAAGAAGAAATAGAAATATATTTTTTTATTTTCTTCTTCAAACTTTTCAACACATCTCATAAATGTATCTTCAGGTAGATGATCACTAGAAATATATCTTTTTATTTTCTTTTTAAAATTTTCAACATATTTCATAAATGTTTCTAGTTTATCACTAGAAATATATTTTTTGATTTTCTTTTCCACACTTTTCAATACATTTCATAAATGTATCTACCAGTAGTTTATTATTAGAAATATATTTTTTGATTTTCTTTTTCAAACTTTTCAACACATCTCATAAATGTATATAGTTTATCATTTGAAATATATTTTTTTGATTTTCTTGTTCAAAATTTTCAACACATCTCATAAATATATCTAGTTGATCATTAGAAATATATTTTTTGATTTTCCTTTTCAAACTTATCAACACATTTCATAAATGTATCTAGTTTATCATTAGGAATATTTTTTTTTGATTTTCAAATTTTTCAACACATTTCATAAATGTATCTAGTTTTATCATTAGAAATATATTATTTTATTTTGAAATTTTCAACACGTTTCATAAATGTATCTACCAGTAGTTTATTATTAGAAATATATTTTTTGATTTTCCTTTTCAAACTTATCAACACATTTCATAAATGTATCTAGTTTATCATTAGAAATATATTTTTTTATTTTGAAATTTTTCAACACATTTCATAAATGTATCTACCAGTAGTTTATTATTAGAAATATATTTTTTGATTTTCTTTTTCAAACTTTTCAACACATCTCATAAATGTATCTGCCGGTAGATTATCACTAGAAATATATCTTTTCATTTTCTTGTTCAAACTTTTCAACACATTTCATAAATGTATCTAGTTTATCACTAGAAATATATTTTTTGATTTTCTTTTCCAAACTTTTCAACACATTTCATAAATGTATCTAGTTTATCATGAGAAATATATTTTTTTGATTTTCAAACTTTTCTACACATTTCATAAGTGTATATAGTTTATCAATAGAAATTTATTTCTAGATTTTCTTTTTGAAATTTTTCAACACATTTCATAAATGTATCTAATTTATCATTAGAAAAATATTTCTTTGATTTTGAAACTTTTCAACACATTTCAGAAATGTATCTAGTTTATCATTAGAAATATATTTTTTTATTTTCTTTTTCAAACTTTTCAACACATCTCATAAATGTATCTACAAGTAGTTTCTCATTAGAAATATATTTTTTAATATTCTTGTTCAATCTTTTCAATACATCTCATAAATGTATCTACCGTTAGATGATCACTAGAAATATATTTTTTTATTTTCTTTTTCAATCATTTCAACACATCTCATAAATGTATCTACCGGTAGATGATCACTAGAAATATATTTTTTTATTTTCTTCTTCAAAGTTTTCAATACATCTCATAAATGTATCTACCTGTAGATTATGTCTAGAAATATATCTTTTCATTTTCTTTTTCAAACTTTTCAACACATTTCATAAATGTATATAGTTTATCATTATAAATATTTTTTAAATTATTTTCTTGTTCAAACTTTTCAACACATTTCATAAATGTATATAGTTTATCATTAGAAATATATGTTTTTTGATTTTCAAACTTTTCAACACATTTCATAAGTGTATATAGTTTATCAATAGAAATATCCCGCCGAAGACGGATGTGTCGGGCCATTGGCGCAAATAAAACGGCGACACAACGCATTTCCATTTTCTGGACTACATCCTGCTGGAAATCTAGCAGGACCATGATCCAGCTAGATCCAGTTGGAGTTTGAGAATGAACGCAGAAGAAGAAATAGAAATATATTTTTTAATTTTCTTTTTCAAACTTTTCAACACATCTCATAAATGTATCTACCGGTAGTTTATCATTAGAAATATATTTTTTTATTTTCTTCTTCAAACTTTTCAACACATCTCATAAATGTATCTTCAGGTAGATGATCACTAGAAATATATCTTTTTATTTTCTTTTTAAACTTTTCAACATATTTCATAAATGTATCTAGTTTATCACTAGAAATATATTTTTTGATTTTCTTTTCCACACTTTTCAATACATTTCATAAATGTATCTACCAGTAGTTTATTATTAGAAATATATTTTTTGATATTCTTTTTCAAACTTTTCAACACATCTCATAAATGTATATAGTTTATCATTTGAAATATATTTTTTTGATTTTCTTGTTCAAAATTTTCAACACATCTCATAAATATATCTAGTTGATCATTAGAAATATATTTTTTTGATTTTCCTTTTCAAACTTATCAACACATTTCATAAATGTATCTAGTTTATCATTAGGAATATTTTTTTTTGATTTTCAAATTTTTCAACACATTTCATAAATGTATCTAGTTTTATCATTAGAAATATATTATTTTTAAATTTAAAACTTTTCAACACATCTCATAAATGTATCTACCGGTAGATTATCACTAGAAATATATCTTTTCATTTTCTTTTTCAAACTTTTCAACACATCTCATAAATATATCTAGTTTATCATTAGAAATATATTTTTTGAATTTCTTTTCCAAACTTTTCAACACATTTCATAAATGTATCTAGTTTATCATTAGAAATATATTTTTTTATTTTGAAATTTTTCAACACATTTCATAAATGTATCTACCAGTAGTTTATTATTAGAAATATATTTTTTGATTTTCTTTTTCAAACTTTTCAACACATCTCATAAATGTATCTGCCGGTAGATTATCACTAGAAATATATCTTTTCATTTTCTTGTTCAAACTTTTCAACACATTTCATAAATGTATCTAGTTTATCACTAGAAATATATTTTTTGATTTTCTTTTCCAAACTTTTCAACACATTTCATAAATGTATCTAGTTTATCATGAGAAATATATTTTTTTGATTTTCAAACTTTTCTACACATTTCATAAGTGTATATAGTTTATCAATAGAAATTTATTTCTAGATTTTCTTTTTGAAATTTTTCAACACATTTCATAAATGTATCTAATTTATCATTAGAAAAATATTTCTTTGATTTTGAAACTTTTCAACACATTTCAGAAATGTATCTAGTTTATCATTAGAAATATATTTTTTTATTTTCTTTTTCAAACTTTTCAACACATCTCATAAATGTATCTACAAGTAGTTTCTCATTAGAAATATATTTTTTAATATTCTTGTTCAATCTTTTCAATACATCTCATAAATGTATCTACCGTTAGATGATCACTAGAAATATATTTTTTTATTTTCTTTTTCAATCATTTCAACACATCTCATAAATGTATCTACCGGTAGATGATCACTAGAAATATATTTTTTTATTTTCTTCTTCAAAGTTTTCAATACATCTCATAAATGTATCTACCTGTAGATTATGTCTAGAAATATATCTTTTCATTTTCTTTTTCAAACTTTTCAACACATTTCATAAATGTATATAGTTTATCATTATAAATATTTTTTAAATTATTTTCTTGTTCAAACTTTTCAACACATTTCATAAATGTATATAGTTTATCATTAGATATATTTTTTTTTTGATTTTCAAACTTTTCAACACATTTCATAAGTGTATATAGTTTATCAATAGAAATATCCCGCCGAAGACGGATGTGTCGGGCCATTGGCGCAAATAAAACGGCGACACAACGCATTTCCATTTTCTGGACTACATCCTGCTGGAAATCTAGCAGGACCATGATCCAGCTAGATCCAGTTGGAGTTTGAGAATGAACGCAGAAGAAGAAATAGAAATATATTTTTTTATTTTCTTCTTCAAACTTTTCAACACATCTCATAAATGTATCTTCAGGTAGATGATCACTAGAAATATATCTTTTTATTTTCTTTTTAAAATTTTCAACATATTTCATAAATGTTTCTAGTTTATCACTAGAAATATATTTTTTGATTTTCTTTTCCACACTTTTCAATACATTTCATAAATGTATCTACCAGTAGTTTATTATTAGAAATATATTTTTTGATTTTCTTTTTCAAACTTTTCAACACATCTCATAAATGTATATAGTTTATCATTTGAAATATATTTTTTTGATTTTCTTGTTCAAAATTTTCAACACATCTCATAAATATATCTAGTTGATCATTAGAAATATATTTTTTGATTTTCCTTTTCAAACTTATCAACACATTTCATAAATGTATCTAGTTTATCATTAGGAATATTTTTTTTTGATTTTCAAATTTTTCAACACATTTCATAAATGTATCTAGTTTTATCATTAGAAATATATTATTTTTAAATTTAAAACTTTTCAACACATCTCATAAATGTATCTACCGGTAGATTATCACTAGAAATATATCTTTTCATTTTCTTTTTCAAACTTTTCAACACATCTCATAAATATATCTAGTTTATCATTAGAAATATATTTTTTGAATTTCTTTTCCAAACTTTTCAACACATTTCATAAATGTATCTAGTTTATCATTAGAAATATATTTTTTTATTTTGAAATTTTTCAACACATTTCATAAATGTATCTACCAGTAGTTTATTATTAGAAATATATTTTTTGATTTTCTTTTTCAAACTTTTCAACACATCTCATAAATGTATCTGCCGGTAGATTATCACTAGAAATATATCTTTTCATTTTCTTGTTCAAACTTTTCAACACATTTCATAAATGTATCTAGTTTATCACTAGAAATATATTTTTTGATTTTCTTTTCCAAACTTTTCAACACATTTCATAAATGTATCTAGTTTATCATGAGAAATATATTTTTTTGATTTTCAAACTTTTCTACACATTTCATAAGTGTATATAGTTTATCAATAGAAATTTATTTCTAGATTTTCTTTTTGAAATTTTTCAACACATTTCATAAATGTATCTAATTTATCATTAGAAAAATATTTCTTTGATTTTGAAACTTTTCAACACATTTCAGAAATGTATCTAGTTTATCATTAGAAATATATTTTTTTATTTTCTTTTTCAAACTTTTCAACACATCTCATAAATGTATCTACAAGTAGTTTCTCATTAGAAATATATTTTTTAATATTCTTGTTCAATCTTTTCAATACATCTCATAAATGTATCTACCGTTAGATGATCACTAGAAATATATTTTTTTATTTTCTTTTTCAATCATTTCAACACATCTCATAAATGTATCTACCGGTAGATGATCACTAGAAATATATTTTTTTATTTTCTTCTTCAAAGTTTTCAATACATCTCATAAATGTATCTACCTGTAGATTATGTCTAGAAATATATCTTTTCATTTTCTTTTTCAAACTTTTCAACACATTTCATAAATGTATATAGTTTATCATTATAAATATTTTTTAAATTATTTTCTTGTTCAAACTTTTCAACACATTTCATAAATGTATATAGTTTATCATTAGATATATTTTTTTTTTGATTTTCAAACTTTTCAACACATTTCATAAGTGTATATAGTTTATCAATAGAAATATCCCGCCGAAGACGGATGTGTCGGGCCATTGGCGCAAATAAAACGGCGACACAACGCATTTCCATTTTCTGGACTACATCCTGCTGGAAATCTAGCAGGACCATGATCCAGCTAGATCCAGTTGGAGTTTGAGAATGAACGCAGAAGAAGAAATAGAAATATATTTTTTTATTTTCTTCTTCAAACTTTTCAACACATCTCATAAATGTATCTTCAGGTAGATGATCACTAGAAATATATCTTTTTATTTTCTTTTTAAAATTTTCAACATATTTCATAAATGTTTCTAGTTTATCACTAGAAATATATTTTTTGATTTTCTTTTCCACACTTTTCAATACATTTCATAAATGTATCTACCAGTAGTTTATTATTAGAAATATATTTTTTGATTTTCTTTTTCAAACTTTTCAACACATCTCATAAATGTATATAGTTTATCATTTGAAATATATTTTTTTGATTTTCTTGTTCAAAATTTTCAACACATCTCATAAATATATCTAGTTGATCATTAGAAATATATTTTTTGATTTTCCTTTTCAAACTTATCAACACATTTCATAAATGTATCTAGTTTATCATTAGGAATATTTTTTTTTGATTTTCAAATTTTTCAACACATTTCATAAATGTATCTAGTTTTATCATTAGAAATATATTATTTTATTTTGAAATTTTCAACACGTTTCATAAATGTATCTACCAGTAGTTTATTATTAGAAATATATTTTTTGATTTTCCTTTTCAAACTTATCAACACATTTCATAAATGTATCTAGTTTATCATTAGAAATATATTTTTTTATTTTGAAATTTTTCAACACATTTCATAAATGTATCTACCAGTAGTTTATTATTAGAAATATATTTTTTGATTTTCTTTTTCAAACTTTTCAACACATCTCATAAATGTATCTGCCGGTAGATTATCACTAGAAATATATCTTTTCATTTTCTTGTTCAAACTTTTCAACACATTTCATAAATGTATCTAGTTTATCACTAGAAATATATTTTTTGATTTTCTTTTCCAAACTTTTCAACACATTTCATAAATGTATCTAGTTTATCATGAGAAATATATTTTTTTGATTTTCAAACTTTTCTACACATTTCATAAGTGTATATAGTTTATCAATAGAAATTTATTTCTAGATTTTCTTTTTGAAATTTTTCAACACATTTCATAAATGTATCTAATTTATCATTAGAAAAATATTTCTTTGATTTTGAAACTTTTCAACACATTTCAGAAATGTATCTAGTTTATCATTAGAAATATATTTTTTTATTTTCTTTTTCAAACTTTTCAACACATCTCATAAATGTATCTACAAGTAGTTTCTCATTAGAAATATATTTTTTAATATTCTTGTTCAATCTTTTCAATACATCTCATAAATGTATCTACCGTTAGATGATCACTAGAAATATATTTTTTTATTTTCTTTTTCAATCATTTCAACACATCTCATAAATGTATCTACCGGTAGATGATCACTAGAAATATATTTTTTTATTTTCTTCTTCAAAGTTTTCAATACATCTCATAAATGTATCTACCTGTAGATTATGTCTAGAAATATATCTTTTCATTTTCTTTTTCAAACTTTTCAACACATTTCATAAATGTATATAGTTTATCATTATAAATATTTTTTAAATTATTTTCTTGTTCAAACTTTTCAACACATTTCATAAATGTATATAGTTTATCATTAGAAATATATGTTTTTTGATTTTCAAACTTTTCAACACATTTCATAAGTGTATATAGTTTATCAATAGAAATATCCCGCCGAAGACGGATGTGTCGGGCCATTGGCGCAAATAAAACGGCGACACAACGCATTTCCATTTTCTGGACTACATCCTGCTGGAAATCTAGCAGGACCATGATCCAGCTAGATCCAGTTGGAGTTTGAGAATGAACGCAGAAGAAGAAATAGAAATATATTTTTTAATTTTCTTTTTCAAACTTTTCAACACATCTCATAAATGTATCTACCGGTAGTTTATCATTAGAAATATATTTTTTTATTTTCTTCTTCAAACTTTTCAACACATCTCATAAATGTATCTTCAGGTAGATGATCACTAGAAATATATCTTTTTATTTTCTTTTTAAACTTTTCAACATATTTCATAAATGTATCTAGTTTATCACTAGAAATATATTTTTTGATTTTCTTTTCCACACTTTTCAATACATTTCATAAATGTATCTACCAGTAGTTTATTATTAGAAATATATTTTTTGATATTCTTTTTCAAACTTTTCAACACATCTCATAAATGTATATAGTTTATCATTTGAAATATATTTTTTTGATTTTCTTGTTCAAAATTTTCAACACATCTCATAAATATATCTAGTTGATCATTAGAAATATATTTTTTTGATTTTCCTTTTCAAACTTATCAACACATTTCATAAATGTATCTAGTTTATCATTAGGAATATTTTTTTTTGATTTTCAAATTTTTCAACACATTTCATAAATGTATCTAGTTTTATCATTAGAAATATATTATTTTTAAATTTAAAACTTTTCAACACATCTCATAAATGTATCTACCGGTAGATTATCACTAGAAATATATCTTTTCATTTTCTTTTTCAAACTTTTCAACACATCTCATAAATATATCTAGTTTATCATTAGAAATATATTTTTTGAATTTCTTTTCCAAACTTTTCAACACATTTCATAAATGTATCTAGTTTATCATTAGAAATATATTTTTTTATTTTGAAATTTTTCAACACATTTCATAAATGTATCTACCAGTAGTTTATTATTAGAAATATATTTTTTGATTTTCTTTTTCAAACTTTTCAACACATCTCATAAATGTATCTGCCGGTAGATTATCACTAGAAATATATCTTTTCATTTTCTTGTTCAAACTTTTCAACACATTTCATAAATGTATCTAGTTTATCACTAGAAATATATTTTTTGATTTTCTTTTCCAAACTTTTCAACACATTTCATAAATGTATCTAGTTTATCATGAGAAATATATTTTTTTGATTTTCAAACTTTTCTACACATTTCATAAGTGTATATAGTTTATCAATAGAAATTTATTTCTAGATTTTCTTTTTGAAATTTTTCAACACATTTCATAAATGTATCTAATTTATCATTAGAAAAATATTTCTTTGATTTTGAAACTTTTCAACACATTTCAGAAATGTATCTAGTTTATCATTAGAAATATATTTTTTTATTTTCTTTTTCAAACTTTTCAACACATCTCATAAATGTATCTACAAGTAGTTTCTCATTAGAAATATATTTTTTAATATTCTTGTTCAATCTTTTCAATACATCTCATAAATGTATCTACCGTTAGATGATCACTAGAAATATATTTTTTTATTTTCTTTTTCAATCATTTCAACACATCTCATAAATGTATCTACCGGTAGATGATCACTAGAAATATATTTTTTTATTTTCTTCTTCAAAGTTTTCAATACATCTCATAAATGTATCTACCTGTAGATTATGTCTAGAAATATATCTTTTCATTTTCTTTTTCAAACTTTTCAACACATTTCATAAATGTATATAGTTTATCATTATAAATATTTTTTAAATTATTTTCTTGTTCAAACTTTTCAACACATTTCATAAATGTATATAGTTTATCATTAGATATATTTTTTTTTTGATTTTCAAACTTTTCAACACATTTCATAAGTGTATATAGTTTATCAATAGAAATATCCCGCCGAAGACGGATGTGTCGGGCCATTGGCGCAAATAAAACGGCGACACAACGCATTTCCATTTTCTGGACTACATCCTGCTGGAAATCTAGCAGGACCATGATCCAGCTAGATCCAGTTGGAGTTTGAGAATGAACGCAGAAGAAGAAATAGAAATATATTTTTTTATTTTCTTCTTCAAACTTTTCAACACATCTCATAAATGTATCTTCAGGTAGATGATCACTAGAAATATATCTTTTTATTTTCTTTTTAAAATTTTCAACATATTTCATAAATGTTTCTAGTTTATCACTAGAAATATATTTTTTGATTTTCTTTTCCACACTTTTCAATACATTTCATAAATGTATCTACCAGTAGTTTATTATTAGAAATATATTTTTTGATTTTCTTTTTCAAACTTTTCAACACATCTCATAAATGTATATAGTTTATCATTTGAAATATATTTTTTTGATTTTCTTGTTCAAAATTTTCAACACATCTCATAAATATATCTAGTTGATCATTAGAAATATATTTTTTGATTTTCCTTTTCAAACTTATCAACACATTTCATAAATGTATCTAGTTTATCATTAGGAATATTTTTTTTTGATTTTCAAATTTTTCAACACATTTCATAAATGTATCTAGTTTTATCATTAGAAATATATTATTTTATTTTGAAATTTTCAACACGTTTCATAAATGTATCTACCAGTAGTTTATTATTAGAAATATATTTTTTGATTTTCCTTTTCAAACTTATCAACACATTTCATAAATGTATCTAGTTTATCATTAGAAATATATTTTTTTATTTTGAAATTTTTCAACACATTTCATAAATGTATCTACCAGTAGTTTATTATTAGAAATATATTTTTTGATTTTCTTTTTCAAACTTTTCAACACATCTCATAAATGTATCTGCCGGTAGATTATCACTAGAAATATATCTTTTCATTTTCTTGTTCAAACTTTTCAACACATTTCATAAATGTATCTAGTTTATCACTAGAAATATATTTTTTGATTTTCTTTTCCAAACTTTTCAACACATTTCATAAATGTATCTAGTTTATCATGAGAAATATATTTTTTTGATTTTCAAACTTTTCTACACATTTCATAAGTGTATATAGTTTATCAATAGAAATTTATTTCTAGATTTTCTTTTTGAAATTTTTCAACACATTTCATAAATGTATCTAATTTATCATTAGAAAAATATTTCTTTGATTTTGAAACTTTCAACACATTTCAGAAATGTATCTAGTTTATCATTAGAAATATATTTTTTTATTTTCTTTTTCAAACTTTTCAACACATCTCATAAATGTATCTACAAGTAGTTTCTCATTAGAAATATATTTTTAAATATTCTTGTTCAATCTTTTCAATACATCTCATAAATGTATCTACCGTTAGATGATCACTAGAAATATATTTTTTTATTTTCTTTTTCAATCATTTCAACACATCTCATAAATGTATCTACCGGTAGATGATCACTAGAAATATATTTTTTTATTTTCTTCTTCAAAGTTTTCAATACATCTCATAAATGTATCTACCTGTAGATTATGTCTAGAAATATATCTTTTCATTTTCTTTTTCAAACTTTTCAACACATTTCATAAATGTATATAGTTTATCATTATAAATATTTTTTTAATTATTTTCTTGTTCAAACTTTTCAACACATTTCATAAATGTATATAGTTTATCATTAGAAATATATGTTTTTTGATTTTCAAACTTTTCAACACATTTTATAAGTGTATATAGTTTATCAATAGAAATATCCTGCCGAAGACGGATGTGTCGGGCCATTGGCGCAAATAAAACGGCGACACAACGCATTTCCATTTTCTGGACTACATCCTGCTGGAAATCTAGCAGGACCATGATCCAGCTAGATCCAGTTGGAGTTTGAGAATGAACGCAGAAGAAGAAATAGAAATATATTTTTTTATTTTCTTTTTCAAACTTTTCAACACATCTAATAAATGTATCTACCGGTAGTTTATCATTAGAAATATATTTTGTTATTTTCTTCTTCAAACTTTTCAACACATCTCATAAATGTATCTTCAGGTAGATGATCACTAGAAATATATCTTTTTATTTTCTTTTTAAACTTTTCAACATATTTCATAAATGTATCTAGTTTATCACTAGAAATATATTTTTTGATTTTCTTTTCCACACTTTTCAATACATTTCATAAATGTATCTACTTTATCATTAGAAATATATTTTTTTGATTTTCAAACTTTTCAACACATTTTTTAAATGTATCTAGTTTATCATTAGAAATATATTTTTTTTTTAAATTCAAACTTTTCAACACATTTCATAAATGTATCTACCGGTAGATGATCACTAGAAATATATTTTTTTATTTTCTTCTTCAAAGTTTTCAATACATCTCATAAATGTATCTACCTGTAGATTATGTCTAGAAATATATCTTTTCATTTTCTTTTTCAAACTTTTCAACACATTTCATAAATGTATATAGTTTATCATTATAAATATTTTTTTAATTATTTTCTTGTTCAAACTTTTCAACACATTTCATAAATGTATATAGTTTATCATTAGAAATATATGTTTTTTGATTTTCAAACTTTTCAACACATTTTATAAGTGTATATAGTTTATCAATAGAAATATCCTGCCAAAGACGGATGTGTCGGGCCATTGGCGCAAATAAAACGGCGACACAACGCATTTCCATTTTCTGGACTACATCCTGCTGGAAATCTAGCAGGACCATGATCCAGCTAGATCCAGTTGGAGTTTGAGAATGAACGCAGAAGAAGAAATAGAAATATATTTTTTTATTTTCTTTTTCAAACTTTTCAACACATCTCATAAATGTATCTACCGGTAGTTTATCATTAGAAATATATTTTGTTATTTTCTTCTTCAAACTTTTCAACACATCTCATAAATGTATCTTCAGGTAGATGATCACTAGAAATATATCTTTTTATTTTCTTTTTAAACTTTTCAACATATTTCATAAATGTATCTAGTTTATCACTAGAAATATATTTTTTGATTTTCTTTTCCACACTTTTCAATACATTTCATAAATGTATCTACTTTATCATTAGAAATATATTTTTTTGATTTTCAAACTTTTCAACACATTTTTTAAATGTATCTAGTTTATCATTAGAAATATATTTTTTTTTTAAATTCAAACTTTTCAACACATTTCATAAATGTATCTACCAGTAGTTTATTATTAGAAATATTTATTTTTTTATTTTGAAACTTTTCAACACATTTCATAAATGTATCTAGTTTATCACTAGAAATAAATATTTTTTTATTTTGAAACTTTTCAACACATTTCATAAATGTATCTAGTTTATCACTAGAAATATATTTTTTTTTATTTTCAAACTTTTCAACACATTTCATAAATGTATCTAATTTATCATTGGAAAAATATTTCTTTGATTTTGAAACTTTTCAACACATTTCAGAAATGTATCTAGTTGATCATTAGAAATATATTTTTTTATTTTCTTTTTCAAACTTTTCAACACATCTCATAAATGTATCTACAAGTAGTTTCTCATTAGAAATATATTTTTTAATATTCTTGTTCAATCTTTTCAATACATCTCATAAATGTATCTACCGTTAGATGATCACTAGAAATATATTTTTTTATTTTCTTTTTCAATCATTTCAACACATCTCATAAATGTATCTAGTTTAAAATTAGAAATATATATTTTCTTTTTTCAAACTTTTCAACACATTTTTTAAATGTATCTAGTTTATCATTAGAAATATATTTTTTTTTAAATTCAAACTTTTCAACACATTTCATATGTATCTAGTTTATTACTAGAAATATATTTTTCGATTTTGAAACTTTTCAACACATTTCATAAATGTATCTACCAGTAGTTTATTATTAGAAATATATTTTTTGATTTTCTTTTTCAAATTTTTCAACACATCTCATAAATGTATCTACCGGTAGATTATTATTAGAAATATATTTTTTGATTTTCTTTTTCAAATTTTTCAACACATTTCATAAATGTATCTAGTTTTTATCATTAGAAATATTTATTTTTTTATTTTGAAACTTTTCAACACATTTCATAAATGTATCTAGTTTATCACTAGAAATTTTTTTTTTTTTTATTTTGAAACTTTTCAACACATTTCATAAATGTATCTAGTTTATCACTAGAAATATAATTATTTTTATTTTCAAACTTTTCAACACATTTCATAAATGCATCTAATTTATCATTAGAAAAATATTTCTTTGATTTTGAAACTTTTCAACACATTTCAGAAATGTATCTAGTTTATCATTAGAAATATATTTTTTTATTTTCTTTTTCAATCTTTTCAACACATCTCATAAATGTATCTACAAGTAGTTTCTCATTAGAAATATATTTTTTAATATTCTTGTTCAATCTTTTCAATACATCTCATAAATGTATCTACCGTTAGATGATCACTAGAAATATATTTTTTTATTTTCTTTTTCAATCATTTCAACACATCTCATAAATGTATCTACCGGTAGATGATCACTAGAAATATATTTTTTTATTTTCTTCTTCAAAGTTTTCAATACATCTCATAAATGTATCTACCTGTAGATTATGTCTAGAAATATATCTTTTCATTTTCTTTTTCAAACTTTTCAACACATTTTATAAATGTATATAGTTTATCATTAGAAATATATGTTTTTTGATTTTCAAACTTTTCAACACATTTCATAAGTGTATATAGTTTATCAATAGAAATATCCCGCCGAAGACGGATGTGTCGGGCCATTGGCGCAAATAAAACGGCAACACAACGCATTTCCATTTTCTGGACTACATCCTTCTGGAAATCTAGCAGGACCATGATCCAGCTAGATCCAGTTGGAGTTTGAGAATGAACGCAGAAGAGGAAATAGAAATATATTTTTTTATTTTCTTTTTCAAACTTTTCAACACATCTCATAAATGTATCTACCGGTAGTTTATCATTAGAAATATATTTTTTTATTTTCTTCTTCAAACTTTTCAACACATCTCATAAATGTATCTTCAGGTAGATGATCACTAGAAATATATCTTTTTATTTTCTTTTTAAACTTTTCAACATATTTCATAAATGTATCTAGTTTATCACTAGAAATATATTTTTTGATTTTCTTTTCCACACTTTTCAATACATTTCATAAATGTATCTACCAGTAGTTTATTATTAGAAATATATTTTTTGATTTTCTTTTTCAAACTTTTCAACACATCTCATAAATGTATATATTTGATCATTAGAAATATATTTTTTGATTTTCCTTTTCAAACTTATCAACACATTTCATAAATGTATCTAGTTTATCATTAGGAATATTTTTTTTTGATTTTCAAATTTTTCAACACATTTCATAAATGTATCTAGTTTTATCATTAGAAATATATTATTTTTAAATTTAAAACTTTTCAACACATCTCATAAATGTATCTACCGGTAGATTATCACTAGAAATATATCTTTTCATTTTCTTTTTCAAACTTTTCAACACATCTCATAAATATATCTAGTTTATCATTAGAAATATATTTTTTGAATTTCTTTTCCAAACTTTTCAACACATTTCATAAATGTATCTAGTTTATCATTAGAAATATATTTTTTTATTTTGAAACTTTTCAACACATTTCATAAATGTATCTACCAGTAGTTTATTATTAGAAATTTATTTTTTGATTTTCTTTTTCAAACTTTTCAACACATCTCATAAATGTATCTGCCGGTAGATTATCACTAGAAATATATCTTTTCATTTTCTTGTTCAAACTTTTCAACACATTTCATAAATGTATCTAGTTTATCATGAGAAATATATTTTTTTGATTTTCAAACTTTTCTACACATTTCATAAATGTATATAGTTTATCAATAGAAATTTATTTCTAGATTTTCTTTTTGAAATTTTTCAACACATTTCATAAATGTATCTAATTTATCATTAGAAAAATATTTCTTTGATTTTGAAACTTTTCAACACATTTCAGAAATGTATCTAGTTTATCATTAGAAATATATTTTTTTATTTTCTTTTTCAAACTTTTCAACACATCTCATAAATGTATCTACAAGTAGTTTCTCCTTAGAAATATATTTTTTAATATTCTTGTTCAATCTTTTCAATACATCTCATAAATGTATCTACCGTTAGATGATCACTAGAAATATATTTTTTTATTTTCTTCTTTAAAGTTTTCAATACATCTCATAAATGTATCTACCTGTAGATTATGTCTAGAAATATATCTTTTCATTTTCTTTTTCAAACTTTTCAACACATTTCATAAATGTATATAGTTTATCATTATAAATATTTTTTAAATTATTTTCTTGTTCAAACTTTTCAACACATTTCATAAATGTATATAGTTTATCATTAGAAATATATGTTTTTTTATTTTCAAACTTTTCAACACATTTCCTAAGTGTATATAGTTTATCAATAGAAATATCCCGCCGAAGACGGATGTGTCGGGCCATTGGCGCAATTAAAACGGCGACACAACGCATTTCCATTTTCTGGACTACATCCTGCTGGAAATCTAGCAGGACCATGATCCAGCTAGATCCAGTTGGAGTTTGAGAATGAACGCAGAAGAAGAAATAGAAATATATTTTTTAATTTTCTTTTTCAAACTTTTCAACACATCTCATAAATGTATCTACCGGTAGTTTATCATTAGAAATATATTTTTTTATTTTCTTCTTCAAACTTTTCATAAACTTTTCATAAACACATCTCATAAATGTATCTTCAGGTAGATGATCACTAGAAATATATCTTTTTATTTTCTTTTTAAACTTTTCAACATATTTCATAAATGTATCTAGTTTATCACTAGAAATATATTTTTTGATTTTCTTTTCCACACTTTTCAATACATTTCATAAATGTATCTACTTTATCATTAGAAATATATTTTTTTGATTTTCAAACTTTTCAACACATTTCATAAGTGTATATAGTTTATCAATAGAAATTTAAATTTTGATTTTATTTTTGAAATTTTTCACCACATTTCATAAATGTATCTAGTTTTTATCATTAGAAATATTTTTTTTTTTATTTTGAAACTTTTCAACACATTTCATAAATGTATCTAGTTTATCACTAGAAATATATTTTTTTTTATTTTCAAACTTTTCAACACATTTCATAAATGTATCTAGTTTATCACTAGAAATATATTTTTTGATTTTCTTTTTCAAACTTTTCAACATATTTCATAAATGTATCTAGTTTAAAATTAGAAATATATATTTTCTTTTTCAAACTTTTCAACACATTTCATAAATGTATCTAGTTTATCATTAGAAAAATATATCTTTGATTTTGGAACTTTACAACACATCTCATAAATGTATCTAGTTTATCATTAGAAATATAATTCTTTGATTTTCAAACTTTTCAACACATCTAATAAATGACGTATCTAGGGTAGTTTATTAGTAGAAATATATTTTTTGATTTTCTTTTTCAAACTTTTCAACACATTTCATAAATGTATCTAGTTTATCACTAGAAATATATTTTTTTCTTTTTCAAACTTTTCAACACATTTCATAAATGTATCTTATTAGTATCTAGTTTATCACTAGAAATATATATTTTTCATTTTCAAACTTTTCAACACATTTCATAAATGTATCTACTGTTAAATTCTGTGTATAACCGGATAATTTTTGGACAAAAATCAGAGATGACTTCATACTCTTTGTCTTATATTCGAGTAACATCAAATTTAAAAAAAAAATTACGCCCAAATCACAGTAAAAAAGGAGAAAAACACTGTTTTAAAAAAATGCCAGTGACAACTCACATGTCCCGATTTATTAAGCCAGGATAAAATGACTAGGGCTCTCCAGCAATCTAGAGCGTACTACCATAATGCTAGGCCTCTAATTACATTAATTTCTATATATCATACAATATTTCCTTCGAAATCTCCGATATTTCTTGATAAAACTCACTTACTAGGCCTATATCGTTATTTCCGACATGCCCGCCATTTTTACTGAGCTTAATTTCCCCGGAAATGCTATTTTTAGCAATGGGTATTACCGGTTTTTTTTTACCGTTACGGTAAATATATTTATATCATAACGTTGAAATTTGTCAGAAAAGTATACCAGTATCTGATGTTATATATTGACCAAAATACGGTAATAGTCTGTGAAAAAAACGAAATACGGTAGCCTAAGCTGATCTACCAGTAACACATGTTTATCATCAAGGCCCAGTCTTGTTTGTGTAGGGAAACACCGACTACCAGTAGTCTAAACACTGTCACACACTTTCATTTTGCGGTAAAGCAAATGTTACAACAGTTACTGACCGACTACATGGCTATAAGACCTGTGTACAGAAAATGTAAAAACACATCAAAGGCAGATTTTGAGTATTTCCGTGCATGTGCTGGTCGGCCTTGCCGATTTTTAACATGCGACTCCAAGTATATAAATAGTGACCAAGACAATAATCAGAAACATAAAGAATGAAGTCCTAATTAATTCTGTACAGAGGTCTTTTTCTACATCAAACGGTCTTGCACAAACACGGTCTTGCACAAACACGTCTTGCACAAACACGTAACTTTTTGACATCCAAAACTTTGCTACTTAGGCAGTGTTGGGGGGATGGGGGACAGAAATAAATAGTGAAACTCGTCAGAGCTGTTCCTCATGTTTATATTACTGTATAAGGTAAACATACAGGTCACACAAAGTTCAAACTCTTCTGTATCTTTTAAAAACAAAACCGGGGATTCACTGTCTGCAATATTTTTGTGAGAACTCGGTGGCAAATAGTTACATACCCGTACTCTGTATATTCTGTTAATTAGTCCAGCCCACCGAGGCCGCAGATGGACTACTGGCCCTACCCATTTCAATCGGCTAAACCAATCCGAAGTTTCCCTCACATTATTTGATGCCATTCAAATTTTATAAATCTTTCTTTATAGAAGATTTAAAAGGAGGTTCCAAATCATAACACATCATAGGCATTTTGTAGTTTGTTTGTTTGTTTGTTTTTCATTTGCTCCATTGTAACCATCACGGATATCCGTGCGATTTCCGCCGGGAGCGTGATTAAGTTGTGCCACCGTTATGCGCCTTGTAGGCCTAGCACATCCGATTTTGGCATGCCTTGACAATTCGGGTGGGCTACCCTTAGCCTGTGACAGCATCTATATCTGTCTCCAGGCACGCGTAGTGGAGTCTCTTCGCCCAGACGTTTTTTTTGCTCTCGTCTGACTCGAACGAGGTGTTCCACTGTCTATGAACTTGCCTCGTGTAATTGGACGTGCTGCGCTTGTGCCCATTGGGTACTGAACCGTTTCTCATCCGTGAGCCTGGTTCCTTAAGGGGAAGAACTCAACAGAGGAGTTGGACCCTGGCTCTTTCGCCCTCTCAGCCGAGGTGTCATTCACCGACATCGTGTACCCCTTGTCCAAGTTCGAGTCTCACACCACGCGTTTGAGAGCAAGGCTTTCTCGAGCTGAGCGCCCTTGTCCCAATAGCGCCTGAGCCCATCAGGTACTGAACCCTTTCTCTCTTCAAGTGTATTTCCGGTGTAGGAAAACCTGACAGTAGAGTTGGGCCAGGGCTAAATCGTTGTCCCTTTTGTGCCTGAGCGCATCGAGTACGGAACCCTTTCTCTTCGCGAGCATATTTCCGGTTTAGGAATGCTCGACATTAGAGTTGGATTAGGTCTTCTTGCTTTACCAAACGCCAATGAATGGGTCTGGGTCTCTGCCTGTAAGGAAAACAGGTAACTAGAAGCTCGTCTCGAGCTGACGGAGCTTGTAGTTCCCCTTTCCTAGGAACTTTTCATTTTCTATTTGCAGTTCGCGCTGCCCTCTAGCGCTGTTCTGCTCTTTCATTGTTTCATTGTACTCGGTATGAAATATATTTGTCTCTCGCCACGCATCTACCTTTACGTGCATTTTACATTGGCCGCCCCTCCAATGTTCGGACTGGACTGACTAGCTTCACTGTATGTCGACAGTGTCGCTATATGTGGTGCTGCTGGTGGTGTCGGAGATATTGTCTGTCTCTTGTGCAGTCAAATCTCTTTCCATCTGCTACCTCCACATTCTCGGACACGATCCCCAAATGATTTAGCCAGAATCAGCACGAGCTGCTGTATTTCTGTTTCCAGGGTGCACCACGTGGAGGTACATTTGGGATCTTGGTTATCTGCTAACCTGGGTCCGCCTAGAGCAATGCATTCCCTTTGCACCCCGCATTTTGTAGTAAAATTGCACCTTAATTGATTCCCTCCCCCAACCACTGTACATTTAGTGGAAGACAGATCAATTTCACAATCTTCTGTTATGTTTATTTTATTACCATATTCTCCCCACACTGTAAACATAACCAGGAACAAACTTCAAACTCTTCTGTATCTTATAAAAACAAATGTGATCTCACTGTCTTGCCTTTCATCCCTTTCATCATTTCCCACTTAAACATCACTGTCAGAAGCCAGTGACATAATAGTTACATAGTAATTCCTATTCACTAGCACTGTTCCTTGTCATAACCGCCCAGACACCCAACACAGACAATTCATTCAGGAAAAACTTTGTTCCCTAAAGTCTCACCACCTCATAAACCATCTATAGTCATGGATAGGGAAGTCAGCCTACAGGGTATTCATTATTTTCAGATATATTTATTCAGAATACAGTAGCCAGGAGGGTTTCATTCCTTGATTCATTCAAGTTACCTGAGTGAAGCAAATCAAAGGAATGCCATTTTCTTAGAGTTGCAAAAGTTTGTGTTAATTTCCATTTAGCATGTTGGTTCTTTCTTATGATGATGAAGTTCATTATTGCCAGTATTGTTAAGTTGGGGATGTCAGTCTATAGTGGGACCTTCCACTTTCTCCACTTTTGGGAAGGGATAATTAGGTTCTCAGCCTACAATCAGATGGGTTTATATTCCGAACTTAACAGTAGTTTATCACTAGAAATATATTTTTTGATTTTCTTTTTCAAACTTTTCAACACATTTCATAAATGTATCTAGTTTAAAATTAGAAATATATATTTTCTTTTTTCAAACTTTTCAACACATTTTTTAAATGTATCTAGTTTATCATTAGAAATATATTTTTTTTTAAATTTCAAACTTTTCAACACATTTCATATGTATCTAGTTTATTACTAGAAATATATTTTTTATTTTCTTTTCCAAACTTTTCAACACATTTCATAAATGTATCTAGTTTATCATTGGAAATATATTTCTTTGATTTTGAAACTTTTCAACACATCTCATAAATGTATCTAGTTTATCATTAGAAATATATTTTTTTGATTTTCAAACTTTTCAACACATCTCAAAAATGAATCTAACGGTAGTTTATCACTAGAAATATATCTTTTCATTTTCTTTTTCAAACTTTTCAACACATTTCATAAATGTATATAGTTTATCATTAGAAATATATTTTTTTATTTTCTTGTTCAAACTTTTCAACATATTTCATAAATGTATCTAGTTTATCACTAGAAATATATTTTTTGATTTTCTTTTTCAAACCTTTCAACATATTTCATAAATGTATCTAGTTTATCACTAGAAATATATTTTTTGATTTTCTTTTTCAAACTTTTCAACATATTTCTTAAATGTATCTAGTTTAAAATTAGAAATATATATTTTCTTTTTTCAAACTTTTCAACACATTTCATAAATGTATCTAATTTATCATTAGAAATATATTTCTTTGATTTTGGAACTTTTCAACACATCTCATAAATGTATCTAGTTTATCATTAGAAATATATTTCTTTGATTTTCAAACTTTTCAACACATCTCATAAATGTATCTACCAGTAGTTTATCATTAGAAATATATTTTGTAATTTTCTTTTTCAATATTTTCAACACATCTCATAAATGTATCTACCGGTAGATTATCACTAGAAATATATCTTTTCTTTTTCAAACTTTTCAACACATTTCATAAATGTATATAGTTTATCATTAGAAATATATTTTTTTATTTTCTTGTTCAAACTTTTCAACATATTTCATAAATGTATATAGTTTATCACTAGAAATATATTTTTTGACTTTCTTTTCCAAACATTTCAACACATTTCATAAATGTATCTAGTTTATGATTAGAAATATGTTTTTTTTAAATTTCATACTTTTCAACATATTTCATAAATATCTAGTTTATCATTAGAAATATATTTTTTTGATTTTGAAATTTTTCAACACATTTCATAAATGTATTTAGTTTTTATCATCAGAAATATATTTTTTGATTTTGAATATTTTCAACAAATCTCATAATTGTATATAACAGTAGAATATCACTAGAAATATAACTTTTTATTTTCTTGTTCAAACTTTTCAACATATTTCATAGGTGTATATATTTTATCAATAGAAATTTATTTTTTGATTTTCTTTTTCAAACTTTTCAACACATTTCATAAATGTATCTAGTTTATCATTAGAAATATATTTTTTTTTAATTTCAAACTTTTCAACACATTTCATAAATGTATCTACCGGTACTTTATCATTAGAAATTTATCTTTTCTTTTTCAAACTTTTCAACACATTTCATAAATGTATATAGTTTATCATTAGAAATATATTTTTTTATTTTCTTGTTCAAACTTTTCAACATATTTCATAAATGTATCTAGTTTATCACTAAAAATATATTTGTTTGATTTTCAAACTTTTCAACACATTTCATAAGTGTATATAGTTTATCAATAGAAATTTATTTTTTGATTTACTTTTTCAAACTTTTCAACACATTTCATAAATGTATCTAGTTTAAAATTAGAAATATATATTTTCTTTTTTCAAACTTTTCAACACATTTTTTAAATGTATCTAGTTTATCATTAGAAATATATGTTTTTTTTAAATTCAAACTTTTCAACACATTTCATATGTATCTAGTTTATTACTAGAAATATATTTTTTGATTTTCTTTTCCAAACTTTTGAACACATTTCATAAATGTATCTAGTTTATCATCAGAAATATATTTTTCGATTTTGAAACTTTTCAACACATTTCATAAATGTATCTACCAGTAGATTATCACTAGAAATATATCTTTTCATTTTCTTTTTCAAACTTTTCAACACATTTCATAAATGTATATAGTTTATCATTAGAAATATTTTTTTTTTCAATTTTCTTGTTCAAACATTTCAACATATTTCATAAATGTATCTAGTTTATCACTAGAAATATATTATTTGATTTTCTTGTTCAATCTTTTCAACATATTTCATAAATGTATCTAGTTTAAAATTAGAAATATATATTTTCTTTTTTCAAACTTTTCAATACTTTTTATAAATGTATCTAATTTATCAATACAAAAATTTTTCTTTGATGTTGAAACTTTTCAACACATCTCATAAATGTATCTACCGTAGTTTATCATTAGAAATATATTTTTTTGATTTTCATTCTTTTCAACACATCTCATAAATGTATCTACCGGTAGATTATCACTAGAAATATATCTTTTCTTTTTCAAACTTTTCAACACATTTCATAAATGTATATAGTTTATGATTAGAAATATGTTTTTTTTAAATTTCATACTTTTCAACATATTTCATAAATATCTAGTTTATCATTAGAAATATATTTTTTTGATTTTGAAATTTTTCAACACATTTCATAAATGTATTTAGTTTTTATCATCAGAAATATATTTTTTGATTTTGAATATTTTCAACAAATCTCATAATTGTATATAACAGTAGAATATCACTAGAAATATAACTTTATTTTCTTGTTCAAACTTTTCAACATATTTCATAAATGTATCTAGTTTATCACTAGTAATATATTTTTTGATTTTCTTTTCCAAACTTTTCAACACATTTCATAAATGTATCTAGTTTATCATTTGAAATATATTTTTTGATTTTCAAACTTTTCAACACATTTCATAGGTGTATATATTTTATCAATAGAAATTTATTTTTTGATTTTCTTTTCCAAACTTTTCAATACATTTCATAAATGTATCTAGTTTATCATCAGAAAAATATTTTTCGATTTTGAAACTTTTCAACACATTTCATAAATGTATCTACCAGTAGTTTATTATTAGAAATATATTTTTTGATTGTCTTTTTCAAACTTTTCAACACATCTCATAAATGTATCTACTGGTAGATTATCACTAGAAATATATCTTTTCATTTTCTTTTTCAAACTTTTCAACACATTTCATAAATGTATATAGTTTATCATTAGAAATATTTTTTTTTTCAATTTTCTTGTTCAAACATTTCAACATATTTCATAAATGTATCTAGTTTATCACTAGAAATATATTTTTTGATTTTCTTGTTCAATCTTTTCAACATATTTCATAAATGTATCTAGTTTAAAATTAGAAATATATATTTTCTTTTTTCAAACTTTTCAATACTTTTTATAAATGTATCTAATTTATCAATACAAAAATTTTTCTTTGATGTTGAAACTTTTCAACACATCTCATAAATGTATCTACCGTAGTTTATCATTAGAAATATATTTTTTTGATTTTCATTCTTTTCAACACATCTCATAAATGTATCTACCGGTAGATTATCACTAGAAATATATCTTTTCTTTTTCAAACTTTTCAACACATTTCATAAATGTATATAGTTTATGATTAGAAATATGTTTTTTTTTAAATTTCATACTTTTCAACATATTTCATAAATATCTAGTTTATCATTAGAAAAATATTTTTTTGATTTTGAAATTTTTCAACACATTTCATAAATGTATTTAGTTTTTATCATCAGAAATATATTTTTTGATTTTGAATATTTTCAACAAATCTCATAATTGTATATAACAGTAGAATATCACTAGAAATATAACTTTATTTTCTTGTTCAAACTTTTCAACATATTTCATAAATGTATCTAGTTTATCACTAGTAATATATTTTTTGATTTTCTTTTCCAAACTTTTCAACACATTTCATATGTATCTAGTTTATTACTAGAAATATATTTTTTGATTTTCTTTTCCAAACTTTTCAACACATTTCATAAATGTATCTAGTTTATCATTAGAAATATGTTATTTTTAAATTTCATACTTTTCAACATATTTCATAAATATCTAGTTTATCATTAGAAATATATTTTTAATTTTCATTTTCAAACTTTTCTACACATTTCATAAATGTATCTAGTTTATCATTAGAATTAATTTGTTTGATTTTCAAACTTTTCAACACATTTCATAAGTGTATATATTTTATCAATAGAAATTTATTTTTTGATTTTCTTTTTCAAACTTTTCAACACATTTCATAAATGTATCTAGTTTATCACTAGAAATATATTTTTTTCATTTTCAAACTTTTCAACACATCTCATAAATGTATCTACCGGTACTTTATCATTAGAAATTTATCTTTTCTTTTTCAAACTTTTCAACACATTTCATAAATGTATATAGTTTATCATTAGAAATATATTTTTTCTATTTTCTTGTTCAAACTTTTCAACATATTTCATAAATGTATCTAGTTTATCACTAAAAATATATTTGTTTGATTTTCAAACTTTTCAACACATTTCATAAGTGTATATAGTTTATCAATAGAAATTTATTTTTTGATTTTCTTTTTCAAACTTTTCAACACATTTCATAAATGTATCTAGTTTAAAATTAGAAATATATATTTTCTTTTTTCAAACTTTTCAACACATTTTTTAAATGTATCTAGTTTATCATTAGAAATATATGTTTTTTTAAAATTCAAACTTTTCAACACATTTCATATGTATCTAGTTTATTACTAGAAATATATTTTTTGATTTTCTTTTCCAAACTTTTCAACACATTTCATAAATGTATCTAGTTTATCATTAGAAATATGTTATTTTTAAATTTCATACTTTTCAACATATTTCATAAATATCTAGTTTATCATTAGAAATATGTTATTTTTAAATTTCATACTTTTCAACATATTTCATAAATATCTAGTTTATCATTAGAAATATATTTTTAATTTTCATTTTCAAACTTTTCTACACATTTCATAAATGTATCTAGTTTATCATTAGAATTAATTTGTTTGATTTTCAAACTTTTCAACACATTTCATAAGTGTATATATTTTATCAATAGAAATTTATTTTTTGATTTTCTTTTTCAAACTTTTCAACACATTTCATAAATGTATCTAGTTTATCACTAGAAATATATTTTTTTGATTTTCAAACTTTTCAACACATCTCAAAAATGAATCTAACGGTAGTTTATCACTAGAAATATATCTTTTCATTTTCTTTTTCAAACTTTTCAACACATTTCATAAATGTATATAGTTTATCATTAGAAATATATTTTTTTATTTTCTTGTTCAAACTTTTCAACATATTTCATAAATGTATCTAGTTTATCACTAGAAATATATTTTTTGATTTTCTTTTTCAAACCTTTCAACATATTTCATAAATGTATCTAGTTTATCACTAGAAATATATTTTTTGATTTTCTTTTTCAAACTTTTCAACATATTTCTTAAATGTATCTAGTTTAAAATTAGAAATATATATTTTCTTTTTTCAAACTTTTCAACACATTTCATAAATGTATCTAATTTATCATTAGAAATATATTTCTTTGATTTTGGAACTTTTCAACACATCTCATAAATGTATCTAGTTTATCATTAGAAATATATTTCTTTGATTTTCAAACTTTTCAACACATCTCATAAATGTATCTACCAGTAGTTTATCATTAGAAATATATTTTGTAATTTTCTTTTTCAATATTTTCAACACATCTCATAAATGTATCTACCGGTAGATTATCACTAGAAATATATCTTTTCTTTTTCAAACTTTTCAACACATTTCATAAATGTATATAGTTTATCATTAGAAATATATTTTTTTATTTTCTTGTTCAAACTTTTCAACATATTTCATAAATGTATATAGTTTATCACTAGAAATATATTTTTTGACTTTCTTTTCCAAACATTTCAACACATTTCATAAATGTATCTAGTTTATGATTAGAAATATGTTTTTTTTTAATTTCATACTTTTCAACATATTTCATAAATATCTAGTTTATCATTAGAAATATATTTTTTTGATTTTGAAATTTTTCAACACATTTCATAAATGTATTTAGTTTTTATCATCAGAAATATATTTTTTGATTTTGAATATTTTCAACAAATCTCATAATTGTATATAACAGTAGAATATCACTAGAAATATAACTTTTTATTTTCTTGTTCAAACTTTTCAACATATTTCATAGGTGTATATATTTTATCAATAGAAATTTATTTTTTGATTTTCTTTTTCAAACTTTTCAACACATTTCATAAATGTATCTAGTTTATCATTAGAAATATATTTTTTTTAAATTTCAAACTTTTCAACACATTTCATAAATGTATCTACCGGTACTTTATCATTAGAAATTTATCTTTTCTTTTTCAAACTTTTCAACACATTTCATAAATGTATATAGTTTATCATTAGAAATATATTTTTTTATTTTCTTGTTCAAACTTTTCAACATATTTCATAAATGTATCTAGTTTATCACTAAAAATATATTTGTTTGATTTTCAAACTTTTCAACACATTTCATAAGTGTATATAGTTTATCAATAGAAATTTATTTTTTGATTTACTTTTTCAAACTTTTCAACACATTTCATAAATATATCTAGTTTAAAATTAGAAATATATATTTTCTTTTTTCAAACTTTTCAACACATTTTTTAAATGTATCTAGTTTATCATTAGAAATATATGTTTTTTTTAAATTCAAACTTTTCAACACATTTCATATGTATCTAGTTTATTACTAGAAATATATTTTTTGATTTTCTTTTCCAAACTTTTGAACACATTTCATAAATGTATCTAGTTTATCATCAGAAATATATTTTTCGATTTTGAAACTTTTCAACACATTTCATAAATGTATCTACCAGTAGATTATCACTAGAAATATATCTTTTCATTTTCTTTTTCAAACTTTTCAACACATTTCATAAATGTATATAGTTTATCATTAGAAATATTTTTTTTTTCAATTTTCTTGTTCAAACATTTCAACATATTTCATAAATGTATCTAGTTTATCACTAGAAATATATTATTTGATTTTCTTGTTCAATCTTTTCAACATATTTCATAAATGTATCTAGTTTAAAATTAGAAATATATATTTTCTTTTTTCAAACTTTTCAATACTTTTTATAAATGTATCTAATTTATCAATACAAAAATTTTTCTTTGATGTTGAAACTTTTCAACACATCTCATAAATGTATCTACCGTAGTTTATCATTAGAAATATATTTTTTTGATTTTCATTCTTTTCAACACATCTCATAAATGTATCTACCGGTAGATTATCACTAGAAATATATCTTTTCTTTTTCAAACTTTTCAACACATTTCATAAATGTATATAGTTTATGATTAGAAATATGTTTTTTTTAAATTTCATACTTTTCAACATATTTCATAAATATCTAGTTTATCATTAGAAATATATTTTTTTGATTTTGAAATTTTTCAACACATTTCATAAATGTATTTAGTTTTTATCATCAGAAATATATTTTTTGATTTTGAATATTTTCAACAAATCTCATAATTGTATATAACAGTAGAATATCACTAGAAATATAACTTTATTTTCTTGTTCAAACTTTTCAACATATTTCATAAATGTATCTAGTTTATCACTAGTAATATATTTTTTGATTTTCTTTTCCAAACTTTTCAACACATTTCATAAATGTATCTAGTTTATCATTTGAAATATATTTTTTGATTTTCAAACTTTTCAACACATTTCATAGGTGTATATATTTTATCAATAGAAATTTATTTTTTGATTTTCTTTTCCAAACTTTTCAATACATTTCATAAATGTATCTAGTTTATCATCAGAAAAATATTTTTCGATTTTGAAACTTTTCAACACATTTCATAAATGTATCTACCAGTAGTTTATTATTAGAAATATATTTTTTGATTGTCTTTTTCAAACTTTTCAACACATCTCATAAATGTATCTACTGGTAGATTATCACTAGAAATATATCTTTTCATTTTCTTTTTCAAACTTTTCAACACATTTCATAAATGTATATAGTTTATCATTAGAAATATTTTTTTTTTCAATTTTCTTGTTCAAACATTTCAACATATTTCATAAATGTATCTAGTTTATCACTAGAAATATATTTTTTGATTTTCTTGTTCAATCTTTTCAACATATTTCATAAATGTATCTAGTTTAAAATTAGAAATATATATTTTCTTTTTTCAAACTTTTCAATACTTTTTATAAATGTATCTAATTTATCAATACAAAAATTTTTCTTTGATGTTGAAACTTTTCAACACATTTCATAAATGTATCTACCGTAGTTTATCATTAGAAATATATTTTTTTGATTTTCATTCTTTTCAACACATCTCATAAATGTATCTACCGGTAGATTATCACTAGAAATATATCTTTTCTTTTTCAAACTTTTCAACACATTTCATAAATGTATATAGTTTATGATTAGAAATATGTTTTTTTTTAAATTTCATACTTTTCAACATATTTCATAAATATCTAGTTTATCATTAGAAAAATATTTTTTTGATTTTGAAATTTTTCAACACATTTCATAAATGTATTTAGTTTTTATCATCAGAAATATATTTTTTGATTTTGAATATTTTCAACAAATCTCATAATTGTATATAACAGTAGAATATCACTAGAAATATAACTTTATTTTCTTGTTCAAACTTTTCAACATATTTCATAAATGTATCTAGTTTATCACTAGTAATATATTTTTTGATTTTCTTTTCCAAACTTTTCAACACATTTCATATGTATCTAGTTTATTACTAGAAATATATTTTTTGATTTTCTTTTCCAAACTTTTCAACACATTTCATAAATGTATCTAGTTTATCATTAGAAATATGTTATTTTTAAATTTCATACTTTTCAACATATTTCATAAATATCTAGTTTATCATTAGAAATATATTTTTAATTTTAATTTTCAAACTTTTCTACACATTTCATAAATGTATCTAGTTTATCATTAGAATTAATTTGTTTGATTTTCAAACTTTTCAACACATTTCATAAGTGTATATATTTTATCAATAGAAATTTATTTTTTGATTTTCTTTTTCAAACTTTTCAACACATTTCATAAATGTATCTAGTTTATCACTAGAAATATATTTTTTTCATTTTCAAACATTTCAACACATCTCATAAATGTATCTACCGGTACTTTATCATTAGAAATTTATCTTTTCTTTTTCAAACTTTTCAACACATTTCATAAATGTATATAGTTTATCATTAGAAATATATTTTTTCTATTTTCTTGTTCAAACTTTTCAACATATTTCATAAATGTATCTAGTTTATCACTAAAAATATATTTGTTTGATTTTCAAACTTTTCAACACATTTCATAAGTGTATATAGTTTATCAATAGAAATTTATTTTTTGATTTTCTTTTTCAAACTTTTCAACACATTTCATAAATGTATCTAGTTTAAAATTAGAAATATATATTTTCTTTTTTCAAACTTTTCAACACATTTTTTAAATGTATCTAGTTTATCATTAGAAATATATGTTTTTTTAAAATTCAAACTTTTCAACACATTTCATATGTATCTAGTTTATTACTAGAAATATATTTTTTGATTTTCTTTTCCAAACTTTTCAACACATTTCATAAATGTATCTAGTTTATCATTAGAAATATGTTATTTTTAAATTTCATACTTTTCAACATATTTCATAAATATCTAGTTTATCATTAGAAATATGTTATTTTTAAATTTCATACTTTTCAACATATTTCATAAATATCTAGTTTATCATTAGAAATATATTTTTAATTTTCATTTTCAAACTTTTCTACACATTTCATAAATGTATCTAGTTTATCATTAGAATTAATTTGTTTGATTTTCAAACTTTTCAACACATTTCATAAGTGTATATATTTTATCAATAGAAATTTATTTTTTGATTTTCTTTTTCAAACTTTTCAACACATTTCATAAATGTATCTAGTTTATCACTAGAAATATATTTTTTTCATTTTCAAACTTTTCAACACATCTCATAAATGTATCTACCGGTACTTTATCATTAGAAATTTATCTTTTCTTTTTCAAACTTTTCAACACATTTCATAAATGTATATAGTTTATCATTAGAAATATATTTTTTCTATTTTCTTGTTCAAACTTTTCAACATATTTCATAAATGTATCTAGTTTATCACTAAAAATATATTTGTTTGATTTTCAAACTTTTCAACACATTTCATAAGTGTATATAGTTTATCAATAGAAATTTATTTTTTGATTTTCTTTTTCAAACTTTTCAACACATTTCATAAATGTATCTAGTTTATCATTAGAAATATATGTTTTTTTAAAATTCAAACTTTTCAACACATTTCATATGTATCTAGTTTATTACTAGAAATATATTTTTTGATTTTCTTTTCCAAACTTTTCAACACATTTCATAAATGTATCTAGTTTATCATTAGAAATATGTTATTTTTAAATTTCATACTTTTCAACATATTTCATAAATATCTAGTTTATCATTAGAAATATATTTTTAATTTTCATTTTCAAACTTTTCTACACATTTCATAAATGTATCTAGTTTATCATTAGAATTAATTTGTTTGATTTTCAAACTTTTCAACACATTTCATAAGTGTATATATTTTATCAATAGAAATTTATTTTTTGATTTTCTTTTTCAAACTTTTCAACACATTTCATAAATGTATCTAGTTTATCACTAGAAATATATTTTTTTCATTTTCAAACTTTTCAACACATCTCATAAATGTATCTACCGGTACTTTATCATTAGAAATTTATCTTTTCTTTTTCAAACTTTTCAACACATTTCATAAATGTATATAGTTTATCATTAGAAATATATTTTTTCTATTTTCTTGTTCAAACTTTTCAACATATTTCATAAATGTATCTAGTTTATCACTAAAAATATATTTGTTTGATTTTCAAACTTTTCAACACATTTCATAAGTGTATATAGTTTATCAATAGAAATTTATTTTTTGATTTTCTTTTTCAAACTTTTCAACACATTTCATAAATGTATCTAGTTTAAAATTAGAAATATATATTTTCTTTTTTCAAACTTTTCAACACATTTTTTAAATGTATCTAGTTTATCATTAGAAATATATGTTTTTTTAAAATTCAAACTTTTCAACACATTTCATATGTATCTAGTTTATTACTAGAAATATATTTTTTGATTTTCTTTTCCAAACTTTTCAACACATTTCATAAATGTATCTAGTTTATCATTAGAAATATGTTATTTTTAAATTTCATACTTTTCAACATATTTCATAAATATCTAGTTTATCATTAGAAATATGTTATTTTTAAATTTCATACTTTTCAACATATTTCATAAATATCTAGTTTATCATTAGAAATATATTTTTAATTTTCATTTTCAAACTTTTCTACACATTTCATAAATGTATCTAGTTTATCATTAGAATTAATTTGTTTGATTTTCAAACTTTTCAACACATTTCATAAGTGTATATATTTTATCAATAGAAATTTATTTTTTGATTTTCTTTTTCAAACTTTTCAACACATTTCATAAATGTATCTAGTTTATCACTAGAAATATATTTTTTTCATTTTCAAACTTTTCAACACATCTCATAAATGTATCTACCGGTACTTTATCATTAGAAATTTATCTTTTCTTTTTCAAACTTTTCAACACATTTCATAAATGTATATAGTTTATCATTAGAAATATATTTTTTCTATTTTCTTGTTCAAACTTTTCAACATATTTCATAAATGTATCTAGTTTATCACTAAAAATATATTTGTTTGATTTTCAAACTTTTCAACACATTTCATAAGTGTATATAGTTTATCAATAGAAATTTATTTTTTGATTTTCTTTTTCAAACTTTTCAACACATTTCATAAATGTATCTAGTTTATCATTAGAAATATATGTTTTTTTAAAATTCAAACTTTTCAACACATTTCATATGTATCTAGTTTATTACTAGAAATATATTTTTTGATTTTCTTTTCCAAACTTTTCAACACATTTCATAAATGTATCTAGTTTATCATTAGAAATATGTTATTTTTAAATTTCATACTTTTCAACATATTTCATAAATATCTAGTTTATCATTAGAAATATATTTTTAATTTTCATTTTCAAACTTTTCTACACATTTCATAAATGTATCTAGTTTATCATTAGAATTAATTTATTTGATTTTCAAACTTTTCAACACATTTCATAAGTGTATATATTTTATCAATAGAAATTTATTTTTTGATTTTCTTTTTCAAACTTTTCAACACATTTCATAAATGTATCTAGTTTATCACTAGAAATATATTTTTTTCATTTTCAAACTTTTCAACACATCTCATAAATGTATCTACCGGTACTTTATCATTAGAAATTTATCTTTTCTTTTTCAAACTTTTCAACACATTTCATAAATGTATATAGTTTATCATTAGAAATATATTTTTTCTATTTTCTTGTTCAAACTTTTCAACATATTTCATAAATGTATCTAGTTTATCACTAAAAATATATTTGTTTGATTTTCAAACTTTTCAACACATTTCATAAGTGTATATAGTTTATCAATAGAAATTTATTTTTTGATTTTCTTTTTCAAACTTTTCAACACATTTCATAAATGTATCTAGTTTAAAATTAGAAATATATATTTTCTTTTTTCAAACTTTTCAACACATTTTTTAAATGTATCTAGTTTATCATTAGAAATATATGTTTTTTTAAAATTCAAACTTTTCAACACATTTCATATGTATCTAGTTTATTACTAGAAATATATTTTTTGATTTTCTTTTCCAAACTTTTCAACACATTTCATAAATGTATCTAGTTTATCATTAGAAATATGTTATTTTTAAATTTCATACTTTTCAACATATTTCATAAATATCTAGTTTATCATTAGAAATATGTTATTTTTAAATTTCATACTTTTCAACATATTTCATAAATATCTAGTTTATCATTAGAAATATATTTTTAATTTTCATTTTCAAACTTTTCTACACATTTCATAAATGTATCTAGTTTATCATTAGAATTAATTTGTTTGATTTTCAAACTTTTCAACACATTTCATAAGTGTATATATTTTATCAATAGAAATTTATTTTTTGATTTTCTTTTTCAAACTTTTCAACACATTTCATAAATGTATCTAGTTTATCACTAGAAATATATTTTTTTCATTTTCAAACTTTTCAACACATCTCATAAATGTATCTACCGGTACTTTATCATTAGAAATTTATCTTTTCTTTTTCAAACTTTTCAACACATTTCATAAATGTATATAGTTTATCATTAGAAATATATTTTTTCTATTTTCTTGTTCAAACTTTTCAACATATTTCATAAATGTATCTAGTTTATCACTAAAAATATATTTGTTTGATTTTCAAACTTTTCAACACATTTCATAAGTGTATATAGTTTATCAATAGAAATTTATTTTTTGATTTTCTTTTTCAAACTTTTCAACACATTTCATAAATGTATCTAGTTTATCATTAGAAATATATGTTTTTTTAAAATTCAAACTTTTCAACACATTTCATATGTATCTAGTTTATTACTAGAAATATATTTTTTGATTTTCTTTTCCAAACTTTTCAACACATTTCATAAATGTATCTAGTTTATCATTAGAAATATGTTATTTTTAAATTTCATACTTTTCAACATATTTCATAAATATCTAGTTTATCATTAGAAATATATTTTTAATTTTCATTTTCAAACTTTTCTACACATTTCATAAATGTATCTAGTTTATCATTAGAATTAATTTGTTTGATTTTCAAACTTTTCAACACATTTCATAAGTGTATATATTTTATCAATAGAAATTTATTTTTTGATTTTCTTTTTCAAACTTTTCAACACATTTCATAAATGTATCTAGTTTATCACTAGAAATATATTTTTTTCATTTTCAAACTTTTCAACACATCTCATAAATGTATCTACCGGTACTTTATCATTAGAAATTTATCTTTTCTTTTTCAAACTTTTCAACACATTTCATAAATGTATATAGTTTATCATTAGAAATATATTTTTTCTATTTTCTTGTTCAAACTTTTCAACATATTTCATAAATGTATCTAGTTTATCACTAAAAATATATTTGTTTGATTTTCAAACTTTTCAACACATTTCATAAGTGTATATAGTTTATCAATAGAAATTTATTTTTTGATTTTCTTTTTCAAACTTTTCAACACATTTCATAAATGTATCTAGTTTAAAATTAGAAATTTATCTTTTCTTTTTCAAACTTTTCAACACATTTCATATGTATCTAGTTTATTACTAGAAATATATTTTTTGATTTTCTTTTCCAAACTTTTCAACACATTTCATAAATGTATCTAGTTTATCATCAGAAATATATTTTTCGATTTTGAAACTTTTCAACACATTTCATAAATGTATCTACCAGTAGTTTATTATTAGAAATATATTTTTTATTGTCTTTTTCAAACTTTTCAACACATCTCATAAATGTATCTACTGGTAGATTATCACTAGAAATATATCTTTTCATTTTCTTTTTCAAACTTTTCAACACATTTCATAAATGTATATAGTTTATCATTAGAAATATTTTTTTTTTCAATTTTCTTGTTCAAACATTTCAACATATTTCATAAATGTATCTAGTTTATCACTAGAAAAATATTTTTTGATTTTCTTGTTCAATCTTTTCAACATATTTCATAAATGTATCTAGTTTAAAATTAGAAATATATATTTTCTTTTTTCAAACTTTTCAATACTTTTTATAAATGTATCTAATTTATCAATACAAAAATTTTTCTTTGATGTTGAAACTTTTCAACACATCTCATAAATGTATCTACCGTAGTTTATCATTAGAAATATATTTTTTTGATTTTCATTCTTTTCAACACATCTCATAAATGTATCTACCGGTAGATTATCACTAGAAATATATCTTTTCTTTTTCAAACGTTTCAACACATTTCATAAATGTATATAGTTTATGATTAGAAATATGTTTTTTTTAAATTTCATACTTTTCAACATATTTCATAAATATCTAGTTTATCATTAGAAAAATATTTTTTTGATTTTGAAATTTTTCAACACATTTCATAAATGTATTTAGTTTTTATCATCAGAAATATATTTTTTGATTTTGAATATTTTCAACAAATCTCATAATTGTATATAACAGTAGAATATCACTAGAAATATAACTTTATTTTCTTGTTCAAACTTTTCAACATATTTCATAAATGTATCTAGTTTATCACTAGTAATATATTTTTTGATTTTCTTTTCCAAACTTTTCAACACATTTCATAAATGTATCTAGTTTATCATTAGAAATATGTTATTTTTAAATTTCATACTTTTCAACATATTTCATAAATATCTAGTTTATCATTAGAAATATATTTTTAATTTTCATTTTCAAACTTTTCTACACATTTCATAAATGTATCTAGTTTATCATTAGAATTAATTTGTTTGATTTTCAAACTTTTCAACACATCTCATAAGTGTATATATTTTATCAATAGAAATTTATTTTTTGATTTTCTTTTTCAAACTTTTCAACACATTTCATAAATGTATCTAGTTTATCACTAGAAATATATTTTTTTCATTTTCAAACTTTTCAACACATCTCATAAATGTATATAGTTTATCATCAGAAATATATTTTGTCTATTTTCTTGTTCAAACTTTTCAACATATTTCATAAATGTATCTAGTTTATCACTAAAAATATATTTGTTTGATTTTCAAACTTTTCAACACATTTCATAAGTGTATATAGTTTATCAATAGAAATTTATTTTTTGATTTTCTTTTTCAAACTTTTCAACACATTTCATAAATGTATCTAGTTTAAAATTAGAAATATATATTTTCTTTTTTCAAACTTTTCAACACATTTTTTAAATGTATCTAGTTTATCATTAGAAATATATGTTTTTTTTAAATTCAAACTTTTCAACACATTTCATATGTATCTAGTTTATTACTAGAAATATATTTTTTGATTTTCTTTTCCAAACTTTTCAACACATTTCATAAATGTATCTAGTTTATCGTCAGAAATATATTTTTCGATTTTGAAACTTTTCAACACATCTCATAAATGTATCTACCGGTACTTTATCATTAGAAATTTATCTTTTCTTTTTCAAACTTTTCAACACATTTCATAAATGTATATAGTTTATCATTAGAAATATATTTTTTCTATTTTCTTGTTCAAACTTTTCAACATATTTCATAAATGTATCTAGTTTATCACTAAAAATATATTTGTTTGATTTTCAAACTTTTCAACACATTTCATAAGTGTATATAGTTTATCAATAGAAATTTATTTTTTGATTTTCTTTTTCAAACTTTTCAACACATTTCATAAATGTATCTAGTTTAAAATTAGAAATATATATTTTCTTTTTTCAAACTTTTCAACACATTTTTTAAATGTATCTAGTTTATCATTAGAAATATATGTTTTTTTTAAATTCAAACTTTTCAACACATTTCATATGTATCTAGTTTATTACTAGAAATATATTTTTTGATTTTCTTTTCCAAACTTTTCAACACATTTCATAAATGTATCTAGTTTATCATCAGAAATATATTTTTCGATTTTGAAACTTTTCAACACATTTCATAAATGTATCTACCAGTAGTTTATTATTAGAAATATATTTTTTGATTGTCTTTTTCAAACTTTTCAACACATCTCATAAATGTATCTACCGGTAGATTATCACTAGAAATATATCTTTTCATTTTCTTTTTCAAACTTTTCAACACATTTCATAAATGTATATAGTTTATCATTAGAAATATTTTTTTTTTCAATTTTCTTGTTCAAACATTTCAACATATTTCATAAATGTATCTAGTTTATCACTAGAAATATATTTTTTGATTTTCTTGTTCAATCTTTTCAACATATTTCATAAATGTATCTAGTTTAAAATTAGAAATATATATTTTCTTTTTTCAAACTTTTCAATACTTTTTATAAATGTATCTAATTTATCAATACAAAAATTTTTCTTTGATGTTGAAACTTTTCAACACATCTCATAAATGTATCTACCGTAGTTTATCATTAGAAATATATTTTTTTGATTTTCATTCTTTTCAACACATCTCATAAATGTATCTACCGGTAGATTATCACTAGAAATATATTTTTTGACTTTCTTTTTCAAACTTTTCAACACATTTCATAAATGTATATAGTTTATGATTAGAAATATGTTTTTTTTAAATTTCATACTTTTTAACATATTTCATAAATATCTAGTTTATCATTAGAAAAATATTTTTTTGATTTTGAAATTTTTCAACACATTTCATAAATGTATTTAGTTTTTATCATCAGAAATATATTTTTTGATTTTGAATATTTTCAACAAATCTCATAATTGTATATAACAGTAGAATATCACTAGAAATATAACTTTATTTTCTTGTTCAAACTTTTCAACATATTTCATAAATGTATCTAGTTTATCACTAGTAATATATTTTTTGATTTTCTTTTCCAAACTTTTCAACACATTTCATAAATGTATCTAGTTTATCATTTGAAATATATTTTTTTATTTTCAAACTTTTCAACACATTTCATAGGAGTATATATTTTATCAATAGAAATTTATTTTTTGATTTTCTTTTTCAAACTTTTCAACACATTTCATAAATGTATCTAGTTTATCACTAGAAATATATTATATTCATTTTCAAACTTTTCAACAAATCTCATAAATGTATCTACCGGTAGTTTATCATTAGAAATTTATTTTTTGATTTTCTTTTTCAAACTTTTCAACACATTTCATAAATGTATCTAGTTTATCACTAGATATATATTTTTTCATTTTCAAACTTTTCAACACATTTCATAAATGTATCTAGTTTATCACTAGAAATATATTTTTTGATTTTCTTGTTCAAACTTTTCAACATATTTCATAAATGTATCTAGTTTAAAATTAGAAATATATATTTTCTTTTTTCAAACTTTTTAACACTTTTTATAAATGTATCTAATTTATCATAACAAAAATTTTTCTTTGATGTTGAAACTTTTCAACACATCTCATAAATGTATCTACCGTAGTTTATCATTAGAAATATATTTTTTTGATTTTCAAACTTTTCAACACATCTCATAAATGTATCTACCGGTAGATTATCACTAGAAATATATCTTTTCATTTTATTTTTGAAACTTTTCAACACATTTAGTAAATGTATATAGTTTATCATTAGAAATATTTTTTTTTCAATTTTCTTGTTCAAACATTTCAACATATTTCATAAATGTATCTAGTTTATCACTAGAAATATATTTTTTTACTTTCTTTTCCAAACTTTTCAACAAATTTCATAAATGTATCTAGTTTATCATCAGAAATATATTTTTCGATTTTGAAACTTTTCAACACAATTCATAAATGTATCTACCAGTAGTTTATTATTAGAAACATATTTTTTTATTTTCTTTTTCAAACTTTTCAACACATCTCATAGATGTATCTACCGGTAGATTATCACTAGAAATATATCTTTTCATTTTCTTTTTCAAACTTTTCAACACATTTCATTAATGTATATAGTTTATCATTAGAAATATATTTTTTTATTTTCTTGTTCAAACTTTTCAACATATTTCATAAATTTATCTAGTTTATCACTAGAAATATATTTTTTGACTTTCTTTTCCAAACTTTTCAACACATTTCATAAATGTATCTAGTTTATGATTAGAAATATGTTTTTTTTAAATTTCATACTTTTCAACATATTTCATAAATATCTAGTTTATCATTAGAAATATATTTTTTCGATTTTGAAATTTTTCAACACATTTCATAAATGTATTTAGTTCTTATCATCAGAAATATATTTTTTGATTTTGAATATTTTCAACAAATCTCATAATTGTATATAACAGTAGAATATCACTAGAAATATAACTTTATTTTCTTGTTCAAACTTTTCAACATATTTCATAAATGTATCTAGTTTATCACTAGTAATATATTTTTTGATTTTCTTTTCCAAACTTTTCAACACATTTCATAAATGTATCTAGTTTATCATTTGAAATATATTTTTTGATTTTCAAACTTTTCAACACATTTCATAGGTGTATATATTTTATCAATAGAAATTTATTTTTTGATTTTCTTTTTCAAACTGTTCAACACATTTCATAAATGTATCTAGTTTATCACTAGAAATATATTATATTCATTTTCAAACTTTTCAACAAATCTCATAAATGTATCTACCGGTAGTTTATCATTAGTTATTTATTTTTTGATTTTCTTTTTCAAACTTTTCAACACATTTCATAAATGTATCTAGTTTATCACTAGATATATATTTTTTTCATTTTCAAACTTTTCAACACATTTCATAAATGTATCTAGTTTATCACTAGAAATATATTTTTTGATTTTCTTGTTCAAACTTTTCAACATATTTCATAAATGTATCTAGTTTAAAATTAGAAATATATATTTTCTTTTTCAAACTTTTTAACACTTTTTATAAATGTATCTAATTTATCAATACAAAAATTTTTCTTTGATGTTGAAACTTTTCAACACATCTCATAAATGTATCTACCGTAGTTTATCATTAGAAATATATTTTTTTGATTTTCAAACTTTTCAACACATCTCATAAATGTATCTACCGGAAGATGATCACTAGAAATATATCTTTTCATTTTCTTTTTGAAACTTTTCAACACATTTAGTAAATGTATATAGTTTATCATTAGAAATATTTTTTTTTTCAATTTTCTTGTTCAAACATTTCAACATATTTCATAAATGTATCTAGTTTATCACTAGAAATATATTTTTTGACTTTCTTTTCCAAACTTTTCAACACATTTCATAAATGTATCTAGTTTATCATTAGAAATATGTTTTTTTTAAATTTCATACTTTTCAAAATATTTCATAAATATCTAGTTTATCATTAGAAATATATTTTATTCATTTTCAAACTCTTAAACACATCTCATAAATGTATCTACCGGTACTTTATCATTAGAAATTTATCGTTTCTTTTTCAAACTTTTCAACTTATTTCATAAATGTATATAGTTTATCATTAGAAATATATTTTTTTATTTTCTTGTTCAAACTTTTCAACATATTTCATAAATGTATCTAGTTTATCACTAAAAATATATTTTTTTGATTTTCAAACTTTTCAACACATTTCATAAGTGTATATAGTTTATCAATAGAAATTTATTTTTTGATTTTCTTTTTCAAACTTTTCAACACATTTCATAAATGTATCTAGTTTAAAATTAGAAATATATATTTTCTTTTTTCAAACTTTTCAACACATTTCATAAATGTATCTAGTTTATCACTAGATATATATTTTTTTCATTTTCAAACTTTTCAACACATTTCATAAATGTATCTAGTTTATCACTAGAAATATATTTTTTGATTTTCTTGTTCAAACTTTTTAACACTTTTTATAAATGTATCTAATTTATCAATACAAAAATTTTTCTTTGATGTTGAAACTTTTCAACACATCTCATAAATGTATCTACCGTAGTTTATCATTAGAAATATATTTTTTTGATTTTCAAACTTTTCAACACATCTCATAAATGTATCTACCGGTAGATGATCACTAGAAATATATCTTTTCATTTTCTTTTTGAAACTTTTCAACACATTTAGTAAATGTATATAGTTTATCATTAGAAATATTTTTTTTTTCAATTTTCTTGTTCAAACATTTCAACATATTTCATAAATGTATCTAGTTTATCACTAGAAATATATTTTTTGACTTTCTTTTCCAAACTTTTCAACACATTTCATAAATGTATCTAGTTTATCATTAGAAATATGTTTTTTTTAAATTTCATACTTTTCAAAATATTTCATAAATATCTAGTTTATCATTAGAAATATATTTTATTCATTTTCAAACTCTTAAACACATCTCATAAATGTATCTACCGGTACTTTATCATTAGAAATTTATCGTTTCTTTTTCAAACTTTTCAACTTATTTCATAAATGTATATAGTTTATCATTAGAAATATATTTTTTTATTTTCTTGTTCAAACTTTTCAACATATTTCATAAATGTATCTAGTTTATCACTAAAAATATATTTTTTTGATTTTCAAACTTTTCAACACATTTCATAAGTGTATATAGTTTATCAATAGAAATTTATTTTTTGATTTTCTTTTTCAAACTTTTCAAAACATTTCATAAATGTATCTAGTTTAAAATTAGAAATATATATTTTCTTTTTTCAAACTTTTCAACACATTTTTTAAATGTATCTAGTTTATCATTAGAAATATATTTTTTTTTTAAATTCAAACTTTTCAACACATTTCATATGTATCTAGTTTATTACTAGAAATATATTTTTCGATTTTGAAACTTTTCAACACATTTCATAAATGTATCTACCAGCAGTTTATTATTAGAAATATATTTTTTGATTTTCTTTTTCAAACTTTTCAACACATTTCATAAATGTATATAGTTTATCATTAGAAATATTTTTTTTCATTTTCTTGTTCAAACATTTCAACATATTTCATAAATGTATCTAGTTTATCACTAGAAATATATTTTTTGACTTTCTTTTCCAAACTTTTCAACACATTTCATAAATGTATTTAGTTTATCACTAGAAATATATTTTTTTCATTTTCAAACTTTTCAACAAATCTCATAAATGTATCTACCGGTAGTTTATCATTAGAAATTTATTTTTTGATTATCTTTTTAAACTTTTCAACACATTTCATAAATGTATCTAGTTTACCACTAGATATATATTTTTTTCATTTTCAAACTTTTCAACACATTTCATAAATGTATCTAGTTTATCACTAGAAATATATTTTTTGATTTTCTTGTTCAAACTTTTCAACACATTTCATAAATGTATCTAGTTTAAAATTAGAAATATATATTTTCTTTTTTCAAACTTTTCAACACTTTTTATAAATGTATCTAATTTATCAATACAAAAATATTTCTTTGATGTTGAAACTTTTCAACACATCTCATAAATGTATCTAGTTTATCATTAGAAATATATGTTTTGGATTTTCAAACTTTTCAACACATCTCATAAATGTATCTACAGGTAGATTATCACTAGAAATATATCTTTTCATTTTCTTTTTGAAACTTTTCAGCACATTTAATAAATGTATATAGTTTATCATTAGAAATATTTTTTTTTCAATTTTCTTGTTCAAACATTTCAACATATTTCATAAATGTATCTAGTTTATCATTAGAAATATATGTTTTATTTTCATACTTTTCTACACATTTCATAAATGTATCTAGTTTATCATTAGAAATATATTTTTTGATTTTCAAACTTTTCAACACATTTCATAAGTGTATATATTTTATCAATAGAAATTTATTTTTTGATTTTCTTTTTCAAACTTTTCAACACATTTTATAAATGTATCTAGTTTATCATTAGAAATATTTTTTTTTTAAATTTCAAACTTTTCAACACATTTCATAAATGTATCTAGTTTATCACTAGAAATATATTTTTTTCATTTTCAAACTTTTCAACACATCTCATAAATGTATCTACCGGTAGTTTATCATTAGAAATTTATTTTTTTTCAATTTTCTTGTTCAAACATTTCAACATATTTCATAAATGTATCTAGTTTATCACTAGAAATATATTTTTTGACTTTCTTTTCAAAACTTTTCAACACATTTCAGAAATGTATCTAGTTTATCACTAGAAATATATTTTTTTCATTTTCAAACTTTTAAACACATCTCATAAATGTATCTACCGGTACTTTATCATTAGAAATTTATCGTTTCTTTTTCAAACTTTTCAACACATTTCATAAATGTATATAGTTTATCAATAGAAATTTATTTTTTGATTTTCTTTTTCAAACTTTTCAACACATTTCATAAATGTATCTAGTTTAAAATTAGAAATATATATTTTCTTTTTTCAAACTTTTCAACACATTTTTTAAATGTATCTAGTTTATCATTAGAAATATATTTTTTTTTAAATTCGAACTTTTCAACACATTTCATATGTATATAGTTTATTACTAGAAATATATTTTTCGATTTTGAAACTTTTCAACACATTTTATAAATGTATCTACCAGTAGTTTATTATTAGAAATATATTTTTTGATTTTCTTTTTCAAATTTTTCAACACATCTCATAAATGTATCTACCGGTAGATTATCACTAGAAATATATCTTTTCATTTTCTTTTTCAAACTTTTCAACACATTTCATAAATGTATATAGTTTATCATTAGAAATATTTCTTTTTCAATTTTCTTGTTCAAACATTTCAACATATTTCATAAATGTATCTAGTTTATCACTAGAAATATATTTTTTGACTTTCTTTTCCAAACTTTTCAACACATTTCATAAATGTATCTAGTTTACCACTAGATATATATTTTTTTCATTTTCAAACTTTTCAACACATTTCATAAATGTATCTAATTTATCAATACAAAAATATTTCTTTGATGGTGAAACTTTTCAACACATCTCATAAATGTATCTAGTTTATCATTAGAAATAAATTTTTTTGATTTTCAAACGTTTCAACACATCTCATAAATGTATCTACAGGTAGATTATCACTAGAAATATATCTTTTCATTTTCTTTTTGAAACTTTTCAACACATTTCATAAATGTATATAGTTTATCATTAGAAATATTTTTTTTTCAATTTTCTTGTTCAAACATTTCAACATATTTCATAAATGTATCTAGTTTATCATTAGAAATATGTTTTTTTTTAAATTTCATACTTTTCAACATATTTCATAAATATCTAGTTTATCATTAGAAATATATTTTTTATTTTCATACTTTTCTACACATTTCATAAATGTATCTAGTTTATCATTAGAAATATATTTTTTGATTTTCAAACTTTTCAACACATTTCATAAGTGTATATATTTTATCAATAGAAATTTATTTTTTGATTTTCTTTTTCAAATTTTTCAACACATTTTATAAATGTATCTAGTTTATCATTAGAAATATTTTTTTTTTTAATTTCAAACTTTTCAACACATTTCATAAATGTATCTAGTTTATCACTAGAAATATATTTTTTTCATTTTCAAACTTTTCAACACATCTCATAAATGTATCTACTGGTAGTTTATCATTAGAAATTTATTTTTTTATTTTCTTTTTCAAACTTTTCAACACATTTCATAAATGTATCTAGTTTATCACTAGATATATATTTTCTTCATTTTCAAACTTTTCAACACATTTCATAAATGTATCTAGTTTATCACTAGATATATATTTTTTTCATTTTCAAACTTTTCAACACATTTCATAAATGTATCTAGTTTATCATTAGAAATATATTTGTTTGATTTTCAAACTTTTCAACACATCTCATAAATGTATCTACCGGTAGATTATAACTAGAAATATATCTTTTCATTTTCTTTTTGAAAATTTTCAACACATTTAATAAATGTATATAGTTTATCATTAGAAATATTTGTTTTTCAATTTTCTTGTTCAAACATTTCAACATATTTCATAAATGTATCTAGTTTATCACTAGAAATATATTTTTTGACTTTCTTTTCCAACTCCTCTGTTGAGTTCTTCCCCTTAAGGAACCAGGCTCACGGATGAGAAACGGTTCAGTACCCAATGGGCACAGGCCCAGCACGTCCAATTACACGAGGCAAGTTCATAGACAGTGGAACACCTCGTTTGAGGCAGACTAAGAGCAAGAAAATCGTCTGGGCGAAGAGTCTCCACTACGCGTGCCTGGAGACAGATATAGAGGCTGTCACAGGCTAAGGGTAGCCCACCCGAATTGTCAAGGCATGCCGAAATCGGATGTGCTAGGCCTACAAGGCGCATAACGGTGGCACAACGTAATCACGCTCCCGGCGGAAATCGCACGGATATCCGTGATGGTTACAATGGAGCGAACAAAAAACAAAAAACAAACATCATCGGAAATATATTTTTCGATTTTGAAACTTTTCAACACATTTCATAAATGTATCTACCAGTAGTTTATTATTAGAAATATATTTTTTTATTTTCTTTTTCAAACTTTTCAACACATCTCATAAATGTATCTACCGGTAGATTATCACTAGAAATATATCTTTTCATTTTATTTTTCAAACTTTTCAACACATTTCATAAATGTATATAGTTTATCATTAGAAATATATTTTTTTATTTTCTTTTCCAAAATTTTCAACACATTTCATAAATGTATCTAGTTTATCATTAGAAATATTTTTTTTTTTAAATTTCATACTTTTCAACATATTTCATAAATATCTAGTTTATCATTTGAAATATATTTTCTTGATTTTCAAACTTTTTAACACATCTCATAATACCTACCGGTAGTTTATCATTAGAAATATATTTTTTTATTTTCTTTTTCAATATTTTCAACACATCTCATAAATGTATCTACTGGTAGATTATCACTAGAAATATATCTTCATTCATTTTCTTTTTCAAACTTTTCAACACATTTCATAAATGTATATAGTTTATCATAAGAAATATTTTTTTTTTATTTTCTTGTTCAAACTTTTCAACACATCTCATAAATTATCTAGTTTATCATTAGAAATATATTTTTTTGATTTTCAAACTTTTCAACACATCTCATAAATGTATCTACCGGTAGTTTATCATTAGAAATATATTTTTTTATTTTCTGTATCAAACTTTTCAACACATCTCAAAAATGTATCTACCGGTAGTTTATCATTAGAAATATATTTTTTTATTTTCTTTTTCAATATTTTCAACACATCTCATAAATGTATCTACTGGTAGATTATCACTAGAAATATATCTTCATTCATTTTCTTTTTCAAACTTTTCAACATATTTCATAAATGTATATAGTTTATCATTAGAAATATATTTTTTGATTTTCTTTTTCAAACTTTTCAATACATCTCATAAATGTATTTACCGGTAGATTATCACTAGAAATATATCTTTTCATTTTCTTTTTCAAACTTTTCAACACATTTCATAAATGTATATAGTTTATCATTAGAAATATATATTTTTTTATTTTCATGTTCAAACTTTTCATCATATTTCATAAATATATCTAGTTTGTCACTAGAAATATATTTTTTGATTTTCTTTTTCAAACTCTTCAACATATTTCATAAATGTATCTAGTTTAAAATTAGAAATATATATTTTATTTTTTCAAACTTTTCAGCACATTTCATAAATGTATCTAATTTATCATTAGAAAGATATTTCTTTGATTTTGGAACTTTTCAACACATTTCATAAATGTATCTAGCTTATAATTAGAAATATGTTTTTTTAAATTTCAAACTTTTCGACACATTTCATAAATGTTTCTAGTTTATCATTAGAAATATATTTTTTATTTTCTTTTTCAAACTTTTCAACACATTTCATAAATGTATATAGTTTATCAATAGAAATTTATTTTTTGATTTCCTTTTTGAAATTTTTCAACACATTTCATAAATGTCTCTAGTTTATCAATAGAAATATATTTTCTTGATTTTGTTTTTCAATATTTTCAACACATCTCATAAATGTATCTACTGGTAGATTATCACTAGAAATATATCTTCATTCATTTTCTTTTTCAAACTTTTCAACACATTTCATAAATGTATATAGTTTATCATTAGAAATATATTTTTTTTATTTTCTTGTTCAAACTTTTCAACACATCTCATAAATTATCTAGTTTATCATTAGAAATATATATTTTGATTTTCAAACTTTTCAACACATCTCATAAATGTATCTACTGGTAGTTTATCATTAGAAATATATTTTATTATTTTTTTCCAATCTTTTCAACACATCTCATAAATGTATCTAGTTTATCATTAGAAATATATTTGTTTGATTTTCAAACTTTTCAACACATCTCATAAATGTATCTACCGGTAGATTATCACTAGAAATATATCTTTTCATTTTCTTTTTGAAACTTTTCAACACATTTCATAAATGTATCTAGTTTATCACTAGAAATATATTTTTTGACTTTCTTTTCCAACTCCTCTGTTGAGTTCTTCCCCTTAAGGAACCAGGCTCACGGATGAGAAATGGTTCAGTACCCAATGGGCACTGGCACAGCACGTCCAATTACATGAGGCAAGTTCATAGACAGTGGAACACCTCGTTTGAGGCAGACTAAGAGCAAGAAAATCGTCTGGGCGAAGAGTCTCCACTACACGTGCCTGGAGACAGATATAGAGGCTGTCACAGGCTAAGGTTAGCCCACCCGAATTGTCAAGGCATCCCGAAATCGGATGTGCTAGGCCTACAAGGCGCATAACGGTGGCACAACGTAATCACGCTCCCGGCGGAAATCGCACGGATATCCGTGATGGTTACAATGGAGCGAACGAAAAACAAAAAACAAACATCATCAGAAATATATTTTTCGATTTTGAAACTTTTCAACACATTTCATAAATGTATCTACCAGTAGTTTATTATTAGAAATATATTATTTCATTTTATTTTTCAAACTTTTCAACACATTTCATAAATGTATATAGTTTATCATTAGAAATATTTTTTTTCAATTTTCTTGTTCAAACATTTCAACATATTTCCTTAATGTATGTAGTTTATCACTAGAAATATATTTTTTGACTTTCTTTTCCAAACTTTTCAACACATTTCATAAATGTATCTAGTTTATGATTAGAAATATGTTTCTTTTTAAATTTCATACTTTTCAACATATTTCATAAATATCTAGTTTATCAATAGAAATATATTTTTTGATTTTGAAATTTTTCAACACATTTCATAAATGTATCTAGTTTTTATCATTAGAAATATATTTTTTGATTTTGAATATTTTCAACACATCTCATAAATGTATCTACTGATAGATTATCACTAGAAATATATTTTTTTATTTTCTTGTTCATACTTTTCAACATATTTCATAAATGTATCTAGTTTATCACTAGTAATATATTTTTTGATTTTCTTTTCCAAACTTTTCAACACATTTCATAAATGTATCTAGTGTATCATTAGAAATATATTTTTTGATTTTCAAACTTTTCAACACATTTCATAGGTGTATATATTTTATCAATAGAAATTTATTTTTTCATTTTCTTTTTCAAGCTTTTCAACACATTTCATAAATGTATCTAGTTTATTATTAGAAATATATTTTTTTTTAATTTCAAACTTTTCAACACATTTCATAAATGTATATAGTTTATCATTAGAAATATATTTTTTTATTTTCTTTTCCAAACTTTTCAACACATTTCATAAATGTATCTAGTTTATCATTAGAAATATGTTTTTTTTTAAATTTCATACTTTTCAACATATTTCATAAATATCTAGTTTATCATTAGAAATATATTTTTTTTATTTTCTTGTTCAAACTTTTCAACACATCTCATAAATTATCTAGTTTATCATTAGAAATATATTTTTTTGATTTTCAAACTTTTCAACACATCTCATAAATGTATCTACCGGTAGTTTATCATTAGAAATATATTTTTTTATTTTCTTTATCAAACTTTTCAACACATCTCAAAAATGTATCTACCGGTAGTTTATCATTAGAAATATATTTTTTATTTTTTTTTCCAATCTTTTCAACACATCTCATAAATGTATCTACCGGTAGATTATCACTAGAAATATATATTTTCTTGTTCAAACTTTTCAACATATTTCATAAATATATCTAGTTTAAAATTAGAAATATATATTTTATTTTTTCAAACTTTTCAACACATTTCATAAATGTATCTAATTTATCATTAGAAAAATATTTCTTTGATTTTCAAACTTTTCAACACATCTCATAAATGTATTTACCGGTAGTTTATCAGTAGAAATATATTTTTTAATTTTCTTTTTCAAACTTTTCAAAACATCTCATAAATGTATCAATTTTATCATTAGAAATATATTTGTTGATTTTGAACATTTTCAACAGATCTCATAAATGAATCTACCGGTAGTTTATCATTAGAAATATATTTTTTTAATTTTCTTTTTCAATCTTTTCAACACATCATAAATGTATCTACCGGTAGATTATCACTAGAAATATATCTTTTTTTTTCAAACTTTTCAACACATTTCATAAATGTATATAGTTTATCATTAGAAATATATTTTTTGATTTTCTTTTTCAAACTTTTCAATACATCTCATAAATGTATTTACCGGTAGATTATCACTAGAAATATATCTTTTCATTTTCTTTTTCAAACTTTTCAACACATTTCATAAATGTATATAGTTTATCATTAGAAATATATATTTTTTTATTTTCTTGTTCAAACTTTTCATCATATTTCATAAATATATCTAGTTTCTCACTAGAAATATATTTTTTGATTTTCTTTTTCAAACTCTTCAACATATTTCATAAATGTATCTAGTTTAAAATTAGAAATATATATTTTATTTTTTCAAACTTTTCAACAGATTTCATAAATGTATCTAATTTATCATTAGAAAAATATTTCTTTGATTTTGGAACTTTTCAACACATCTCATAAATGTATCTAGTTTATCATTAGAAATATATTTCTTTGATTTTCAAACTTTTCAACACATCTCATAAATGTATCTACCGGTAGTTTATCAGTAGAAATATATTTTTTTATTTTCTTTTTCAAACTTTTCAAAACTTCTCATAAATGTATCAATTTTATCATTAGAAATATATTTTTTGATTTTTAACATTTTCAACAGATCTCATAAATGAATCTACCGGTAGTTTATCATTAGAAATATATTTTTTAATTTTCTTTTTCAATCTTTTCAACACATCATAAATGTATCTACTGGTAGATTATCACTAGAAATATATCTTTTCTTTTTCAAACTTTTCAACACATTTCATAAATGTATTTAGTTTATCATTAGAAATATATTTTTTTATTTTCTTTTTCAATCTTTTCAACACATATCATAAATGTATGTAGTTTATCACTAGAAATATATTTTTTGATTTTCTTTTCCAAACATTTCGACATATTTCATAAATGTTTCTAGTTTATCATTTGAAATATATTTTTTATTTTCTTTTTCAAACTTTTCAACACATTTCATAAATGCATATAGTTTATCATTATAAATATTTTTTTTTGATTTTCAATGTTTTCAACACATTTCATAAATGTATCTAGTTTTTATCATTAGAAATATTTTTTTTTTAAACATTTGAAATTTTTCAAAACATTTCATAAATGTCTCTAGTTTATCATTAGAAATATATTTTCTTGATTTTCAAACTTATGAACACATCTCATAATATCTACCGGTAGTTTATCTCTAGAAATATATTTTTTGATTTTCTTTTCCAAACTTTTCAACACATTTCATAAATGTATCTAGTTTATCATTAGAAATATGTTTCTTTTAAATTTCAAACTTTTCAACACATTTCATAAATATCTAGTTTATCATTAGAAATATATGTTTTATTTTCTTTTTCAAACTTTTCAACACATTTCATAAATGTATATAGTTTATCATTATAAATAGTTTTTTTTGATTTTCAAACTTTTCAACACATTTCATAAGTGTATATAGTTTATCATTAGAAATATTTTTTTTTGATTTTCATTCTTTTCAACACATCTCATAAATGTTTCTACCAGTAGATTATCACTAGAAATATATCTTTTCATTTTCTTTTTCAAACATTTCAACACATTTCATAAATGTATATAGTTTATCATTAGAAATATTTTTATTTTATTTTCATGTTCAAACTTTTCAACACATTACATAAATGTATCTACCGGTAGTTTATCATTTGAAATATATTTTCTTCATTTTTTTTCAATCTTTTCAACACATCTTATAAATTTATCTACCGGTAGATTATCACTAGAAATATATCTTTTCATTTTCATTTTCAAACTTTTCAACAAATTTCATAAATGTATCTAGTTTATCATTAGAAATATGTTTCTTTTAAATTTGAAACTTTTAAACTTATTTCATAAATGTATCTAGTTTATCATTAGAAATATATTTTTTGATATTCTTTTCCAAACTTTTCAACACATTTCATAAATGTATCTAGTTTATCATTAGAAATATATCTTTTGATTTTCAAACTTTTCAACACATCTCATAAATGTATCTACCGGTAGATTATCACTAGAAATGTATTTTTTTATTTTCTTTTTCAATCTTTTCAACACATCTCATAAATGTATCTAGTTTATCATTAGAAATATATTTTTTGATTTTCAAACTTTTCATAAGTGTATATATTTTATCAATAGAAATTTATTTTTTTATTTTCTTTTTCAAACTTTTCAACACATTTCATAAATGTATCTAGTTTATCACTAGAAATCTATTTTTTCATTTTCTTTTTTAAACTTTTCAACATATTTCATAAATGTATCTAGTTTAAAATTAGAAATATATATTTTCTTTTTTGAAACTTTTCAACACATTTTATAAATGTATCTTATTTATCATTAGAAAAATATTTCTTTGATTTTGAAACTTTTCAACACATCTCATAAATGTATCTACCGGTAGTTTATCATTAGAAATATATTTTTGTATTTTCTTTATCAAACTTTTCAACACATCTCAAAAATGTATCTACCGGTAGTTTATCATTAGAAGTATATTTTTTAATTTTTTTTTCAATCTTTTCAACACATCTCATAAATGTATATAGTTTATCATTAGAAATATTTTTATTTTATTTTCATGTTCAAACTTGTCAACACATTACATAAATGTATCTACCGGTAGTTTATCATTTGAAATATATTTTCTTCATTTTTTTTCAATCTTTTCAACACATCTTATAAATTTATCTACCGGTAGATTATCACTAGAAATATATCTTTTCATTTTCTTTTTGAAACTTTTCAACACATTTAGTAAATGTATATAGTTTATCACTAGAAATATATTTTTTGACTTTCTTTTCCAAACTTTTCAACACATTTCATAAATGTATCTAGTTTATCACTAGAAATATATTTTTTTCATTTTCAAACTATTAAACACATCTCATAAATGTATCTACCGGTACTTTATCATTAGAAATTTATCGTTTCTTTTTCAAATTTTTCAACACATTTCATAAATGTATATAGTTTATCATTAGAAATATATTTTTTTATTTTCTTGTTTAAACTTTTCAACATATTTCATACATGTATCTAGTTTATCACTAAAAATATATTTTTTTGATTTTCAAACTTTTCAACACATTTCATAAGTGTATATAGTTTATCAATAGAAATTTATTTTTTGATTTTCTTTTTCAAACTTTTCAACACATTTCATAAATGTATCTAGTTTAAAATTAGAAATATATATTTTCTTTTTTCAAACTTTTCAACACATTTTTTAAATGTATCTAGTTTATCATTAGAAATATATTTTTTTTTAAAATTCAAACTTTTCAACACATTTCATATGTGTATAGTTTATTACTAGAAATATATTTTTCGATTTTGAAACTTTTCAACACATTTCATAAATGTATCTACCAGTAGTTTATTATTAGAAATATATTTTTTGATTTTCTTTTTCAAATTTTTCAACACATCTCATAAATGTATCTACCGGTAGATTATCACTAGAAATATATCTTTTCATTTTCTTTTTCAAACTTTTCAACACATTTCATAAATGTATATAGTTTATCATTAGAAATATTTTTTTTTCAATTTTCTTGTTCAAACATTTCAACATATTTCATAAATGTATCTAGTTTATCACTAGAAATATATTTTTTGACTTTCTTTTCCAAACTTTTCAACACATTTCATAAATGTATCTAGTTTATCACTAGAAATATATATTTTTCTTTTTCAAACTTTTCAACACATCTCATAAATGTATCTACCGGTAGTTTATCATTAGAAATTTATTTTTTGATTTTCTTTTTCAAACTTTACAACACATTTCATAAATGTATCTAGTTTACCACTAGATATATATTTTTTTCATTTTCAAACTTTTCAACACATTTCATAAATGTATCTAATTTATCAATACAAAAATATTTCTTTAATGGTGAAACTTTTCAACACATCTCATAAATGTATCTAGTTTATCATTAGAAATATATTTTTTTGATTTTCAAACGTTTCAACACATCTCATAAATGTATCTACAGGTAGATTATCACTAGAAATATATCTTTTCATTTTCTTTTTGAAACTTTTCAACACATTTCATAAATGTATATAGTTTATCATTAGAAATATTTTTTTTTCAATTTTCTTGTTCAAACATTTCAACATATTTCATAAATGTATCTAGTTTATCATTAGAAATATGTTTTTTTTAAATTTCATACTTTTCAACATATTTCATAAATATCTAGTTTATCATTAGAAATATATTTTTTATTTTCATACTTTTCTACACATTTCATAAATGTATCTAGTTTATCATTAGAAATATATTTTTTGATTTTCAAACTTTTCAACACATTTCATAAGTGTATATATTTTATCAATAGAAATTTATTTTTTGAATTTTCAAACTTTTCAACACATCTCATAAATGGTAGTTTATCATTAGAAATTTATTTTTTTATTTTCTTTTTCAAACTTTTCAACACATTTCATAAATGTATCTAGTTTATCACTAGATATATATTTTCTTCATTTTCAAACTTTTCAACACATTTCATAAATGTATCTAGTTTATCACTAGATATATATTTTTTTCATTTTCAAACTTTTCAACACATTTAATAAATGTATATAGTTTATCATTAGAAATATTTGTTTTTCAATTTTCTTGTTCAAACATTTCAACATATTTCATAAATGTATCTAGTTTATCACTAGAAATATATTTTTTGACTTTCTTTTCCAACTCCTCTGTTGAGTTCTTCCCCTTAAGGAACCAGGCTCACGGATGAGAAACGGTTCAGTACCCAATGGGCACAGGCACAGCACGTCCAATTACACGAGGCAAGTTCATAGACAGTGGAACACCTCGTTTGAGGCAGACTAAGAGCAAGAAAATCGTCTGGGCGAAGAGTCTCCACTACGCGTGCCTGGAGACAGATATAGAGGCTGTCACAGGCTAAGGGTAGCCCACCCGAATTGTCAAGGCATGCCGAAATCGGATGTGCTAGGCCTACAAGGCGCATAACGGTGGCACAACGTAATCACGCTCCCGGCGGAAATCGCACGGATATCCGTGATGGTTACAATGGAATGAACAAAAAACAAAAAACAAACATCATCGGAAATATATTTTTCGATTTTGAAACTTTTCAACACATTTCATAAATGTATCTACCAGTAGTTTATTATTAGAAATATATTTTTTTATTTTCTTTTTCAAACTTTTCAACACATCTCATAAATGTATCTACCGGTAGATTATCACTAGAAATATATCTTTTCATTTTATTTTTCAAACTTTTCAACACATTTCATAAATGTATATAGTTTATCATTAGAAATATTTTTTTTCAATTTTCTTGTTCAAACATTTCAACATATTTCCTTAATGTATGTAGTTTATCACTAGAAATATATTTTTTGACTTTCTTTTCCAAACTTTTCAACACATTTCATAAATGTATCTAGTTTATGATTAGAAATGTTTTTTTTTTAAATTTCATACTTTTCAACATATTTCATAAATATCTAGTTTATCATTAGAAATATATTTTTTGATTTTGAAATTTTTCAACACATTTCATAAATGTATCTAGTTTTTATCATTAGAAATATATTTTTTGATTTTGAATATTTTCAACACATCTCATAAATGTATCTACTGGTAGATTATCACTAGAAATATATTTTTTTATTTTCTTGTTCAAACTTTTCAACACATTTCATAAATGTATATAGTTTATCATTAGAAATATATTTTTTTATTTTCTTTTCCAAACTTTTCAACACATTTCATAAATGTATCTAGTTTATCATTAGAAATATGTTTTTTTTTAAATTTTATACTTTTCAACATATTTCATAAATATCTAGTTTATCATTAGAAATATATTTTCTTGATTTTCAAACTTTTTAACACATCTCATAATATCTACCGGTAGTTTATCATTAGAAATATATTTTTTTATTTTCTGTATCAAACTTTTCAACACATCTCAAAAATGTATCTACCGGTAGTTTATCATTAGAAATATATTTTTTTATTTTCTTTTTCAATATTTTCAACACATCTCATAAATGTATCTACTGGTAGATTATCAGTAGAAATATATCTTCATTCATTTTCTTTTTCAAACTTTTCAACACATTTCATAAATGTATATAGTTTATCATAAGAAATATATTTTTTTTATTTTCTTGTTAAAACTTTTCAACACATCTCATAAATTATCTAGTTTATCACTAGAAATATATTTTTTGATTTTCTTTTCCAAACATTTCGACATATTTCATAAATGTTTCTAGTTTATCATTTGAAATATATTTTTTATTTTCTTTTTCAAACTTTTCAACACATTTCATAAATGCATATAGTTTATCATTATAAATATTTTTTTTTGATTTTCAATGTTTTCAACACATTTCATAAATGTATCTAGTTTTTATCATTAGAAATATTTTTTTTTTAAACATTTGAAATTTTTCAAAACATTTCATAAATGTCTCTAGTTTATCATTAGAAATATATTTTCTTGATTTTCAAACTTATGAACACATCTCATAATATCTACCGGTAGTTTATCTCTAGAAATATATTTTTTGATTTTCTTTTCCAAACTTTTCAACACATTTCATAAATGTATCTAGTTTATCATTAGAAATATGTTTCTTTTAAATTTCAAACTTTTCAACACATTTCATAAATATCTAGTTTATCATTAGAAATATATGTTTTATTTTCTTTTTCAAACTTTTCAACACATTTCATAAATGTATATAGTTTATCATTATAAATATTTTTTTTTGATTTTCAAACTTTTCAACACATTTCATAAGTGTATATAGTTTATCATTAGAAATATATTTTTTTGATTTTCATTCTTTTCAACACATCTCATAAATGTTTCTACCAGTAGATTATCACTAGAAATATATCTTTTCATTTTCTTTTTCAAACATTTCAACACATTTCATAAATGTATATAGTTTATCATTAGAAATATTTTTATTTTATTTTCATGTTCAAACTTTTCAACACATTACATAAATGTATCTACCGGTAGTTTATCATTTGAAATATATTTTCTTCATTTTTTTTCAATCTTTTCAACACATCTTATAAATTTATCTACCGGTAGATTATCACTAGAAATATATCTTTTCATTTTCATTTTCAAACTTTTCAACAAATTTAATAAATGTATCTAGTTTATCATTAGAAATATGTTTCTTTTAAATTTGAAACTTTTAAACTTATTTCATAAATGTATCTAGTTTATCATTAGAAATATATTTTTTTATTTTCAAACTTTTCAACACATCTCATAAATGTATCTAGTTTATCATTAGAAATATATTTTTTGATATTCTTTTCCAAACTTTTCAACACATTTCATAAATGTATCTAGTTTATCATTAGAAATATATCTTTTCATTTTCAAACTTTTCAACACATCTCATAAATGTATCTACCGGTAGATTATCACTAGAAATGTATTTTTTTATTTTCTTTTTCAATCTTTTCAACACATCTCATAAATGTATCTAGTTTATCATTAGAAATATATTTTTTGATTTTCAAACTTTTCATAAGTGTATATATTTTATCAATAGAAATTTATTTTTTTATTTTCTTTTTCAAACTTTTCAACACATTTCATAAATGTATCTAGTTTATCACTAGAAATCTATTTTTTCATTTTCTTTTTTAAACTTTTCAACATATTTCATAAATGTATCTAGTTTAAAATTAGAAATATATATTTTCTTTTTTGAAACTTTTCAACACATTTTATAAATGTATCTTATTTATCATTAGAAAAATATTTCTTTGATTTTGAAACTTTTCAACACATCTCATAAATGTATCTACCGGTAGTTTATCATTATAAATATATTTTTGTATTTTCTTTATCAAACTTTTCAACACATCTCAAAAATGTATCTACCGGTAGTTTATCATTAGAAGTATATTTTTTAATTTTTTTTTCAATCTTTTCAACACATCTCATAAATGTATATAGTTTATCATTAGAAATATTTTTATTTTATTTTCATGTTCAAACTTGTCAACACATTACATAAATGTATCTACCGGTAGTTTATCATTTGAAATATATTTTCTTCATTTTTTTTCAATCTTTTCAACACATCTTATAAATTTATCTACCGGTAGATTATCACTAGAAATATATCTTTTCATTTTCTTTTTGAAACTTTTCAACACATTTAGTAAATGTATATAGTTTATCACTAGAAATATATTTTTTGACTTTCTTTTCCAAACTTTTCAACACATTTCATAAATGTATCTAGTTTATCACTAGAAATATATTTTTTTCATTTTCAAACTTTTAAACACATCTCATAAATGTATCTACCGGTACTTTATCATTAGAAATTTATCGTTTCTTTTTCAAATTTTTCAACACATTTCATAAATGTATATAGTTTATCATTAGAAATATATTTTTTATTTTCTTGTTTAAACTTTTCAACATATTTCATACATGTATCTAGTTTATCACTAAAAATATATTTTTTTGATTTTCAAACTTTTCAACACATTTCATAAGTGTATATAGTTTATCAATAGAAATTTATTTTTTGATTTTCTTTTTCAAACTTTTCAACACATTTCATAAATGTATCTAGTTTAAAATTAGAAATATATATTTTCTTTTTTCAAACTTTTCAACACATTTTTTAAATGTATCTAGTTTATCATTAGAAATATATTTTTTTTTTAAATTCAAACTTTTCAACACATTTCATATGTGTATAGTTTATTACTAGAAATATATTTTTCGATTTTGAAACTTTTCAACACATTTCATAAATGTATCTACCAGTAGTTTATTATTAGAAATATATTTTTTGATTTTCTTTTTCAAATTTTTCAACACATCTCATAACTGTATCTACCGGTAGATTATCACTAGAAATATATCTTTTCATTTTCTTTTTCAAACTTTTCAACACATTTCATAAATGTATATAGTTTATCATTAGAAATATTTTTTTTTCAATTTTCTTGTTCAAACATTTCAACATATTTCATAAGTGTATCTAGTTTATCACTAGAAATATATTTTTTGACTTTCTTTTCCAAACTTTTCAACACATTTCATAAATGTATCTAGTTTATCACTAGAAATATATATTTTTCTTTTTCAAACTTTTCAACACATCTCATAAATGTATCTACCGGTAGTTTATCATTAGAAATTTATTTTTTGATTTTCTTTTTCAAACTTTACAACACATTTCATAAATGTATCTAGTTTACCACTAGATATATATTTTTTTCATTTTCAAACTTTTCAACACATTTCATAAATGTATCTAATTTATCAATACAAAAATATTTCTTTAATGGTGAAACTTTTCAACACATCTCATAAATGTATCTAGTTTATCATTAGAAATATATTTTTTTGATTTTCAAACATTTCAACACATCTCATAAATGTATCTACAGGTAGATTATCACTAGAAATATATCTTTTCATTTTCTTTTTGAAACTTTTCAACACATTTCATAAATGTATATAGTTTATCATTAGAAATATTTTTTTTTCAATTTTCTTGTTCAAACATTTCAACATATTTCATAAATGTATCTAGTTTATCATTAGAAATATGTTTTTTTTAAATTTCATACTTTTCAACATATTTCATAAATATCTAGTTTATCATTAGAAATATATTTTTTATTTTCATACTTTTCTACACATTTCATAAATGTATCTAGTTTATCATTAGAAATATATTTTTTGATTTTCAAACTTTTCAACACATTTCATAAGTGTATATATTTTATCAATAGAAATTTATTTTTTGAATTTTCAAACTTTTCAACACATCTCATAAATGGTAGTTTATCATTAGAAATTTATTTTTTTATTTTTTTTTTCAAACTTTTCAACACATTTCATAAATGTATCTAGTTTATCACTAGATATATATTTTCTTCATTTTCAAACTTTTCAACACATTTCATAAATGTATCTAGTTTATCACTAGATATATATTTTTTTCATTTTCAAACTTTTCAACACATTTCATAAATATCTAGTTTATCATTAGAAATATATGTTTTATTTTCTTTTTCAAACTTTTCAACACATTTCATAAATGTATATAGTTTATCATTATAAATATTTTTTTTTGATTTTCAAACTTTTCAACACATTTCATAAGTGTATATAGTTTATCATTAGAAATATATTTTTTTGATTTTCATTCTTTTCAACACATCTCATAAATGTTTCTACCAGTAGATTATCACTAGAAATATATCTTTTCATTTTCTTTTTCAAACATTTCAACACATTTCATAAATGTATATAGTTTATCATTAGAAATATTTTTATTTTATTTTCATGTTCAAACTTTTCAACACATTACATAAATGTATCTACCGGTAGTTTATCATTTGAAATATATTTTCTTCATTTTTTTTCAATCTTTTCAACACATCTTATAAATTTATCTACCGGTAGATTATCACTAGAAATATATCTTTTCATTTTCATTTTCAAACTTTTCAACAAATTTAATAAATGTATCTAGTTTATCATTAGAAATATGTTTCTTTTAAATTTGAAACTTTTAAACTTATTTCATAAATGTATCTAGTTTATCATTAGAAATATATTTTTTTATTTTCAAACTTTTCAACACATCTCATAAATGTATCTAGTTTATCATTAGAAATATATTTTTTGATATTCTTTTCCAAACTTTTCAACACATTTCATAAATGTATCTAGTTTATCATTAGAAATATATCTTTTCATTTTCAAACTTTTCAACACATCTCATAAATGTATCTACCGGTAGATTATCACTAGAAATGTATTTTTTTATTTTCTTTTTCAATCTTTTCAACACATCTCATAAATGTATCTAGTTTATCATTAGAAATATATTTTTTGATTTTCAAACTTTTCATAAGTGTATATATTTTATCAATAGAAATTTATTTTTTTATTTTCTTTTTCAAACTTTTCAACACATTTCATAAATGTATCTAGTTTATCACTAGAAATCTATTTTTTCATTTTCTTTTTTAAACTTTTCAACATATTTCATAAATGTATCTAGTTTAAAATTAGAAATATATATTTTCTTTTTTGAAACTTTTCAACACATTTTATAAATGTATCTTATTTATCATTAGAAAAATATTTCTTTGATTTTGAAACTTTTCAACACATCTCATAAATGTATCTACCGGTAGTTTATCATTATAAATATATTTTTGTATTTTCTTTATCAAACTTTTCAACACATCTCAAAAATGTATCTACCGGTAGTTTATCATTAGAAGTATATTTTTTAATTTTTTTTTCAATCTTTTCAACACATCTCATAAATGTATATAGTTTATCATTAGAAATATTTTTATTTTATTTTCATGTTCAAACTTGTCAACACATTACATAAATGTATCTACCGGTAGTTTATCATTTGAAATATATTTTCTTCATTTTTTTTCAATCTTTTCAACACATCTTATAAATTTATCTACCGGTAGATTATCACTAGAAATATATCTTTTCATTTTCTTTTTGAAACTTTTCAACACATTTAGTAAATGTATATAGTTTATCACTAGAAATATATTTTTTGACTTTCTTTTCCAAACTTTTCAACACATTTCATAAATGTATCTAGTTTATCACTAGAAATATATTTTTTTCATTTTCAAACTTTTAAACACATCTCATAAATGTATCTACCGGTACTTTATCATTAGAAATTTATCGTTTCTTTTTCAAATTTTTCAACACATTTCATAAATGTATATAGTTTATCATTAGAAATATATTTTTTATTTTCTTGTTTAAACTTTTCAACATATTTCATACATGTATCTAGTTTATCACTAAAAATATATTTTTTTGATTTTCAAACTTTTCAACACATTTCATAAGTGTATATAGTTTATCAATAGAAATTTATTTTTTGATTTTCTTTTTCAAACTTTTCAACACATTTCATAAATGTATCTAGTTTAAAATTAGAAATATATATTTTCTTTTTTCAAACTTTTCAACACATTTTTTAAATGTATCTAGTTTATCATTAGAAATATATTTTTTTTTTAAATTCAAACTTTTCAACACATTTCATATGTGTATAGTTTATTACTAGAAATATATTTTTCGATTTTGAAACTTTTCAACACATTTCATAAATGTATCTACCAGTAGTTTATTATTAGAAATATATTTTTTGATTTTCTTTTTCAAATTTTTCAACACATCTCATAACTGTATCTACCGGTAGATTATCACTAGAAATATATCTTTTCATTTTCTTTTTCAAACTTTTCAACACATTTCATAAATGTATATAGTTTATCATTAGAAATATTTTTTTTTCAATTTTCTTGTTCAAACATTTCAACATATTTCATAAATGTATCTAGTTTATCACTAGAAATATATTTTTTGACTTTCTTTTCCAAACTTTTCAACACATTTCATAAATGTATCTAGTTTATCACTAGAAATATATATTTTTCTTTTTCAAACTTTTCAACACATCTCATAAATGTATCTACCGGTAGTTTATCATTAGAAATTTATTTTTTGATTTTCTTTTTCAAACTTTACAACACATTTCATAAATGTATCTAGTTTACCACTAGATATATATTTTTTTCATTTTCAAACTTTTCAACACATTTCATAAATGTATCTAATTTATCAATACAAAAATATTTCTTTAATGGTGAAACTTTTCAACACATCTCATAAATGTATCTAGTTTATCATTAGAAATATATTTTTTTGATTTTCAAACATTTCAACACATCTCATAAATGTATCTACAGGTAGATTATCACTAGAAATATATCTTTTCATTTTCTTTTTGAAACTTTTCAACACATTTCATAAATGTATATAGTTTATCATTAGAAATATTTTTTTTTCAATTTTCTTGTTCAAACATTTCAACATATTTCATAAATGTATCTAGTTTATCATTAGAAATATGTTTTTTTTAAATTTCATACTTTTCAACATATTTCATAAATATCTAGTTTATCATTAGAAATATATTTTTTATTTTCATACTTTTCTACACATTTCATAAATGTATCTAGTTTATCATTAGAAATATATTTTTTGATTTTCAAACTTTTCAACACATTTCATAAGTGTATATATTTTATCAATAGAAATTTATTTTTTGAATTTTCAAACTTTTCAACACATCTCATAAATGGTAGTTTATCATTAGAAATTTATTTTTTTATTTTTTTTTTCAAACTTTTCAACACATTTCATAAATGTATCTAGTTTATCACTAGATATATATTTTCTTCATTTTCAAACTTTTCAACACATTTCATAAATGTATCTAGTTTATCACTAGATATATATTTTTTTCATTTTCAAACTTTTCAACACATTTCATAAATGTATCTAGTTTATCATTAGAAATATATTTGTTTGATTTTCAAACTTTTCAACACATCTCATAAATGTATCTACCGGTAGATTATCACTAGAAATATATCTTTTCATTTTCTTTTTGAAAATTTTCAACACATTTAATAAATGTATATAGTTTATCATTAGAAATATTTGTTTTTCAATTTTCTTGTTCAAACATTTCAACATATTTCATAAATGTATCTAGTTTATCACTAGAAATATATTTTTTGACTTTCTTTTCCAACTCCTCTGTTGAGTTCTTCCCCTTAAGGAACCAGGCTCACGGATGAGAAACGGTTCAGTACCCAATGGGCACAGGCACAGCACGTCCAATTACACGAGGCAAGTTCATAGACAGTGGAACACCTCGTTTGAGGCAGACTAAGAGCAAGAAAATCGTCTGGGCGAAGAGTCTCCACTACGCGTGCCTGGAGACAGATATAGAGGCTGTCACAGGCTAAGGGTAGCCCACCCGAATTGTCAAGGCATGCCGAAATCGGATGTGCTAGGCCTACAAGGCGCATAACGGTGGCACAACGTAATCACGCTCCCGGCGGAAATCGCATGGATATCCGTGATGGTTACAATGGAATGAACAAAAAACAAAAAACAAACATCATCGGAAATATATTTTTCGATTTTGAAACTTTTCAACACATTTCATACCAGTAGTTTATTATTAGAAATATATTTTTTTATTTTCTTTTTCAAACTTTTCAACACATCTCATAAATGTATCTACCGGTAGATTATCACTAGAAATATATCTTTTCATTTTATTTTTCAAACTTTTCAACACATTTCATAAATGTATATAGTTTATCATTAGAAATATTTTTTTTCAATTTTCTTGTTCAAACATTTCAACATATTTCCTTAATGTATGTAGTTTATCACTAGAAATATATTTTTTGACTTTCTTTTCCAAACTTTTCAACACATTTCATAAATGTATCTAGTTTATGATTAGAAATGTTTTTTTTAAAAATTTCATACTTTTCAACATATTTCATAAATATCTAGTTTATCATTAGAAATATATTTTTTGATTTTGAAATTTTTCAACACATTTCATAAATGTATCTAGTTTTTATCATTAGAAATATATTTTTTGATTTTGAATATTTTCAACACATCTCATAAATGTATCTACTGGTAGATTATCACTAGAAATATATTTTTTTTATTTTCTTGTTCAAACTTTTCAACACATTTCATAAATGTATATAGTTTATCATTAGAAATATATTTTTTTATTTTCTTTTCCAAACTTTTCAACACATTTCATAAATGTATCTAGTTTTTATCATTAGAAATATATTTTCTTGATTTTCAAACTTTTTAACACATCTCATAATATCTACCGGTAGTTTATCATTAGAAATATATTTTTTTATTTTCTTTTTCAATATTTTCAACACATCTCATAAATGTATCTACTGGTAGATTATCACTAGAAATATATCTTCATTCATTTTCTTTTTCAAACTTTTCAACACATTTCATAAATGTATATAGTTTATCATAAGAAATATATTTTTTTTATTTTCTTGTTCAAACTTTTCAACACATCTCATAAATTATCTAGTTTATCATTAGAAATATATTTTTTTGATTTTCAAACTTTTCAACACATCTCATAAATGTATCTACCGGTAGTTTATCATTAGAAATATATTTTTTTATTTTCTGTATCAAACTTTTCAACACATCTCAAAAATGTATCTACCGGTAGTTTATCATTAGAAATATATTTTTTTATTTTCTTTTTCAATATTTTCAACACATCTCATAAATGTATCTACTGGTAGATTATCAGTAGAAATATATCTTCATTCATTTTCTTTTTCAAACTTTTCAACACATTTCATAAATGTATATAGTTTATCATAAGAAATATATTTTTTTTATTTTCTTGTTCAAACTTTTCAACACATCTCATAAATTATCTAGTTTATCATTAGAAATATATTTTTTTGATTTTCAAACTTTTCAACACATCTCATAAATGTATCTACCGGTAGTTTATCATTAAAAATATATTTTTTAATTTTCTTTTTCAAACTTTTCAACACATTTCATAAATGTATATAGTTTATCATTAGAAATATATATTTTTTTATTTTCTTGTTCAAACTTTTCATCATATTTCATAAATGTATCTAGTTTCTCACTAGAAATATATTTTTTGATTTTCTTTTTCAAACTCTTCAACATATTTCATAAATGTATCTAGTTTAAAATTAGAAATATATATTTTATTTTTTCAAACTTTTCAACACATTTAATAAATGTATCTAATTTATCATTATAAAGATATTTCTTTGATTTTGGAACTTTTCAACACATTTCATAAATGTATCTAGCTTATAATTAGAAATATTTTTTTTTTAATTTCAAACTTTTCGACACATTTCATAAATGTTTCTAGTTTATCATTAGAAATATATTTTTTATTTTCTTTTTCAAACTTTTCAACACATTTCATAAATGTATATAGTTTATCATTATAAATATTTTTTTTGATTTTCAATGTTTTCAACACATTTCATAAGTGTATATAGTTTATCAATAGAAATTTATTTTTTGATCTCCTTTTTGTAATTTTTGAACACATTTCATAAATGTATCTAGTTTTTATCATTAGAAATATATCTTTTTAATTTTGAAATTTTTCAACACATTTCACAAATGTCTCTAGTTTATCATTAGAAATATATTTTCTTGATTTTCAAACTTTTTAACACATTTCATAATATCTACCGGTAGTTTATCATTAGAAATATATTTTTTTATTTTCTTTTTCAATATTTTCAACACATCTCATAAATGTATCTACTGGTAGATTATCACTAGAAATATATCTTCATTCATTTTCTTTTTCAAACTTTTCATCACATTTCATAAATGTATATAGTTTATCATTAGAAATATATTTTTTTTATTTTCTTGTTCAAACTTTTCAATACATTTCATAAGTGTATATATTTTATCAATAGAAATTTATTTTTTGAATTTTCAAACTTTTCAACACATCTCATAAATGGTAGTTTATCATTAGAAATTTATTATTTTATTTTCTTTTTCAAACTTTTCAACACATTTCATAAATGTATCTAGTTTATCACTAGATATATATTTTTTTTCATTTTCAAACTTTTCAACACATTTCATAAATGTATCTAGTTTATCATTAGAAATATATTTGTTTGATTTTCAAACTTTTCAACACATCTCATAAATGTATCTACCGGTAGATTATCACTAGAAATATATCTTTTCATTTTCTTTTTGAAAATTTTCAACACATTTAATAAATGTATATAGTTTATCATTAGAAATATTTGTTTTTCAATTTTCTTGTTCAAACATTTCAACATATTTCATAAATGTATCTAGTTTATCACTAGAAATATATTTTTTGACTTTCTTTTCCAACTCCTCTGTTGAGTTCTTCCCCTTAAGGAACCAGGCTCATGGATGAGAAACGGTTCAGTACCCAATGGGCACAGGCACAGCACGTCCAATTACACGAGGCAAGTTCATAGACAGTGGAACACCTCGTTTGAGGCAGACTAAGAGCAAGAAAATCGTCTGGGCGAAGAGTCTCCACTACGCGTGCCTGGAGACAGATATAGAGGCTGTCACAGGCTAAGGGTAGCCCACCCGAATTGTCAAGGCATGCCGAAATCGGATGTGCTAGGCCTACAAGGCGCATAACGGTGGCACAACGTAATCACGCTCCCGGTGGAAATCGCACGGATATCCGTGATGGTTACAATGGAATGAACAAAAAACAAAAAACAAACATCATCGGAAATATATTTTTCGATTTTGAAACTTTTCAACACATTTCATAAATGTATCTACCAGTAGTTTATTATTAGAAATATATTTTTTTATTTTCTTTTTCAAACTTTTCAACACATCTCATAAATGTATCTACCGGTAGATTATCACTAGAAATATATCTTTTCATTTTATTTTTCAAACTTTTCAACACATTTCATAAATGTATATAGTTTATCATTAGAAATATTTTTTTTCAATTTTCTTGTTCAAACATTTCAACATATTTCCTTAATGTATGTAGTTTATCACTAGAAATATATTTTTTGACTTTCTTTTCCAAACTTTTCAACACATTTCATAAATGTATTTAGTTTATGATTAGAAATGTTTTTTTTAAAAATTTCATACTTTTAAACATATTTCATAAATATCTAGTTTATCATTAGAAATATATTTTTTGATTTTGAAATTTTTCAACACATTTCATAAATTTATCTAGTTTTTATCATTAGAAATATATTTTTTGATTTTGAATATTTTCAACACATCTCATAAATGTATCTACTGGTAGATTATCACTAGAAATATATTTTTTTATTTTCTTGTTCAAACTTTTCAACATATTTCATAAATGTATCTAGTCTATCACTAGTAATATATTTTTTGATTTTCAAACTTTTCAACACATTTCATAGGTGTATATATTTCATCAATAGAAATTTATTTTTTGATTTTCTTTTTCAAACTTTTCAACACATTTCATAAATGTATCTAGTTTATTATTAGAAATATATTTTTTAATTTCAAAATTTTCAACACATTTCATAAATGTATATAGTTTATCATTAGAAATATATTTTTTTATTTTCTTTTCCAAACTTTTCAACACATTTCATAAATGTATCTAGTTTATCATTAGAAATATGTTTTTTTTTAAATTTCATACTTTTCAACATATTTCATAAATATCTAGTTTATCATTAGAAATATATTTTCTTGATTTTCAAACTTTTTAACACATCTCATAATATCTACCGGTAGTTTATCACTAGAAATATATTTTTTTATTTTCTTTTTCAATATTTTCAACACATCTCATAAATGTATCTACTGGTAGATTATCACTAGAAATATATCTTCATTCATTTTCTTTTTCAAACTTTTCAACACATTTCATAAATGTATATAGTTTATCATAAGAAATATATTTTTTTTATTTTCTTGTTCAAACTTTTCAACACATCTCATAAATTATCTAGTTTATCATTAGAAATATATTTTTTTGATTTTCAAACTTTTCAACACATCTCATAAATGTATCTACCGGTAGTTTATCATTAGAAATATATTTTTTTATTTTCTGTATCAAACTTTTCAACACATCTCAAAAATGTATCTACCGGTAGTTTATCATTAGAAATATATTTTTTTATTTTCTTTTTCAATATTTTCAACACATCTCATAAATGTATCTACTGGTAGATTATCACTAGAAATATATATTCATTCATTTTCTTTTTCAAACTTTTCAACACATTTCATAAATGTATATAGTTTATCATAAGAAATATATTTTTTTTATTTTCTTGTTCAAACTTTTCAACACATCTCATAAATTATCTAGTTTATCATTAGAAATATATTTTTTTGATTTTCAAACTTTTCAACACATCTCATAAATGTATCTACCGGTAGTTTATCATTAGAAATATATTTTTTTATTTTCTGTATCAAACTTTTCAACACATCTCAAAAATGTATCTACCGGTAGTTTATCATTAGAAATATATTTTTTTATTTTCTTTTTCAATATTTTCAACACATCTCATAAATGTATCTACTGGTAGATTATCACTAGAAATATATCTTCATTCATTTTCTTTTTCAAACTTTTCAACACATTTCATAAATGTATATAGTTTATCATTAGAAATATATTTTTTTTATTTTCTTGTTCAAACTTTTCAACACATCTCATAAATTATCTAGTTTATCATTAGAAATATATTTTTTTGATTTTCAAACTTTTCAACACATCTCATAAATGTATCTACCGGTAGTTTATCATTAAAAATATATTTTTTAATTTTCTTTTTCAAACTTTTCAACACATTTCATAAATGTATATAGTTTATCATTAGAAATATATATTTTTTTATTTTCTTGTTCAAACTTTTCATCATATTTCATAAATGTATCTAGTTTAAAATTAGAAATATATATTTTATTTTTTCAAACTTTTCAACACATTTAATAAATGTATCTAATTTATCATTATAAAGATATTTCTTTGATTTTGGAACTTTTCAACACATTTCATAAATGTATCTAGCTTATAATTAGAAATATTATTTTTTTAATTTCAAACTTTTCGACACATTTCATAAATGTTTCTAGTTTATCATTAGAAATATATTTTTTATTTTCTTTTTCAAACTTTTCAACACATTTCATAAATGTATATAGTTTATCATTATAAATATTTTTTTTGATTTTCAATGTTTTCAACACATTTCATAAGTGTATATAGTTTATCAATAGAAATTTATTTTTTGATCTCCTTTTTGTAATTTTTCAACACATTTCATAAATGTATCTAGTTTTTATCATTAGAAATATATTTTTTTAATTTTGAAATTTCTCAACACATTTCACAAATGTCTCTAGTTTATCATTAGAAATATATTTTCTTGATTTTCAAACTTTTTAACACATCTCATAATATCTACCGGTAGTTTATCATTAGAAATATATTTTTTTATTTTCTTTTTCAATATTTTCAACACATCTCATAAATGTATCTACTGGTAGATTATCACTAGAAATATATCTTCATTCATTTTCTTTTTCAAACTTTTCATCACATTTCATAAATTTATATAGTTTATCATTAGAAATATATTTTTTTTATTTTCTTGTTCAAACTTTTCAACACATCTCATAAATTATCTAGTTTATCATTAGAAATATATTTTTTTGATTTTCAAACTTTTCAACACATCTCAAAAATGTATCTACTGGTAGTTTATCATTAGAAATATATTTTTTTATTTTCTTTATCAAACTTTTCAACACATCTCAAAAATGTATCTACCGGTAGTTTATCATTAGAAATATATTTTATTATTTTTTTCCAATCTTTTCAACACATCTCATAAATGTATCTATCGGTAGATTATCGCTAGAAATATATCTTTTCTTTTTCTTTTTCAAACTTTTCAACACATTTCATAAATGTATATAGTTTATCATTAGAAATATATTTTTTTTTATTTTCTTGTTCAAACTTTTCATCATATTTCATAAATGTATCTAGTTTCTCACTAGAAATATATTTTTTGATTTTCTTTTTCAAACTCTTCAACATATTTCATAAATGTATCTAGTTTAAAATTAGAAATATATATTTTATTTTTTCAAACTTTTCAACACATTTCATAAATGTTTCTAGTTTATCATTAGAAATATATTTTTTATTTTCTTTTTCAAACTTTTCAACACATTTCATAAATGTATATAGTTTATCATTAGAAATATTTTTTTTTGATTTCCAATGTTTTCAACACATTTCATAAGTGTATATAATTTATCAATAGAAATTTATTTTTTGATTTCCTTTTTGAAATTTTTCAACACATTTCATAAATGTATCTAGTTGTTATCATTAGAAATATATTTTTTTCATTTTCAAACTTTTCAACACATCTCATAAATGTATCTACCGGTAGATTATCACTAGAAATATATCTTTTTATTTTCTTTTTGAAACTTTTCAACACATTTAATAAATGTATATAGTTTATCATTAGAAATATTTTTTTTTCAATTTTCTTGTTCAAACATTTCAACATATTTCATAAATGTATCTAGTTTATCACTAGAAATATATTTTTTGACTTTCTATTCCAAACTTTTCAACACATTTCATAAATGTATCTAGTTTATCATTAGAAATATGTTTTTTTTTAAATTTCATACTTTTCAACATATTTCATAAATATCTAGTTTATCATTAGAAATATATTTTTTATTTTCATACTTTTCTACACATTTCATAAATTTATCTAGTTTATCACTAGATATATATTTTTTTCATTTTCAAACTTTTCAACACATTTCATAAATGTATCTAGTTTATCATTAGAAATATATTTGTTTGATTTTCAAACTTTTCAACACATCTCATAAATGTATCTACCGGTAGATTATCACTAGAAATATATCTTTTCATTTTCTTTTTGAAAATTTTCAACACATTTAATAAATGTATATAGTTTATCATTAGAAATATTTGTTTTTCAATTTTCTTGTTCAAACATTTCAACATATTTCATAAATGTATCTAGTTTATCACTAGAAATATATTTTTTGACTTTCTTTTCCAACTCCTCTGTTGAGTTCTTCCCCTTAAGGAACCAGGCTCACGGATGAGAAACGGTTCAGTACCCAATGGGCACAGGCACAGCACGTCCAATTACATGAGGCAAGTTCATAGACAGTGGAACACCTCGTTTGAGGCAGACTAAGAGCAAGAAAATCGTCTGGGCGAAGAGTCTCCACTACGCGTGCCTGGAGACAGATATAGAGGCTGTCACAGGCTAAGGCTACCGCCCACCCGAATTGTCAAGGCATCCCGAAATCGGATGTGCTAGGCCTACAAGGCGCATAACGGTGGCACAACGTAATCACGCTCCCGGCGGAAATCGCACGGATATCCGTGATGGTTACAATGGAGCGAACGAAAAACAAAAAACAAACATCATCAGAAATATATTTTTCGATTTTGAAACTTTTCAACACATTTCATAAATGTATCTACCAGTAGTTTATTATTAGAAATATATTTTTTCATTTTATTTTTCAAACTTTTCAACACATTTCATAAATGTATATAGTTTATCATTAGAAATATTTTTTTTCAATTTTCTTGTTCAAACATTTCAACATATTTCCTTAATGTATGTAGTTTATCACTAGAAATATATTTTTTGACTTTCTTTTCCAAACTTTTCAACACATTTCATAAATGTATCTAGTTTATGATTAGAAATATGTTTTTTTTTTAAATTTCATACTTTTCAACATATTTCATAAATATCTAGTTTTATCATTAGAAATATATTTTTTGATTTTGAAATTTTTCAACACATTTCATAAATGTATCTAGTTTTTATCATTAGAAATATATTTTTTGATTTTGAATATTTTCAACACATCTCATAAATGTATCTACTGGTAGATTATCACTAGAAATATATTTTTTTATTTTCTTGTTCAAACTTTTCAACATATTTCATAAATGTATCTAGTTTATCACTAGTAATATATTTTTTGATTTTCTTTTCCAAACTTTTCAACACATTTCATAAATGTATCTAGTGTATCATTAGAAATATATTTTTTGATTTTCAAACTTTTCAACACATTTTATAGGTGTATATATTTTATCAATAGAAATTTATTTTTTGATTTTCTTTTTCAAGCTTTTCAACACATTTCATAAATGTATCTAGTTTATTATTAGAAATATATTTTTTTTTAATTTCAAACTTTTCAACACATTTCATAAATGTATATAGTTTATCATTAGAAATATATTTTTTTATTTTCTTTTCCAAACTTTTCAACACATTTCATTAATGTATCTAGTTTATCATTAGAAATATGGTTTTTTTTAAATTTCATACTTTTCAACATATTTCATAAATATCTAGTTTATCATTAGAAATATATTTTTTTTATTTTCTTGTTCAAACTTTTCAACACATCTCATAAATTATCTAGTTTATCATTAGAAATATATTTTTTTGATTTTCAAACTTTTCAACACATCTCATAAATGTATCTACCGGTAGTTTATCATTAGAAATATATTTTTTTATTTTCTTTATCAAACTTTTCAACACATCTCAAAAATGTATCTACCGGTAGTTTATCATTAGAAATATATTTTTTATTTTTTTTCCAATCTTTTCAACACATCTCATAAATGTATCTACCGGTAGATTATCACTAGAAATATATATTTTCTTGTTCAAACTTTTCAACATATTTCATAAATGTATCTAGTTTAAAATTAGAAATATATATTTTATTTTTTCAAACTTTTCAACACATTTCATAAATGTATCTAATTTATCATTAGAAAAATATTTCTTTGATTTTCAAACTTTTCAACACATCTCATAAATGTATTTACCTGTAGTTTATCAGTAGAAATATATTTTTTTATTTTCTTTTTCAAACTTTTCAAAACATCTCATAAATGTATCAATTTTATCATTAGAAATATATTTGTTGATTTTCTTTTTCAAACTTTTCAATACATCTCATAAATGTATCTACCGGTAGATTATCACTAGAAATATATCTTTTCATTTTCTTTTTCAAACTTTTCAACACATTTCATAAATGTATATAGTTTATCATTAGAAATATATAATTTTTTAATTTCCTTTTTCAAACTTTTCATCATATTTCATAAATGTATCTAGTTTCTCACTAGAAATATATTTTTTGATTTTCTTTTTCAAACTCTTCAACATATTTCATAAATGTATCTAGTTTAAAATTAGAAATATATATTTTATTTTTTCAAACTTTTCAACACATTTCATAAATGTATCTAATTTATCATTAGAAAAATATTTCTTTGATTTTGGAACTTTTCAACACATCTCATAAATGTATCTAGTTTATCATTAGAAATATATTTCTTTGATTTTCAAACTTTTCAACACATCTCATAAATGTATCTACCGGTAGTTTATCAGTAGAAATATATTTTTTTATTTTCTTTTTCAAACTTTTCAAAACATCTCATAAATGTATCAATTTTATCATTAGAAATATATTTTTTGATTTTTAACATTTTCAACAGATCTCATAAATGAATCTTCCGGTAGTTTATCATTAGAAATATATTTTTTTATTTTCTTTTTCAATCTTTTCAACACATCATAAATGTATCTACCGGTAGATTATCACTAGAAATATATCTTTTCTTTTTCAAACTTTTCAACACATTTCATAAATGTATATAGTTTATCATTAGAAATATATTTTTTTATTTTCTTTTTCAATCTTTTCAACACATATCATAAATGTATGTAGTTTATCACTAGAAATATATTTTTTGATTTTCTTTTCCAAACATTTCGACATATTTCATAAATGTTTCTAGTTTATCATTTGAAATATATTTTTTATTTTCTTTTTCAAACTTTTCAACACATTTCATAAATGCATATAGTTTATCATTATAAATAATTTTTTTTGATTGTCAATGTTTTCAACACATTTCATAAATGTATCTAGTTTTTATCATTAGAAATATATTTTTTTTAAACATTTGAAATTTTTCAAAACATTTCATAAATGTCTCTAGTTTATCATTAGAAATATATTTTCTTGATTTTCAAACTTTTTAACACATCTCATAATATCTACCGGTAGTTTATCTCTAGAAATATATTTTTTGATTTTCTTTTCCAAACTTTTCAACACATTTCATAAATGTATCTAGTTTATCATTAGAAATATGTTTCTTTTAAATTTCAAACTTTTCAACACATTTCATAAATATCTAGTTTATCATTAGAAATATATGTTTTATTTTCTTTTTCAAACTTTTCAACACATTTCATAAATGTATATAGTTTATCATTATAAATATTTTTTTTTGATTTTCAAACTTTTCAACACATTTCATAAGTGTATATAGTTTATCATTAGAAATATATTTTTTTGAGTTTGAAACTTTTCAACACATTTCATAAATGTATCAAGTTTATCACTAGAAATATATCTTTTCATTTTCTTTTTCAAACATTTCAACACATTTCATAAATGTATATAGTTTATCATTAGAAATATTTTTATTTTATTTTCATGTTCAAACTTGTCAACACATTACATAAATGTATCTACCGGTAGTTTATCATTTGAAATATATTTTCTTCATTTTTTTTCAATCTTTTCAACACATCTTATAAATTTATCTACCGGTAGATTATCACTAGAAATATATCTTTTCATTTTCAAACTTTTCAACAAATTTCATAAATGTATCTAGTTTATCATTAGAAATATGTTTCTTTTAAATTTGAAACTTTTAAACTTATTTCATAAATGTATCTAGTTTATCATTAGAAATATATTTTTTGATTTTCAAACTTTTCAACACATTTCATAAATGTATCTAGTTTATCATTAGAAATATATTTTTTGATTTTCAAACTTTTCATAAGTGTATATCAATAGAAATTTATTTTTTGATTTTCTTTTTCAAACTTTTGAACACATTTCATAAATGTATCTAGTTTATCACTAGAAATATATTTTTTGATTTTCTTTCTGAAACTTTTCAATTCATTTCATAAATGTATCTAGTTTAAAATTAGAAATATATATTTTCTTTTTTGAAACTTTTCAACACATTTTATAAATGTATCTTATTTATCATTAGAAAAATATTTCTTTGATTTTGAAACATTTCAACACATCTCATAAATGTATCTACCGGTAGTTTATCATTAGAAATATATTTTTGTATTTTCTTTATCAAACTTTTCAACACATTTCATAAATGTATATAGTTTATCATTAGAAATATATTTTTTTTATTTTCTTTTTTCAAACTTTTCAACACATTTCATAAATGTGTCTAGTTTATCATTAGAAATATATTTCTTTGATTTTCTTTTTCAAACTTTTCAAAACATCTCATAAATGTATCTATGGTAGTTTATCAGTAGAAATATATTTTTTAATTTTCTTTTCGAAACTCTTTAACACATTTCATAAATGTATTTAGTTTAACATTATAAATATATTTTTTGATTTTCTTTTCCAAACTTTTAAACACATTTCATAAGTGTATCTAGTTTATCATTAGAACTATATTTTTTATTTTCTTGTTCAAACTTTTCAACACATCTCATAAATGTATCTAGTTTATCATTGGAAATATAGTTTTTGATATTCTTTTCCAAACTTTTCAACACATTTCATAAATGTATCTAGTTTATCAATAGAAATATATCTTTTGATTTTCAAACTTTTCAACACATCTCATAAATGTATCTACCGGTAGATTATCACTAGAAATATATCTTTTCATTTTCTTTTTCAAACTTTTCAACACATTTCATAAATGTATCTATGGTAGTTTATCAGTTGAAATATATTTTTTGATTTTCTTTTTCAAACTTTTCTACACATCTCATAAATGTATCTAGTTTATCATTAGAAATATATTTTTTTGATTTTCAAACTTTTCAACACATCTCATAAATGTATCTAGTTTATCATTAGAAATATATTTTTTGATATTCTTTTTCAAACTTATCATCACATCTCATAAATGTATCTAATTTATCATTAGAAAAATATTTCTTTGATTTTGAAACTTTTCAACACATCTCATAAATGTATCTACCGGTAGATTATCACTAGAAATATATTTTTTGATTTTCTTTCTGAAACTTTTCAATTCATTTCATAAATGTATCTAGTTTAAAATTAGAAATACCGTTAAATTCTGAATATAAACCCATCCGATTGTAGGCCGATAACCTAACTATCCCTTCCCAAAAGTGAAGAAAGTCGAAAGTCCGACTATAGACGGACATCCCCAACTTAACAAAGCCGGCAATAATGAACTTCATCATCATAAGAAAGAACCGACATGCTAAATGGAAATTAACACAAACTTTTGCAACTCTAAGAAAATAGCATTCCTTTCATTTGCTTCACTCATGTAACTTGAATGAATCAAGGAATGAAACCCCGGTGGCTACTGTATTCTGGATCAATATGTCCGAAAATAATGAATACCCGGTAGGCTGACTTCCCTATCCATGACTATAGACGGTTTATGAGGTGGCAAGACTTTGGGGAACAAAGTTTTTCCTGAATGAATTGTCTGTGTTGGGTGTCTGGACGTTATGACGCGGAACAGCGCTAGTGAATAGTAATTACTACGTAACTATTATGTCACTGGCTTCTGACAGTGATGTTTAAGTGGGAAATGATGAAAGGCAAGACAGCAAGATCACGTTTGTTTTTATAAGATACAGAAGAGTTTGAACTTTGTTCCTGGTTATGTTTACCATGTGGGGAGAATACGGTAATAAAATAAACATAACAAAGGATTGTGAAATTGATCTCTTCTTCCACTAAATGTACAGTGGTTGGGGGAGGGAATCAATTACGGTGCAATTTTACTACAAAATGCCTATGATGTGTTGTGATTTGGAACCCGTTTCAAATCTTCTATAAAGAAAGATTACATTTTAGTCACTTATCTGAATGGCATCACATATGCCTATGATGTGTTGTGATTTGGAACCCGTTTCAAATCTTCTATAAAGAAAGATTACATTTTAGTCACTTATCTGAATGGCATCACATAATGTGAGGGAAACGTGGATTGGTTGAGCCGATTGAAATGGGTAGGGCCAGTAGTCCATCTGCAGCCTCAGTGGGCTGGACTAATTAACAGAATATACAGAGTACCAGTATGTAACTACCGGTATTTGCCACCAAGTTCTCACAAAAATATTGCAGACAGTCATTCCCCGGCTTTGTTTTTAAAAGATACAGAATCAACAGTTTGAACTTAACAACGAGTTTGAACTTTGTGTGACCTGTATGTTTACCTTATACAGTAATATAAACATGAGGCACAGCTCAGACGAGTTTCACTATTTATTTCTCTCCGCCATCCCCCCCAACACTGCCTAAGTAGCAAAGTTTTGGATGTCAGTTACATGTTTGTGCAAGACCGTGTTTGTGCAAGACCGTTGAATGTAGAAAAAGACCTCTGTACAGAATTAATTAGGACTTCATTCTTTATGTTTCTGATTATTGTCTTGGTCCCTATTTATATACTTGGAGTCGCATGTTAAAAATTGGCAAGGCCGACCAGCACATGCACGGAAATACTCAAAATCTGCCTTTGATGTGTTTTTACATTTTCTGTACACAGGTCTTATAGCCTAGTAGACGGTCAGTAACTGTTGTAACATTTGCTTTACCCAAAATGAAAGTGTGTGACAGTGTTTAGACTACTGGTAGTCGGTGTTTCCCTACACAAACAAGACTGGGCCTTGATGATAAACATGTGTTACTGGTAGATCAGCTTAGGCTACCGTATTTCGTTTTTTCACAGACCATTACCGTATTTTGGTCAATATATAAAAAACGGTAATACCCATTGCTAAAAATAGCATTTCCGGGGAAATTAAGCTCAGTAAAAATGGCGGGCATGGCATGTCGGAAATAACGATATAGACCTAGTAAGTGAGTTTTATCAAGAAATATCGGAGGTTTCGAAGGAAATATTGTATGATATATAGAAATTAATGTAATTAGAGGCTTAGCAGTATGGTAGTACGCTCTAGATTGTTGGAGAGCCCTAGTCATTTTATCCTGGCTTAATATATCGGGACATGTGAGTTGTCACTGGCATTTTTTTTTAAAGTGTTTTTCTCCTTTTTTACTGTGATTTGGACGTAATTTTTTTTTTTAATTTGATGTTACTCGATTATAAGACGAAGAGTATGAAGTCATCTCTGTTTATTGTCCAAAAATTCTCGGGTTATACACGGAATTTAACGGTATATATTTTCTTTTTTGAAACTTTTCAACACATTTTATAAATGTATCTTATTTATCATTAGAAAAATATTTCTTTGATTTTGAAACTTTTCAACACATCTCATAAATGTATCTACCGGTAGTTTATCATTAGAAATATATTTTTGTATTTTCTTTATCAAACTTTTCAACACATTTCATAAATGTATATAGTTTATCATTAGAAATATATTATTTTTATTTTCTTTTTTCAAACTTTTCAACACATTTCATAAATGTATATAGTTTATCATTAGAAATATATTATTTTTATTTTCTTTTTTCAAACTTTTCAACACATTTCATAAATGTGTCTAGTTTATCATTAGAAATATATTTCTTTGATTTTCAAACTTTTCAACACATCTCATAAATGTATCTACTGGTAGTTTATCAGTAGAAATATATTTTTTTATTTTCTTTTTCAAACTTTTCAAAACATCTCATAAATGTATCTATGGTAGTTTATCAGTAGAAATATATTTTTTAATTTTCTTTTCGAAACTCTTTAACACATTTCATAAATGTATTTAGTTTAACATTATAAATATATTTTTTGATTTTCTTTTCCAAACTTTTAAACACATTTCATAAGTGTATCTAGTTTATCATTAGAACTATATTTTTTATTTTCTTGTTCAAACTTTTCAACACATTTCATAAATGTATCTAGTTTATCATTAGAAATATATCTTTTGATTTTGAAACTTTTCAACACATCTCATAAATGTATCTACCGGTAGATTATCACTAGAAATATATCTTTTCATTTTCTTTTTCAAACTTTTCAACACATTTCATAAATGTATCTATGGTAGTTTATCAGTAGAAATATATTTTTTGATTTTCTTTTTCAAACTTTTCTACACATCTCATAAATGTATCTAGTTTATCATTAGAAATATATTTTTTTGATTTTCAAACTTTTCAACACATCTCATAAATGTATCTAGTTTATCATTAGAAATATATTTTTTGATATTCTTTTTCAAACTTATCATCACATCTCATAAATGTATCTAATTTATCATTAGAAAAATATTTCTTTGATTTTGAAACTTTTCAACACATCTCATAAATGTATCTACCGGTAGATTATCACTAGAAATATATCTTTTCATTTTCTTTTTCAAACTTTTCAACACATTTCATAAATGTATATAGTTTATCATTAGAAATATATTTTTTTGATTTTTGGTCTTGTGCTGTCATTGTCCAGGTTTGGCATTGGTAGCATAGTGATGAAATAATAATAGGCATGTATACTGCAACTTTAGTGTCTATGTTTACATTTTTGTTCTTGAAAATACGTGTCATCTTTACTAGGATTTGGTATGTTTTGTTGTATCTATTTTGTATCTCTTTACTGGTTTTCCCTTCACTCGATATAATGCTTCCTAAGTAAGTGAACTCATTTATCTGTTTATCATCGTGTTTATCATCGATGGAGATAGTGATATTTCTTTCTTTCTTTGCTATTGCCATTATTTCGGTCTTTTCAATATTGATCTTTAAGTTGAATTTTTGACATGTTGTGTGGAGTCTGTTCAATTGGTCTTGCAACTGTACTTCTGATGTTGCTATTAGTACTTGGTTGTCTGCAAAGAGTAGTTCGTTCAATTTGTCTTTTATGTTATCTTCTTTGTTGGTACTTGTTAGTTTACAGATGTTGTCGATATATGTTATAAAAAGTAGAAGGATAGGACACACCCATGGCAACATTTTCTCACATGAATACATATAACATAAACATCGCACACATAGAGATATATACATGTATTTTTACACCCATTTGTTCACATGAAGATATTCACATGTATTACTCTAACACAAGAATAACCCCACTGTATCAACATTAATCACCATTTTGTTTGATTTACCCACTACTTTTTAACAGCCTCTACCCCCTATTCTTATTATATTATACTCCTATTTACTGTGTAGCCATATTCCTCTGTACCTTATAATTGTTTCTTTCTGTGCATGCTCATCAGCAATTAGCTCTGTTTGTGTTAGATTTCAGTGAATTTGTCTTTGTTGTTTCTGTTGTTTATATCGTATTCCAATCTGTCAATTCTATGATTGTACCTTACTTTTGTGTAATCATATTACCTCATTTTAATCCATTTTTTTTTTAAATACAGAAGGGTACCCATACACACATATGTATGAATTTGTATATGCATATTATTTTACATGGGTGCATATTCTTGCGTTGGAGTAATACATGTGAATATCTTCATGTGAGTGAATGGGTATAAAAATACATGTATATATCTCTATGTGTGCGAATGTTCATGTTATATTTATTCATGTGAGAAAATGTTTATGTGAATGCATGTGTATATATTATCTTGATGCTTATTTTGTGTCATTATGCACATTTGTTCTTGTTTGAGCTATTGCTCGTGTTTGGATACATTTACATGCTTGTGCATGTTGTGTGGATATCTTTCTTATATCTATGTATTGATCATGTTAGATATATCCTACTGTGTGTTCCTAGTATACTTGTATTTAAATGTATGTTTGTATATATATATTGTTATGCTTATGCATATGTATATATTTATATATCCACATTGATATATATATTATATAGAGCTAGAAAGGACAGGCACAATTATATAAACAACTTAGCATTGGAAGCTGAATCAGCCTCAAAACACAACAACAGCAAGATACTATACCACATAACCAAACAACTGTGCAATCAGCCACTTATCCCAAACGCATATTTTAAAGAAAAAAATGGCAAAATTCTAACAACTGAGCAACAGAAGGAAAGATGGGCCGAACATTTCCAAGATCTTCTTAACAGACCACCACCCCAATCTACTTCAAATCTAGAGGAAGAGGAGACAATGCCACCATTAGAAGCTTCGATAGAAAATTTCACCCTTGAAGAGGTAAAACAAACCATTAAGAAATTAAAAAACAATAAAGCAGCAGGTCAAGATAACATCACAAGTGAAATGTTAAAAGCAGAAAATGATAATACTGTGTCATTTTTACTGGATATTTTCAATATGATTTGGAAAAACGAATGCCCACACCAACAATGGAAAAAAGGCATAATTATCAAACTACCAAAAAAAAGGAGACTTAACAAACTGTGATAACTGGAGGGGAATCACACTGCTATCCGTACCTGGCAAAATTCTTTGTAATATGATGCTGGCAAGATTAAAGTCATTCTTAGACAAAAGACTTAGAGAAGAGCAGTCAGGCTTTAGACCAGGTCGTTCCTGCCTCAACCATATATTCACTCTTAGAACAATAATATAAGAATGTCTAGAATTTAGATCTAATCTCATAATAAACTTTGTTGATTTTCAAAAAGCCTACGACAGCATCCATCGACCATTGCTTTGGGAAATTAAAAAAATATACGGATTCCAAAACAAATATATAAATGTGATAAAATCATTGTATACAAACTCAAAATGCTGTGTTAGAACAGAAAAAGGCAATTCAGAATGGTTCCCTGTGATTACTGGTGTTAATCAAGGCTGCCCTATGTCACCATTACTATTCAATATCGCAATTGACTGGACTATGAGAAAAAGCACATCCAACACAAATTTTGGAATCAAATGGATAAATAAAACATTAGAAGACCTGGATTTTGCCGATGATCTTGCACTATTGAGTGAAAACCATCAAGATGCACAAACAAAAAACTGATAGATTAAAACTCATTGCAGGACAAATAGGTGTCCAAATCAATTCATCAAAAACAAAAATTATGGACTTCACCAATTCACCTAACGAAATAAATTACTTTAAATGGACAACAACTTGAAAAATTAAAGAAATTCTCCTATCTAGGAAGCAAATTAACACTCGATGGTGATGTCATGACAGAAATTACAATTCGCATTGCCCTAGCATCAAGTGCATTTAACAAACTGTCTAATATCTGGAAGTCAAAGTCAATCAGTACACGCACGAAAATGCGCTTATTTAATTTCTGCGTTTTTCCGGTGCTATCATTTGGATGTGAATGCTGGAAAAGCTCTTTATCTTCAGAAAAGAAATTACTGAGTTTCGAGAACAAATGTCTTCGTAGGATAACTAACACCCATTGGAGTGAATTCAAATTGAATGATAAAATCAGAGAAGAGACACATCAAAATTTCATCACAGATGTTATCAGAAAACGCTGTTGGTCCTACATCGGGCATGTCCTATGTGCAGACACCAACAGAATACACCACCAATCACTTTAATGGATACCTACAGGCAAAATAACAAGGGGTAGACCAAAAGAAACACTCAGAAGAACAATACTTAGAGAAAGTAAAACAACCAATATTCATACTATTCAAGAACTGCACAGAATAGCTTTGAACAGACAGAATTGGAGAGATCTGACCTCTGCCCTATGCGCTAACTTCAGCGTAAAAGGAAAATGAATGAATGAATATATATATATATATGATGTTGTGAGTGAAGTTACCTATATACATGTATGTGTGTATTTCTATGTATGCTGTGATATCAGTATATACTTTTATATATTTGTTTTTTTGTTCTTTAGTTGGTGGGTTTGTCTTCCTAGAGGAAGACACGCCCTTTTCAACCTTCGAATGGTTTTCCTGTGGTTACATCAGGGCGTATACTGTGGCCTAATGTCCTGGGTTGTCCTGTTAGGGACTGGTGGTTTGACCTGGGGTCTGGTCGGCGTGTCCTGAAAGGGACAAAATATTGGGGGAATGGAAAGGGATGTAGTCCTAAAAAGGACTTTGTTTAGGTCTTAAGCTTGTGGTCTTAGTTCTCCTTGAAATGATTGTTTATGGATCTTCTGGTGCATCTTTGAACTCCTAAGATTTGGGTGGTCTTGTTACATCTGTGGAGACACACCTGGGTGGTCTTGTTACACCTGTGGAGACATACCTGGGTGGTCTTGTTACACCTGTGGAGACACACTTGGGTGGTCTTGTTACACCTGTGGAGACACACCTGGATGGTCTTGTTACACCTGTGGAGACACACCTGGGTGGTCTTGTTACACCTGTGGATAAAATAATTTTTTTTCTTATGCTTTACTCAGGCACCCCTATCATAACTACACAATCACCCGTATGACTTTACAAATCATAAATATTTATGCACCCGTATGTCTTACATATAAATATCCATGCACACTTATGCTTTACATATATATACTCAGGCACCCCTATCATAACTACACAATCGCCCGTCATCACAATTATCTATCCTATACTGTCAAATGCTATTCTTCTTTACACATTTCAATGTTCACTCTATTTGAACCCCCCCCCCCCCCCCCGTCCTTGGCAATGCTATTTGGTGTCCCCTTTCTTTAGTTTTGCATCTTTCATCTTTTAGTATTTCATAATTTATACATATTGAACACATCAATATGCATTTATTAATATTGTGTTGAGCTAGATTTGTCACTGGGGGATGATTTCCTAGTGAGAGAAAGCCATTTTGGTTAAATTCGTTATGGTTTTGGTTTTCTTAACTGTTTTTGTTGTCTTGATAAAGGTCCCAATTGGACCGACATGTTGACAATTGTATTTGTTCATTGTTTTATTGTTATTTTTTATTGACAGTTTTCTTCAGTAACCTATTTACCTTATTTGCATTTACCGTAAACAAATTACAAACAAGCTAAAAATGAGAATTATACAATGTTACATGTAATCTATATTAATGTATGGCCCAGAAACATGGACACTAAACAACCAATAAGACAAAATTTATGCTTTTGAGATGTGGATATATAGAAGAATAGGGAGAAAATCATGAAAAGAGAAGAAAACAAAGAGTTCTAACAACACTTAGAATGAAGGAGGAATTTTTAAAGGAAATAATGATCAGGGAAATAAAATATTTTGGATACATTAAAAGACATGACACTTTGTTGAAGACCTTATTTGAGGGTAAAGTCAATGGGTGCCGAGCAAGAGGTAGACAGAGATATAAGTTGGAGAGTAACATCTCAAGATGGATAGGTTACAGTCTAGAAGAGTGCACCACCAAAACAAGAGACATGGGATGCTAGAGGTCTGTTACAGCCAACCTTCATTGTGGAGACGACACTTGATGATTGTGCAGTAGACCAGTTTCATAGTCCTTGGTGCAGTAGAATAGTTTAGTAGCCCTTGGTGCATCAGAATAGTTTAGTAGCCCTTGATGTGGTAGAATAGTTTAGTAGCCCTTAGTGCAGTAGAATAGTTTAGTAGCCCTTGGTGCAGTAGAATAATTTCATAGACCATGGTACAGTAGAACAGTTTCATAGCCCTTGGTACAGTAGAATAGTTTCGTAGCTCTTGGTACAGTAGAATAGTTTAGTAGCCCTTGGCACAGTAGAATAGTTTAGTAGCCCTTGGCACAGTAGAATAGTTTAGTAGCCCTTGGCACAGTAGAATAGTTTAGTAGCCCTTGGCTCAGTAGAATAGTTTAGTAGCCCTTGGTACAGTAGAATAGTTTAGTAGCCCTTGGTACAGTAGAATAGTTTAGTAGGCCTTCGTACAGTAGAATAGTTTAGTAGCCCTTGGTTCAGTAGAATAGTTTAGTAGCCCTTGGTACAGTAGACTAGTTTAGTAGCCCTTGGTTCAGTAGTACAGTTTGTAAAACATACAATGTTGTGCGGGAATTCATTTTATTTTTGATAAATACATCTTTTTTGGGGTAATTTCCACTCACATTCAGTTTTACTAAATACCACAAGAAGTGGCTTCCAGTCATCTTCAATATTTTACTAAAAGCCACCAGAAAATGACTTTCAGTTGTCCTGTGTTTACCACTTCAAGTGGCTGTAAATAGTAAACTTTCAGACAAGAAGAAGCATCACATACCGATTGAGTTTTAGCATGTGTATATTAAGAGTAAACACATTTACAACAAGAATATAAGTGAACAATAAATAATGAAACACATACATTTGATGATTGGAAACATGGTGCACGATTTGTAAGAGCTAGCAGTACATGTCGATCATAGAAGTTGAAGTCTACATCAAAATTGGCAATAGGAGGTTCTTCAGCCTAAAATAGAATAAAAATAAATAAGAAATTTAGTCATCAGAATTTTGGTGATCAGAAATTTGATGAGAATTTTAGTCATCAGAAAATCACAAGTATGAAATGCGCACATATATTGTATATTCGAAAAGAATCAATGATGGTAAGAGAACTTTTTAATCGATATTATTGGGGCAAAAATAAACTACACATAAAATTAAAACCTAGAACACCGCTAAAGTCAGAAACCTAGCACCCTGCTAAAGTCTGAATTGTTGCACCCTGCTAAAGTCTGAATTGTTGTACCCTGCTAAAAAGTCTGAATTGTTGCACACTGTTAAAGTCTGAAATGTAGCACCTTGCTAAAATGTCTGAATTGTTGCACCCTGTTAAAGTCTGAAATGTAGCACCCTGTTAAAGTCTGAAATGTAGCACCCTGCTAAAGTCTGAAATGTAGCTCCCTGTTAAAGTCTGAAATGTAGCACCTTGCTAAAGTCTAAAATGTTGCACCCTGCTAAAAAGTATGAAATGTAGCACCCTGTTAAAGTCTGAAGCATAGCACCTTGCTAAAATCTGAAATGTTGTACCTTGCTAAAAAGATTTAATGAAGCACCCAGCTAAAAATTCTGGGTAAATTTCTTGTTCAAGTAACCACTGTGCTATAAATAGCGCAATGTTTATATTCCGGACTACCAGACATCATGGATTTCCGCGCACTGCCAATGAAATTAATGGATGCCGTGACATCACACCGCGGAAGCAAAAAGGAGAGTTTTTGCGCGCGACGTGACTTTGTGAATGATAGAGCCAACCATTTCATTCATTTTGCGCGGAATACGGCAAAATCCATAGTCTTTTAGTCCAAAATATAAACATTGTTAATTAGATTAAATACGTACCTCATTCATCTTGGCTGATAAATCCATGCTTTATTTCACACAAGAACTCCAAGAAAATATCTGCCGACTTCTGCCAAATCCGTTGTAACCATTGAATCCGTCAATTGCGCTATCAGTCTCTATCAATGTGTATTGATAATGATAGCATAAACAGGCACCAAATATGCACTTATTTCACCAGTACGTAAATTTATGGAATATGTCAGATCGTTTGTTGTGCACTACAGTATTCTTCTAATGAACGCGTGGGCTATTTTCAAAATGTCTCCCTTTTCCCCCTTTTCCGGAAGTAGTTTTTGGTGATTTTTTTGGGGGTTATTTTCTAATTGTGAAGGAAATGAATTATTTTGCCTAATGTAATATAAGGGGATGGGCTTCGCTAACCCTAACCCTAACCGCTAACCCTAACCCTAATCGCTAACCCTAACCCTAACCCTAAACCCCCCCCCCCCCGTTTTTTTCTTCTTTTTTTTTTCCTTTTTTTTTTCCACCTAACCACCATCTTACCCAACTACCCGCCCAACACTTCACCTCGAGATCACATTCCACAACCGACTTCCGTCAAAGGTTAGGAAACCCCATGAATCCAGGCCAAAGGTCACAACAGTTACTTGAACGTGAAATGCGCCAAATTCTGAAATGTAGCACCCTGCTAAAAAGTCTGAAATGTAGCACCATGTTAAAGTCTGAAATGTAGCACCCTCTTAAATTCTGAAATGTAGCACCCTGCTAAAGTCCCGAAACCTAGCACCCTGCTAAAGTCTGAAAACTAGTACCCTGTGAAAGTTTAATAATTTAGCAGTGTTAAAATTTAAAATATAGCAATCTACTACATTTTAAAATCTTGCTCTCTAGCAATAACATAACTTTCTGACAGAAAAATCTCTAAGTCTGTAATATATATAACATTTATCTAGAATAAAACAATGAGAAAACTCAAATACATAATTAAAATGTGTGAATTTGACAATACCTCAGTTGCAAGTAAACTGCCACAAATGTAGTGTCCACTGAAACCTTCCTGCCGGAAAAACAATCCTGAAGGGTCTATAACAAATGGACAGTTTAGAGTTGGTCCACTGGGACAGTGAGTCACATAAACGTAATGTTTTCTGTATGAGATAAATGAGAGAAAATAAATTATATGACCTGAACACGAGCCTCATTACCAACAGTACATGAATTAACACCAGGGCTGTTTAACTAGTGACCTGTATCAGTATTTTTGTACTCCTTGGCACAGTAGAATAATTTATCTAGAGTTGCATTGTACTTTTGATAAGCACATTTTTTTTAGTAATTTGTGGGCACATGCAACATTTTCATGTACTTGCCTGCACATAAATTCCACCTAAAAAAAGAAATATATAATTCATGATAATACACTAGAAATGCAGTAAAATTATAGTCCAAATGGTGACAATTGAAAATACTGTAAGGAAGATATGTTAATCTTCACAATTCAACGTTTCAACCAAAAGGCCTTTATCAGGAACCCAACATGGCACACAATGATTAAAGTATGGCACTGCCATCATATGGACAGTCCTCATTTACACAATTATGCAAATAATTAAAAAATTATATTTTTCTAAGAATGGAAGAACATACCAAATTCTTTATTCTTTTCAGTTCCCTGTGGAACATGTGGCTGCAACTGTTGCTCTCCAACAATTTCTGTACTGAGTTGTTAACTTCACCTGTGCCCATGAGGTCCCAACTGAACTCATTTTTTCTTTTATTTCTTTTGTCAGATTCTCTCCCCTCTTGAAACATGCTTTTAACCACCAGACAAGTGGTATATTCATCCATTCTTGTACAGATTAAAATACTAAAACTGCTTAAAAGTTGAAAGCCAAAACCAAGATAAAGAAGGTCCTTATAAGAGAGCTATTCTACAGATGCTGCAATTATGACACATTCAGAGGAGGAACTGCAAAACCTACTAGCAGCAATTTCTGATGTCTGCCGTGAATTTGCACTAAACAAAAGGAAGATGCAAATTATGAAGCAGGCTGACATCACGCAGCCACAAATTGTCATAGATAGTAATGAGCTAGAGGTAGTTAACCACTTTACTTATCTAGGATGTTCAGTCAATGATAAATAAACCCTGGATCAAGAAATAAGCATCATGATTGGCAAGGCATCAGACTAACAAAAAGGGTATAGGGGAACAGAAAATAATTAACAATAAAAACTAAACTCCTGGTTTACCAGGCTTGTGTCCTCAGCACCATCCACTATGGCAGTGAAACATGGACAACTGATATGCACCAGGAGAGACTAAGCAGCTTTCAAATGCGGGGTCTACGTAGAATTCTTGGAGTTATGTGGCAGGACAAAGCCAATAACACTGTAGTATTTGAAAGAACAGGCATACCACAGTATTTCATATGCTCAGTCTGCACAGACAGATGGATGGAACACACTTGGAGAAAGAAAGATGTGGAATACTGAAAGATCTACTTTATAAAGAATTACAGTCCGTGAAAACATCAATCTCTACTTAGGTACAAAGACGTATGCAAAAGTGAAATGCATGATACAAGCATCAATACAGAATCATGGGAAGAGGATGCTATGGAATGTGTTGCATGGAGGAGAAATATCAGGAATGGTATAAAGACAAAAGAGAAAGTAATAGCTGTCAGTTCAAGGGCTCTACATATAAGACACGCAAAAACATAATGGGGACTGTGTTTCATCTGTACATACAGCAGAAGACTCTGCGGCTCAGATTGGTCTTGTAAGTCACATCTATCACCGACATGGATTGTAGATTTTATTTCTTATAGCACAAACAATAATGCTATCAACTGAAAGATGGAAAGGTGTCTTTTTTTTCCCCCAGATTCTCCAATTCATCTCTTTCCCTGCAGGTTCTGATCTAGTAATTGTTTAGTTATATTGTTAGACGTCTTTCTGAGAGCATATCCCATCTATCCCCATTTGTTATCTTTGATCTCACTAGGCAAGGCACCTGTGTGTTCTCCTCCACAGCTCACCGACTTGATATGAACTCTGGTCTTCTCATGCAAATGTTGTTCATCCATCATAAGTGATGATGACCATCTGTTACACCCACTTAAAAAAATTCAGTTACTTAAGTCCTTGGCAATGAGATTATAGATGGCTAATAAGCCTATCCTGGCCGCAAAAGTCATTGGACAAGCCAGGAATAGGATGATCATTGTAGATGTTGTTTGATCTATTTGTGACTTTCTAACTGCCTTTGACTGATCTAGACATTGGTGTAATGGGTGGTGGTTGTATTATGTTACTTTAAGGTATGACCTAACCTGTGCTTCCTGATGTTGTACTCTAACACTGGGGAGATCAATAAGTTACTACGCTATACAAAGTAACTATACTAAGTTACTACATTATACAAAGTTACTATACTAAGTTACTACACTATACAAAGCTACTATACTAAATTACTACACTATACTAAGTTACTATACATTAAGTTACTATACTCGACAAAGTTACTATACTAAGTTACAATACATTAAGTTACTATACTATACAAAGTTACTATACTAAGAGTGCTTTGAATGAAAACATTAAAAGTGTGATAGAAATTATATGGCATTGTCTTGTAACTTGTACGTTGATGGCTGATGCAGCAGTCCATGGACTCATGCCCTTTGATCCACTGTCTATGTGTGATATATGCATGTGCCTGTTAGCTGTATTTTTGTTTCATTTATCTGGCTTCGGAGGGAGAAACATTTGTTAAACTTGTTAATATTGTTGTTAAAGAAATCAAGAGTGTCCTGCACATGCCATCTTGGTGCAGACAAACAACATGACATTATAACGACAGTTTAAAGATGAATATCACACTATTGATTGACAAGCATTATAGAGGAGCAGTGTTGTTATCCATTATTTAATCAGTAAAGGAGTAAAGCCACGAGAAATGAATCGGTGAATGAAGGTCCAGTTTGGTGATGCATGTCTGTCAATTTAGTATGTGTATGAACTGAGTCTGGTTCTTTGGTGAAGTGGTACAGAGCCATTCTGTAACGACAAAGTCACCGAGTTCGATCCCTGCAACAGGGTTTTGAGCACCCAGATCATTCAGAAAGTAATGACAAACTACTGAATGTATTTACAATGCCTAGAAAATCACTAAAGCCAAAAAATGCTGGGTTGATGGCTACATCCTGAATAGGATATGCTACCAATGTGCTGAGTAGATAGTTTCACAATGTTGTGAATCATGTGACAAACTGTTCATGACCAGGTCAGGCATACTGGGTGGTGATCCCAGAGTTTTGTGCAGCAGTTGAATGCTTTGCACAAGAATGAAATACTAATGACATTTTACTTTAGTTATTTAAGCAGGAATATAGATAAATTCCAGAAGAATGAAATAATGACATTTTAGTTATGTAAGCAGGAATATAGATAAAACTCAGAAGAATGAAATACTAATGATATTTTACTGTAGTTATTTAAACAGGAATATAAATAAATCCGAAAAGAATGAAATACTAAAGACATTATACTTTTGTTATTTAAGCAGGAATATAGATAGAAGAATAAAATACTAATGACATTATACTTTAATTATTTAAGCCATAATATAGAAAGAAGAATGAAAATATTAATGACATTTTACTTTGATTATTTAACCAGAAATATAGATAAATCCCAGAGGAATGAAATACTAATGACTTTTTACTTTAGCTATTTAACCAGGAATATAGACTAATACCAGAAGAATGAAATACTAATAACATTTTAATTTGGTTATTTAAACAGGAATATAGATAAATCAAAGAAGAAAGAAATACTAATAACAATTTACTCTGGTTATTTAACTCATTGGAGACCAATCCACGATATATCGGCTCTAAATATTGCGTCTACAGGACCTTTCGCCACTTTAACTGCTTTGGTTTTAGATCGATCATATATTGATCAGTTATATTTCATTTTGCCCAGTTCAAATTTTTATGTTAACCTCTGAACATCCGGGAAACTTCACTTCCTTTATAAAACTGAAGACTCACGTGGCTGTAAAAGAAACCATTTCTTTGACTGCCATACGCTGTTTCTGTTATTTCTGAAATTCTGAAAAAAATAACAACCTTCCTGACAATGCCTCACCTCTCCAGTATTTGCTATCCTCAATGACAGAACCAATAATTGACAATCTAATAGCCAATGTAAATTCTTATGCCCAGCAGAAATTGAAAATGAATACACCTCGAAGGAAATATTCTACTTATTCGAAATGGATTCCGCTCGACCGAAATATTTTTATGAAGTTTCTCGCCACCCTGATAAACATCGGTTTGAACACCAAACATTCTATAAAGGATTTTTGGTCCACAAAAACACACAGAAGTAGCCCCTGGTTTGGATCAATTTTCAGCAGGACCAAATCTTATTGATTTACCAATCAATGCTTCATGCGGCTGGAGCTGATGCACGGGGTAAATGTAAAATAGAGCTGTTCATAAATGAATTAGTTGTGAGCTTTCAGAATGCATTCTATCCTTCTGAAAACATATGTATAGATGAGATGGTTATAGGTCACAAGGGAAGATTTAGGCACAAGCAATATAATGCAAGCAAGCCAAAAAAATACCATATAAAGTCATACAGACTCTGTGACTCCATCACCGGATATGCTTTCAACCTGCTGGTATATTTTAGTGTGGACACAACATACAGGCTGGAAACTGACACAAAGTCTACCCATGCTGTAAAAATCTTTGACAAACTACTAGAAGGCATCACAGGACATCACCATTTGTTTGCTGACAGGTATTATTCTTCCTTACCTCTTGTCCAGTTTCTGCGGCAGAGAAATCACCATTATACTGGAACTCTCAATGTGAACAGACAAGGGTTTCCATCAGAAATAAAAAAAATAAGAAAATAGCTGTCAAGCAACCAAAATGGTTTATAAATGAGGAAGATCAAGTTATGTGAGTCAGCTGGAGAGATAAAAAATCTAAAAAACCTTGCCAACTGGTAACAACATGTGGAAGCGCAACATGTGAAATTAGAATTGAGGGTAGGAGTGAAGTCTGGAAACCATCACTCATTCATAATTACAATATGTCAATGAATGGATGTGATAGAGTGGATCAGTTTATTTCATATTATGGAAACCACACAAGAAAAACAGTAACGTGGTGGAAAAAGTATTTATGTGGCTGTGTGGAGATAACGCAACTCAACGCCCACATTTTATACACACTGATCCGCCCTCACACCAAGAAGCCTAGGCCCCTTTCAAACTTCAAGGACATATTGATAGAGGAACTCTGGTTTATTTGAATTAGAGGCACCTAATAACATTTATGCTGCTTTATTGTCCCAGCCAGGAAGAAAGCCAGTAAATACAGAGCTTGAGAGGTAACGTGGACCGTCCAACTCATTGACTTCAGTGGAAAAGACAGACAATGTGCTCACTGTGTTACTAAGCAAATACGAAAGCGAAGTAACTACTACTGCATAGGATGTTTACATAAACCACATCTGTGTGCTAAATCATGCTTTAGGGAATACCACACAAGATGAGCTCATTTGTAACAAATAAAAACTTGTAAATAATAAAGCTGTGACTGTATGTAAATATTTTCGGTTCTTTCCTAGTAAGCGGGTACCGGATGTCACACTTTTCAATATACCGACTTCGCGTTTTTAATAATTTATTTCGGTTTCTAGTTTTTAACGCACCAGTTGCAACAACCTGTTGCCAACCAAATTATTGCATCTAAGTCGCAAAATTATTGTTGGCAAACTTTACAGCAAAATTTAAACATGACAAAACTGGTTTAGTTACCTGTAGTAAAATGTAAACATTTAGCCTATGTCGAGAGTGCAACACATTAGATCTATGTCGCGAGTGCAGCACAACATTAGGTCTATGATGAATGAATGTCACGAATGCTGCAAAATGTAAATATTGCCAAACTGTTTCCGTTACCTGAAGTACTCATTTTTTTCGAACTGGTTTTGTTTCTAATGACTGATTGATGCACCGACTATTTTAATATGCTTTCTACCCCTTCCCACATATACCTAACTCATATTCATTTACTCGCATTCCACGGTCAGTAGTCATAATCGTTGTCTGCTACAACTGTTTTCCGGTACCAGTTCTCTCCCCTTACCTTGCCTTATATTTCGCTACACATTTCGTAAAAGGTGGGTTAAATTTGTTAAATTACTAGCACCTGCGTACCAGGAAAGAATCATATTTTCATATTTTTATTGCTTCTGGTGTCATTCAGAAAAAAATACATAACTTTTTATTGATATAAATTTATAAAATAAACTGTATAATGAAGAGAATTGGATATACCTGTGTAAACATTCTTGAAAAATGTATATCATCAATGACAAGTATGGATACATTTGGGTAAGTCACAATATTTATACTAATAAATTAACATTTTCATTTTCTTGTTTTGTGTTTTACTAACTCTAACCTTGTGAAGTAATCAAATATCATCAATGTACTTATATATTCATATTCTGTATCAATTCCTCTTTCCAATGATATATTACACATACACTATTTATCTCTGTGGCGAAGTGGTACAGAGCGCGTCTGTGACGGCAAAGGTACAGAGTTCGATCCTCACCACAGGCAATTGTGCATCCGGACCGTTCAGAAAGCAATGGCAACCTACTATGTATTTATATTGCCTAGAAAATCACCACATCCAACAAATGCTGGGTTGATAGCTACGTCCTGGATAGGATATGCTACCAATTTTATTTTTCTTTAACACTATTTATCAATATTAGTATGTCAAGTGATACAATGAAAAACACATGTAGGGAAATTTTTCTACTCCTGAAAATTAATTTGGTCCAAACCTAAAAATAATCAAGTCCTGAAAGAGTTAAACAAAAAGAAGCAACCCTTTGAACTAGAAATTGGGATTTTTCAAGCGATCATACCATAACAGAAATTTTTGTTTGCGTCTTCCTGTAAAAATCAATTGCAAAGAGAAGTTCTCTGATGAGTATTTCTGATGTTTTTGCACATGTATTCATGAAAGAAAGTAATCACGTCTAGCAGTTCCGGTGGACAACCAGTAAATTTTAAAATCTTATATAGAACTAATCTGCTAACTGTCAAAAACCCTAGTTAGATCTACAAAAGCCATAAAGAGTGGCTTCCCCTGTTCACAACATTTTTCCTGTCTTTGATGAAGGATACAGATTATGTTGATAGTGGATCTTTTGGCTCTGAAACTGCACTGTGACTGGCAGGACACGGTCGGCAAGCAGTTGGAGTCACTTTAGAAGAATATGTAGTTATTCTGTAGTTACTGCAGTCGTCTTTGTCACCCTTGTTCTTGTATAGAGTTACTATCTTTCTTTGAGGCCTGCATTTCGTGGGAGATTTTTCCTTCCCTTTGTTGTGTAGGGAACAATATAATGTACACTTTTTTGTGTATGTAGTTTTGATAAAGGCTTTTTGGCCAGAAACATTGATTTGTGTGTTATTATGTGTATTTCCAGTGATTAGAAAAACATTACCCTGTTCCAAGCTTTGTCTTTTTTTAAATTTCAGTTTTGCTGCAGTGAGTACATATCTATTTGCTACTTTTCTTAGGCATCTCATATCACACGTAGTAAGCTTTCTCTCTTCTTCTTTACTTATGTTCTTGGCTGACATTGATAATACAATGTTGGTATGAAGACTGAATTTATTATTTGCCTTTTGGTTTCTATCGGGAGAGATGTGTTGAATTTTTAGAGGTCACTTATGCATTAAATCATATCCCAGCAAAATATGTATACCTGTAATCAGATTTCAATCCATGAGCAAGTTTGACTGAGTCGTGTTTGTCAGATGGGCTTACTAACCACACTATCATCCAGGAAAAGTTCACGGTAACAGCTCAAAATTAGTTGCAGATAATTTGGGCAATCAAACAGTTCAGAAAGCAATAACAACCTCAATCAATCAATCAAGTGACATAGGCGATCATGTTTATCCACACTGTGTCTCTTGTGTTGTTAAATAAGTTAATTCAATGACATTCTCTCATGCCACAGTGACAACCCATCCAGCAACTTTTCTCTTTGCCTATCCCTGTCTCTTTTCCCCTTGATCTTTCTGGTTGTAATAATTGATCAAGTTTTTCTCCTCACATCACATTTAAAAGGTTTTGACTGACTGCTTCAAATGTGTGCAATAATTTGCCCTCTTATATCACATCTTTGAGGCCATCCACATTAGTTTTCTTAGCTATCTATAGTATTTTAAATATTCTTCTTAAAAACCAAATCTCAATAGCAACCAACTGAACATGAATATTGCCTAGAAATAGAAAATCACTACAATTAAAAAATATGTGGACATCATGACATCGTGGGATATGTTACCATCTTTTACCTTCACCAAATCATGTGCAATCTCTATATAGAATGTTTATATTTTTAAACACATTTATTTCTATTGTTATTTGTCAGATCAGGTTAAGGGTAGGCTGTAATGAATCTAAAACATTTTTGTCCCATGTCTTAGATAAAATGAAGAACCTTCCCACATCAATGAAAATACGTTCGTTACTTCATGTTTTTCTGTTAAGTAGCGCAGGGTGGTTTATTATAGGCAGATATAAAGAAATAAAGGCAGATTTGCCTTTAGCAACTGTCACGAAGTGTACAGGAAAGATGTTTATTGTACCTGTGAAAGATAAAAATCCTGTTGCAGCACATGGTTTGAACTAGAGGCTGCACTGTTCTGAGACAAGAATTCTATAGTAATGCAAAATGAGGTAAACAGGTTACTAAAACACTTACCTAGCCTATTAATAAAAATATATTTTAAAAAACATACAATAAAACTAAACAGGATAATTCTCCACGTATCGGCTCAAATTGAACCTTTTTCAAGAGACAAACAACAGAAAACGACAAAATAAAAAACAAAATAGATGTCTATATTTCATCAAGCCACGTCTCCATAATAGCGCAGGGATGGCAACGCATCTAGTAAAAGTGAAAATGCGTGCATTCATTATAAACAAACCGAAAGTGGGAAATTAGTGACACTATAGATGAGTGCAAGAATAATAAAAGAAAAAGATAAGAAAAATACCCCTTTTGTCACTTTATCAGACAGGCAGGTTTTAAGAACATAGTCACAACAGGCAAGACTGAAGGGAACAGAGACAGATGGGGACGTGAGAAAATATTAATGTGACAACCTAGCAAGGCTTGGAAACAACGATCCTGATAACAATACTGTGAACAGAGAACCATGGTCACCTACGCCAACAAGAATGGCATATGACAATGATAGATGAGTAATGATGAGGTTGTGTGGTGGTGGGGTGAGTGGGTTTGGGGAAGGAAGGATACAAGAAGAATCAACATTTGAAAACGCATGGAATGAATGTGAAACCAAATATAGACATAAACATATATATAAAACCAAACCAAAACATACATAGAAATGTAAATACACACCAAGAGTAAAGAAATAAACACATAACAAGATGGACACAGATGTGGGAAGGATACCCACACAAAATGCACAGGCATGTAAATGTATCCACACACAGGAAAGGGCTCACACCAGAATAGGTATACACATTGACACAGAATGGAGATACGTGCATTAACATAAAAAAGCGCTCACATAAATATACATATATATATGTGTACATAAATATGAACATTCATGCACATAAACACTTTCTCACATAAATAATAACATGAACATTCGTACACATAGAAACATACATATATTAATGTAAATATAAACGTTCGTTCACATAAAGATAATGCTATAACAACTGCATATGTATACATACAAATGTGTGGCCCAAAGTAATTGTGTGGATACATAGAACCATGTAAAACGAAATGCATATACAAATAACTATACATGTGTGGGCACCCATCGAAGAGACAACTGCAATAAAAACGAGGAAATCAAAATCTAAATATGTAAATGATTTAACAATAACAAAATGGCAGAGTACAAAATAATCACATATTGACATACACAAACGAAAGAAGACATAAAGGAATTATATAGAAGAACGGCAAACACAAAAATAATAATTATTCACGAAAGTGTACAAAGACAAATAATTACAAGAATCATTGCAATACGGGAGTAGAGGGTATAAAGAAAAGGTGGGTAACTCAAACAAAACGGTGATTAATGTTCATTCCGTGTGGTTGCAAGACTCCCATATGACAAATGAGACGATATTCCAAGGACTGACGTTGCCGGTCACCGGTATAACAATGTAACAAACCGGTTACAGAGACATCAGAGCTACCATGATGTGACGGGCTGTTAAAATGATTATCCACTGGGGAGTCACGATGATTCGTGATATCTCTCAAATGTTCGGCGAATCTATCAGCTAAACGTCTACCAGTCTCACCAATATACTTCATATCACAACGCTTACATATGATAGAGTATATTAAGTTACGGGACACACATGAAAAAGAATCATGAATATCAAAGTGTGATTTAGGAAACTGTAAAATAGGAGTGAGAATAACAAAAGGGGAAGTCAAACAATTTCGATGACAAGGGACAGTTCCTAGTTGACCTGCAGAAGTGCGCAGACGAGAATGAACTAAGAGATCCCGAAGGTTTCTGTCCCTCCGAAAAGCGACTAGTGGAAGAGAGGGAAATGCAGGACTGGAGATGGGATCTAACTGGAGGATAGAGAAATGTCGTAATAGGATACTTAGTGCCGGCATATTATGAGGATGAAAAGTGATAGCCAGTATTGGGCGATCAGAGGTATGTTTAATAGATGGTACGAGGGCCACTGAGCAGGAAATAGTAAGAACACGTTGTAAAGCTGATGACAAGATATCATCAGGGTATAAGCAACGGCGAAAAAAATCAGCATCTTAAGAGATTGAACCTGAAAATCTACATCGTCTTGGCAGAGACAACGAAGACGAAGCAGCTGAGAGAAAGGGAGGGCATGACGACAAGACCTTGGGTGAGATGATGTATAAAGAAGAAAACTATGAGAGGCCGTAGGCTTATAATGTATAGAAGTGGTAAGGGATGTGGATCCTATGGAAACACAAATGTCAAGGAAGTTTACAGAGGTGGAGGAAATAAGAGAAGTAAATTTGATAGCTGGATGGAAACCACTCACAAAGTCAATGAAAAGGTTGAGGTTATCAAGAGAAATATCAGTAACCCCAAACCCATCGTCTATGTAGCGGTGGAATATGGAAGGGACAGGGCCCTGAAAAGTGGTAAAGATAAGATGTTCAAGGTGACCCATAAATAGGCAGGCATAACTAGGTCCCATTTTAGTACCCATCGCTACACCGCTAATTTGATCAAAAAATTATCAACGACCAGAATTCTAGCCGTTCGACCACTAACTACACACCAATTGATTACCAAATTCTATGGATTTTTTTCTATAATGAAGATACATGAAAAAGCTACATCAGTCAACATAGTCCACAAAGGTCACACAAAAATCTAGCTAAGTAAAAGTTGGTAGCAGATCCTACTCCGGCAATATTTATGTTTATTAGGTTGTTATGTTTTTCTTAATGGCCCAGATGCTTGACTATTTGCAGCGTACCTTGAAACTAGTACCTTGACATCTGAACATTTTCAATACATTTAAGCCACAGAACTGAACTAAGTAAAGATAAAAATAATTTATGTTTTAATTAAGCCTTGATTGGGCATCTGTGGCTATGTTGATAACAATATCTACAGCAATGAAAAGGTCAAGTATGTTTGACTGTTGTTAGCTTGATGTCCAGGGAACATTGACTGGTGTACTAGCCATATGGCTACAGACATCCACTGTTCTGTGCAAATGGTAAAGCACTGAATGTATTAGTTACTACACCGAATTTGGATGTCAGTCCAATGGTGCAAATAAAACAATACAACATATTTCCGTTACCTAGACTACATCTTGTTAAAAATCTAGTAGGACTATGTCCTGCGACAAGAGAGATCCAGTGGTAATTTGAGAAGGAACAAATGAAATGCTTTGACCCCTGGAAACCTATGCCTGGGTTGTTGAGATTCAATTTTCTCATCTTCTGCATGGCTTCAAGGCTGTAAGAGAACACCAGCAGTCTTCATCTGAAGCAGGAGACTGTTCAGTTTGTGCATCCCAACAACCACAATGAATCAAACAGTTCTCTTGGATTTAAAGAGAGCTCTGACTAACTCCCTGCCAGAAGATACATCACCATTGACCCAAAAAAGGAAACATCAACCTGGCATAGGAAACAAGAATGATTAACTCATACTGTACTTTTCTCAGGGTTCACAACAAACATATACATACATCTTGAAATAGCCAAAGAAAGTCTAAACACTTTATCAATCAAAAATCATGTGTATTAAAAAAAAAAATGATGGTACAAAGTTTGCTAATGATCAATAACTAATGTCCCATTCACAAAACAGATGTATGGTTTAGTCTTTGTATGCATGACAGGCAGTTTTCATCAGCAGCCATACCTACAGCACTGAAAAAAAGACCAAAAAAGTACTGATCAGTTAGGATTCTTTAAAAATGATTATTGTTAATTGGGAAAATAAAGCAGCATCTCTGCAAGACTCCCTCATTCAAATGAAGATGTGAGTCAATTTTAGTTATATGCAAGGTGTTATTTAACAGAAACTGGGAAACTCAATTTACAGTGGTATACTTCAGTTAACAAGCTCAAACTAGTGCAAATTCAATCATGATTTGAAACACAGATGAGCTGACCATCTATGTTGTACTGGCATAGCTATTAGATGTATAAGTGGTGCTTAAAAATTCAACAATAGTTGAAAAGCAATGAAATATACAAGAATTGTTTTGATTATTAATTCACAGTGTAAGTGTGGCAGATTGGTTAGAGTTAGAACTGTCTCACAATTGTGATAGCACTGATTAAAATCGTAGTAATCACTGGATTTTATCTTTGGAAGGTAAATTTAAAGTTGAACACTTACATTTTGCGGTAATTATAATAATAAAGCAATCTTTATTTCCATCGCCTTAACAATTTTCCCACAATACTTAACAGGAAAACATGCAGTAACAAAATATTTTATTTTCAGGGTACAGAATGCAACTTTCAAGCTGTCCTATTTTCACAGAGAATTCAGTGTTAAATGCACATTTTTTATTTGACCAAACACAGTAGCACTGTCAGCTACCTTCAACACCAGGACATCTCAATATATGATATATAGGGGCCTAACTAATTACAATAAACTAAAAACTTACCAAACATATCCACACAATGATCCAAGGGAAGAAAATAATGGAGATAATGCAATGGAGACAATGATTTACCCCTCTTCGCCTAAAAAAATTCAAGAAAATGAAATAGTCTGAATATATATTTGTATACAGTGTCATCTCATTTTGTAAAAAAAAGCAGTAGTTTTGTGTCTAAAATGCACTCAAAGCACTCTTTTTTTTAAAACACTCAAAAAGCACTAACCATTTTTTCATTAAAATGTTACAAGGTATCACATTATAATTGATTGATATCAGTTAAGATACGAACTACTGTTATTCTGGATATGCAAAATTAGTCAAACATCTTCATTTCCGTAGATTTTTATGTTGCCAATTCATTTTTATAAAAAAAAAGCACTAATATTGTGACAAAAATGCTAACAAATTAATGAAAAATACATTTGAAAAGTAGTCAGAGCATTCAGAAAAATTTTACAAGATTCCACAGTAGAATTCACTACTATCAGTTAATATTAGAAATAGGTTTGTTCCAGACCTACCAAATCCAGTAAGAAAAGTTTCCAACTTCTGTCAAATTTTCTGGATATACTTGTATGTACAGGTTGTACAATGATGATGTTGTTGATGGTTGAAATAAACTTTCATAAGTATTCTGTGATCAATATTTTTTGAAGAACATCCTTAGGTAGATTATAATTGCAGCGGCCTCATATCTTTTCATTATATATTTAATAGAACTACTTTGGTTCCTCTGAAGAACTATCCTGTTGTTTGTGACACAAACAGTTGAAGATAATGGCACTTACATCTAACTAGATTCAGATGAGGAACTTCAGACTTTAATTGTGTATACATTCTAATATTTACACCTGCCATGACAGATGCATTATCTAGCTAGTGTAACTAGTCTTTGAAACCCAAGTCCATTCTTTTAAAAATATTTTTCCACAGCATTTCATATTTCTTCAGCATTATAGTCAACAGTTCACTAAGTTTTAAAAAGTAACACCAAACTATTTTCTTTTCTTTGAATAATATCCCACAGCTATACCAAGTAGTTTAGCTGTAGAAATGTCATTGCTCTCATCAATTAATATGAATATTAAATACTGAATTATTTGTTTCCAATATCAGACACGTCTTTTTTTAAAATAAGGAGTAAGCACATCTGAAATTATTGCACAACACTTAGATCGTCTAGGCTTTATATTTTGCATGGTTTATTTACACCAAAGTGTACCTTACAGAGTTCACTTTTAAAAAACTCCAAAGGCATAAAGGGTTGACTTCATTGTACTCAGGTTAGCCCATATCTACTCTGTCCCTCTTACCAAGAGAACTACTTATAGAAAGTACTCCGTGGCTTCAATCGATAATCCCACGGGATCTAAACAAAAATCCACTTTATAAACATGATGATGAGAGCCGGATTCAAACCTGTGACCTCTTGAGCACAAAGTGAATGGTGTAACCACTATGCCAGGGAGATCTCCACAAAGAGTTCACTTAAATGATGACAATGCATAGGAAAAAAATGTCCAGTTACAAACAAACATGCCAACTGCTGCTGCTTTTATGTTATGCCTAAGTTCAAAGGTCTAGTTTATATTTCTTCTTGAAATGATTGTTTAGCTTTGCTATGTTTTGATGTATTACTGCCTCTCAGTATCTTTCATTCTCCATGCTATAGATATTTTTACAGTATTTATAATAGCATTTAATGTCATCTCTTTCTACTATGATTAGACGCTTTTAAAATCTAAAATCATTGAGCCACTGTGTTCTCAAATGCTGATGATAATTATTGTTCATAATGAAACTGTGATTTGTGTAAATAAATGTTGGTGCAGTCATAACAAATGTTGCTGGAACAAAAGTTCATGTTTCATCAGATGATAGCAGTAACATTTACATTCTATCATTTAACTGTATTGTAAGAACAGAATTATGGTACTAGTTCTTCTTTTGAACAGAATTTCCCCTTTTGTACTTTTATTGTATCCCTAACAATCTTCCCTAGCAAGTACAGGTGCTGAAGATGGAAGCAACCAGCCAAGATGTGCACCACAGCAATCAGGATGCCACACTCAAACTACACAATGGGAATATAGTAATAGTTGAATGGCTTTAAAAGGTAGCTACATTTTGCCTGGTAAAGTATCAACAACAATGGCAACTTACTTTCTCTAGTTATTCACAGTTTTATAATTTGGTGTTCTTAAAAATTTGTAAACATTTTTTGACAAGCTAAAAATGCAAAAAGCATCATTAAATGATGAAAAGGACTAAAATGCACCAAATTTATTTAGAAAAGCACTAAACCAGTGAATTTGCACTATTTCCTAATTGTTGGCAGCAAATGACTCAAAAAAGCACCAGATCTGGTGCAAAAAAGCACCAAAATAGAAACACTGAATATAAATCAGCTTTCTCCAGGAAGAGAAATGCCTAAAGGTAGGCCAACTCAATGTCTTACACATATCGACAAAACATATATAGTAACTGTGACAAATAGATCTAACAATTTTTTCCAGCTCAGAATCCAGACACTGAACTCCAAATGCATGATTTTGGAGATAATTCACTATACTAGAAATTTTCAGATCATGATTGCATAACGGGACTACCATTCCAACTTTTTACAAAATGTGAACTGATCCAACATTTTAAAACATTTTGTGATGTCACGGACTGCCAGCTCAGCTCAGTCTAGATACAAAATAGCTACCATAAGTTTGTTAGAGATTTAGTAAGTCTGTTAGTCACAAGAACTGCTGCCAGATGCAAAAATGTGCGTGCCACCCATTGAGACCCCCCCATGTGTGCACCACAAACTGAGAGCCCCACCCATACAATCCTCCAAAATAAAATATCTCGATCTCCAAAGGATATAATAAAATAAAAAAATCGAGAACACAGATTTGCCTGCCCATGTAATTTATTTAATTTTGTATCTTGTAAAAACAATTGTCCCATTATGCAAACGTAAACCAAATTTTCTGTCATCAGTTGGTGTACAAATCTGGGATTGTGTACTACTTCTTCTGGGAAGACTTATTTTAGCAACAAGTAGGGCCTAAACATAAAATGTTGTTGTTGTCAATATCCAAACGCTAAGTTGTTCAACTCTCGACAGCAAAATGCCATTCTTAACATATCAAAATATAAAATACTTGAATATCTTTTTCTATTTTAATTTTTGGGAGAGCAGAAAAGAGCAAAATTTTATTGCGTTAAAATACACTAACCATGACATAGCTTCATTTCCTCCCAGATAGCTCATTCAAAAGACTAACTGACTAACGAAATAAGGATCGCTGTGACTATCGCTTTCATGAAGTCTGCTTGAGACATATTAACAACCTTTTCATACTTCTTCTGTGGAGAACAAATGTTGAGCATGTAGTACTTCACAACCAGACCTTCTTAAACATCCATGCAGGAAAATGTTAGAACATAGTACTACAACAGACTCATACATTGCGGCAGTGGCACTACAAAATGAAATTTGATTTGAAATAAACAAATCTCCCAGAATCTTGACAGTCCAAGTTGAACCCTAAGAATTATCCATTCAAAATGCTAGTCCTTTGTTATTTGTTTGTGTTTTATTGTTATTGTATATTGCAAACATATCTTACTTTTCTTCATAACCTATTGCAATAGATTAGCAGACTGCACTGCTGTTTACATTTTTACTTACTCAATAATGACTGTGTGTGTAGGTGCTGCTTGGTTTACAACAACCACATTTGTTGATGACTGCATCTAAAATATGGGGGAAAAGTAGATTAAACATCTGTTAGCTATGTTGCATTTAAGACATGGGGAAAAAAGAAGATTAAACATTAATTAGATTCACAGCATCTATAACATAGGGGAAGAAAATTAAGTGAACAGCTATTGAATGTGCTACATCTGAAACATGGAAAAAGTATTTGGGTAGATTTTCTTGTTCATAGCTTAACATGTCTACACAGCAAGTCCAGTTTTCTTTATAAATTTTGTTGTATTTGAAAGCTCATCAATGCTCCCATACAGTTTTCTGTGGATATCTGTCTCTGTTGCCCTGGTTTAGTATAATGCAATTTTGAAGGATATGTTCCGTGGTCTGTGTTGCTTGCCCACATGGACACAGAGATGATAGAACCTGTCTTAGTCTATTTAAGTGGCTGTTTAGTCTGTCATGCCCTGTCCACTTGTTTCAAATGAGGTTCGACAAGAGAGTGAGGTCAACGTTTTGCACAACTCTTCCTCACTTAAATGAAAACCTCAGTGTATGTCATTTTCATATACATGAAAATTCACTAGACAGGAAGAGCTACCCACTGACCCTAAGAGCATGAAATGTACGCACACTTCTCTAATCTGAAAGTTTACAGAGTAGTGGTACTTCCAGTACTTTGTATACAGGTGAAACATGGACTATGTACAGTGGACATGTGAGGAAACTCAATCACTTTCATACAACTTGTCTCAGAAATGTTAAGAACATCATATGGTAAGTCATGATTCCAGATACCACTGTCTTTGACAGATCTGATATCCATAGCATTGATACTATCCTGATGCAGACAGAGATTTTCTAGGCAGGTCATCTGGTACATTTGCCAGATCATCGCCTACCAAAGATACTTCTCTATGGTGAGTTGCAGAAGGGTATACCATCTCAAGGTTGCCAAAAGAAGCACATACAAAGACACATTAAAGACCTCACTGAAAGCTTTTGAAATAGACCAAGAACATGTGAAAAACTTGCACAAAATAGAGCTATATGGCAGTCTGCAGTCATAAAAAGGTGCAGCATCTTGTGAAAAGAGGAGAAGTGCAGCAGCTCAACAGCAGAAAGTTGCTAGAAAGTTACTGGTAGACAAAATAACAGTCTACAGTGGTCATTCTATGCATAAACTGTCCAAGGATGTTTGCGGCCTGAATAGGGCTTATTAGCCACCTATGAACTTCATTTACTACAACAGGAGTTATAAATGAAGATCAGAAGAACAGCTACAATAAATGTATGTAGTCATAATTACAAAACACCAGAGCTGATCGAATTTATGATTCAGTGAATGAGCTCCGATAAAACAGAGTATCCGGACATAAAGCCAAAGGTAGGCCAAGAAAATGCTGGATAGAAAACATCAAGATAACCTTAAATAAATATGGACTTTGAGCAACTACTGCAACACAGCTGCCTTGGAACAACAGCTCATGCTCTCGCCCCAACACTTATCAACAAGTGTGGATACTATCAACCATCAATCACCTGGAGATAGACAATAGATGAACTCATAACAAAGGACTTAATCTTAATTGTAACTGAATTTTAAAAAATGATGTAACAAATGGTCATCATCACTTGTTATGGAAAAAAACCAACAAAAACAAGCTCTGGCCTGATGCGGAAGATGATAACTTGTTCAGCGCTGTCAAGATAGTGATAGTTATCTATTGGGTGATCTGCTTTTCTAATAGCTCTGATAAGGATCCACTTTTCCTAGTAGGTGATTTCTTGGTTTGCTTGTTCTTGTGTTGCTCCATCTTTTTCCAGCATATCTGCTTCTTTAATTCCTGGTACATCACAGTGGGATGTCATGTATCCCGTGTAGTACTACCCTTCTTTATCATTTCTTGTATGGCTTCCTTCAGGTCTGGCAGTTTATTGCTGTCAAGTGCTTCTAGAACAGATATTGTATCAGTAATAAGCATGTGTTGACATTGGTTTGTGGTTTTAATCATTTCTTAAGCAATGTTTAGCGCCTGTATTTCCACAGAATAGTTGGAGCAGAAGGGTCTGGTTTGTGAACATGTAGATTTTCTTTTTCTTTATATTTTATGTACACTCCAGCACTCCCGTTCTTCACTTCTCTGGCTGTTGATCCATCAGTATATACTTGTATTCACACTTCTCTGGGGTACATATCTTCAATCATCTTGCATACTATTTTTTTTTCTTGTGGAGAGTATTCAGTGGATGCATTGCCTGTATCCAAGACTGTAGATATGATTATGTTGAGGATGATTTTAGTTTATTTTGAAGACCATTTTGTGAAAAATTGCTATGGGAAGGGTTTCTATCAAACTTTTGGATAAGTTCTTAAGTACTAAAAGTCATGTTCAATTTTGCTTAGGGAGGGATTTGAACACCCCAAACCCCTCCCTTATCTACAGGTCTACCTGTATCCCAACAATAGTTGTACATCTGTAGTAATATATAAGCCCTACATTATCGCATGTACTTAGTTCTTAAGTATGTAATTGGTAATTCTGTCCTAGTGATTTTCTATCTTTTAGTTTTCTTATGGATATTTTTAGTTCTTCTAACATGAATAGTTTACACATGACATCTGGACAATTTGTGTTGTTCCTACCATTGTTTATTTTTTGATGAATATTTTGTTGTCTGCATGCATTGATGGTAATGGCATGTTCTTTTTTATAGAATTCTGCAAGCATGTCTGTTGCTTGCACCAGTATAGAGTTTACCTGTATCCTCCAGTGCAATTGTTTCTCACTGAGAGTTGTTACCATCATGTATTTGTTTGGTTTGTTTCCACAATTTTCTTCCTTCTCTAAGATTAAATTTGGGTTTTTCCCTCCAGCTTCATCCCTGTGTTTCTATCTTTTCATTAGTCTGTAGTGCTACATCAGAGTAATAAGGCACTCATAAAATTTTATCCATATACAACTGTCAGAGCCATGAGGCACCATTACTATGCACTCATGTAACCACGAGAAACAGCATGATGTATATGTGACTGGAAAACATAAAAAACATTAAATTTCTTTTTCCTACATTTTGTTTGGAAGGAGGTTGAATTATCGGGGCTGTAGTTTAATTTTTAGTCATCTGTCCTAATCAGCACAAATCTGGTTTACATGAAGTAATTTTTCAATGAAACTCTTATAGATTGTGATTTTGATGATCGGGAACTGGAGGGAATTATGTTTGTTTTCAAAGAAGATATAATGAACATGAAACATGTTAGTTTCATTATGAAATGACATCAGAAAGAATAGGCCTAATATAATGAATATATCGACATTGTCGAATACTATTAGGTTTAGATAGATGCATTGTCAAGGTTAGTGACCTCTTTGCGTTTTATTTGTTTTCACAGATGATATTATGAGCATTTTAGTTTGGTTATGAAATAACATAAATACAACAGACCTAGGTAAGTTGCATAATAATATCAAGAATACTACACTTTGAACTATGTGGAGCATAGGCTTATTGTTTGATTTTGTTTGATTTTTGATATTCACTACTTTATCACATATTAGGCCTATATGTGATAAACTTTACCCATAAAACTTGTTATCATGATACATACAACAATAAAACTTACATCATTAGATTCATTATTCATTCTTTAGTCAATATTATAGCAGAACATAATTTTAATGTCTTATTTTTGTTAAAATAACTAAGATCTGTTGGGGTGTTGTTTTTTGTAAATATTTTGTTCAGAAACCCAGGGGAAGGGGTTTTTATAGGAAATTTGGCTAGGGTTAAGACATAAGTGTCAGAAAATAGACCCAACATTATGATGCGATCACATTGGATATACTTAGGAGTGTGTCTAATTAAATTATTTCTGGACCGAGTCTTGAATGGAATGTCATTGTAAGTTACATCTACATGTTTTTTATTTGCGTACAGTCTATACTATGCTAGTTTCCTGGTGAAATAACATAAATACAATAGGCTTAGCAATGTTGGCAAATTTTATTAGTGTTGTCACACATTGTTCAAGTATAGGTGCATCAAGAAATGTTTTTTTTTCTATTGTATTCAATTTTTTTTTCTTAATTTTAACTTCACAACTTTCTCACACCTCTTCTATCATACAAACACACAAAAAAGACACCAATAATTGCGGTATTCAATTTTTTATTTACATGTTCAAATATTATTTTAAAATCTCTAACAACAAGAAAGTTATTCCGTTTTCCAAACACTCACTAAAATAACCGGTAATGCAAATTGTCAAAAAATAAGCCATGCTCATTTGCGCAATTTTAAGGCAGGGTGTTAAAGGTTAACTTAACCAAACCAAATCAATGAATTGATTATCATAGTCATTACCAGAAATGCAAAACTGGCTATTAGATTGTCATTTTGCTCACCAAGAGTTAAAATATGTAGGCTAGGCCTAGTCTTATTTTCCCTCCTGGATCTCAGTCTAGATCGATAATATATACTTACTGTGCAAAACTGAAATCCAACAGGTAGATCCAGGAATAGGGTAATAAAGTTTTGCTAAGAACTGGAGACACAGTCCATATTGATTTCCAATCAATGTTGTGCATTGATCAAATTATGTCCATTTAATTTGTGTGTGCTAGTATGTGTGTCTCCAGTTCTTTAGCAAAACTTTATTACCATATTTTTGGATCTTTCAGTCTAGATGAGAAAGTGACTTATTTGTGAAATTATAGCAGCTGAGTGGCTCTATAATTTTCAGCACCTCGTTAACTTAGTAAATCTACTTTCATTTTATGAGCAAGATCTTAGTCTAGCAGCTAGTTTAGTAAATCTACTTTCATTTTAGTAAATCTACTTTCATTTTATGAGTAAGATCTTAGTCTAGCAGCTAGTTTAGTAAATCTACTTTCATTTTAGTAAATCTACTTTCATTTTATGAGCAAGATCTTAGGCTAGCAGCTAGTTTAGTAAATCTACTTTCATTTTATGAGCAAGATCTTAGTCTAGCAGCTAGTTTAGTAAATCTACTTTCATTTTAGTAAATCTACTTTCATTTTATGAGCAAGATCTTAGTCTAGCAGCTAGTTTAGTAAATCTACTTTCATTTTATGAGCAAGATCTTAGTCTAGCAGCTAGTTTAGTAAATCTACTTTCATTTTAGTAAATCTACTTTCATTTTATGAGCAAGATCTTAGCCTAGCAGATAGTTTAGTAAATCTACTTTCATTTTAGTAAATCTACTTTCATTTTTGAGTAAGATCTTAGCCAAGTTTAGTAAATCTACCTGGTACTTTCATTTTATGAGGAAGATCTTAGCCTAAGATTTAGCCTTGCTGGGTTAGTCAATCTCCTGGTACTTTCATTGTGTAATATATTATCCTAGCTATGTTATTGGGTATAGGCCTATTTTTCTTCTTCGGTGTTCATTATCAAGCTCCTGCTGGTTAACTGAGAGATTGGAATGCATCATCATGGGTTATATCTTGACTGATATGTAGGCCTACATCTTTTGGCCTGACACATCCAACTTCAGCATAACTTGTGGATTACTTTGACTTATTGGATGGAACCCTGCACAAAAACCTCTTTAGTCACATCTTATGACATTAATAGCAGTTTACATTGTTGCAATTCTTTTCTCCCCTCTCAGGCCACTAACAACCATTTTATGGAATCTAGTTTCATTTTGTAAATCTTAGATTAGCTGGGCCAGTCAATCTAGTTTCATTTTGTAAATCTTAGACTAACTGGGTTAATGAATCTGCTTTCAGTTTGTAAAATCTTTAACTGGGTTAGTGAATCTACTTTCATTTTGTAAAATCTTAAACTAGCTGGGCCAGTGAATCTAGTTTCATTTTGTAAAATCCTAGTCTAGAGCTGGGTTAGTGGCTATATCGCACACATTGAGAGGCACTTGTGTCTGCCAGATTATCTATACCATCTTGTAAAGTAGATTAAAGTGGCATCTTCAATATGATCTTAACTTCTTAATGAACACTTATATTGAATTGACTGAGAAGATATTCTAAATAATTTATGTGTTATTCATGCATTGAATGACTAACCTATCATTTACAACCATACATATTTTCTCTGTATGGTTCTCACTGTTTTCAAAGGATATGACACTCTGAAGACGGTTGTGTCAGATGATTGGCACAAATAAAATGGTGACACAACGCATTTTCATTCACTGGACTACATCCTGCTGGAAATCTAATAGGACCATGGTCTTGCTACAAGAGAGATCCAGCGGGAGTTTGAGAATGAATGCTGAAGAAGAAATGGCTTTGTGTTGCTTGTTTTATGCAGTTTTAATCTCAACAGGTTTGACAGGATGTGTGTGAAAGTATCATCATACCATATTAATCAGTGGTTCTCAACCTTTCTTTTCCAATAGCCCTCTTTTGAGCCCTATTTTTAGTTTGCCTTCCTCCCACCCAAAAGCGGATGTGTCAAAAATTGTAATAAAATATTTAAAAAAATACAGGATGTGGTAATTTTAGAATACTGTCACACTGGGATGCCTCCCTTCTGGGACTAAACATGCATTCATAAACCTCTTATACAACCATGCCTTTCAGGCAACCTTACATGCATCTGGTGTTACCCCAGTTACACAACTGACAAAATCTTGTGTTTCTGCCTGAAGGACTATGGGCTGTCATGAGCTAACTGTTCTGCTGACAGCTAAAGATATTCTTTCATCATCATCATCATATTGCCTAGAAAATCACTACATGAAAAACATGCTTTGCTGATTGCTATGTCCTGATTAGGATATGCCACAAACATGTAAATGTGTGAACTACACATAAATATGTAACATATGTTGGTAGGAATATACTGTAGATCATTTGTATTTTAACTTCCATCTTGATCTTGGGATGAAAAAGTAGTGGTGATAGTTGGTATGTTACTGCATTTGCCTTTTGACCTTTTGACACCTCGTTTCTATTTATTGAGACTTCCATTTTCTGTAAAAAAAATACTAACAAGATATTTGAACTCTGTTACTTGTTTTACTACTATGTTGTCTATCTGTATGTTTAGTGGGCTCGGTGTTCTTCATATTTTAATTGTTTCCATCTTTTGTGTTTTGATCTTCTTGTTGTATTTTCTATATGTTGCAGATAGTGAGTTAACATGATTTTGTCGTTATTCTTCATTTTCGTATATGAGGATCTGGTAGTCTGCAAAAAGTAGTTCATTTATTTCATATTTAGTTGCTTGGAGTTGTCTTATTATGAGTTTGTGATGTTGCTCCCAACACTTTTCACCTATTTTATTATTCTGTCTATGTATAAATTGAATAGCATGAGTGAGAGCACGCAACCTTGACGTACTCCCATTTTTTTATCAAATGCGTCTGTGATACTATCTGATGTTCTTACCACACATTAGCAGTTTTTATACAAAGCTCTTATACTTTCTAACAGTTGTCCTTTGATACAATACATTTCTAGAGTTTCCCATAGTATGTCTCTGTTGACTCTATCAAACGCTTTCTCTTGATCTATAAATATTGCATTTAGTTCATTGTTGTATTCTATTGTTCTCTCACTCATTTGTCTCAGCGTGAACACAGAGTCTATGCAGTTAACCCCTTTTCTGAAGAAAAATTGAGAGGGGATCAATTGTGGTTCAATGATGTACTATTATCTTTGCATAGATTTTCCCAGTGTGGCTTAATAATGAGATGCCTCTGTATGCTTCACACTCTCTTTTGTTGCCCTTGTTTTTCCACAATGGCGCGATTACTGACTTTTGCCAGTCCTCTGAGGCTTCCCCTTCTTTCCACTCTATTGTGAATATTCTTTGCAGCCATTTTACCTCAATATCTTTACATGCTGGGTATGCTGACTTTGTTGGGTATGCCATCTATGTCAGGCAATTTCTTGTTTGGGTTGTTCTTGATAGCCATTTCTATTTCTTGGCTTAACATTTCTGGCTCTGTGATGTCTTGGTCTTTTCCTTTATAAGTATGATGTGTCAGAATGTTAGGATTATAAAGTTCTTGGAAGTACTCTTTCCACTTATTCTTTCTATAATTTCCATTAAGTAGAGGTATTCCATCTCTGCTGTTTTTTATTGCAGTTGGGTTGTAGATTTGATTTCTCATTCTCATTGCATTGATACTTTTGAAGAAATCTCTAGGGTTATTCTTACATAGACCTGTTAGATGTACTCCATGTTTGATGATCATGATGATGAAAAAAATCTCTTTAGCTGTGAGCAGGAAGCCCTATGCATCCCACTGCCTTTCCAACAAAAGCACAGGTTATTCTCAGTTATCTAATTGAGGCAACACCTAAACTCATAAAATTTCAACAGCATGGACATATAAGGGGAGGTATTCCAGTGCACCAGTATCCCAGGATTACTATCGCCTGCCAAGAGCACAGCACAAACTTCTGGGTCAACTAACTCATCATTCTACTGTCAGATCTGTTGACCCATCTATAGTGACTGCACATCCAGCATTCTCTATTACCTAGGAGTCTGCCACAGGAGGACAAAATTACAATGCTCTTTGACCTGCATCTCTTTATTATCCATGGGGATTATTTGATAGAAGACAAAAGTAAACAATTGAGATGAATGATTTGACAATGATGATTCTTTCTTTAATGACAGATTGTCAGTCTATTCCCCCAATTTTCCATAGTAACCCTACAACATGCCTGGACATGGACATCCTTTACTTTGCACCCTGAACTAGAAGTTCAGGAATTGGTTTTCACACACATAAATTTATTTGACGAGAATAATTATGTAAGTTACCTTATTCTATTAGTGATTCTTCTGTACAAACAAGTCTTGACAAACTCAACACAAGGTCAGGCACGAATAATAAACCTAATGAGACAAAATTCATAAAAGTATTTAAGATATAATGCTATCAAGAAAAGGTTTTTTTTATCATTCCGGTTACTTAAATTAGAGGGAATGAATATTATAGATTAGCAACAGACCTAACAAAATCATTGCATATGAAATATCTATGACAAGGTACAAGCAAAAACATAAGTTGCAAAAACACGAAGATTAGAATCACCCCCCCCCCTTCCACACACACACACACACACAATAGGATACCTATAGGCTTGAAATTATAATTCAACCCACCTACCCTGATTATTGAGATTATAACATAGGGCTTCATTATACAAAGATAATTACAAATAATAATTATACTAAAAATAAAGACATATAAATAACATATTAAGACACGCTGATAAATGTGCTCTTCTAATTATTGTTTATGTCATTTTATTCCAGCATCTCTATATGGAGAACTTGGCCGAAAGCATAGAACTCCGATCACGGAACCACGAGATCTCTGATAAAAATCCATTCTGTACACTTGGCGACTGCTATAGAAAAGCTGCCTTTGTTTCCACTACCTATAAAATACTTCCCGTAACTCTAAAACAGGAAAACAAGCTGTAATGAAAGTTTTGTTCTACTCCAGCATCTCTGATGACCTCTACATTACTTTTCTTATCTGAATTATTCTTCTAAAAACCACATAGGCTATATGTAGCCTCTAGTTAAATATGTAAGCTTATTGTTTAGTCCATCCATATAATTAAATTTGATATCATATAAAACCTAGAACTCCAATTTTCATTGCTTATGTTTTGATAATGTTTAATTGCACTATTATAATTAGGGACATCTAATATGGTAAATCCAATAGAGAACCTAGGATGAAAACTCCCTAAATATATAATATTTCCTTTTCCTTGAAAAGGAATGTTAGTGGTTAATGTGTCCTGCACATAATAATGATCAAGTAAAAATATTAAATTGCAAATTGCTGTGAGCATGTTAATCAAGTAAAAATATTAGTTGTAGATTTTATTTGACTTTTTTCTGGCTATTTTAGTACAGTTAGGGGGCCTATATGCACATCTTTCACATATGTATATGCATATATTAATTTGATAACTCTGTGGCACAGTGATACATTAAGGTATCATTTCAATAACTGGTTGATGTTTTCCCTGACACACCTTATCAAAGAGCAAACAAATGAAAATGGGAGTTGTTTCCAGAGCTCTATTTTAAATCACAAGAGGGCAGTTCAACTCAATGTGGATGCAGTCAAGAATGGGGTGCAACTCTGGGGAGAAAGCTTACCATAAGATACTTGCATATGCGCTCTGAAGACGAAAAGCTAGATGTTCCCTTAGCAGATACTTGCATATGCCCTCTGAAGACGAAAAGCTAGATGTTCCCTTAGCAAATATTTACAGCATGCATCACCACGAAGGTGATAATATCGACTGGTACTTTAACCAGACAGGCCCGTAGATAAGGGGTTGGGGTTCAAACTAATCCCTAGCAAATTAGACCATGACATTTAGCACTAAGAACCTATCCAAAAGGTGGGTACAAACTCCCCCTTCCCGAGTTTTCACAAAAACGTCATAACATTTTCACCAACACCAAATAGTGGAATTTGCACACAAAAACGCAGGAATGACTTTTTCTTAGGTCACCCCCCCCCCCGTGAAACATATCTACGGCCCTGTAACCAGATATTAGGACACCTAGCAGTGGACGCATTTCTTGATTCTGAAAGAGCGGATCATTATCTGTGTGCTCAAAATATAGCCCATTCCTATACTTTAGGTAGTCCTATAGCCTATGCCAGCTGAAACTGTTAGAGCTCTTTCACAGTAGCTCTGGCGACTATTCAATCGAAAGTCGACAGTACCAAGATTAAAATCACCGCTCTCTAGCAGTAAAGGTAGATGGGACTGGATGTGGTTGCACAAAGTTATTACAAGTGATAAGACACATCTCACGTTTATGGATCTATTCTAAATTGAGATTCAGTTTAGTATAAACTACAGCTTTTTCTTTCTCTAAAACTTAAAAGTACATTATGAAGTCCTATAAGTTTCAGCAGAAATTTACTCAACAAATACACTGTAAACTCACCAGAACACACCATAAATATAATCGTCACTTCTATGAAAGAACAATCAACTACTACCAACTGCTATAAGTTGCAGAATGAGGGCAAAAATACACAGTCTGCGCCAGCAACAGGCGAGGTATAGCCTTCAAATCAAAATTTACATAAATTCAATAGTCAAGTTTTGTTTCCGAGAAAAAGACGCAGACTCTATGCGTCGCTCGCGACAATACAGGTCTCCTAGCTGAATTAATTTGGACCAGGTTTGTTACCTTTTTGATTATTGTTGTATTGTTGCTATTTACAAACTTGGAGCCGAATGCCAAAAATAGCCAAGGCCAACCAATAGATTTTATTCAAATCGGAGACTAGTTCATGTTTACGTTTTAGCGTCATGTTAACATCCTTTGTGGTGGTTAATGTGTTTATCATTTTAACATGTTTAAGCTAAGCTTGGCTGTAAACAAAAATAAATTCAAAGCGAATTAGAAGCTACAGAAATGTGGTTTCTTCGAAGAATGATGAAAATACCATGGGCAGCTAAGAAAACTAATGCAGAGGTTCTCATTGATGTTGGCGTAAAAAGATCAACAATATCAAACATTAGGCAGACAGTCAATGTTTATAGGTCATGTGCTGAGAAGAACACAGCTTGAACACTTAGTAGATACTGGAAAGATCAAGTGGAGAAGAGATATGGGACGACAAAAGGTTAATAGATGGACTCGTATTGTGGCGCGGTAAAAGCTCACCAACCGATTCTTGATTAGGAACAAGCGTCACAGCACTGAGGGCATTCCCATATATGCTCTGCTTGCCGTTCCGTCAGCCATCTAAAAGTGTATAAGCTCAGTGTTCCAGTCAGTTGCTGATTACGCGTAATTCTGATCTTTCCTAAGAGGGAGCACTTTCTCCCATCACATCTAGTCACTCCCATTTCTACCATTCTCTGAATATGTAAATTGTCACGTTTGACTTCCTCCTCGTCTTCTCGTAGAGTATCCGTGACTTCTCTAATCAATTCAATCATGTCTCTTCTTATCTCGGTGTCGTTCACCAAAGCTTTACCAACCAACACATCGGCTCTTTCGTTTCCCCTGACCACAGCATGACCAGGACAGTAAATCCATGTAATACTCTGCGCATTGTCGAGAGGAGTAACCCATTCAGTTCTGACACTTTTCTCCCCATCGACGCAAGCACCGTGCAGTGGTGAAGGGGCTTAGTTCAGCCATCAGGGGCTGGAAACTAAGACTGGTCGGGCAGTCCCACTCGAGCAGGACCATAGTCCTGCCCAAGTAAGCAGAGTGCTGAAGACCGATGCATCCAGCCAAAAGGCGCACAGATAATCAGGATTCCACGCACAAAACACAATGGAAACATGTCTGTATTTATAAATAGTTATGGTGCTTGCCCTGTGGTGGACGTTCAGGAGGGGACGGTGCCGGGCCCTATACCTCGAAAGGGCCCAACCCCAGTTACTGGAAGTCCTTCTCAATTGCCAGGAGGCAAGGGAATAGAGCTACTGGCCAAACAAACAAACGACCAATAAAAATAATGCACTGGAATGCTGAGGGTGTCAACAGTAAAAGAGATGAATACAGCAAAAAATTGGAACTTGAAAATGTCCTCAGTGAAGAACAAGTTAATATATGCTGTATCCAAGAAACACACCTCAGCAGCGACATAGCCTTCAAAATCAGAGGCTACCAGTACTACCGGTCTGACAGAAAGGACAGGCGAAGGGGTGGAATTCTGACACTAGTTAAAAACAATATCAGCGCATGTCAGCTGGAAGTATATATGGAAGGGGTAGAATACCAGATGCTCCACCTAAAAACAGACAGTGCAGAATTCCATCTCCTGAACTACTACTGCCCAAATGATAAATCATTGGCACTAGACACAATTCCAGACAAAGAGAGACGTATGGTGCGTGGTGACTTCAACAGCTACTCTCAGAGCTGGGGCTACGATCATATTGACAAGAGAGGTGAGGAACTTGAGAGCTGGCAGGATGAAAATAATCTCATCCTTATTAACCAGCCAGCAGACTCATCAAAACTCTACTCGAGAGCATGGCACACCACCTCTACACCAGACCTGGCATTCCACACACCAGGCTTGGAATGGAACATCACACGTGTCGTTGGAAAGCAGCTTAGGGGGTAGTGACTACAGACTAGTATACCTGGAAATCTACAATGAATTTACCAAGGACAGCAGCACGCTCACTATGTGGAACTATAAAAGGGCAGACTGGAACATGTACCAGCATTTAACCAGTGTTCTACGTAATGACATGAACTTGGACAAAGACATCAATAGAGCAGTGAGTGAATTTAATAGATGTATACTACATGCTGCTAGTAAAACCATACCCAGGGGGGCACACAAAAACTACAAACCCTACTGGAATGATGAACTGGAAAAGCTACAAAATGAGATGGAAACATCTAGACAGCAGGCTGAGAACAGACCTAGCCAAGAACATCACACGTATCAGCAAACAAAGGCTAAATTTCAAAGAGCCAAGTTACAAGCCAGACGGAGCAGCTGGAAAGAAAAAAACAGTCGCTTGTGAAACAACTAAATGACGAAGGTACAGGGAGAAATACCAGAATCACACTTTATAAAGATAGAAACATTTTAACAGGTAAACATGCAGCTGATTACTTTGCAGATTCCTTTGCAGAAGACAATAACGTCAAAGTCAGCCCAGACAAACAACAGGAGGTTCGAGAGAACCAGCAAATCATTGGACAAGCCGAGCCTATACCTGAAGTTATGGAGGCACCAATCACAATGAGAGAACTGGAGCATGCAATATCCAAATTGAAAATGAAAAAGTCCGCTGGAGCTGATGAAATGATTAGAAACCTGGGAATTGCAGCAAGAGCAAAGCTACTGCAGATCTTTAACACAAGCTGGTCCACAGGTAATGTACCACAGGCGTGGAGAGAAGCAATAATGATACCTCTCCTCAAATCAGGAAAAGATGGCAACATAGTCTCCAACTACAGGCCCATCAGCCTCACAAGCTGTCTATGCAAAACAATGGAACGCATTATCAATCTTATGATGCAGTGGTACCTTGAAAGTGAAAACATCCTGGTATCACAGCAAGCAGGTTTCAGACAGTGCTACTCTACTGAAGATCAGGCAACCTACCTCTCCCAAGAGATTGAGGATGCTTTCCAAGATAAGTAACTGGTACTAGCAGCATGGATAGACCTCAGGAAAGCATTTTATAAGGTCTGGAAAGAAGGGCTCCTAAAGATATTGCGAAATTGCAGGGTTAGGTCAAGAATGTACAAATAGGTAAAAGCATACCTGCATAATAGAAGAGCCAGGGTACAATTAGATGGTCGCAAGAGCAAGAAGGGTCTACTGCGTCATGGAGTATCCCAAGGGGGTGTCCTGTCACCCATACTTTTCTTGGTTTACATAAATGACCTAGTTGCTGAACTACCACACGGGATCAAAGTGGCAATGTATGCTGACGACCTGGTGATCTGGTGCACGGAAGAACATGCAACAGTGGCCACTAAACAAATACAAAGAGCTATCGATGCCCTAACCTTATGGGCAACTAGATGGTGCGTCAGCATTAACACAGATAAGTGCAGCACTACAGTCTTTACCCTCTAACCAAAACAGAAAGCCGGTCATATCAAGATAGATGGAGAGCTCTTGAAAGAAGACAAACAACCCACATACCTCGGAGTTACTTTTGATGATAAGCTGACATGGAAGCAGCACATAAACAAAGCAACAACAAAAGCCAGGAGGAAGTTAGCTATCCTGAGAAAACTAAGTGGAACCACATGGGGAGAAAGTGGAAATATACTCAGTAAAGTTCACCAGCAAGGCATAAGACCACACCTGGAATATGGTTCAGCTGCGTGGTGTCCTGCATCAAACACCACATTACAAGATCTAGATAAGTGCAAAACAAGGCACTTAGAATAATGGTGGGAGCAATGAAATCAACACCCATAGCAGAGATGCAGAAAATGGAAAGAATGCAAACACTTGGCGAACGCAGAGACACAAAAGTACTAATTCAGGCAGAAAAGTTTCAGTGTATGCCAAGTCATCCAATGATGGAAAGATTCCAAAATCTAGCAATGGGACGACTGAAAAGAAGCAGTTTTATCCATCAAGCTAAACGACTCCGTAGACAACTTACAGACCTACCTGAAGTTGACATCCCCTTAAGGTCTGTACCAGAACAAACCCCGTGGAGTGAAAGGCATGGAATGCCAATATACAGAGTCATGTGAAAGGAATACTAAGCGAGGACGAACAGAACAGTGTGCAGCGAAGGACAGTCACCCTCAGTTTCCTGGATGAGGAATATCCACAAGATATATGGGTCAGAGTATACACAGATGGGTCAGCACAGAATGCTGTGAGGAATGGAGGTGCAGGTGTATATATAGAATATCCATACAAGCCTAGAGATACAATCAGAACACCGACAGGAAAATTCTGCAATAATTATGATGAAGAAATCCAGGCAATTAATGTAGCAGCTAAAAAACTGCTGAACTCCAACTCTGACCTACAGCCTGTGGTATTCCTGACAGATGCTAGGTCAGTGCTTCAAGCACTCCAGTCTGGAAAACTAACAGACTTGCAAAAACTACTTAGCGAATTGTCTTACCAATATAGGGTAACCATGCAGTGGATACCCTCTCACTGTGGAATACCAGGCAATGAAAAAGCAGACTAACTGGCTAAGGAAGGTGCTGCCGAAGACCAACCAGATATACCAACCACCTACCATCAGAAAAAAGAGATGATCAAGTCAATACGAAAGCCACAAACACCAACACAAGATGACTATCACATTATGAACAGATCAGAACAAATTATAATTCTACATCTCAGAACAGGACACAACCGACTCCGCAATCACATTTATACAAAGTTCAAGATTGGCAACACGACCATGTGTACATGTGGGCAGGCAGCACAGAGTGCCAAACATATACTTCAAGAGTGTTCTGAGCATGAAACGCTGAGGCAGACATATTGGCCAGAGGAAACAACACTGGAATCAAAGCTCTATGGGACACTGTATGAACTACAAAAGACAGCGAGTTTTATTAAGGAGACATAATTACACATATAGACAAGTTTCAAGGGAACGAAAGAAGAAGAAGAATACACTTTTCTATCTTGCGCAGCATACTTTGAGAGACCGATATAATCACTGAGTCTGTTGGTGGTTACGTCGCCAGCCAAGTGAGAGCTGCTGTCACCCCTACTATTTCCATTCTCATGCTCGATGTTGTAGTGGGGTAGGCAGCTGACGTCTCAGCTAATTTATTGCCATTTTGGTAGGCCACGAAACCCCAACCACACCTTGAGTTACTGAGCCGTCTGTGTAAATTATTGTATCGTGTGGCTTGGAGTGCTGCAGTATAAGTTCTTGGATCATTTTCTCTGTTCTGTTGGTAGCCCAGTCGCGGCATTCTCTTCCCATCTGTGTCACCACTGTTGTCAATCATTTTCTCTCTTTGCCAAATGTTACCCATTAACAGCCTCTTCCCACTTCTTGCAGCTCACAAACTCTGAGTAGGATATCTTCTGCTTCTGCCATCCAGGATCTTCCTTTCTTGATTTGCATTTTGTGCTGTCTAGAGATTGGTGTAAGACGTGATGATCATTATTGGCGACCTTGAAGTATTCTTTAACCTGGTCTATTTTATGTCTTGATTTGATGCTAGGTAGGTCTAGGAGAAACCTAAATTCACCAACCGAGCTTATTGACAACACAAGAAACATGATCGCCTACGCCATTCGGCATGGCACTTGATTGATTGATTGTCAAAGGTTTGATAATTTTGCAATGGCGGCATTTATTTATTACATGTTCTTAAAATATACTTGAGCTATAGGCAATACTATTGTTTAAGCTTGGGGTTCAGCGTTTTTGATGCAAAACATAGGTAACACCAATTTGAGTGATACTACCATAGAAAAAATGGGAGTATAGATAGCCCAAAGTAGAAACTCCATTCTCGGCGCAACAAAAGGAGAAAAGACTCATGACCCAACTGTGACCGTCGGCAGATATTTTTAGTAGTAATTTGTCGAATGCCACGATCCAACATCATCGCCCTCACTGACTGAAAAGCAACCAATTTTGTCACTCAAAACACGTATAAACATCAATTGTCTTAACTAATCAACAAATGTATGTTCGAAAGCTGGCCAGCTAATAAACTATTGAATAAATACTAGTTTAACAACACAACTTTGTCCATCAATAAATGCACTCTTTCAATACCAATCAACTTAAACAATGAATCGTGATCATCAAATACTGCCTCAGTAACGAAGATTGGCTGCAGCGAACCTCCAATATCCAGTCTCTTGATTTGAAGCTAGACTTACTCAGGTCACTCGTGCTGTTTCCTTTCCGCTTGTATCTGTGCCTACCTCCAGCTCGCATCTCCTCGGCTCTACCGTCTAGTACGGTCTTCAACAAAGTGCAATGTTTTTTAATATGTTAAAAATATTTTATTTGTTGGATTTCTATTTCTTTTAGTAGTTCATTTTTCATAAGAACTGTTGTCAGATCTTTTCTCGTTTTCTTCTCTTTCCATGAAGTTCTCCGTATCCTTCTACATATCCACATCTGGAAGTCATCAATTATGTGTTTCCAGTGATTTGCAAAACTTTATTACCCTATTTCAAGCCTTTTTCTGTTGGATTTCAATTTTGCGCAGTGAGTACATATTGCCAATTATGTATTGTAGTTGTTTGTTTATTGTCCATGTATCTGAGCTATACAGTAACGTAGAATAGGTGTAACATTTTGCAATTCTCATATTTAGTTTACATTGGCTGTAATATTTTGACATTAAAAAGGTCACGAGCTACACAATTTTTGATTTGGTCGCGTTTATATTTGTGATCATTTATTTGAAAATCTACATACTTTCACATGTTTTGTTGTATAATTTAGATAAAGGAAATCTGTGAGATTGTATTTTGCGAGCATTAATTGAATTATAAACACTGTTTATTAACACTAGTGTGTTAAGGGTATAGGGCTCAAACTCACCCACATCTTAGGAAAAGAGAATTTTTTAAAGGAGCCTCTACCTTATCAAAGTCTTATTTACGATCCAGCTATGTATTCTATTCATGTGTAAATGTAGAATAAAGAGTTTTTCAAAGATTCATTCAATTTTCATTTTCTCAAAGTGTGAAAGTGGAAGCTTAGTTACTATAATAGGCCGAAATACAACACACAATGGGAATATAAGCTTTCAAATGTTGCAAAAGGGGCTAGATTATAGTAAGAACAATAGTTTAACTGTAAAATAAGTTGTTAAATAGTGAAAAGTAAATTATACAATTTTACTATACACAAAAACACCAACGTTTCCTAATTGCTTCCATGTCTAGAGAATGCACATTATTATGTATGCCCTATTTGTTATCTCGTATTGGAGGCATTTTGATTATTTGAGTTAGATAATACAAATTTATACCTCCCGCGTGTTGTCGGAATCCGAGAGGGGAGCAAAGAATGGCAACATTGTTTACTTTCCATGCATGTCGTAAGAGGCAATTAAGAAAGTTTAATCTGCAGAAGTTTAAGAATGATCGCATAAGAAGAAGACAGTTAATGCGAAAGGAAGTGTTTTAAAAAAAATATAAAACTACGATGGAACTAAGTATAGGCTTACACTGAAAATTAAGATTTACAGATAAATATGAGAGTAGATGGTAAATGTGAGAGCAGATGGTAAATGTGAGAGTAGATGGTAAATGTGAGAGTAGATGGTAAATTTGAGAGTATATGGTAAATGTGAGAGTATATGGTAAATGTGAGAGTATATGGTAATTGTGAGAGTATATGGTAAATGTGAGAGTAGATGGTAAATGTGAGGGTAGATGGTAAATTTGAGAGTAGATGGTAAATGTGAGGGTAGATGGTAAATGTGAGAGTATATGGTAAATGTGAGAGTATATGGTAAATGTGAGAGTAGATGGTAAATGTGAGAGTAGATGGTAAATGTGAGAGTAGATGGTAAATGTGAGAGTAGATGGTAAATGTGAGAGTAGATGGTAAATGTGATAGTAGATGGTAAATGTCAGAGTAGATGGTAAATGTGAGAGTAGATGGTAAATGTGAGAGTAGATGGTAAATATGAAAGTAGATGATAAATGTGAGAGTAGATGGTAAATATGAAAGTAGATGGTAAATGTGAGAGTAGATGGTAAATGTGATAGTAGATGGTAAATGTGATAGTAGATGGTAAATGTGAGAGTAGATGGTAAATGTGAGAGTAGATGGTAAATGTGAGAGTAGATGGTAAATGTGAGAGTAGATGGTAAATGTGAGAGTAGATGGTAAATGTGAGAGTAGATGGTAAATGTGAGAGTAGATGGTAAATATGAAAATAGATGGTAAATGTGAGAGTAGATGGTAAATATGAGAGTAGATGGTAACGACAACATATTTATTTTGCTCATCGATGAATCAACTGATATAGACTATAACTCTCACCCCCCCCCCCCCCCCAATTCAATAGTTTTTTAGAATCTTTCGTTAAATTTGTGATTGCTCATAACTGAGATTATATTTTGTTTTGTTCAATGGCCAATCAATCAAGTGTTATGCCGAGTAACGTAGGCGATCGTACTTCTTCACAACTCTCTGTCTCTTGTGTTGTTAATAAGTTCAATTGGCGACTTCATTTTGTACCACAGTGACAATCCATCCAGAAATTTCTTTCTCTGTCTCCTTTCCCTTTTATCTTTCTGGTGATTACTAAATGTTAATAACTACTACATTAGTTTTCTTAGCTGTCCATGTAATTTTCATCATTCTCCTTAAAAACCACATCTCAGTTGCTTCCAGCTTATCTTGGGCACTTTTGTTTACTGTTCATACTTCCCTTCCATAAAAAAAGGATTGGCTCAATATACCATTCTTGCACTCAAACTCGCGTACACATTGATGTTATTCCATTGCACAGAATGTTTATCATTTTTGAAATATTGATTTGGAATGTGTTGTTGATCTAATTGGAGCACTTGCCATATGATGTTAAGATGGTCCAAAGATACTTGACTTTATCCGCCAGATTTAATTTTGGCAATGGTGATTTATACAAATAAGATTTTTTTTAAATCACTATTTTAAGCATTAAAGAAACATATTTGGTCTGTAAATTATCACAAACATCAATTATCATGGCACAGGGTTTCTGAAATTAACTACACAGGCATGTGAAAGAGAAAGCAATTTTAAATATTTCTCATCAATTGGTATGAGGTGATAATTTATTTTGCATATGAAAATACGGGTCGAACAAATGTTGAATAAAAAGCCAGAATAAATGTTCTGTTAGTTGCATATACAGAGTTTTAAGCCAATTTTACTATGTTTTTAGTAGTTTATACGAGGTAAAATGGTATCGCATTGCATTCGTGCGGTTCCAGGGTTAGCAGATAAACAAGATCCTAAAAGAACCTCCTTTAGGTGCATCCTGGAAACAGAAATGCAGCGGCTCGTGCTGTTTCTCGCCAAAAATTTTGGGGATCGTGTCCGTGAAGTGGAGGCTGCAGATGGAATGAGAATTTACTGCAAACAGACAAGCAATATCTCCGACACCTTTGAGCCAATACATACAGGGGCACTGTCGACACAGTGGCGCAAACATCCTGGCTCGGGCAGTAAAAATGCAGAAGCATTGTAGGGGCGGCCAACCCAAATGTCAGGATATGGGTGTCATATGGGCAGATATGGGTGTCATATGGGTATATATGCAAAGATATGGGTAGATGTCATCACGAATATCGAGAGCCGTGCTCCAATCTCGGTAATGACATCATATTTCGTACAATGAGAGGGAAACATAGCGCCAAAGGGCAACACCACGTGCAAAAAGAGAAAAAGCTACATGGAAATCGGAACTACAGTACTGTTCAGCTTGAGAACAAGTCTCTAGTCCGCAATGCTCCTAAATATGTGCGGAGGCAGACTTGGACGAGAAGTTCACGATGTCGGTGAATGACACCTCGGTTAAGAGGAAAAATATCAGTGCCTAACTCTAATGCCAAGCTTTCCTATATCGGAATCATGTTTAAAGATGAGAAAAGGTTAAGTACTCGATGGGCACAGGCGCAATACGTCTAATTACGCGAGACACGTTCACTGGCAGCAGAACACTTCGTGCGAGATAGGCGTAGTCGACCCAAGCCTAATCCCTGATAACCGCCTCCTCGGAGACTGCCACCCAGGGACATATTTTAGCCTGCTAAGTTCAAGGGCACATTGGGTAATAAACCGTTACGGCGAAGAATCGACGCGCAGCCTGGCGACAGATAAAAAGGCGGTCACGTGCTAGTGACGTCCACCCGAATTATAGACATGCCGAAATATGATGTGCTGGTCCCTTCGGAGGGAAAATAATGCAGTTTTTCTGTAAACTGACAACACAATGTACTTCGCGATCCGCGGCGGAAATCACTGAACTTTCATGTTGGTTATCAGAGAGCGAAAGCAGAAGTAATAGTTTGTACACAATTTTAAAAGTTGGTCATTTTTGATTATTTTTTTAACTAAAAATGTGATCATAAACAGTTTTAATCATCTGCAACCTGGTTTGCTTGTTTTGTGTTTAGACGCTAATATTTTCCTCATGTCAATGAAAGTATCTTTAGCCATTCCTATTCTCCTTTTTAATTCTGTTTCACATCTACCTTCATGTGTGTTTATGCGCTTATAATGTTGGTAACTGCTGGTTTGAGAACTACCCAATGTGTCAAATCAATAAATGCATGCTTATAACGCATATAAATGCATGTTCACTTTTTATCTTAGGGTCTGTTCAGTTCGTTTGTTCTGCTTGGATCTGTTTAGTTTACTTGTTCTGCTCGGATCTGTTTAGTTTACTTGTTCTGCTCGGGTCTGTTCAGTTCGTTTGTTCTGCTTGGATCTGTTTAGTTTACGTGTTCTGCTCGGATCTGTTTAGTTTACTTGTTCTGCTCGGGTCTGTTCAGTTCGTTTATTCTGCTCAGATCTGTTTAGTTCACTTGTACTGCTCGAGTCTGTTCAGTTCGTTTGTTCTGCTCGGATCCGTTAAGTTCACTTGTTCTGATCGGATCCGTTAAGTTCACTTGCTCTGCTCCGGTCTATTCAGTTCACTTGGTCCGTTCAGGTATTCTCAATTTAGTAGTTCTGTTCGGTTCTGTTTACAGTCCACTTATTCTGTACGGATCTGTTCATTTCACTTGCTCTATTCAGTCTAGTCGCTCTGTTTTTGTTCAGTTCAGTTGTTCTGTTCAGATTAATTTATTTCACGTAGTTGGTCAGCTATGGTCAATACTGGTCTTTTCGCCCGTCATACGCTTTTCTTTCAAAGAAACCACAAACGGTGATAATACACCGAGCCCATTTTCAAGGAGATACACAGCCAAATCCAATGGCATGATTCTGGAGGTCGAGTTTCCTAATTATTAAAACTAAAGGTCGTCACTAATTATCTGTCTCGTGATCTTTCGACAGCAACAGACCACAAACTAGTCACAGCGAGATGCTACCCCGCACTTTCTGTTTGTGACTTTCCGTACACTTTGGTTGTCGGTTAATGTACATTTCGACTGAAGCCTCTCACGGTGACACACACAGTATCGTATTTTGTAAGACTATTATTACTGTCAAAAAGTCACGAATCGGCCCTCATACGCCACCTTTCGCAGTTAGTTTTATAAACCAAATATCCTCCCTCGGCAAGTGCTTTATTGTCTCCAAAAAAAATTATCCCTAGGACATATGTTACCGATGTTAACTCCTTGTTTATTCTTGATCTATTCAGTTGGCCAACCGCTGACAATAAATTAAGTCGCCCTAATTCAGGGTCACAATTACGCATAGAAAACAGCGCCTTAGAAAAATACAAACTATGTTTGAAAAAAGGACACGGTGTCAAAAGTGGGATAATAGATGCACATGATAATGAAGATATGTTAGATACAAATACAATAATAATGCTTAGAATTGGAGTACATACACTTAAGACAATGTCTCAAAAGTTTGCTTTTCTTTGTCTTCTTTATTTTCTTCTTCATGTTGTTTTCATCTTCTACTTCTTTTCTTATTCGTTTAATCTTCTTCTTTTTCTATTTTATCTTCTTCTTCGGTTTTCTTCTTATTGCTTTTCGTGTTCTTTCTTCTTTGGCTGCTTTGCCCCTTCACCCGATTATTGATGTTTCTAAGATGAAAGCGATCTGCTATAGTTTATTCGGCAAGATGAAAGTGTTTTTCTGCAATCTCTAAACGTTTATAATTATTGAGATAATAATTCAGACTTACATAAGTCGAATTTAGAGTAACAATTCCTAAAATCAGTACTACAATACCCCCTCCCCTTTTTCCTGCTTTTTGGATATTTTAAAAAGAATCTGGGTTTTATCCTAGCTATTTTGTATTTTTATTCCGCCGAAGACAGATATGTCGGGCCATTGGCTCAAATAAAACGGCGAAACAATGCAGTTCCATTCTCTGGACTACATCCTGCTGGAAATCTAGTAGGACCATGGTCCTGCTACAAGGGAGATTCAGCGGGAGTTTGAGAATGATCGCTGAAGATGAAAAAGTATTTACAATTAGTTGACTAATGTTTCATTTAATTATTGATAAATGTTTCCCATACCTAACGTAGCACTGAAGTAAAGTGCGTAAAGTTTGATGTCGCTACAGATAACCTAAATGAATCGATGTATCCAAAATGAACAGATCGATATGAGTTATAACATCTAGGCCTAGGCATAGGCCCTATAGCTAATTTCATCTTCGTAGGCAACACATATATTTATTGGCTTATACGCCTACTAAATAACAAGAAACAAACGGACTTGAGTCTATATCTATAAACAGTATGTTAACAGAAGATAGAAGACTAACTGAAGCTGCTT